>JAVJIF010029726.1:737246-1474492 GCA_038442645.1 Agave tequilana
CCCTTCCTTAGCCCACAAACCATTTTCCCCACGCATTCACTATCCTAAGCTTCTAATTAAAATTGCTAGACGTTGGCCCCTAGGGACATCCGGACTCGCTTAGGAGATTTTCCTAAGGGGGAAAAGTGTTGGAAAGTGACTTCTGTGTAATCGGTGTCTAGGAAAGGGGTTGAGGGCCGAAAGCCCGAAGGAAGGTGGTTACTTAATTAAGGAACGTCTCCGGACGGAAAACCTCCCACCAACTTTACCCTTCCCTGGCCGATTTGCTTATAGTCAGTGTCTGCACCGAACCTCCTGTGGACGATCTATTGTTAGGAGTCGTCTAGGGCAGAAAACCTAGAAGCTAGGATTGATTGTTTTTCTTTTTTCTTGATTGTTATTTTTCATTTTCCGACAGTTTGAAAGGTGCACGTTGGTTGTGTATTTGCATGCGTGAGTGGTATCGAGAACCAATTTCTTCTAGGCTTGTGAGAACTTCTACACTGCCTCACACAACACCACTCGACACAACCATGACGAATAACGTGTCGCTGCAGGACAAGTTCTATCCGATCCGCACATCCATTCCATCCTGCATTCTCCTCCCAAACACGAATGACAATAATTTTGAGTTGAAACCACAGTTTATAAACACTCTACCACGATTTCACGGGTTAGAATCTGAGGATGCTTACATCTTCATACGAGAGTTTGAAGAAGTATGCCTCATGATGAGGATTTCCCAGTTAAGTGAGGATGCTGTGAGACTTAGATTTGTCCCATTTGCACTAAAGGATATTGCGAAGAAGTGGCTGTACAGTCTTCCTGTCAGCTCAATCTCTTCTTGGGATGACTTTGTCAAGGTTTTTCTTAAAAAATTTTATCCCATCCATAAGACAGCCCTCGTGCGCAAAAATATCATGCAATTCAAACAAGAGCCCAATGAGCCATTCTGGAAGTACTTTGAGCGCTTTAAGGATTTAGTAGCCCTGTGTCCCCATCATGGTATAGAGAAGTGGCGCCAATGCCAGATTATATATGATGGGCTGGACTATCAGACTAAGACTCTCCTTGAAACCATGTGTCAAGGAGAATTTCTTAAGAAAGATGAAGACCAGGGCTGGGACCTTTTTGAGGCTTTAGCGGAGAAAACTATCCAGTGGGAATCCTGCTCTGAGAAACCCACACCAACAACTTCCAGATCTGGTTTACATTCTATAGGATCCTCAATAGCTGCTGAAGCTAAGATCACTCAGTTGATGAAGAGGATTGAATTGCTGGAATCAAGGGAAAACTCTGTCGTTAGTCAAGTCAACCCTTCCTCAGTAGGTAGCCCACCACGTATGGCTAGCTCTGCACCTATAATTCACCCGGGTTGTACTTTTTGCCATGATCTGAATCATGTGTTGGAAGAGTGTCCTGTGTATTACTCTCAAAATTTCCAGGAGAGTATGAATGCAGCGTATTCCAGACCTTCATACAATCCTTATTCCAAGACCTACAATCCAGGGTGGCGTAACCATCCTAACTTCTCTTGGAGTCAGTCTGGACCTGAGCAGTCGAGACAACCATTTCCACATCAGCAATACCCTGCTCAGGCACATCCACCCACTTACCATCAAAACCCACCAAATTTCAATTCATATCAGAGTCCACCTAGATTCCAACCATTCCAAAATTCTGTGCCATATCAAGCCAATTTTCAACCCCAATATCAACAACAACAACAGCAACCACCACCCAATCCTTCAGATAGAAAAATTTCAGAATTGGAGAAAATGATTGAGACTTTGTCCAAAACACAAGCTGCAATGATGAACAATCAGCAGCAGGACATGAATAAACTGCAAATCCAAATAGGACAGTTGGCTAATTCCTTGACTGAAAGGCAAAAAGGAATGCTGCCTAGCCAACCTGTGCCTAATCCCAGAGCCCATTTTCCTCTACATGAAGTTGAAGACCTAGGCCCGAGCCAAAGTCAATGTCAAGCCATTCACATCCTTAGGTCTGGAAAACATGTAGACAACAAGGTCTCAAATCAGTCTCCAAAATTTGTTCCAAAATCTGTGTCGAATCCATCAACTTCTGTTCCAGTTCAACCTTTGCAAAATATTCCTTCATCAAGTTCACAACCCTCCACGTCTCAATCAAAAGGAAAAGAGAAAGTTGATGAGCAGACTTATAAGCCTATTGCCCCATTCCCGAATAGGCTTACAAATCATAAGAATAATGCTCATATGGAGAAGATCAGAGAGATATTTAATCAAGTGCAAATCAATGTCCCTCTCTTGGATGCTATTCAGCAAGTACCATCCTATGCCAAGTTTTTGAAAGAGATGTGTACTAAGAAAAGGAAGGCAAATGTCCCTAAGAAAGTCTTTTTGGCTTCAAACCTGAGTGAATTGCTTAATGGTCCAATCCCTGTAAAGTACAAGGATCCAGGGAGCCCTACCATCTCTTGTATCATAGGGCAGACCACAGTCAATAGGGCTTTGCTAGACTTGGGAGCTAGCATCAATCTTCTTCCCTTTTCTGTGTACCAACAGCTTGGGTTAGGCAATCTTCGTCCAACCCAAATGACTATTCAACTGGCTGATCGCTCTGTTAAGATTCCCAAAGGGGAAATTACGGATGTATTAATACGGGTGGGGGAATTCATCTACCCCGTTGATTTTGTTGTTCTGGAAACACAACCTGTACATAATCACAGAGCGCAAACTCCAGTCATTCTAGGACGTCCCTTTTTAGCCACAGCGAATGCGATCATTAATTGCCGAAATGGATCGATGCGGCTGACGTTCGGAGATATGACGAAGGAGGTGAATGTCTTCCATCTGGGGAAGCAGCCAAGGGATGTGGAGAGTGACTCATTTGATGTCAACTTGATAGAAGGATTGACAAGCGAACACGTGGAGGAGATGGAGTACGAATCTGAAGAGGAATTCGAGTTAGAAGCTGATGATCTAACTCTTGATCAGATTGTTGGAACAAATGCTGAAAAGAGTACTAATTCCACTTCTATTCTTCCCTTGCACCATGAGCAACCTGTTATAGATCCTGTCCCTTCTGCTGAGCTTAAGGTTCTTCCTGGTCATCTCAAGTACAAGTATTTGGATGATAAAGAATCCTTTCCGGTTATCATTGCATCCAATCTTACGGAACAACAAGAAGAGGACTTATTGACTGTGCTAAGGGAGAATAAAGAAGCCATTGGCTGGACGATGGCTGATATTAAGGGAATTAGTCCTACGATTGTCCAACATAGAATTCACTTGATGGAAGAGGCCAAGCCTAAAAGAGACCCACAGCGTCGACTTAACCCAATAATGCAAGAAGCTGTTAGATCGGAAATTCTGAAACTCTTAGACAATGGGATTATCTATCCCATCTCTGATAGTCAATGGGTTAGTCCTGTTCACGCTGTGCCGAAGAAAGCTGGCTTTACGGTTGTGGAAAATGAGAACAAGGAATTGATACAAACGCGTCTTCCAACGAAGATTCGAGTTTGTATTGATTATAGGAAATTGAATAGTGCCACACGTAAAGACCACTTCCCACTTCCGTTTATCGATCAGATGTTAGAGAGATTGGCGGGGCATGAGTATTATTGTTTCCTGGATGGATATTCAGGATATAATCAGATCCCTATTGCGCCCGAGGACCAAGAAAAAACGACCTTCACCTGTCCCTTCGGAACTTTTGCATACCGTAGGATGCCCTTCGGTCTTTGCAATGCTCCAGCAACATTTCAACGTTGCATGTTGAGCTTGTTCTCGGACATGGTGGAGAAATTTTTAGAGATTTTTATGGATGATTTCTCAATATATGGGGATACATTTGAGCAGTGCTTGTACCACCTGAAGATGGTTTTACAACGATGCACGGAAAAGAATTTGACACTTAACTGGGAAAAGTGTCACTTCATGGTTAAGCACGGAATTGTATTGGGACACAAGATATCAAGCGTTGGAATCGAGGTAGACAAGTCCAAGGTGGATGTTATCACCAAGCTCACTGAACCACAATGTTTAAAAGACATTAGATCTTTCTTAGGGCACGCTGGCTTCTATAGAAGATTCATTCAAGGGTTCAGCAACATTGCGAGACCCTTGACAAATCTCCTAGGAAAAGATGTACCCTATATCTTTGATGAAGAATGTCGAAAGTCATGGAAAGAGCTGAAGGATAGACTTGTCTCTGCGCCGATAATATCTGCACCGGACTGGACCAAGCCATTTGAAATTATGTGCGATGCCTCTGACTTTGCGATAGGCGCTGTTTTAGGACAGCGTATTGAAAACAGGCAGCACGTAATATACTATGCTAGCAGAACGCTTAACGACGCCCAGCTGAATTACACGACCACTGAAAAAGAATTTTTGGCAGTCGTTTTTGCGTTAGAGAAGTTCCGACAATATCTGCTAGGGTCCAGGACCATCATTTTTACTGACCACTCCGCCCTGAGGTACTTAATGCAAAAGAAGGACGCAAAGGCAAGATTGATAAGATGGATCCTTCTTTTGCAAGAGTTTGACTTGGAGATAAAGGATAAAAAGGGCGTTGAGAACGTGGTTGCGGATCATTTGTCAAGGATCCCGAACGCACCCCATGAGAAAGTACCGATTAACGAGAACTTTCCTGACGAGCACATCTTTGTGCTAAGTGGAGAGCCTTGGTATGCTGATATTGTAAATTACCTTGCTACCAGGCAAATTCCTTCCCATTGGTCAGGACAAGAGAAACACCGTTTTCTGAGACAAATGCGGTTCTTCTTTTGGGATGAGCCGTATTTATTTAAATACTGTCCTGACCAAATTATTCGAAGATGCCTTCCGGAGGATGAACATCAGAGTGTCTTGACATTCTGTCACAAGTTAGCTTGCGGTGGACACTTTGGTCCACGAAAAACTGCGGAGAAAGTGCTCCAGAGTGGATTCTACTGGCCTACTCTCTTTAAGGATGCCTTTACCTTTTGCAAGCTTTGTGATAGATGTCAGATGACGGGTCGGATTACACAAAGGAACATGATGCCCCTCACATCCATCTTGGAAGTCGAAATTTTCGACCTCTGGGGCATTGATTTCATGGGACCCTTTCCTCTGTCCTACGGTAACCAGTACATTTTGGTAGCCGTAGATTATGTTTCTAAGTGGGCCGAAGCGATTCCTACACGGACTAATGACAATCAAGTTGTCATTAAATTTTTAAGAGAGTACATCATTTCACGCTTCGGAGCCCCCCGTGCGATACTGAGCGACAATGGAAGTCATTTCTGCAATAGGGCTTTTGAAGCCTTGATGCGGAAATATTCTATCACTCATAAATTGTCCACGGCTTATCATCCTCAGACCAATGGGCAAGTTGAGGTCACAAACAGACAGATAAAACTCATTCTGGAGAAGACTGTAGGACAGAATCGTAAGGATTGGTCCGTCAAACTGACTGATGCCTTATGGGCATACAGGACCGCTTACAAGACTGTCCTCGGTATGTCTCCGTACCGAGTTATATTTGGAAAAGCATGTCACTTGCCCGTTGAGTTAGAACACCGTGCACTATGGGCTTTAAAGCAACTGAATCTTGACTTGGACAAAGCCGGTGTTCTCAGGAAGCTGCAATTATCTGAGCTGGAGGAGCTACGAAACGAGGTATACGATAACGCTCGGATTACAAAGCACAGGACCAAGCTGTTTCATGACAAAGCCATTCATAGAAAGATTTTTGCTGTCGGTCAACAGGTTCTGTTATACAATTCTCGACTCCACCTTTTCCCTGGTAAGCTACGTACCAGGTGGTCAGGACCTTTTATTGTGCAGACTGTCTTTTCTCACGGAGCAGTCGAGATTCTTGATCCATCCAATGGCAATAAATTCATTGTAAACGGACAACGTTTAAAGCCATTTTTCACCACAGAATCATTGTCACACGACATTCACGAGTTGGGTCTTTACGACCCAATTTATTTGTGACCTTTCCATTTGTATATTTTCCCATACATTTTTCATGAAAATCATTTGGGGACCTCTTTTGTAAATATTTTTCTTTTGCATTTTTTGTAAATAAAAAAATTTTTGGGATTTTTGTACATGAAAAGAATTTCAAACCCTAGGATTCTCTTTCCTCCCTAGGATTCCTTTCATATTCAAAAGTTTTGACCAAGGGTTGTAATTCAAGATTTGACCTAGGGGTAATTTTGTACATCCCACTTTTTACCTACCCTATTTAAACATATCCTCCTCATTTCATCCTTCCTCACCCGAGCAAACCCTTTCAGATCTGAGAGCTTCTTCCCACACCCAACTTCCTCCAAAAATTTGATCCCAAAAATCCTCCACTTTGCCGCGCCCTGCCGCCCGTACGCGGCATTTCTGTCAGATCAGGCGCGCCGGAAAGCTCCATTCCGGCTAACTTCTGCTACTGGTGGTAGATCCTGAGAAAGTTTTCCCGAAGCCATCTCTGTGCTGTCTGCACTACTCTGTTGGGTTTCCCCCCAAGATCTCCGGGGTGGTTTGCAATTTCTTATTTCAAATCCTTTACTTCATTGTCTTGTACAATTATGGCACCAAATTTGTATGTTGAAAGGGATTTTTCTGCAATTTTTAATGACAATGAGGGATATGGCCATATTTTCGTGGATCGAATCCGCGCCTGGAACTGGTACAATTTGGTATTTGATCATCATGAGCATGAAGCCTTTTATTGTCCGGATCTGGTAAACACATTTTACACTTCTATAGATTATGCTTCTGTGAGTCATGATCCATATCAATTTGTCTCTCGTATGCCATTCGGTGACATTTGGGTCACACTTCCACTACTTGAACATATCACTCATGTCCCCTTAATTCAACAAACGTGCGAACCCTTGCCCTTAATTGATTACTTGACCATAATGGGTGCACGCTGTACTGTCCAGGATAGGGGGCTCAAAGCCCAGTCTACATTCAGGAACATTCACTGCGTTGGACGTTGGGTCCAACGAAATATTATGGGGCTAGATCACACTTCGACCTTCAGCAGACCGATACTACAGATTATTCATGATCTGATGACACAAAACCATACGGTCTGTTTGAACCGAACCATCTTCCATGCTATTATTGAAAACTCCTCTCGCACTCGGGGTGCTAAGTTTTCTCATGCGATATTAATTACCCGTCTGTGTCAGAATTTCATGTCTAACGCTATTTTCTCGACATTTGCCCGAGTGACGATTACCACAGAGAGACCCACAAGTGCGTACAATAGCTGCTTACAGGCACTCTGGACACCTAGTGTCATGCCTGAGAATGTACCTGTGGAGTCTTCTTCAGAGGAAAGTCTAGAGGAGGAAGATGAGCCCCAATTCTGGCAACAAGAGCCCCCAAAGGAACACACAGCCTTCATGTCTATTATTTGGAGAGGCATGAAGAAGATTTTTCGGGGTCAAGTTAGGCTCGGGAAGAAAGTGGAGGAGGAATCATCTAGGATATCCTCTCGTTTGGATGGGATCGAGGCTAGGCTGAGGAGGACACAATCTGCTGGACCCAGTACCACTGCGGGTCCAAAGAGGACGAGGGAGTGACTTGTTACCTTTACCTATTTCATGCATTATTTCATCTTGCATACATTGAGGACAATGCATGAGATAGGTATGGGGGGGTAGATATACTAACATAGGATTTTTTTTTTTCTTTTAGGTTTTTTCTTTTATTTTTAGGATTTTTACTTTCTTTTAAGGTTTTCCTTTTAGATTTTATATTTCTTTTTAGATTTTTCCACTTTATTTTTAGATTTTACTTTTCTTTTATAAAAAAAATAAAAATAAAAATAAAAAAAATAATATAAAAAAAAAGAGAAGAAATTCTTTGATCCATGTTTAAAGAATCTAATTTGAAATTTAGGGATTAAGGAAGCTCTTAACTAAGATTTCTAATTATAAGTTGAAAAGAAGAGTTTTGTTAGATTTTTAGGTTAAGTAATAAAGGATTAGAAAAATTACTTGATTTCAATTCTTTCTTTAGATATGAACATTGAACATATTGAAGGAATAATCAAAGACTTAGTGACTTTATTTGCATATATGCATAATAAATAAAAAAAAAATGTGTGTATGTAAATAAGATAAATAAAAAAAAATTAAAAAAAAAAAAAAAAAAAAAAAAGAAAAAAAAAAATATCACCGATTAAGCTGGTTGGCCGTGCCTCAGGAAGCATTGCTGGTCACGCCTAAAGGTGAGAATAAATACTTAGCCACTGATTAAGCTGGTTAGTCGTGCCTCAGGAAGCATTACCGATCACGCCTAAAAGTGGTTAAGTCCTTAGATTCCTAAGTGACCTAGTTTACTCGAGTCTTCGAACCCGAGGGATGTATTCTCATCTGGTGCCCTAAGACCGTCTGGTCTGGGAGTCATCGGTAAGAAGCTCGCTACATGGGTAGACTAGGAAACTAAGGATGATAAGGGAATGTAAATAAACATTGTATATACACATATATATTAAAAAAAAAAATGTTATACATATAAGTAAATAAATGAACTTAGTCTGAGAGAGATCCTTCATATTTATAGATGTAAATATCCTAAGATTGATGCAGAATCAGGTTTTTTATCTTTTCCCGAAAATCTTAACCTAAAATGAAAACAATACTCTAATTAGATACTTATAAGAGGAATGAAAAGTTTTGAGTAACCTGAAACCTATAGGTCAAATTAAAATCTTTAAAGCATGGATCAAAAATTTCACTAACCCCTTTTATTTTCTTTTTGGATTTTGTGGGTGTAATCCGCTGAAAACCCTCAGGAGACAACACTCCTCCTTTAGGGTAACCTAGAGGTTTAACGGCTTGTTGCACGTGCTCAGTGCAATCGTGTCACCTACGAAAGTGGTGTAATAATTAGTTAGGATTTTTCTTTCTTTTCTCTTTTATTTTTGCTCGAGGACGAGCAAAAGCTAGGTATGGGGGTGTGATTATACCATATATTTGCATTTTATACCGCCTTTATACCTTGCATATTGCATATTAAATATGATTTTTAACCCATGTTTTCTCTAATTTTGCAGATCTCCACTTTAAAGAGGAAAAGTAATTAACCACCTTAATTAGTGATAATTAAGGGGGTTAATTAAAAATTAGCCAAAGAATCAAATCAGATCTTACCAAGATTTGAGCGCCAACTGCAAGATCCAACCAGTCCACGTGGCCAACAACTTAACCACCAGATCCCACCAGAAAGATCCGAGCCAACGGCCCAGATCTGGCGGCAATCTGGCGGCAATCCGCGGCAATCCGAGGGCCGTTGGGCCTCGGATTTCGTGCCAACGGTTAAGATCTGATGAGATTCTCAACTTTGCCTATAAATACCTGATCAGAGATCTGTGCGAGCTCCAGTGAAGAGAGAGGGAAAATTTTGGATTAGTTGTAATTTTTGTTTAGGATTCTAGTTCTTCTCTCCTTCCTCCTTGATCTCTAGCTAAATTGAGAGAGAGTTCTTCACTTGAGAGATTGTAATCAAGACTTGTGACAATCTTGAAGCAAAGATTCAATGGAGTTCTCATCTTCTTTTTACTAGAATTGAGTATGCTTTCTCTTCTTATGCTTTTAATTCTTGCATTTAATTTCTAAATCTAGTTTAATTCTAGTTGAGTTGTTTAGATCTTTGATTTCATGGAGAATTATAGCTTTCTTGTTAGTGTAATGGAGGGCTAGTTTCTTGAATGCATGGCTAGCTAATCTCACCTAGCTACTACTAGCTCTAGTTGATTGTATTCTTTAATTCTTGCATGATTTCAAGTTTCTTGTAAATTCTAATGGAGTATGTTGTATCCTTTGGTGATTGCTTGTAAGATCTCTAGATGAATTGTGTATCTCTTATAAAGAGCATTTGATTGGATTAAAAGGATGGATTACCATTGATTGTGTCATTAGAGTAGCAAGAACAACTCAAGCACTTCAAGCTAACTTTGTAGTTAAGCTTTGAAGTCCTAAAGAGTTTGATTCTTCTAACCTTTGCATTAAATGAGTACCAAGCCTATATTTCCTCATTGCACACCTAGTAAGAGAACCTAATATTCAAGAAGAGATTTCTAGCCAACTAACTAAAAGGAATACTAAGTCTTCAAAGAAAGAATACTACACTTGAAACATGCAAGTACTTTTCAATTGTCTATGATTCTTGATGAGACAATATTGCAATCAACAAAAGAGGTAGTATGTTAGCAAGGAGGTTGAGTAATGCTAGCCATGCATCTTTCTAATCAAGAGAGTTTACACATTTCATTCTAGTATTCTTTTCTTTTCTTTACTTCATCACACTTCATTCATTGCACTTCTTTTTCACAATGCACCACCACCAATCCACAACTTCTTGTATATTGTTTTCTCTTGTGTGATTAACAAAGAAGAGTATTGTTTCTTGTCTCACTAGTATCGTGAAAGCTTCTACGCTTGCTCTCCTCGTGGTACGACTCGTTTTAGCTACTTGCTATAACGAAAGATTGAAACAAGGTATAATTCTTACATATTCAAAGTAAACAAGATCAAAGGTGAATTCTAAACCCTAAACCATCTCTTAAATACCTGATTCTTGTACAAATACATCATATACCTTGTGAATTTATCAATCAACAGACGTGCACGCCAAGTTCTGGTTGGAGGCCGGTCGACCGTCCAGAGAGCTCTGCTGAGCTCTCTGGAAAGGCCCCGGTCGACCGGGCGGTCGACCGGACAGAGAGCAGTGCTCTCTGTATCCAAGCCACGATCGACCGGCCGGTTGACCGCTGCCCCAACGGTCAGAAATCTGACCGTTGGCGGTCGACCGTCAGTCCAACCTGGCTCCAACGGCTAGTTTTTCTAGCTCTATAAATTGGGGCTTTTGGGGGTTGTTTTCTATAAGATTTTTGGAGAGTTTTTACAAAAGTTTTCCCACTCTTTCAAGAGGTTTTCTCCACTTGTTTGAGAGCAAATAGTTCCAATCAAAAGGGGAGTTTTATCAAGAGTGTTTCAAAGTGATTTTCTTGAGTTTTCTTCCACAAATTCTATCCTTATTTTTCTCACAAACACTTGAGCAACCCATTGATATATTCATCCTATAGGAGTGTTCTTGTGAGAGGATTTTAGGTGATCAAAGAGTTGTGATCACCAAAGTTCCATCTTTGTACTTTGAGGAGGCGGACTTGCGGGTTCGCGGTGTTTCGATTTCGTGTGTGAACTCGGTGTTTGAGGTGCGGCCTCAGCGAGTTTGTGGGCTTGCAGTGTGTACGGGACTAGAGAGTCCAAGAGTTCTAGTGGGAACTCCTTGTAGGTGTTGCGGCACCGAGTGATCCGGTGGGATCGATTATAGTGGAAATCCTTCAAGTGTGAAGGCGGGGATGTAGAACAAGTGTGCTCGAACCTCGAAACAAATCCCTCTTGTTTGTGATTGCTCTTTCTCTCTCTCCCTTACTTGTTTATATCTTGCATGCTATTATTGCTCTTATCTTTATATGCTTGATATTCTTATTGTGCTTAATTGTTATATGCTTGAGGTTTGTTTGCTAACACTTGTATTCAACCAAGAGAGCCAACGCGGCACCTCAACTCTTATTTAGAGGAATCTTGAGGAGTTAGTCTAGAGCCCTTCACGGGGAATCCGGCTACACTCTTGTATTATACGTGGTGTTTAGTGTAAGAAGTTTTAGTTTGCATCATATAAGTTTTAATTCCGCATTATTGACCATTAGATTAGCTCATCACCTATTCACCCCCCTCTAGGTGATTTACAAAACCATAGGCTCAGCAATTGGATTTTCAGTGGGAAAGGCGATTCGAACAAAGCAAACTATCTACTGAAGACAAGGTGATCTAGGTTAACTTGGGTAGTCGAGATCACCCTAAACCCATCTTTATAAGTGAAAGCTTATCACCTACAGAAAAGGAAGAATTGATAGTACTCGTAAGAGAGTATATCGATGTCTTCGCATGGAACTACCAGGATATGCCCGGACTTGATCCACAGGTAGCCATGCATCGTCTGAACATCAAGCCAGATACTGAGCCAGTTAAGCAACAACAACGCCGATTTCGCCCGAACATTATGGAAGCTATTGAAGATGAAGTCCATAAACTCATTGCATGTGGCTTCATATGGGAGGAACAACATCCAGATTGGGTTGCTAACATCGTTCCCATTCTCAAGAAGAATGAAAAAATACGAATCTGTATTGATTACCGCGATCTCAATACAGCCTATCCTAAAGACGTATTCCCATTGCCCATCATCGATGTAATGATTGACAATGCCTGCGGATTCGAAAGAATGTCTTTCATGGACGGCTTCTCAGGGTATAATCAAATTAAAATGTATCCAAGGGATGAGAAGCATAAAGATGTATCCAGGGGATGAGAAGCATACTTCATTCCGGACACCGTTGGGGGTGTATTGCTATACCGTTATGCCTCTCGGATTAAAGAATGCGGGAGCAACTTATCAGCGGGCGATGAGTATAATTTTCCATGACCATCTCTGGAAGACGGTAGAATGTTATGTCGTCGACATTGCTGTCAAAAGCCGCGATAAGAATGACCATCTTCGCGACTTGAGGACGATGTTCGACATAATGCAGGTTCATCGACTTAAGATGAATCCGATAAAATCCTTCTTGGGGGTTTCGAGTGGCAAATTCCTAGGATTCATTGTTACATCAAAGGGAATTCATCTTGACCCAGATATAGTCGAAGCCATTCAGAGCATGCATCCACCTAAGAATCTCAAAGAACTTGGGGCCTGCAAGGTAGATTGGCTTATATCATAAGATTTATCGTAAATCTCTCAGGCCGCTGTCAACCGTTCAGCCGACTTATGAAAAAGGATGTCTCTTTTATATGGGATCAAGCCTGTCAAGAGGCTTACGAGGATATCAAAAGATATCTCACTAAACCTCCGGTCCTAGTAACTCCCAGATCAGGAAAATCTTTCCTGCTTTATGTGAAAGTTATGGACCATTCTCTCGGTGCTCTGCTTACTCAAAAAGATGATAATGGTCATGAACATGCTATTTACTATCTGAACAGGACTCTGATAGGGGCGGAACCTCGCTATAACCCTATTGAGAAGGAATGCTTAGCTCTTGTCTTTGCTATTCAGAAGATACGATATTATTTGGTCGGCCAAATCATACATGTCATTTCCAGAGTGAACTCTTTGCATCTCCTCATGACGAAACCAGGATCACTAAATTCAAGATTAGCTAAGTGGGCCCTCCTTTTGTCTCAGTACGACATACTCTTTGTCCCTTAGAAGGCGGCTAAAGGTCAGGCGCTTGCAGATATCTTGGCTCCTCATCCAGTTCCAGAAAGCTCAAAACTTCATGAAGATATTCCAGATGAGGTTTTCGAATCTAATATAACTTCAGAGGATAAAGTATGGCAGATGTTCTTCGATGGAGCATCATGAATAGGCCTTAATGGCAAGATCATTGCTAATGTGAGGGTTGTATTTATCTCACCATAGAATCACGTCCTTCCTAGGGCATTTTCATCGACGGAACCGTGTTCCAACAATGTCGCAGAATACAATGCTCTACTTATTAGCCTTCAGCTCTCTCATGAAATGAGGGTACACTACCTTGAAGTCTATGCTGATTCAAAACTAATCATTAATCAGGTTATAGGAGAATATGAGGTCCGTCACGGAGATTTGGTACCTTATTATCATGCAGTCACCAAATGGCTAGCTCATTTGATGGCTTTTATATCAGTTATGTGTCCCGATCTCAGAATACTAAGGCCGACGCTCTAGCTGCACTAGCTGCTACGTTAGCCTTACCAATCGATACAAAGTATCACCTTACAGTGGCTACTTGACACCTTGTTTGTTCTAAACATATGTTAAGAACCAAAGAGGTCTATAACATCTCGACGGATCTTGAACCAAGATATTAGCGATTTCCCCTCATCGACTATGCTTTGCATGGTTTGCTGCCGGATGACCCTAAAGAAGCGGCATCTATTAGATGAAGGTCTCTCTGTTTTTACTATGATCAAATAGTAAAGACACTCTACCGTCGCTCAATGATGGTATCCTCCTCCGTTGCCTTTCTAATTCAGAAGCACAAGAAGTGCTTAACGAAGCGCATGATGGCATATGCGGAGCTCATCAGCCAGGTCCAAAACTCAAAGACCGATTACACCAGCTTGGATATTATTGGCCGCTATGGTAGCCGATGCCATCCAATATGCATGAAGATGTAAAGTATGCCAAATCCATGCAGACTTCATACATCAGCCTCCAGAGTTGCTCCATCCAACTGTTGCTTCGTGGCCATTTGAAGCATGAGGAATCGATGTCATAGGGCCGATCAGCCCCTCTTCAACAAAAGGTCGCCAGTTTATCTTAGCAATAACCGATTACTTTTCAAAATGGGCAGAGGCTATACCACTGTTGGAAGTTAAAACTTCTAACGTGATTAATTTTATTAAACACCATGTCATCCATCAATTTGGTATCCCTAGGCGGATCATCCAAGATAACGGTCCCCAATTTGCAAGCCAAGTATTCTATCAGTTCTGTGATAGATACAGGATTCAGAATGTGGCATCAACTGCTTATAATCCTACCGCTAATGGCTTGGCGGAAGCATTCAACAAGATAATCATTAAGCTACTCAAAAAAGTCGTTTCATCGAATATGCGAGACTGGAATTAGAAGCTTAGTGAATGTCTTTGAGCCTACTGAACCACAGTTCATACTCCCACAGGCAATACACCTTTTTCCCTGGTATACGGGTGCGAAGCGGTCATATCGCTAGAAATCCAGATGCCGTCATTACGAGTCACTTTAATGACTAGAATGATAAAGGAGGACAATGATCGCTTGCGTCTCCAAGAGCTTGAAGCCTTAGATGAGAAGCGGCTACAAGCTCAACAACACATTGAGTTGTATCAAGCGTGAATCTCGAAGGCCTTCAATAAGAAGGTTAAGCAAAAGATTTTTCAGAAAGGAGATTTGGTTTTAGCCGTCAGACGACCGATGATCATGACGCACAAAATCAAAGGCAAATTTCAGCCCAAATGGGAAGGGCCGTTTGTGATTGAAACAGTCTATTCAAATAGAGAATATCGCCTTATAACTTCAGACGGAGATTTACTCATGATGCCAATCAACGGCAAGTTCCTAAAGAAGTATTATACTTGATAAGATCCTTCTCATGATCAAGTTAACATTACACCTCTGATCAAGACCTTTAGATCTAAGATATGTAGAAAGAGCGCTCCTCTCTTTCTCTAACGAGTGTTGGCCCAAAAGGTTACACTCTCCAATTGTTTAGAGTTTTGATGATAACAAAACAAATAAGTGCTATTTGGTACTAATTAGTTTGTTTAGATAAGTTTCAGGTTAGTACCATATTTGGAGGCTATTGCTTAGCTATTGCAAGAATTTCTAGGTTCATGAAGCAAAGAAGGCTTTTTGCACATCAAGGAAGGAACATAGAAGAAAAGGCTCTAGCAAGGCATCGCATGGCTCAAGACTTCAAGCTTGCTCAAGATAATTTATTAGATTTGTTTTTAATTTAGAATATTGTTAAAGAATAGTGAATAGGTTTGAAGCTCTATCACACACGTTTTTGCGCACATCTTGTTTCCTAACATAAATAGTTTGTATACAATCTTCAACCTACAAACTTATTTTGATATACATAATCATGTGTTTTAAGTGTTGTGTTTTATCAAAACTTATTTTGGTATTGGAATTTATGACAAAAACTTTGATGTACATATGTTTCATGAATATAGGATTATGCTTCAAAATGGTTAAATATCATGTTTTTGTATTTGGAAGAGTTTTGGTCAAAACGTATTTTTCATTCAAAATCCAAGTTTTAGAAAATACAGTTTTTGGTTTTTGATAAAAAGAGACAAAAATAGTTCATATTGATTGATATTTGAGCTAAACTTTTTATCACATGTTTACATATCAATGCAAAATGATAAAACTATTTTTGGTGATTTTTAGGAGTATTAAAATATTTTTCAAAATATTTTTAAAACTGTTTTTCTGTCCATTCCAGACTTCATCCAGTCGACTAAGTCTTCTGACTAGTCGACTTGACTAGAAGTCGGTCGACCGGGTCGGTCGACCGACGTGCACAAATCTGTGCACGTTTGGAAATCTTTGGACGGTCGACCGTCTCGGTCGACCGGTCTGAGAGCAGAGCTCTCTGTTTGTTTGGGTCGATCGGGCCGGTCGACCGTAGCTCGCAACGGTCATTTTTCTTTGTACTAGCGGTCGACCGGGCCGGTCGACCGGACTAGCCGTTTGAACAGTAACGGCTAGTTTTCTGAGCAGATTTATTTTTGTCCTTTTCTCACTTATGTGTGTTTAAGTGACATGTTTTGGTTTTAATACATTCTGATTAGCCTTAAAAATGTTTTATCTCCAAACCCTAGCCCTCTCCTATAAATAGGGGTGTTTAGGGAGAGTTTGGTTACAAGAAAAATTCTCAAAAATTTCCAAAAGTTTAAGACATTCAAAAGATTTGGTTTCTTAGTTTTTGTGCTGAAATTCTCTCTCATTTTCTGAAGTGTTTTCAAGAATTCTCTGATTTCATTTTCTTTTCTCCTTACACACAAAAGCTTCATTCCTACTCATTAATTCTCTAAGGACCTTTGTAAGGGAAGAGAATTTTACAAGAGAGAGTTTGTGGTCTTTTGACTACTCAGAGATTGCTTGTACTTGAGATTGTAGAGTTGGGTACTCCAGTGTATTTGTGATATCTTTGTGATAGTGGAAGTGGTTGGAATCCTTCTGGGGAAGGCGGGGAAGTAGAGCTGGGTGCTCGAACCTCGATAACAAATCTTAGTGTTTGCGTTTGGTTTACTTTTCCTTATTCTTGCTCTACTTTCATTACTATTACTACTTGCTCTTAATTGTCATTGCTATATTCACTTGCTTTGTGAGATTGTTGCACCATATTTTTTAATTGTGCATTGATTAGCATTATCACCTATTCACTCCCCTCTAGGTGATTTTCAATTGGTATCAGAGCTTGGACTCTAGGTTTTGGCTTAACATCCATAGAGAGATCCTTAAAATTTGCTAATCAACATTTGCATTCCATTTGTCATCACTAGTAAACATGGCCGATAACATCAAAACCCCTCCTAAATTTGATGGACTCAACTTCCCTATTTGGAAGGTTAGGATGACTATCTTTTTGCAATCCCTAGGTAGCTTAGTGGCTAAATCATTGACCAAACCCTATGTTGCACCCGATAGTGATGAGAGCACATGGACCGACTTCAACTTTAGAGAATATGAGGCTAACTCTAAGGCCCAAAATTCTCTCTTAACCGCCTTGAATGAGGATGACCTTACACGGGTAATTCATTGCCAATCCACCTATGAGATTTGGCAACACTTATTGGTCACACACGAAGGGACTTCACAAATCAAGAGAGCTAAGATAAATCTCTTGAGGTCCCAATATGAGCCATTTAAAATGATTGATGATGAATCTATTGGTTGTATGATTACTCGATTTACTAAAATCACCAATGGTCTTTCTTCTTTAGGTGATGAGATTTCCAATGATCAAAAGGTACGGAAAGTGATTCGGGCTCTTCCTACATCATGGGAGATAAAGGCCACCACCTTGAAGGAATTAAACGACAAGGACGAGATGGACTTCATTAGTCTCATTGGAAACTTAAAGACCCATGAGATGGAAAAGAAAGCAAGAGAAGAGGCCGCTCCACTAAAGAAGAAATCCTTGACCTTCAAGTCTTCATCCACTCTTGAAGACGATGAAGAAGATGAAGAAGAAGATGAGGAGCTATCACTACTTGTTCGCAATGTGAAGAGAATATACCGGAGGAACAAGCTCAACTTCTGAAGGAAATTTGAAGGCAAAGAGGAGAGGAAAATCATATGCTACAATTACCGAAAGCCCGGACACATCATGGCGGATTGCCCGGAGTTCAAGAAAAAGATGGCCTCCTCCTTCAAGCCAAAGAAATCGGAAGAAAAGAAAGCGTACAAGGCAACTTGGGATTCGGAAAGCGAGTCCGAGGAAGAGGCGGATGTAGCGAATTTGTGTTTCATGGCAAACACACCAAAGGTAACCCCTCAACCTCATGATGATGAAGATGATGAATTAAGTAAGGAAGTTCTTGCTCATGCCTTTGTTGAACTTTCCGAAACTTATGATAATAAGAAGATTGAATGTTATAAATTGCAAAAAGAAGTTGCATTTCTCAAAAATCAACTTGCTATGGTTTCTAAAGAAAAGGATGATATTTCTTCTAATCTTATGTCTATTCAAAATGAGTTTAATGCTTACAAGGTTTCTTGTAAAGGAAAATCTCCTATTGTTGATGAAAAAAAAATTTCCTCTCTAAAAACTAAAATGGTTGATTTTGAAAAGTTTTGAAAGATTGTGCTTTCAACACTAAGAAACTTGAAGAAAAGTTTTCCAAAAAGCACACTTCTCATGCTCACACTACACATAACACTTCTCATGCTAAATCTTTTCATGCTCACAACTTTCATGCTCACAAATCACACACTCACTATGCTTTTAAATATGGTAGAGTATATAGATGCACATATTGTGGTAAGAATGGACATTTAGCTAAATTTTGCTATGACCAAGTTAATAGATCAAATAATCTTATTTGGGTTAATGAAACTAACCCTCTAGGACCCAAGAAGATGTGGGTACCAAAATCAAGTCCTAAATTATTTGATGTAGGTACACACCAAGGCTCCAAGACGTAGGGAGCGGTGGTACCTTGATAGTTTTTGTTCAAGACATATGACGTGGGATATCAATAACTTTACAACCCTATCAAGGTACGAGGAAGGTGGCTCCGTCACCTTCGGGGATGACTCCAAAGGCACTATCATCGGTATAGGTAACATTCAAATTGGTGCATCTCCCATTATAGAAAATGTTGTACTTGTTGATGGTTTGAAACATAATTTGCTTAGTATTAGTCAATTTTGTGACCGTGGACTTAAAGTTATTTTTGATGATACTTCTTGCAAGATTTTTGATATTAAATCCAATGATTATATTCTTACCGGTTTTCGTGATGATAATGTTTATATTATTGACATGCTTAATGTGGAATGTTCTACTAAATGCTTAAATGCTTTTGATGAAAATTCTTGGCTTTGGCATAGAAGATTAGGGCATGCATCTTTTGACCATCTTTCTAGGATTAATTCTAAGGATTTAGTGAAGGGTATACCTTGCTTGAAGTTTGAGAAAGACCGCATTTGTGGTGCGTGCCAACTTGGGAAACAAACCAAGTCTTCCTTCAAACCAATCAAGGATATCATGTCAACTAGGCCTTTAGAATTAATTCATATGGATCTTTTTGGACCTACTAAAACTAAGAGCTTAAATGGTAGTAGATTTGCATTTGTTTTAGTTGATGATTTTTTCCGTTTCACTTGGGTTTTCTTCTTGGAACACAAAGATCAAACTTTCTCTCATTTCAAAATTTTTCGAAAAAGGGTTGAAAAAGAAAAAGGTTTTCCGATTTTGAAAATAAGGAGTGATAGAGGTGGTGAGTTTGTTAAACAACTCTTCATGACTTATTGTGATGAAAAGGGAATTAAGCATGAAATGTCTTGTCCTAGAACTCCACAACAAAATGGAGTTGTAGAAAGGAAAAATAGAACACTTCAAGAGATGGCTAGGACAATGATAAGTGAGTATGACCTCCCTCATTATCTATGGGCCGAGGCCGTAAACACTGCATGCTATATATCAAACCGTATTTATTTATGTAAAAATTCTTCCAAAACATCTTTTGAAATGTATCATTCTAGAAAACCTAATGTTTCATATTTCAAAGTTTTTGGATGCAAGTGTTTTGTTTTGAACACTAAAAATAACTTGGGTAAATTTGATGCTAAGGCTTATGAAGCAATCTTTGTTGGATATTCTACAACTAGTAAAACTTATAGAGTATTCAATAGATCTTCACTTACCATCGAAGAATCCATGCATGTTAAATTTGAAGAATCTAATGTGTTTGTTGAGAATGTTGTAGAGATTGAACCATTAGGTGAAGACATGGAGAGACTATCCTTGAAGGACTCACCCGCTCAAGATGATAAGCAAGAACCAATTGGTGACGTTCAAGAGGATAAAGAGGAAAGCTCTCAACCGCTTCCTAAAGCTTGGAGATATGCCACAAATCATCCCAAGGAGCTCATCTTAGGTGATGCATCTAAAGGGGTAACAACTCGCTCCAAACTCCATGACCTATGTGGTAATTTTGCTTTCATTTCTCATTTTGAACCCAAAAGCATCCTCGAAGCCGAGGCGGACTCATATTGGTTGCTAGCCATGCAAGAGGAACTCAATCAATTTGAGCGCAACCAAGTTTGGCACCTTGTTCCTAGGCCCCACGATAGACCAATAATTGGTACTAAGTGGATCTTTAGAAATAAGATGGATGAGTCCGGAAATGTGATTAGGAATAAGGCTAGGTTAGTGGCCCAAGGTTACACTCAAGTTGAGGGAATTGACTTTGAGGAGACCTTTGCACCCGCAGCACGGCTTGAAGCCATACGGATGACACTAGCTTTTGCATCTTTCAAAAATTTTAAACTTTTTCAAATGGATGTGAAAAGTGCATTTTTGAATGGTTTTATAAATGAAGAAGTTTATGTTGCTCAACCTCCCGGTTTTGTTGATCATTTTCATCCCGATTTTGTTTTTAAACTTGATAAAGCTTTGTATGGATTGAAACAAGCTCCAAGAGCTTGGTATGAAAGGCTTTCTAGTTTTCTCATTTCAAATGATTTTATTAAAGGCAAAGTAGATACAACACTATTCACTAAGCATGTTGATAATGATATTTTAATTGTGCAAATTTATGTTGATGACATAATTTTTGGTTCTACTAATGAGTTTTTATGCAAGGAATTTGAAAAGGTTATGCAATGTGAATTTGAAATGTCTTTAATGGGTGAGTTTAATTTCTTTCTTGGACTCCAAATCAAGCAATTGTAAGATGGAAACTTCATATGTCAAGCCAAATACGCAAAGGAACTCGTAAAGAAGTTTGGACTTGAAGACTCAAAGGTTTGCAACACTCCCATGGCAACTACCACCAAGCTTGATAAGGATGACCAAGGTAAAAATGTTGATATTAAATTGTATAGAAGCATGATAGGTAGTCTTTTGTATTTGACGGCAAGTAGGCCGGACATCATGTTTAGTGTGTGTCTTTGTGCTAGATTTCAATCGTGTCCCAAAGAGTCTCATCTTATTGCGGTAAAACGCATTATTCGTTATATTAAGGGAACGATTGGAATGGGTCTATGGTATCCGAAAACCGGAGATTTCTCAATGACGAGTTATTCGGATGCCGACTATGCGGGTTGTAGAGTAGATAGAAAGAGTACTAGTGGGACATGTCAATTTCTTGGTAATTGTCTTGTTTCATGGTCCTCTAGGAAACAAAATTCCGTAGCTCTCTCAACCGCCGAGGCGGAGTATGTTGCCGCGGGGGCTTGTTGTGCACAAGTCCTTTGGATGAAACATACTCTCCTTGATTATGACTTGCATTATAACCATATAAAAATATTTTGTGATAATACTAGTACTATACATATGCAAAGAATGCAAATCAACATAGTAAGACCAAGCACATTGAGATTAGATATCACTTTCTTAGAGATCATTTTGAGAAAGGAGATATAGATATTGATTATGTTTCTACGGATTTGCAACTTGCCGATATTTTCACTAAACCACTTGATTTTGCTAGATTTTCATTCATTTGTGTTGAACTTAATGTTTGTGTTATTGAATAAAATGTTTTCTTAACCCTTTTTGATGTATGACAAAAAGGGGGAGAATGAGTTTATGTATGGAAATATGAGCTCATATGGTTTTGGTTCCATATGAGTTTATATATGTTTTGAGATTTTGATGTGTTTTCATGAATTCTTGTAATTTGAGTTTAAGGTTTTGCAAGTATTTTTGGTTTTTGGTTTCATGAGGTTTACTTGCAAATTACAAATTACATGGTTTTTCTTTGCTTAATATAGCATAATTTGAGGGGGAGCTTTCTCCTCCCCTATACTTTTGTTTATAGCCTATTTGTTTTGTCATCATCAAAAAGGGGGAGATTGTTGGCCCAAAAGGTTACACTCTCCAATTGTTTAGAGTTTTGATGATAACAAAACAAATAAGTGCTATTTGATACTAATTAGTTTGTTTAGATAAGTTTCAGGTTAGTACCATATTTGGAGGCCATTGCTTAGCTATTGCAAGAATTTCTAGGTTCATGAAGCAAAGAAGGCTTTTTGCACATCAAGGAAGGAACATAGAAGAAAAGACTCTAGCAAGGCATCGCATGGCTCAAGACTTCAAGCTTGCTCAAGATAATTTATTAGATTTGTTTTTAATTTAGAATATTGTTAAAGAATAGTGAATAGGTTTGAAGCTCTATCACACACGTTTTTGCGCACATCTTGTTTCCTAACATAAATAGTTTGTATACAATCTTCAACCTACAAACTTATTTTGATATACATAATCATGTGTTTTAAGTGTTTTGTTTTATCAAAACTTATTTTGGTATTGGAATTTATGACAAAAACTTTGATGTACATATGTTTCATGAATATAGGATTATGCTTCAAAATGATTAAATATCATGTTTTTGTATTTGGAAGAGTTTTGGACAAAACGTATTTTTCATTCAAAATCCAAGTTTTAGAAAATACAATTTTTGGTTTTTGATAAAAAGAGACAAAAATAGTTCATATTGATTGATATTTGAGCTAAACTTTTTACCACATGTTTACATATCAATGCAAAGTGATAAAACTATTTTTTGGTGATTTTTAGGAGTATTAAAATATTTTTCAAAATATTTTTAAAACTGTTTTTCTGTCCATTCCAGACTTCATCCAGTCGACTAAGTCTTCTGACTAGTCGACTTGACTAGAAGTCGGTCGACCGGGTCGGTCGACCGACGTGCACAAATCTGTGCACGTTTGGAAATCTTTGGACGGTCGACCGTCTCGGTCGACCGGTCTGAGAGCAGAGCTCTCTGTTTGTTTGGGTCGACCGGGCCGGTCGACCGTAGCTCGCAACGGTCATTTTTCTTTGTACTAGCGGTCGACCGGGCCGGTCGACCGGACTAGCCGTTTGAACAGTAACGGCTAGTTTTCTGAGCAGATTTATTTTTGTCCTTTTCTCACTTATGTGTGTTTAAGTGACATGTTTTGGTTTTAATACATTCTGATTAGCCTTAAAAATGTTTTATCTCTAAACCCTAGCCCTCTCCTATAAATAGGGGTGTTTAGGGAGAGTTTGGTTACAAGAAAAATTCTCAAAAATTTTCAAAAGTTTAAAGCATTCAAAAGATTTGGTTTCTTGATTTTTGTGCTGAAATTCTCTCTCATTTTCTGAAGTATTTTCAAGAATTCTCTGATTTCATTTTCTTTTCTCCTTACACACAAAAGCTTCATTCCTACTCATTAATTCTCTAAGGACCTTTGTAAGGGAAGAGAATTTTGCAAGAGAGAGTTTGTGGTCTTTTGACTACTCAGAGATTGCTTGTACTTGAGATTGTGGAGTTGGGTACTCCGGTGTATTTGTGACATCTTTGTGATAGTGGAAGTGGTTGGAATCCTTCTGGGGAAGGCGGGGAAGTAGAGCTGGGTGCTCGAACCTCGATAACAAATCTTGGTGTTTGCGTTTGGTTTACTTTTCCTTGTTCTTACTCTACTTTCATTGCTATTACTACTTGCTCTTAATTGTCATTGCTATATTCACTTGCTTTGTGAGATTGTTGCTCCATATTTTTTAATTGTGCATTGATTAGCATTATCACCTATTCACCCCCCCTCTAGGTGATTTTCAACGAGATCATACAACCATAAACCAGTGTCGAGCTGATCGAACACCGGTTGTATCAAAGAAGAGTCAACATTACGAATTCACTGTTAGCTAGTTTCGAGCCGATCGAACGCCTTTGACATTGAAGAGGAAAAACAAGGGATCAAGCTGTTTTAGCCTTGTCACTCTTCTCTAGTATATAAACATGTACCTATCCTCAACTTAGAAGAATAGGTCATATTTTGGAGTCAAGCATGTCTAAGCAACGGTTTCAGACAGATGGCTTATTTAGACTGACTTTTCTATGTATAATGGTGACATACCTCCCTGCTCTGGTTCAATTGACCGAAGCTCGACCCGACGACAAAAGGTCCGACCAAACAAATGAGTTTATTGGATGACTTATCAAGCCGAACTCATCGAAGAAGGTTCGTGATGCATTCACTTATAGAACCTTTTCACTATTTTCACGTTCATACTAAGACGGGGCAACCAACCAAATGTGTAACGCCCCGATCCCGCAGGTACGGGGACGTTATGGCGACGTACATACGCAAGGCGGAAAACCCCATGTACATACGCTAAGCCTCAGTACAGTAAATAATCTCCATCTATACCTGAGTTCCAGCATGAAATAAGTACAAGAATACCTGCAGAAGAGGTTAGCGATCATAATAGATATGAAAAAGGGACAAATAAGATTACAGAAATAAATCACTAAAATACCTATGAATAGTCCCGATGAGGAATCTCCCATGTGACTCCAAGTCACTCTTTGAAGCTACGGTAACTCGGATCTCCAACCTGGGCATGCAAACCCAGAGTTGTCAGAAAGCGACCTAGTGAGTGGTAAAATGAAGGAGGCAGTAATAGATACAATAGTACTACAAGCACGATAATAATATATAGTACATGAGATTGGACTAGTGATGCCATATAATAAGGATATATATACAGTAGAAATAGATAAACATGAAAGCAGTGCAAATATATAAACATGTCATCTTTTAATACCATCACTACCTAGCCGGTTATCATCGGGTCATGTCTATAGTCGTGTCCAGTTTATCGAATAAATGGTGACGTGATAGACGTGTACAGGCAGATGGGCCTATGCAATGTAACTATACGGTGTGGTGTATATACAGTAATGATGCTTGCTATACATAAAGCATAATATATGCAATGCAGAACATGCGTCGTATGCCATCACAGAAAGTATAACATATGCCAGGTAAAGTAACAAGTATGCAGGTAACAGGATATCGGATAAAGTAGCATGAATAATAACAAGATAGCATATATGTACCAGGCATGTCATGTGATTTATACAATAGTAGCAATCAGTACCACCTGGTATTACAATCACTCTCTTTCAGTGTCCCATACCACTGGCAGTTCATACTAGAGCCCGCACTCTAGTCGAACCCATCCGGACATGACCTACGGGTACCATTATCCAAACGAGAGAGTGATCAAATAACAAGTGTTCCCGACGTCACTATTGTGTGTACTGTTTTATTATCTTAATTGGAAACTCATGGTCAAGGAGTTCTTATCGGGTGGGTGTATCCCGTACATACCTGGGACAACGGCCTTATCAGATCCCTGGCTGCTGAGACCAGGGCCAGCCCGCTAGAGCTGTAACATGTAACGAGAATCTCAATGAGCTAAAACAATAACGGGATGCTCATGAGTAACAGATGGTAGCCAGCACTACCCCGTCCCCTGCAGTGGGACGAACAATGGATCCAGACATCCACCCGATATGATCTAATCAACCGTCAAGTCTCCCCCATACCCAAGTTCTCTTTATGATCTGATATGTCAAGTATAGAATGTAACAAGAACAACTACTGTACATGATAAGGGTAACAGGATAACTGGACCAGAGCTCTGTTGATAGCATAGAACAATATAACAAGAAACAGGAACAATATAATAGGAATAATATAACGGGAAACGAGAACAATAGATGTGGAATTCCACATATCGCATATCAACAGCTCTCATGTCCGGTACCGGGAATAACAATATCAGTAACGAGAAACAATAGTATAACATGAATATGGTAACATGGAACAATCATACAGGTCATGTGTAAGGTGATGACAAGAAGATAGAAACAATACATGCATATACACTCGTGCGGTGAGCATATGTAATAGGGACATGAGATTACGGTGTGTCGAGCATCCGTGTAACAATGAGAAGAATAATATGAAATGCAGTACGTCATGCAGTGAGATATCCGTGTATCAGTGGATTACCTATGTGGAGCAAGAATTCGTGTAACATATATGTGTCTCACTAGTACATGTATGCACAGTGGTCAGTGTATCAGATACTACTATGTCCATTGACCTACAGTACTAGTATAGTGACGATACCAGTGCGTGAAATAAGGGTGCTAGACATGTCTCGTAACAGTGTAGTGTCACCGAGTATCGTGAATCAGTATACATGTGACTATCATTCTCTAACTGTGATCCAATACATGACATACTAGTGTGAATGAAGATGGTGACACAGTGGCCTGTGTGTCCGAGTTGTCGATGTTCGTATGTCTTGTTACTATTATTATCTCATATGAAATCAGGCATTACCTAACAATCCTCGAGGTTATTCCTATTATAATGACTGTCCTATCATGTTCAGTAAATTATTAATAATTAACGTATTTTATCCATACTCAAGATATATCAATCAATGTCACTAAACATGATAAAATAGAATTTATAAAAGAAAAACACTCACAAACTAGCCATGGGAAGGTAGCTCTCTTTCCCACGATCGCAACGGATCCAGAATCGTCCAAATCGGAGTCCGGATGCTCCCGATATCGCCCGAACGCTGTAATGGGTCGGGTTTGGGTGTAAACGGGTCGGGTTTGGATTGGAACCTGCACCCAAACCCATTTGGGCTTCTTCCCTCCTTGCCTGCGGCGGCAGCAGCAGCAACAGCTGCTGCTGCCCGTGGCTGCGGCGGCTGGCGCGGCCACCGCCGCCCGGCTGCGGCGGTGGCGCGGCCATCACCCCGGCGCCGGCGCCACTCCGGCGGTGGTCCGGCGTCGCTCCAGTCAGCCGGCGAGAGAGAGAGAGGGAGAGAAACGGTGGGAGAGAGAGGGAGATGAGGGCCCCCCCTTCCCCAACGGCCGGCCTTGTGCCGGCCGGCCTATGGCGCCGCCGGCGCCTGGCCGCCGGTCAAGCCGCCGGGGGAAGAGAGAGGGAGAGATCGAAGGAGAGAGGGAGAGAGGGGTTTTTAAAAGGGGAGTATGGCGGTGGGTTTTAAGGCGGTGGAGGAGTCGTGTAGAAGAAGCTGGAAGAAGAAAGAAAGAAAAAGAAGGATTTCTTTTTTAAAAAATAATATTTTAATCTTATAATATTGGCCCACTATTCAACCAGTTCCGAACGATGCCCAAAAATTACAGAAAATAGAGAATATTATCTTGAGGCGTAATATAAAAACGGTTTTAAGAAATTCAATCCGGTTTGCAAATTAAAAATCCTGGAAGGTATCGCCGATACCGGGCGACACCGGTTTGACCGGATTTTCGATAAATTCAGAAAAATCCCCAAAAATACCCTAACGTCGCTCATGAAATTCTAAGACATACGGTGAAAGCCGATTCTCCAAATTCTACTCCATTTGTGAAATAAAAATCGTAAAGCAGATTATCGGTATCAGTCGACACCGACTCCGGAGATTTTCCAAAATAATCCAGAAAATTTCCAGAAAATCTTGAAAAATCTAAAATATTAGAAAATGATTTTTGAAACTGATAACAGCTCAATCGGACTACTACGGAGGTCAAATCAATTTTGTACGTCGTATCGCGTACTGATACGGTAATACGTACACCGGGGAGCAGGGGGTTACAAAATGGTAGCCGATCGAATCAAAGATCAAAGGAGTTTAGCTAATGACTTGGCAAGCTGAACTCATTGAAGAATGTTCGTGACATATCCTGATATTGAATTTTTCCAATATGGAAACAAGATAAGGGTTGACAGAGAGTCCCCGAGGAACGATAATCTTCAAATTGAGATCTCGCGGAATTCATGTCTACTTCTTTAATCCCCTACTCACCTATAGAGTGAAAACCCAGGGGAAGCATCGCGTTACTCAAACTAACAAAATAATCCAAACGCCTCTAACGGCTAAGGATAGAGGGAAATGTTGGCTTTTAAGCCCAACATAAGTCCTTGACAACTCATCATACTGAGGGGAATAGCATGGCTAGCCCGACTTAAACGGTAGTTGGTAAAGGCATATCAAATCCGTTGACTGCTGAGGATTTGCTAAAAATCCTAAGGGACCGCTCCCATTTGATTCCCTTTGCAAAATCACTTACTAATTCTCATCCATGGAATAGTAAGACCATATAGAAAGGTATTCATATCCCTTGTGAAATGACGAGGTTAACTTATCATGTTAACATTAAACCTCTGATAGTGAGATTCTTGCCTATTCCCTCGCGGATAAAACCAACATCCCTGCGAGTTTGGTCAACATTCCCAGTGAATAAACTCCGCTTGTCATTCCCTTTAATAGAATGACAGGTCCACTCAAATTACTGTTATGTTCAAACACCTCTAACAGTAAAATGAATCCTTGTTATGTTAACATTACACCTCTGACAAATTGCTTTAAAAATCCCCACGGAGTTCTCTGACATATAAATCTTTCACAAGATTTATATTTCTCAGCTCCCCAGCAAGTCTCTAGTAGACTCTCTTCAAAGTCTATTATTTCCCACTCAGTCCCCAATAGACTCTCTTAGTTGTCACGTTAACAATATACCTCTGACAATTTCTTTCAAATAACATTCGAAGGAGATATCAATTTCCCACGGAATTTAGAATCAAATCCTATTTCCCCCCATGGGGTTATTTCTTTTACCGTTATGTCCAGCTTGTCACCTCTGAACAGTAGAAATCCTGAGCTTGGTAGTTTCTCAATCGGTTATGTCCATATTACCTCTGAACCGACAGATAACCAAGTCTCATCTTTTAGTCCAGTAGGGACTATTCCTTAGCCGTTATGTCCAGTTCGCCACTTCTGAACGGCAGGGCTTTGAGTCTAGCAATTCCCTATCGGTTATGACCATATTACCTCTGAACCAACGGATACCTAGATCTCCCTTCTTATGGTACTTCAACTGTCATGTCCAGTTTGCCACCTCTAAACAGATAAGTTCATAACTTTATTCTCCTTCACTCTACCAAGTTCAGGAGTCCTTGCTGTCATGCTAATACGACTACCTCTGAACAGCGAATTGTGAGCCTGATGTCTCTTAGTTGGTCATGTCCATATTATCTCTGAACCAACAGGTGCCCAGATCCAATTCACCCTTATAGTCCCTAGTGGGCTAGCTGCTAAGTTAATATGACTACCTCTGGCAGCGGATTCGGAGTTTGGTGTGTCTTAGTCTATCATGTCCAGTATATCACCTCTGAATAGACGGGTCCCTAAAATCGGATTCACCTTCATTTTGTCATCATGTTCAGATTATCACCTCTGAATGATAAAATTTCGAGCTTGGTGGCTTCTCAATCGGTTATGTCCAGTTTGTCACCTCTGAACCGACAGATAGCCAAGTCTCCCTTTTTGCTTACTGTTATGTCCAGTTCGTCAACTCTGAACAGTAAACACTCTAAGTTTGATAATTTCTAATCGGTTATGTCCAGTTTGTCACCTCTGAACCAATGAATATCCAATCTTATCTTTTTTTTGTCATAATGTCCAGATCATCACCTCTGAATGACAAAATTTTGAGCTTATGGCTTCTCAATCGGTTATGTCCAGTTCATCACCTCTGAACCGACAGATAGTCAAGTCTCCCTTTTTACTTACTGTTATGTCCAGTTCGTCACCTCTAAATAGTAAACACTCCGAGTTTGATAATTTCTAATCGGTTATGTCCAGTTTGTCACCTCTGAACCGATGAATATCCAATCTCTTCTTTCTTTGTCATTATGTCCAGTTCGTCACCTCTGAACGACAAGGCTTTGTGTCTGGTGATTCCTAATCATCATGTCCTGGTCATCCGATGATCTTTAATCTGTTACGTTAATATTTACATTTGAACAGTAAAGATCGTCAAGCTCATTTCTTCCATCCTCATCTTAATATGATTTGAGTCAAGTCGTTTCTCAAATTTGTAACTAATCCTATCAGTTTATCACTTCTAATTAAATTAGTTATACCATTATATACAACTTGAAAGTAAGAATTGTAAATTCAGAAAATAAAACAAGTTGAAAATACAACAGAGGAGACAAATAAAATTACTTTTTGTTGATTCTAAAAGAGGGATACATGGATACATGGATTACAAGCTACGAGGGTGCTTAGTAAGACTTGATCCATTCTTCAAGGATGGCCAGCCTATTCTTCCTCTCCTCAGCAGCTCTGATGAATGCCTGTGATCTCAACTCAGCCTCATTAAAGTTCGCTGTCTGGGACAAACGAGCCTCAATTTCAGCCAAAATTGCCCTCTGTGCTAGCTCATTTGCAGGACTTCATCATTTTGAGCCTTAAGCTGCTCTAACCGAGCGATCTCCTCAAGACGCACCGGTTCAGCCTTGGACAGAAGAAGATTGGCTTTCTTGATCATTTCCTTGGCCTTTTCAATCTTATCCTCAGCATCGAGAAGAGCACTATTAAAAGCATCTATGCCATCTCCAATTTCTACTTTCCTTATCTCCAAGGATTTTAAATCTGAAGATATTGCTTTAGCTGCTTCCTATGCCATAAGATGAGCTTCACGCATCTGAGCAGCAAGGTGTTCAAGCTGTTCATTAACTGAGGAGTCCAAATCTGAATAGCTGAGACGGCACCATTCATCTACATCACTCTCAAACCCTCCACCAGAAGCTCTAATGTGGCAGCTTGGTCATCCCCTCCAAAGTCTCGAATGTTGTCAATACTTCGAGAGAGGACCATAAAGCAGAGAACGAGATAGTCGAGCCCTTTAAGACCAAAGTAACAGATCGCTTCAAGCTCTTATAAAAGCTGTCGACTAGCTCAGCCACAAATTCATTTTTGGCTTCAACTATTCCCGGTGAACGAGTGACCCCTGAAGGTAAAGCTTCCACCAGTTTCACTGACATAACTGTAGAGGGGATGGCAGAAGCGCTGGCTGAGCAATATGAGGGAGCGCCAGTGATCTTGGAGGAGTCCTCATTGAAACCAGTACACTAGCTACAATCGAAGTAGGGCTGGTGACTATTTTCGGGAGAGCTGGCTCAACAACTAGTGTTGGAGAAGTAGGACTGGGAATTACCTTCAGCGCCGCGGTTGTCAAGATGGGCAGCGTTGGCGAAACCACTGGCATCTCACTTACCGATGTAATTGGAAGTGAGATTGGTTCCGTAACCACTGTCCCCTCCGCCTCTTTTCCACTGATCGGCTCGGGCTGATAAGAGGGCAGATCGTGATACAAGGCATCCAACTCAGCAGCGTCCGTTGCGATCGAAGTACTTGCTTCACCCCTGATTCCCTCAAGAAGATTGGCTGGCTCCCTTGAAGTCGATGCACCCAAAGGCGAAACTCCTATGGCAAGACTTTATTTGAGTGAGGCATAATGAATATCAGGATAGAATTACTCACAAAAGATCAAAGTATTACCGAGAAATGATATCGCCTCAAATACCTCAGTCGCAGTCTCTCTCTGAACTTCTTCGACGGTAGCATCAATCCCCTCAAGCTCCATAGGAAAGTTTTTGGCAGAATCAAGAGGAACGGTCGGATCACCTTCACTCGCTGAACCCTCTGTGGTCCATCCTATAGAGCTGGAGGCCAGGGGACTTCCTTTGGAGGTCCCAACACCCGAAAGACCGACGTCAGCCGCGTCACCTCCGGAGTCTTCTGAGATGACGAAGTAGCTAGCCTCGTCACCTTCGTTATAAGTGAACAGAGGATCATAGTAATCCCCCTGTTCTCCTACAGCCTCGACTCTCGGTTCTCTCACCGTCTCAGTTCCTGAATCATAGGATAAACGAATGAGCGGCATGAAATATATATAAGTATATATCGCAAGAATAGAACTGATATTACTCAGGTCAGGAACAGCTTTATCAACAGTCTGCCTCGGAGCCGATAGCTTAATGACTAACGGAGCGGGAGGAGGAGGCACCAGGGCAGATTCACCCTCTGCAACAATGGTGGAAGTATAGCGACGATGCTTCTTCACTACCCTCTTCCTGCGAGATCCACCTTGTAGTTTTCGTTTGAAGTGGACGTCGGGATCTTCTTCCTCCACTTCTTTTACCTCTACATTTTCCATGGGGTCTGTCCTTACCCTATCAGGAGCATCTGGTGGAGCCTCAACACCCATATTTCCTTCAAAGCGAGGACTTTTTGTGACCGAGGCCTCACTATCAATAGTAGCGATGAACTCTCCGAGGCCTGGCACACGGACCCTCCTGCCTTTGCCCCTCTCGGTGACTTTTCGCTTCAGCCGCTAAGAGATCAGTTTCACACCAAATGAGTTAATAGAAAATCAGGTTGGTGTGGAGTTCGAAGTTCTGTACCACTGACAGAACCCCAAAGTTGTCTGAAGGTTCGGAGTCCTCAGCGGCATGCACAGCCGCGGCTCAGTACAGCCAGCAATGAAGAACCGCCAGGCACGAGCACCGTTAATGAGGCTCCCCATGAAGGCTAGGCTGGTGTTCGAGTTACCTACATATAGTTGGTCATACCCGAACTAACGAGCAAACTGACTCGGGACATAGGGTTCCAAGTAGCAGGTATCCCTGCTCCTGTACACCAGATGGGATGGCCGGATGCTAACTAGCCATTCGAAGACCCCCCGGCTCAGCGATGTCTGCCCATCTCCTACATCCTTGAATTCTTCGTCATAACCTGCATCGCGAATGTTGGGAAAGCACCGAAAAAGACTGTAGACGTCATGCCGGCACAGCAGTTTGCGAACCGCGGCTACATAAGTCCGTGACCACGAACATCCCACAAATCGACGGGGAAGCGCTATCCGGACAACTTCTGGAGGCTCCTTACCGGCTTGAATGATGGAAGGGCGGTGAAGAGCGAACCATGCCATCAAATAAGTGTATAAGAAACCGATCCTGGGGTTTGGTCCGTCACGAGGCAAGATAGTGCCTTTTCCTTTTTTCGTTGGTGGTGACCTACAGAAAGCCTTCGTCAATGCACGAAGGCCCCGCTAAATACAACACACCATCACTGGGAGAAGTTCAAGGGAACGATCATGGACTAAACGAACGACTGGTAATAAGACAGTCGGAAGAATGACGTCGTCAGAAGGAGATGGCACTACACATCTCTTCAACTAAACCGATAAAAAAACCGACCAAAAGTGCCTTCCGGGATATCGGTCGACGAGCCTGGTGAAGAAAATTCTGGAGAATATCACCTTTCTTATAGGTTCCGTCATCTTCTTCTAAAATCATATCCCCTTGGAAGTGTTCTTGCATCCTTCAGAAAATGTCCTCGTCTGCAACTCCGGAGTGAGCTGCTTCAGGAGCATCTTTCAGGTTGGGGAACAAATAATTCCCCCAGCTCTTCGACCTGCATGAAGCTCCCTTATGACTCCCATGCATACTCGAGCAGATGTAAAGATGGCATATCAATTCCCGGTAAGTCTCGAACAAGGCGGGCTCCTATTTCTCCAGAAGTGCCAATTCCGCCTCGCATGGGAAATATTCTTCATATGGTAGAGATCCCAAAGGCAGAGCAGAGACTTCCCACATCTCGTGCAAAGCCATGCCCAATTCGCCTACAGGGGTGAAGAAAGTCCCTATAGCTGGACAATATAACTCAAAGATGGCGTAGAAGTTCGCTTCTCATCTGGATCCGTAGCAGGTTGCCCTGACAGCCTCGTAGAGTCCCAATCTCTCCAGATCCTCTTCAAAATGGGCCAAGACATATATGGTCAAGTCCCTCTACCAGACCTTAGGGGGATGAATCCACCCAGGGGTCCTGAAATCAGTAGCTGAATAATTACCACGAGCCTTGAAGAACTGGTTTTCAAAAGTCTGAGCCACGGCAGGATTTTCCCCCACTGGGATGTCGGGGAGAACGTTCCCAGGGTGGAGACCCAATACGCAGCGAGGAGGACCCGCCCTTGTATAACTAGGAGATGGAGCTATCAATTTTCCCACGTGAATGGAGTCAGTAGTCTGAGTCACTTGCCACTGCATCTTTCGAACCCTCGTCACACATTGGAAGAAAGACAATAGAAATGGCGCTTGCTAGATGGGAGATATTTCGCCATCCAGATTGAAAATCCACTGCCCTTCTCCGGCTAGCAGCTGATGATCGATATCTGGCGCTGCATCTCCGAACATAAAACCAGGCTTCTGATAGATTTTTCGGTTACAATCCTCGAGGGGAGCAGTAGTTAAGGTGCTCCTCATAGTACGCTGATCTCCGGCGAAGATAAGGGCAACACGACCAGGAGCACTCTGCTCACTAAATAATGAGGTCTGCCCCTGAAATTGTAGGCTAACATTGCCATCCAGTCCCCTGGCTGTTCCGAAGAGACTGTTCAAAGGACCCGGAGTATAGTGCACTGCAAAAGCAAGAAGAAATCATATTTAGTTCATTTGCTGAAGAAAAAGAAAGCTAAAGCAAAAAATTTTTTTGCTAAGGCATAGCTTCGCTCCATTTGCTGAAGAAAAAGAAAGTTAAAGCAAAAAATTTTTTGCTAAGGCATAGCTTCGCTCTCCGAGTGAAGCTAGCCTAGCATTAGTTTCGCCCTGAAGCTCAGCTTCGCAACTGCAGCATAGCTTCACACTCTGCACGAAGGCAGAATGCAGAAAATATCTTAGTGTTAACTTCCCTCTAGAAGCTTAGCTTCGCATTCTGTCACTGAACAGAATGCAAAGAAACCCCCAAGGGCTAACTTCGCTGGAAAGGCACCTGCGCCTAAAACTGTTCAAAGGACTTTAAGGTCCTTTTTTCTGTTATGCTTTGAGAGCTAGCTTCACATTCTGTCATGTGACAGAACGTGAACAGCCCTAAGGGCTAACTTCGCATAGAAGCTTAGAGAAGAGACCATTCGGTTTTTAAATTTCAATTCACGAAATTGAAGGGGAATTAAATCCCCTAAAAATTTGGTGGATTTGAATTAAGGGAGAGCAACTCCCTACATCACTGGAGCATGATGAATCACTCAGGATTCACCATGAAATAGCCAGAAATTGGCTTCGAAAAGAGATGAAAATCTCTAAATAAAAGGAAAAAATCCCTACCCGCAATGGGGCATTCGATGACCGGAGGAAGAGAAGGCCCCTCCGTCATAGAGGTCGCTGCCCCTTTGCCTGCTCGTCTTTTGGGAGCCATGGAAGAACTGAAAAGTTCTGAAAATCTCAACGAAGGAGAAAGAGACTTGTTTCTCTGAAAATTCAAAGAGAAGTAATTTTCTCCCTTTCAGCCCAATCGGGCTTTTATAAGACATAAAATGTCTTAATTTCAGCTCCTCAAAAGGAGCGCAGGCGACCGTTTCAAATCAATTCAAAACGGCGCCTAAGCGCCTTCCCGAGAAGCCATGCTTCAGCCCCGCCAAGGGCTAACTCCGCTGTGAGTTCAGGGTTGACCTCGCGCGACGCTTGAGTAATTTCGCTGAAAGACGAGCCTTAGCTCCGCTAAAAGCTCATCTCTAGCTTCGCGAAAATTCAATGCCAGCTTCGCCAGAAACTTCTTAGTTGAAAATCTGTCTTCAGCTTCGCTGGAAGCTTAGCTCCGCTAAGAGCTTTTATTTCCTCCTAAGGAAAAGACTTACCTAAGCTAGTCCATTCCAGGTGTTCTCGAATCGAAAAGGAGGGGAACAAAGAAGATAAGCAGAAAATAAACATTTTTATTGATTCAAAAGGGAAGATACATTGATACTACATCAAGTTTGTCTTTCATACAACAGAATCTTTGTTCTAAAGGCAGACAAGTTGTCCTATCTACTTTCAGGGTGATAAGTTAAACCAACTGGACACGAAAGGCCTTCCTCCTACACAAGGCCGTAATCCTTCGCTTAAGGGCAGATTTTTCCTTCAAGGAGCTGGATCTTCTTTGATCAAAATTGGTAAGGGATTGGTTGCCACCAGAAAGCTGGATCTTCCTTAAACAAAATTGGTAAAGGAAGGATCCGAGACCTTACAGGCGACTTCCAGCCCCTTCCCGAAGTGGATCATCTCGGATAAGCGACTACCAGCCCCTTCCCGAAGTGGATCATCTCGGATAAGCAACTGCCAACTTCTTCTTAGAATACGCGTCAACTGCTCCAATATGTTCCTCTTGTTTATGATCAAAACTTCAACTTGAAGATCAAGGGGAAAGTTTTTGGTCTCTTTCATCACGACGAAATACTGGTGAGCACAGTTTGCTGCAATGCAAACTAGAAACAGGTTAGCATTAAATCAAAAGAAAAGAAAATGCAAAGGGAAATATGGAATTCTAAGTCAAAATTCTTTAGGTGAAGCAATCAGATTCGACCCAGTTGTGCCTTGAAAATGAATTTCAGCTAAGAAGGGGATAGCCTCGCTTGCACAGTAATAATAGACTAGCTCAGCATAAGTCAAGTCTTAGCCAGGCCTAAGGCAGTGGGGCTAGAGAAGCATCAAAAAAGGACCAAGTCCTAACCTCGCCTATATGGCTAGGCCAGAATGGCCCAGAGGGACGCAGTCTTAACCCCACCTATATGGCAAGACTGGCTCAACCTTGAAGAGGCCAAGTCCTAAGCCTTACCTATTTGGCAGATTTAACAGGCAGATTTAACAGATCAAGGCAGAAACTCTGCATGGAAAGATCTTTCCCCTGATCGAGCGAGAATGAGAGCTTCGCCAAGAAGTTAAAAAATAGGGCTGAAATCCTTTTCTGAAAGTTAGCCAAATGCAAAGGCCAAGGAAAATCAATCCCTAAAATAGCTGGTAAAGCTAAGAAAATTAAGGGAGATAAATTCCCTAAAGTCACTAGTTCATTGGTAAAGTCTCTGGATGACCGAGACTCACCAGCTCTTGGCTAGATAATGACCAGAGTGGGCGTTCCCACTACTTCAGAGATCTCAGTCTCCTTTCTTGGACAATAAGGAGATGTCATGAACTAACTTTTTAAAAAGAGAAAAGTATATTTCTCTGAGAAGGACTACAAGTGTCCTATTTATAGGCCTCATGGCCTGATCACGCCGCTGCCACTTCAAGCTTAGGAGTGCGGGTGAAGTTAAAGCATTTAAATGCTTAGCCTCAAGAAAGGGAATACTTTCCCTTCGTGAATACACACGAAGTTAATTGAACTTCGAAAAAGGGAATAATCTCCCTCGTTAATACAAGAGAGATTATTCTAACCTCGAAAAGGGGAGTAATCCTTCTCGTAACTCGCAAAAAGTAGTTAGCCTCGGGAAAGGAACGTCATTTCAGACCGATTTGAGGCGAAGTCACAACGGGAGACCCAAGCGCGAAGTTGCCCATAAGCGCGAGGCTACCCAAAGAGCGAAGCTACATGGAAGCGGATACAATTCCTCGGCGAACCTATTCCAGCTTGAAAGTAGGGCTAAAGGCGAAGTTGAACTCAACCTCAAAGGCGATGTTCATACCCACACACCATCAAAGCAGTTCAAAGTATTTCAAAATCTGAACCATTCCATTACAAATTCACGAAAACTTTGAGGGGGGTCTTGTTGACACTCTAAAAAAGACAAGATTCCTAACTGGTCTGAACGATGTCTAACTTATTGACATCTACAAAAGACAAGTGGCAGACAAGCCGATGACCAGTTCTTCACCCATCTCAAAGTGACGAATCAGCAACTTAGACTCTACTGATCCAGTGAAGTAGATAGTAAGCCAAGATCGTCCTTAAAAGCCCGTGAGAAGGCCCAAGCAGGTCCAGAGATACTAAGCTAGATCAACGCTTAGTCTCGCACGAACCCACGAGATAAATATCGCATGAGAAACCAAAGTTGCTTAGCATCGCAGAAAGCTCCTTCATAGCCTCGCTGCGAGCTAACTTACAACTTCGCCTGAAAATGCTCAGTTAACTCCGCCGAAAGTTAGCTTCGCTCGAAACTCCACGCAGCCACGCAAAAGGTTGACTGGTAACTTTGCCACAAGTTTTATCTAGCTCCGCTATGAGCTCAACGCAACGACTCCGCAGCGAGTCCTTTATAATTATATTGACTAATCAAATCTCCAGATGAAATCATGTTAGTTGAAATCAAATTTGACAGTTGCCTGCTATTATCTTTTGACTCTCCCAATCAAGTAAGAAGATCAGGGGAGATCTCTCAATTAACTAAAGAGGATTAAGGGAGTATCCCTCATTTAGTGGAGCGAATCAAGGAATTAGCGCTACATGCAATTAGCTTCGCATAAGCTATTTCTAGCCTCACGGGGAGGCTACTTTTTAGATACAAAACAGATTGACTCAATCTATTTCCAAATTTTCAAGGCGATTATACCCCTGTTCTCCCTATAAAATAGCCTACCAGGAGCATACCAAGAAAAAAGGAGGAGAGACGGGAAGGAGAGAGAGGAGATTGGCACGAGAAGCAACAATAGGGCTCTACCAATCCTCTGTTCTCTGATTCCCCGAACCAAGCGAGAAGGGAGTCCTATTAGGAGGCAGTTCGATCGTCTGACCGATCGCATCGTCAAAAGGATAAAGTGGTCAAGCGCTGATCAGATTCCTACCGGCACATTTTCCCAGAAGTCTCAGAGGGGATCTGCCTGTAATTTTCTTTTTAATTACTTGTAATTTAGCTCCTCGATCTCTTTTGTAAGTTTTCTCCTTTACAAAATCAATGGAAAACAATTCAGAACTTGAGAATTAAACAATCTAACTTTCCCATGAAAGATAAACTGTGACTCTGGTCACAGTTATGAAAATACACTTCTCATTCTAAAACTGCTAATTTCGAACATAGTTGATGTCGAATATAGTCAAAGATGAACTGCGACTTTGGTTGAAGTCTATGTTCAATGAATTAAAGTACAACATATAGGCCAACATTGTCACAGTGAATTTTTAAAGTAATATTTTCAATGTATTCAAATATTATTTTAAAGTACAATATCTTACAATAGATGGGAAACACTTGAAAAGCAACAAAAAAGTGCCTGTACTGTGACCCAGGTCCCAGTACAAAAAAATGTCTCTTCCTTTAACAATGCGACCGTGGTCGCAGCTGATACCTCAAGATGTAAAAATAAAAACTTTATTCGTTCCAGATAGCTGCAACATGAAATTACTTCCTCTGCAGGTGAAAAAGAAACATAAATATTTGAAACATCAAACTTTAAATTAAATTATTTAATAGGTTTAATTTCATACTAATAATGAACAACCAGTCCTGTAATAGCCCAGCTATTGATAGTTTTCACACTTTCGATACTTCACTTCCTTCTTTGATAAAGAATCTTCAAAACCAGACTTAAGCCTGGATGCACCTTTAGGCCTCCCCTTGGTTGGTTCAGGACTAGTTGGATCGCATATAGTCAATTCTTTACCATCTCGTAAAACCACAACGGATCCACTGGAACCAATATTTATTTCAGACTGCGATGATTGATAATTTACTGACCTAAATTTGTATTCATTACTGATTTCTGCAGCAAATCTTTTCAAAATAACATCTAACTGTGAAAGATAGATATCCGAATCGGCCACCATTTCAAGAATTGCATTAAATTTGGAACGCAATGTCCATAATCTAGTCATCCCTCGAGTGCCTTGATTAGAAAAAGGCTTAATGCCATTTTCAATTGCAACATTATCTCGATGTCGTGTGTGTCGTCCATCAACGGACTGAGATGTCGTGTGTATCGTCCATCAACGGACTGAGATGGTCCTGGCTCATCCTGCTCATCAACAGGCTGAGAAGGTCCTGACTCGTCCTGCATCGGTGGATGCGCTTATGTAGGGTATAAATGAGTCGGCTCATCGACGCCCCTGATGGATGTGCATATCGGCTCCTGCTAACTACTCCCTTGATGAAATTGGCCATCCTTTGGAGTATCAAGACCCTCCGAGTTTCATCCGTCAAAGCCTTATCTAACAGGTTCCCCATATGGATATATCTATCAATCTGCATCATAAATTCTAATAAAATGATATCAATAAAACACAACCCTTAACTTTTTATGAGGATGTTGTTAAGATATTATCAACTCCTGCTTATGTACGATAACGGGCTGATATCCGTTCGGCGCAGCGATATGCTGAATAATCCAGCGCTGAGTGATCCCCTGACTGGTTGTCATTCCAGCACAGAAAATATCCTTTAGATAAGTATTAACCCAGTGTTGACGCAATCTGTACATTTTCAACAACCAACTATCTTCTTCTTCTATATTATTTTTTCTTTCATCAAACTCCATCATTCCTCGCATTTGCTTATATGACGGGAGGTGTACCAAAGATGAAAATCAAAGATAAAATCTTTCCCATACTTGTTCATCAGCGGGATTTTTTGCTCGGCAATATGTTTTCGTACATACTAAAAACAATATCGGTGCCGAGTAATTGGAAAAACTATCTTGATGGCATCACCGATCTGGGCATCCTGATCAGTAATAATCACTTTTGGTGTAACTCCGTGCATGCATTTGAGTCATTTATTAAATAGCCAAACAAATGTATCCTTCTGCTCATCCGCAAGTAATGTACAGCCAAACAAAATTGACTGTCGATAATGATTCACTCCAGTGAATGGAGAAAATGGCAGGTTCAAGTGATTAGTCATGTATGTTGTGTCAAAAAAATCATATCACAAAAACTCAAATACGAGAAAATTGCTCTTCCATCAGCACAAAAAATGCTTCTAAGTGTTCCCGCATTATCAACTTCACTTGTAAAGAAAAAATATGGATCGGACTCGGCTTTTTCTTGAAATTATTTGATACTCGAAATAAACTTATGGCCAATGTTATTTCTATGGTGATGAGTAAAATCAATAATTTGTTGTGGGCTTACTTCTTCACAACCTTTTCCGTGGTTCATTGCATTAACAATACGAGAAATGTTTGAAGGGCGAATTCCTACATCAACCAAATTGATCATAATACTTCTGCTAATCTTTGATCGATGTATCTGATGAGAGCAAAAGTAATGGATCTTATCCGGGCTTGATAATTCATGTTAATGAGAATCAACAAATTTGGTGAAAATCTAAAATCTTCGGCCTAATAATAAACGAAGACGCACATGCATCTCAGTAGGATACGCAACTCTAGTGTCGATTCGAAGGTTAACTGTAACTCCATCTTGTCTTTTATCACACAACTTCTTCACACCCTCCTTGTTGCAACAAAATTTTCTACAAATAACTTCATGAGGAGGCCTCCGTGACTTATTTATTCATTTTTTTCTCACGTTAAAAACTCTGTTCTTGCATAAGAATTATAGAAGTTATATGCTTCATCGTCTGTGGAAAATTATTTTCTTAAAAAAAACTGTTTTTTTAAAAAAAATAACTGAACTTCCAGACATTTCTCCATGTGAATTCAGATCCTACAAAACAAATTGTTAAATTAAATAAAAAGAAATAATTGAAAATCACACGTCTGAACTATAATAAATAAAACTGCGATTAAGATCACAGATGTAAAGATAGATGTAACTTCTGAATAAAAGACTGTGACCGTAGTCGCAATTCTCCGTATGGCCAGGTTTTTAAAAAATATGTGAATAATAACTGAGAAATTTGTCATTAATATATACTGCGACCTTAAGTCGCAGTTCTTAAAATTTAGTGTATAAAAAGAAATAATTAAAAATAACACGTTTGAACTATAATAAATAGGACTGCGACTAAGGTCGCAGTTGTAAAGATAGCGTTGATCACTGAAAAAATGGTTTTAATATATACTGTGACAGTAGTCGCAATTCTTACAATTTAGTGTATTAAATTAAATAACTGCGACTGAGATCGCAGTTAACAAAATTGTGACATTGTTACTGAAAAAAGACTTTAATAAAAGTGATTATATTGTTATGTAAAATGAAATCTAGGTCGCAGTTTCATATACGTTACACAAAATTTTTTACATATAAGAAATTGTGGGGGAAAAAGGACGAAATAAAAACCTCTTGATCAGCATCAAAAGATCCAAACCCTTCAATACTTTCAATATTCTATGAGGAAGTTGAACCAGATGATATATGGTTCATATTTAGACCGAGAGATAGAGATCGGGGACGACGGCGACCTGAATTGGCAGAAGAAGTGTTCTGCTCCACCGTCGACATTAAAATAAAAAAGAAGATTTAGGTCTGCAAAGTAAAAAAAAAAAAACCTGATCCGGATACCACTATTTTTAGAAAAAATTTTATGGTACGAAAAGGAAAACCTAAATCTGACAACGAGCGAAAAAAAATAGGAGGAAATAATAATAAACAATAGTAGGACAGGTACCTTTTACCGAGGGGCATTTAGTAATTTCACTTATTTCAATAGAAGGGCCACAACTTATTAGTGTGACAAATAATGTGCCACGTCACCGCAAGCTGAAAGAAACTCTCAGCTGTCAGCTGATATACATATTTCTGGTATATATATATATATATATATATATATATATATATATATATATATATATATATATATATATATATATATATATATATATATATATATATATAGAAAGGGAGAGATATATACTTGTGTCCTTCCAAAAGGATTTAAGCCCGAATCTTTCCAACTCAAATATAACCCCCCGATATTCGAATACAACATCCACTTCGTTGAAGTTGATCTATATTATTTCAAGTATCTATAAATCAAAAATCAAGTGTTTTGAATACTTTTTGCCCATCCATCAAGCAACGTAAAATGGATGGCTAAAAGTATTGAATTGGCTAGATCTATGTCTTTAGACATACAAATTCCCGATCCGGCCATTTGATTATGATATAAACATTTAAAAACCCCTACAAACCAATTTTTGTTAGGTTTCAAATGTTCTACACAGTTAAACTAACCAACTCACTATTTAGGTCGTCCATTTTCTCCCTACTTGATGCATGGGCAAAAAGTATTCAAAACACTTGTTTTTAGTTTATAAATACTTGAAATAATATATATCAACTTCAACGAAGTGGATCTTGTATTTAAATGTCGGGTGTTGGTATTTGAGTGGGAAACATTCGGCCTCAACTCCTTTTGGAAGGACACAAGTCTATCTCCTTCTCTCTCTATATATATATATATATATATATATATATATATATATATATATATATATATATATATATATATATATATATATATATATATATATATATAGATAGACTTGTATCCTTTCAAAATGATTTGATCCCGGATCCTTCCCACTCAAATTCAACCCTCCAACATTCGAATACAAGATCCACTCCGTTGAAGTTGATCTATACTATTTCAAATATCTATAAACCAAAAATCAAGTGTTTTAAATACTTTTTGCCCATCCATCAAGTAGGGAAAAAACGGACGGCCTAAATAGTGAGTTGGTTAGTTTAACGGTGTAGAACATTTGAAATCTAACAAAAATTAATTTATAGGGGTTTTTAAATGTTTAGATCATAATGAAATGGCCGGATCGAGAATTTGTATGTCTAAAAATATAGATCTAACCAACTCACTACTTTCGGCCGTCCATTTTGCGTCGCTTGATGGATGGGCAAAAACTATTTAAAACACTTGATTTTTGGTTTATAGATACTTGAAATAGTATAGATCAACTTCAACGGAGTGGATCTTGTATTCGAATGTTGGAGGGTTGAATTTGAGTGGGAAGGATCCGGGATCAAATCCTTTTGAAAGGATACAAGTCTATCTCTCTCTCTCTCTCTCTCTCTCTCTATATATATATAGAGAGAGAGAGAGAGAGAGAGAGAGAGAGAGAAATGTATATCAGCCGACGGCTGAGAGACTCTCTCAGCCTGCGGTGACGTGGCACATTATGGGCCACAAAACTCGACAATCTAAAATGACGTCCCGCTTTTGAAAATAATTGAAATTACTAAAAGCCCCTATCGTTTGTCTTTTTCTTTGGATGATGTATTAGTTTATATTCTTTATTATTATTTTTTCCTCTTTTATATGTCTATCTCTCTATGTCTTCTCACGCTGTCAGATGTAGATTTTTGTCTTATAAAGAATATCGTTCTAAAAAAGCAAGAGCGGGATCAGATATTAATTTTTAGTCGCAGACCTAGATCTCCAGCAACTATTTTGACAAGTTCATGTTCCCTCGGGATATCAGCTTCAATATTTTCACCGTGATTTTTCTCTTCTTCTTCTTCCAAAGTAAGGCCTATCTGAAATTTTTCATCATCAGAAATATTGACCATTCGATTTAAAATTTGAAAGACAAGTAAAATACACATAAATATATAACCAATCTGGCAGAGATGTGACTGAAGTCGTAGGAAAAAATTATTTTAAAAGATATCTTTTCATCAGGACTGCGACTTTGGTCGCATTCATAATAATAAATTGTCAGATAAAATTGAATTATGTGACCATAGTCGCAGTATGAAATTTCATCTTCAAATCATTTGTTTTACAAAACATCGACCAAAGTCGCAGTCCAATTAAAATTTATTAATAAAAAAACTGCGATCTTGGTCGCAAAAATGAAAAATAAGTTCAAAAAGACTGCTATTACATAAGACTGCGATCAATGTCGCAGTCTTCAGTCGCAGTCTTCTAATCATCTTAATTATTTAACTTTTGAGACATTGTGCCCTGCTTCAATTGACTATGCCTCTTGTTTCATAAGAATACGATCATGGTCGCAGTATCCTTTGGTATTTACTTAATAAAAAATACTATGATCAAGGTCGCATTGTTATAAAACAAAATATTCTCAAAGAGACTGTGTTATATAAGATTGTGACCGAAGTCGATTAGAAATCTTAATTAATTAACTTACGAGATTATTGTCACTGCTTCCATTGACTGCGACTCTTATTTCATAAGACTCTTGTTTCATAAGAATGCGACCATGGTCGCAGTATCCTATTTAGATTACTTAATAAAAATATACTATGACCAAGGTCGCATTGTTATCAAACAAAACATTCTCAAAGAGACTGCTGTTACATAAGACTGCGACCGAAGTCGCAATCTTCTAATCATCTTAATTAATTAACTTACGAGATTATTGTCACTGCTTCCATTGACTGCGACTCTTATTTCATAAGACTCTTGTTTCATAAGAATGCGACCATGATCGCAGTATCCTATTTAGATTACTTAATAAAAAAATACTATGACCAAGGTCGCATTGTTATCAAACAAAACATTCTCAAAGAGACCGCTGTTACATAAGACTGGGACCGAAGTCGCAATCTTCTAATCATCTTAATTAATTAACTTACGAGATTATTGTCACTGCTTCCATTGACTGCGACTCTTATTTCATAAGACTGCGACCACGGTCGCAGTATCCTATTTAGCTTAGGAAGGTCGACAAAATACTGCGACCCTAATCGAAAAAATAAAAAAAGGCTACAACACTGCGACCAAAATTCGCAATGTAAAACAAAAATAAATCTAAAAAGTGAAAATAATATTAAAAATTAAATCCAAAATTTTTCTTTTTAGAAACTGCGACTTCGATTGCAGTTTTAGAAAACAAAAAAAACTGTTTCAAGTCGCGGTAATAGATTTTTATTGTGATTAAAACATCTTTTCGAAAAAAACTTGAATATAAGTGCGACCATGATTGCATTCTTTTAAAATAAATTATTTTTCTAAAATTTAGTTATCAAGACTTGTAATTTTTTTGTTTGAAAAAACTCAAAATTTTCCGATCTGTAATTTTTTTTAGTGGAGAAACAGTTGTAGCAGGTTAAAAGTGAAACTGAGGGTATTCAGTCATTGGGCAACGAAAAGTGATTGAGGGTCTCCTTTTACCGCTTAAATTTTTGACTTCTCTGCGGCTAATATGAAGCCACGTCATGCCGACTGAGAAACTCTCTCAGCTGGCGGCTGAGGTACAGTAACCCCATATATATATATATATATATATATATATATATATATATATATATATATATATATATATATATATATATATATATATATATCAAATATTTCATTGGATGCTCATAGTAGACTTGTTATCATACTATTCATAGGTATCTTAATTAATTTGTCCTTATTTTTTTATTTATTCATGTTTTCTTATCTATCATGATTTCTGACCCTTTTGCAGGTATTCTTGTACTGATTAATGCTAAAATTATTGTGTATATCATGTTTATTTCCTGTATTGAGGCTTAGCGTATTGCGAGGGTATTTCCGTCCTGTGTGTACGTCGCCATAGCGTCCCCGTAAGTGGTATCAGAGCCTAGATTTACACCTGATGTAAGTAACCACCTAGGTCAATGCTCGGTACTTACCAATAATATAATCAGATTTAGATTAGAACTCATCTATATCTGAATTTGAGGATTCCAGCTATGAGTAAAGAATATCTCAGTCCGTTGACAATTCGTTCCTTTTCTCCTACTATCCCTTAATTTCCCTTATCATTCCGACTATTCCGATTTCTAATCATTTCTCCGTCGTAATCTTAATTCTGACATGACACTTGTATATTTCTTTCGATTGATATTTTCATTATATTTTATCAACGGTATTTAAACATGTATTGTATATTATTATCGTGATTATATTACTATAATATATTTTATTGCTTCCTTCATTTTATCACTCACTAGGTCGCTTTCTGACGATCCTGGGTTGCATGTCTAGGTTGGAGATCTGAGACATCACGGTATCAGATATTTCACTGGATGCTCATAGGAGACTCGTCATCGTACTATTCATAGGTATCTTGATTATTTTGTCCTTATTTTCTTATTTATTCATATTTTCTTATCTATCATGATCACTAACCCTCTTGCATCATGATCACTGACCCTTTTGCATATATGTGTGTGTGTGTGTGATAATATGCTTTAAAAAATGTTATTGGTTATAACTAATAATGCTACAAGGCAATTCATGGTTTCACTAAATATTTGTATATTTAGTGAACTTTACAATTCTACTCCCAGTCTAATATTATTTGGATATTTTTCCTAATATACTTAAATTAAAATATTTATTTATCTTTTATACTCAAAATGTCTCGTGTGTGAAAATGGCTAAAAAACTGAAAAACTTGGAGCTAATCTATTCTAACGTTATTAAGTTACTTTTCCACTGCAAATAACAATTACATTTGACTTGTAGTTCTATCTTTATTTTATGCATTCAAAATTCAAACAACGAGCCCGATGATCGTTGGATAGGATAATTTTTTTCTATATACCTGATGCCCTCGGGGTATAAAAAATGCACAGCTGACCCAGCCCGCCTCTTTACTATCTTTAATCAAAACCGACCGAAGAGAAGTTTTCTCTCATGGCTGATATAAAAACTTTATCCGTCCGTCTATCCGTCTTCATCCGCGAAAGACAACAACATCGACCCCTTTCTTTTTCTTCCTCTCTCAGCTTTCTCTTCTTCTTCCTCTTTCTTCTTCCTCTCACTCCTCCTCCTCCTGACCTATTGATCGGTTTCCCACCCACAGCGGCAGTATACTAGTCAAAACTGATCAAATAGAGGTTTTCTCTCGTGATACCTTTGTCCGTCCGTCCGTTTTCACCTGCGAGTTCTTCCTCCTCCTTCTTCCTCTCCCTATCTTCCTTCTGACCAATCTATTTTCACCGATAACAACATTATAATAGTTTATCAAAACCGACCGAAAAGAGGTTTTCTTCTGTGACACATATAAAAATTTTGTACGTCAGTCCATCCGTCTTCATCCGAGAGAGAGAAAGAAAAACGTCGACTCTCTTCTCCTCCTTTTCCTCTCAGCTCCTTCTCCCTCTTCCCCACCTCCTGATTGAACGATTGATTTCTCACTCATAGTGGTAGCATACTAGTCAATTAATTAATTAATTAATTAATTAATCAATAATAATTCCTGAATAATACAATTCAGACAGTCCCATATAAGGGCAAGGTGTGGCAACGCTGGCGTCTCCTTGCGCTCTCTAGGGTTTTACTTCCTATTCTAATTCGTCTCCCGCCACAGCTTGCACCAAGAGAGTAGCGCAGCGGTAGCAGCAGAGCAGCAGCCATGGCGACTACCAGAGTTCAGAGGATCATGACCCAACCCATCGTACGTTCATCTCTCCCTCTTTCTGACCCTTTTTCTTTTGCCCCCGAGATAAACCCTAATTTCTTCGTCAATTTCGTCTGACTAAAACTTTGATTTTTCTTTTGAATTTGGGTTCCAATGTTCGTGCCCAGAATCTCATCTTCAGGTTTCTGCAGAGCGTAAGTCTTTCTCGACTGATCCTTTTTCTCCGCCGCTTCCCTTTTGCTTGTTCAGTGCTTTTCCCTTTTCTGATGATTAGCTTGTCAATTGATGCAGAAAGCTCGCATTCAGATCTGGCTCTTCGAGCAGAAGGATTTGAGGATTGAAGGACGCATCATTGTAAGTTTGAAAGTTTAAATAATTCTACTTAGTGTTTAGGTTTTTTAAAAATCTAGTCTTGTACATTATTTATATCAATTCAAGTCTATGTGCTACTTCACTTGGTCCAAAACAAGCACGTTGTGGTGGAAATTTTCCTATGCGATTGATCGAACGGTCGATATCACACCACAAGCAAAAAAAGGGTCTGTCTAGAATGATAAAAAATATAAAGATCCAATTAGCAAATAAATGTAGGTATGGATTTTTACGTGGAAATCCAGAATGAAAAAAAGCACTGGGAGGAGAGAGAAAGGATTCACTATCTTTTTCTGTGTTACGAGTGGGTTTTTTTAAGTACATTTTTATCTTCTTTCTTGTCGATCCCTCTGTCCTTGACACTTTCTTTCTTCTTTCTTTGCCTATAAGTAAGCTGTTTGTGATGTAACTGATGGTACAGATTTTTCTCTGTGATTCATGATCTGCGGTTAAGTTTCTTCCATATCCGTTTAGATAATCGTGCTTTATTGTTGGGATTAGCATGCCGAGATATTTGCCACTATCTATTACCGTTCCTGCTGAAATAGGGGTACTTAGAATGTGAGAATTTCATGGCAGACGTAATCGTTCTTGCGATCCGAAAATCTTGCTATTGAGCTGTGTCTAGTAGGAGTCGGGGTGAAGTCTGGTAGTCACGGATGTCAAGGTGAGAAGAGACTCAAGGTACTTTTCTCGGAGTTGGGATGTGTCTCAGGGTGGCCCGAGATTTTCTCTCCTAGGGGTTGCATGTGAGCTGTTTGACATCTTGGGCGTGTTGTCTGCTTGTGGTAATTCTGGTGCTGTGAGACATGTGTCGCGATCTCTCGGGTTAATCAGATCTTGACCACTACAGATGCCCCTGGTTCTTGTGATTGTCGGAGTTTGTGGGAAGGGAATCAGAAAAGCGAAGTTGGTGAAAACATTCAAGTACACTGAACTCTTCTGGAAGTCCAAGTTTGGATCAAGCTCATTATTGTATGTTTACAGCTGGTCTCCAGGCTGGCGTCTTTTCGAATCTCCCAGTCATTAATGGATGCGATCGTGCGTCAGCGGTGTTTGGTATCTTGAAGATCCTGTCGTACTGAAATCTCGGGACATGAATCGGTTTCTTGAGGATTGAAGTTTTGAATGGAAGACGCTTGGGCTTTCTTCCCATTATAAACAGGGAAGATCTGTGAGGGGAGATCCATTCATCTTCTGAATACTTCTTGCTTTTAAAATTCTCGCTCTGGTGGGTTGCGATGTCTTCCTCCTTCGCCCGGTGGAGGAAAGAAAGGTGGAGATGATGGGGCTCCTGCTGCTCGGGAGCTTGCTTGGCGAGAGTCTCCGTGATGGGCCCGTCATGATACATCAGCCATCGTGACGGAGCTTCGCCGACTGAGGCGATTGTTTGTTGGCACGTTTCAATTGGAGCCGATGATCTGGTTCCTCGTTTGTCATTTTTTTGAGGGAGATAAGGGTCATTCTAAAGAATCTGGCCCTTCCTCCATATAGGGCGTATGAGGATGGAAGAGTAGGAATGCTTATCAGGTGCGTTAGCGGGTGCTTCTTGCCTCTGAGCCTGACCCTCTTCCTTAGAACATCGTTGTGGAGAGGAAGGTTTTCTCCTTTTGGTGTGTTCTCCAGAGTCCGTCTAGCTGGAAGTCACTGCCTCGCTCCTGGAGGGCTTTTAGGGGATCACAGTGGTGGTCGGTGCTCGTCTAGCTCTTTGTAGGGGCGTGCAACTGGTTGGTGAGATACAACTACCTGCTCCAAGAACCGCCGCAAGGATGGAGACTGCCTTCGAAGGATCTTCCCCGATGGACATGTCTTAGTTGTTCGTGTGTCGGGGTTTGTGAGTGGTGGCAGGACTGGTTCTTGTATCCCTTATATTTCTTTTCAGAAAGTAAACACAAGAATGTAAAGAATTTCATGTATTCCACTTGTTATATATAACAACATAATGAAATGTAATTGCATGTGTTTTGCAATGAAAATGATCGAGTTGTTTAGATTTTGCCTGATTTGTATTGTGAAATTATCATGCCCCTTTGGAGGCTTGACTTTCGGATGACAAGAATATAACATGCTGCAATACCGTCTCTGGATGGTGTCTTCATCTCTGTGCGTACAAACATTTGTTCTCCGAGTGAGGTGAGGACTTTTGTCATGGAGTGAACTGGGCTGAGAGACGCTGGTCTCCCAGTGAAGTGAGGACTTTAGTCGCAGAGTTGAGCTGAGTCAAGAGGCTGATATGGTGCTGTGATTCTCGAGCAGAGGTTTACTTCTCAGAACGCATAAGTATAAGATTCTGAATGAAGGGAGCCCACAACTGCGGAGTTGGGTAGGCAGTTGCTTAATTGGGACGGGCCTTCCAGAAGCAGTTGCCCAATTGAAGATGAGTCTTTGGATCCCATAGACAGGTGTTTATATTGTAATTCTCGAGTGGGGGCTTTCCTCCTCGAACACAGACAAATTGTAGTAACCCAATCGGGTAGTTGCCCCATTGGGGATGAGCCAAAGCAGTTTTCTGACTGGGTATGAGCCTTCTGGAGGGCAGTTGCCTGATTAGGGATGAGCCTAAGGAGTCGCCCGGAGGCAAATGCTTGTGTAACTGTTCTTGGGTGTGGCTTCCCTCAGAACACGCACAAACGAAAATCTCGGGGTGAAAAGAGCCTTCAGTCGCGGAGCTGAGATTAGCAGTAATCTGATCAAGGATGAGCCATGGTGATTTTGGAGATGAATACCTGTGTTGTCATTCTAGAGTGAGGGAATCCTTTCTCGAACGTTTTGTCAGGAGAAGAAAGCGTGTAGGCTGGCCATGTTGGGTCGATGAGCATGTTTCACAGCCCCTTAGAAGGATGTAGGAAACCCGTTAAGAATGCATTTTTATTAAATGATATTAAAAATACACGAAAGTAAATGAAATATAGGGAGTTTTTATCCATTCAAGGAACTTCTCTGCTTTTACTTCTCGGATTGGTTTCAGTTAATCGTTCTGTATTGAGTGATCATGTGCTGAGGTTGATTCGGAGACGAGATCTCCCGTTGTCCTTTTGTCTCGAAGGAGGCTCCGGTGCGAGGATGTATTCTTGGATAGCCCTGCTGAACGAGATCTTTAAGGTAATTTCGGAGAGGCTGACACACTGAGAAGTTCAGTGTCCCTTATTGTTGTGGAATGAACAATAGTCTTTTGCTCCGAGACGAACAAGGTCACGTGTCTTGGTCTCCGGACGACTCATTCAGGGTTGACCCTTGTTGGTCTCGAAGATATCTTGGATCGGAAGCTTCAGCGGGGTGAAGCTGTCGGATACTTGGTAGGGTTGGTTCTGTTGAGGTTGCGAGAATAGTTACTTAAAAGCGCCTTACCCACAACCCTAGAGGTCAGCAGAGGGGCCTCCGTGCTGCGACTTTTGGTTTTATTCCATCGTCGCTTTGGTTGAAAGATGGGTTGGTGGAGCTTTTCATTGCCTGGGCTCGGTGTAGAATCTCGCTCCAACGGGTGACATTATATTTCACCAAATGCTTGTACAGTGGGTGAGTAATTCGTAGTCCACTGATGAATGCGAGGGTGGATGCATCTATGCTACAATCATGTACTATGGCCAGTTGATTCTAAAAGTAGCCAATGTATGCCTTGAGATTGATGGAGGGCCTCATCCTAACGGAGAGGAGGTGATGGTTGTTCTACTTGAACTCCTGGCGGAAAGAGTATTGAGCGAGAAACAACTTGGTAAGATCTCCGAAGCTGTGGATTGAGTGTTGTGGAAGGGAGTAGAACCAGTCGTAGGCTACCCCTTTCAAGTAGGAGGGAAAGATCCGGCACAAAAATGGGGTTGCTTTTGAAATGGATTACCATCTTGTCCTGGTACTGACAGTCTGACAGGGTGCTGAACTGGGTCGCTTTGACTGGAGTCGCAATTCAAGGTTGGAATCACGAACTTCTTGAGAAATTCGTATTCTAGTATGGCCTCGGAGAAGGGAGAATGGATGCATCAATAACGATGGCCCTGAATCTGCGGTGATGTGGCATACTCGCTTCTTCGACTCACTCTTATACGAGCTTGTCGAGATCTCGGACACGGATGAATACCTCTGTTTTTCTCCGAGACTGATTAGGTCGATTCTTTGTGCTAGTTTGAGGAGAACTAGACTCGTCATCGGATTGCTCCGATGGAGTGGGGAAGGCTGCTCTGCGACGCCTCCGACTTTGAGACTGTTCGTCACTTGTAGCCTGCGTAACACTGGGCCTCTCTGGCGATGGGAGCGGGTACTCAGGTGTTCTGGAGGACCGCGATCTGAGCGAGGAGCTGGTCGTTTAGGTGTTTTATCTCTTCCCGTTCACGGGCTGCGTGTTTTCACTCATGTTCTACTTGCTCCTGTTCATGTCGAATAGAGCTTGCTGCTTCGCCAATTATTCCTTCATGTCGGTGAACATTTGGAGGAGTTGGGCTTCATAAACGGACGACGGGTGGATGTCTCTGGTTGCCCTTTGTGAACGCGCAGGGACATTATCTTCTGTGATGGGGCCGAGGGTCCCTGGGGAATAACGTCTCCAGCGGTGGCCACAGATTTGCCCTTGGAGGTGGTCCCTTCGCTGGTGGTCAACTGTTTTTTCGGGGTCATGACTTGGTGGAGAGGCTTTTTGAGGATGGGTTTGATAGGGGAGAAACCTGAGCGTTGGGACTCCATCTCAATGAAAGTATCAATTTGTGGTGGAAATTTTCATATGTGATTGATCGAACGGTCGATCTCACACCACAAGCAAAGATGGGGGTCTGTCTAGAGTGATGCAAAATGTAAAGATCTAATCAGCAAACAGACGTAGACATGAATTTTTATATGGAAACCCAGAATGGGAGAAACCACTAGGAGGAGAGAGAGAATTCACTATCTTTTTCTATGTGTTATAAAACAGCTTTTCTCAGTACATTTTCTCTTCTTTCTTGTTGATCCCTTCGTCTTTAGCCTTTTCCTTCTTCTTTCTTTGGCTTATAAGTAAGCTGTTTTGTGATGTAACTGGTGGTGCGGATCTTTCGCTGTGATTCATGATCCGTGGCTAAGATAATTCCATATCCATTTAGATTGTCGTACTTTATTGTTGGGATTAGCATGCCGGGATATCCGCCACTATCCATAACGATCCCCCTTGGAATAAAGGGGTATTTAGAATGTGGAGATTTCGTAGTAGGCGTAACCGTTCTTGTGATCTGGAAACCTTACTGTTCAGTTGTGACAAGTAAGAGTCGGGGTGAAGTCTGGTAGTCACAAATGTCGGGGTGAGAATGGACTCGGGGTCCTTTCCTCAGAGTTGGGATGTGTCTCGAGGTTGGGCTCGAGACTTTTTCTCTTCGGGGTTGCATGTGAGCCGTTTGGCATCTTGGGCGTGTTGTCTGTGCTTGCGGTACTTCTGGTGTGGTGGGGCACATGTCGCGATCACTGGGGTTAACTAGATCTTGACCACTACACGTGCTCCTGATTATCTGGTCGAATGATTTATATTTGGAGGAGATTTTTTCGTGAGATAAAAGGAGCATGTTTTGTCAGACATGTAATTTGACATATTTTCAATTTTATCCAGAATTTGGAGTATTTGGGACAATAGATGTCCTTAATTAAAATTGTGGTTTATGATTCTGGTTGAAATGGAAGCGAGGGAGGTATAAGCCCTGTAGGGGTACCTTTGAATCTTAATTGTTGAGTGTTATTTTGGGAACGGGGCACTTGCTAAATAACATTTTATATTATTTTAATACATTTGAACCTCAAATGATTGAGTGACGAGAGGAAATAGGTTCATTATCGTCTTGGTTTTCCAGGTTAATGATTGGTCTAGCTGCCTGAGTTCTGTTCTAAGTTCTAACTCCAAACTAGTCTACAATGAGGATTAAATGGATTAGAGCTCCACATATCTTGAGGATTGAGATAGAGTTCATGGTACTTTTGTTATGTTTGTCTGATGTGTATTAAAATTAGGCTTCATTCTGGATTGGTGTGAACTTTCCCAATCGCACCCTACCTAACAAATATGGTGGGTTGGGACCTGGATAGGATATTTTCAATTTGGGTTTGGGCTTGAATTAGTTGGGTTAGGGTTGACCATCAACCCAGCTTGCAACTTATCCCGACCTGTCCTCACCTGAAATACGCACTATTTTTTTTATATATGATGTACACTTATATTACACATAACATTTGTATGTTAAATACACATGTAAAGTTAAAATATTTTATACTAGCCCTAGACAACCATGTAAAAAACACGTGTTCACTTCTGTGTGGATGGAACTCCCAATTTCAGCCATAGACGACCAACTTTTCATCATTGTTGTAAAGCTCTAAAGCTCTGGTTTAGCAGTAGGAACTCTACAGTGATTTAGACTAAATCACTCCTCTTTCAAGATTTTTCACACTTCATAAGTTGCCTTCTTATACTGATGTATATTATTCTCTTAAAATTTTATGTTAATTTCTTAATTTCTTGACTAGTTCTTATTTTTTCCTTAAATTTCCACACACATATATGGAAAACATCTTTTGTCCCTTTTTGGCGTAAAAGCCCTAGTAAAGCCCCTAAAGCTGCCTCCCCATATCTCTTTGTTCTCGCATCTGCTTTCGGCAACATTACTTCACTTTCTTTGCAACTTTTGATCAGCTTTGACTATGGTCATTCAATTGCAAAATGGATTCCCAATCTGAAATTTATAGTTCACTACATTATGACTGTCCTTTTGTGATTATTATTATTGACAAAGTTCAATTTCTTTCTCGGTTTCACGTATGAAAGACCTGGTTGGTCATGCTTCACATAGTTTTACCTGCAATACTTATGTATGACAAACTCTGTAGGATTTTTGTCTGGCTTCTAAAAGCTCTTCAAGTAAGGATTGGGTCACTTCTATGATATGAGTGATGGACATACATTCTTTTCCTTTCTTTAGATGCCAATAATAGAGGTATAAAATTAGGACATACACTTCCTGACTAGAAGAGTTAAATGTTTTTAAACTGCATGGTCAATTGTATGGCTTGTATACTATGCAATCAGGTTGATACAAAATTCTGTTGATTTGAGCTGCCAATATATGCAATGAAATAATTGGAGGATGCTTCCATATTTCACAGACCATTAAGGAACCCAAAATCACACATCATTCCTACTGTCATTTTGGTGTGGGAACAAATGGGTGGGTCTGGGGTATATGAGATGTTATGGATCACTCTTAGGCTTTAGAAGTATTTTGTTGTCTAAATCCAAGAGGGATGAAGGATTTGGAATTGTGGATATGGGTTTAGTGGCTGAAAGGCATGAAGGATATCAATTAGGGTGCTGGAAAGGTTCACTTGTGTCTGTATGCGTGAGTGATGGTTTCTTCCCATATTCGTAAATGAGGGGAAGAGGGATTCAGTTGGGGGAGATAGGTTCTGCATTGTCTTCTGTCTAAATACTACAAAGGTCCAATGAAATAGGGGGAATCCAAATTGATGGGATGAGGAGCTCTAACTCTTGTGAGTCTATTTGTGTATGATTTTGAGTAAAACTGTTTGGCATAGGTAACTCCTTTGTTGAAATCCAGGAAAGGAGTACTATTTTTTTTTTTTTTTTTTTTTTTTGGGGTGGGGGGGGGGGGGGGGGGGAGAGATTGTATCTCAAGTTGTAGTAGGAGGTTACAATTACAGCTAAACGAGAGTACATTTAGCAGAGTGCTCTTATTGGGTTACAGGTAATCAAAAAGCTCCTAGTTGAGATCCTAATGTAAAACCACTCTGGCGAAGGGCTGAAAACTATGTAAATGTGGAGAGTTGGAGTTTTCTCATATCAAGTTGGCAAATTTAATTTAATCCACACACACAGAGGTTCCTTTTTGTTACTTTATCCAAAGGTGGTTTATTTTCTGTTCTGTAAAACACTATTTAGACAGTTTTTCCACTAAAATTGGAACTGACTTTGGTGGGAAATAATATTGCTCCAACATGCTAGTGAACAATTAGATGGACATGTGCTTCCATTTAGCTCTTTACCTTGCATTATTCTTTGTAGATGAATGTGTTTTCAGGTAGCAAATCTTGTCATATTATCTTTTTTAAGTGACTCTTTTCTAGTCTAGGGGAATTCGAAGGATTGTGAGCTTAATTATATGACTAGGAATGTAAGTTTACCTACATGCCAACTAGCTTTCAAGGTCTTATGGATGATGTTCATGTTGATGGTAGCAAGCAACTTGATAGCTGACATTATTTGAGCGTTCAAAAATTATACTTTCTTGATTCACAGGCTCATTAAAATTTCAGCCTAAAATGATTAGATAACTCTAGAAGTTGAACCCAGGTCTATGGGGCGTGTATTTAGATATGTGGGAAGTTTGGATTAGTGAGATATCAACCACCCTGAAAATTTAGACGCATCATTTCACGTGGAATACACCAGCTAGGAATTGGGTAGTCGAATCAGGTCTAGTAAAGGTCTACAGAGAATGGAGATTGGGTCTAGGTTACAAGTGCATCCATGTTGCTTAGATCCAAAATTTTGGCATTCCCATCAGAGATATAGTTCAGCAGCATAAACTTCTTTGCCCAAAAAGTTGAATATAGCCATACGTTTCGTCTAAATGTCTGCCTCGTAGGTCATTGCTCACATACACAGACAATACTCTTCTCTTCATGCAGTGGCAGGTGACAAAACCCCCTTCTCTTCATGTGGTGATAGATGATTCAACCACAAATGTTATTTAAAACTTCATAAAATTGCTAATTTTCTGTGGATAAATATAGGAACCTCAAAGTGTACTATTTTTATCCATACTGGCGGTGGTGTTCTTTTGTTGTTTGTTTTTTATTCTCAAATATGTTAAAGTTGGTATGGGACTTTCTCGTTTTCCTTGACAATGTAAAATTCTAGGATTTTGTACAAGGCACAAAAGACGAGAAGAAAAATTAAAGAACAAGTACGAATGAAGACATTTTTAATTTCTCATCCAAATGTATAACTTTGCTTCTAAGTGAATAGACTACAAACTGCAAATAAAGAAAATATATGTCAAACATTGATAACATAAATTCGATAGACAACATATTATCCACACAAAAGGTCTTTTTTGAAGTCATTAGTAATGAGGTCCCTCCTCAATGCACATGCACAATGACACACACACAATGTGTTCAATTTTTTTAATTTAAGAAGATGAATAGAGTTAAGTTCAAAAAAGTAAAGTACACATTCAAAAGCAATAGCTAATAAACCTATATTTGACAACATAAGCCCAATAATGCCTAAATGGTAGTTTACTTGAGTATGGAGGAGTAGCAAGGTATGTGCTAGCCTTTTCCTGATTAAAAAAAGGGTTGAAATAATTGGTATAAATTCTTGGTCTCACTAAGATTTGGTAACGGTGTTGGAATCCTTAAAATGATTCCAAATCTAAGATTGACGGGAAGAGATTATGAATGCATCCATAATAAATAATAAATAACTTTGAATATTATGAAACAATGTTACATAAAGCGCTTGGGGGAAGCAGCAAATCCACCGCTCAACGCTTAGGCGCGCGTAGATGAAAATTGCTTTATTAAAATTAAAAACTAAAAAATGCCACCTTACCTGTAATCAGCAAGGTCATCAGCGCCTCTTGTTGTTGGGGAACCTTTGATGACCCCTCGTCGCCCTAGGGCTACTCGCTTACGAGAGTGCGACCGAAAAAAAATGGTATAGGGCCCGATGATGTCGTTGGTCAACGTCAACTTCACTTTTTTCTTTTTCTTTTTTAGTGCCTGTTACGATTGTTTACCCCTCAGTTAGAGCAGCCCGGTGCACCTGCGCCTGCGCCTGCGCCTTGGGCGGCACCCAAGCTGCTTTTTAAAACATTGTTATGAAGACTGCATTGTAATCGGGGTTTCTTGAAATTATAGGTGTGCAGTTTTGACACTCTCTCGCTTTACTCTAGGCTTCAGTTTTTCACCTGTTGGTTGCCCACAAATCCTCATATTTAGGCCCAAAACTCTTTTGGAACTTGCGAGGGACTAACACCGGGTACTAGAGATTCCTACCCAGCCCAATTTTGTGTCAGTGATTTTGATCCTAATCGACCATTGTATTAGTAGTCCAGGTTTGATTCAGTGTTTTCTTGGCACGGTTCTAGTGGGTTCCACAAGAGTTGTGTTTAGATGGGGCCTCAGGCACGGTTCTCCTCGCATTAGATAGGTCTGAAGAGGCAACAGTTTTGTTTTACTTCATGCACATCTTAGCTCGTGTCTTGATTGGCCTTTAATTTTACCTTAGCCTTTAGAGGGAGATTATTGACACCGACATCAACCCTCCATCCGTCCCTCCCTCTCTAGAGAGGAAGTATTGACATGAACCCCCACCCACACCCCCACCCCACAAAAGAAAAAATAAAAAGACCGCATAGCACTTCATGCTGAGAACTCCCATTCTTTTGTATTCTTTAGTTAAAAGCTGAAGCAGTGAGCTCTTCAAATTCAAAAGTATAATGGCTGATTATTGTGTTATGCTACGTCATCATCTAAAAGAGTATTATCGCGGCTTGAGCAACACCTAATGCTGATAGCTCTCATGCTTTCTATTCTCGAGTTAAAAGCAGGAGTGTTGTAGGCTTGTACTTTTATCAAGGAGCTGTGAGTAGGATGGGTCGTTATTTCAAATTTCCAAAGCATGGTGGCTAATTGTTTTGTTATGTGCTACATTACCATATGTGTTACTACATTTTGGAATGCCTGAGGAAGACAGAATATTATGCATTAATTGTTTCTGTATAGCATCAGTTTTGTTGAAATTTATCTATTATCTGATATTCTACTGCTATAGGAACATTTATTGTTTCTTAGGTTGAGTCCTGGGGAATCATGTTGGAATTAGGATTTGTTCATTGGCTTCTTAAAAGTTTTTAATCAGTATATGTGCTGATGATGGCCTTAACAGGACCACCGTGTGCCTAGTGCACCATAGACAATCCTATTATGCTGTGAACTACTGATCCCTGTAATCTGTTTATCAGCCAGCCTCTTTTGGTTTGGATGCAACACAATAGGATCAGTTTTAGGATTGTGATTCAGGTGTTGTCTACTGGTCCCTATACTTCAGACCTTGATGATGGATAATTTTTTTTCATGATTCTACCTAACTCACATGTGTTCTAATACTAAATTGGCTGCTTTGCCTAGAGGCCCTTCTTTAAATAGTATGCCTTAAGATATTCTGAGTTCTTAAGTTGTAATTGTAATTTCGAATATGAGGAGGCACTCTGAGGCAGAGTAGAGAATTCACAAAGTATAATTCCAGAGAAAATTCTTGTGAATCCATGATGCCTAAGTCCTAACTAACAATAATCATTTTCTATTTATTTGTATGTAAACATATTCTTTTCTTTTTCCTTTTTCAAAACCTCAACTCCTTGTGCATCTCGTGTTATTAGGGCTTTGATGAGTACATGAATTTGGTTCTGGATGACGCGGAGGAACTTAATGTAAAAAAGAACACCAGGAAGCCATTAGGTGAGCATATGCATTACCCATTATTTTCCCAATTTGTCTTTCGCATTCACGTTTTTAAATTTTCAAGTTGCTGAGATGTTTCTTTCTATTTTCTTAGGGAGGATTCTCTTGAAAGGAGACAACATAACCTTGATGATGAACACGTAAGCCTAGCGAAAACATTGTTTTCTCATCCCTCACTTATTTTCTTCGCCTTCATCTTCTTTTAGGTTTCTTACATGTTAATTCTTCTTTTGCAGAGGAAAGTGATGACTCGGAGTCCATGGCTGGGTTGTTAACTGTAGCGAGTGTTCATGTTGTTGCGAAGTACATGGAGGCTGTACTGTGAGCTTTATATGTTACCTGGAAACCTATGCCTTGTTAATATACCTTGATCATGTTTGCTACTGATGAATTTCAGCAGTACTGTGGATCCTTTTCTGCAAACTCTAAATGTTGGTCTCTATTTGTAAGATCTCACAATTGTTTGTGATCATCGGGGACTTGATATGATGTGACTGAACAACAAATAGCTTGTGCTGACTGTATTTGGGGAGCATGGTATATTTCTACCCACTTGTTTTGTAATGAAATCTCCTCTTAAACAGATTCTCCCTTTCTTTAAGTCATAGGAGGAGTTTTGTTGCAGGGAGATGCCTTGAATACAAGAAATGACTGAGAAAATTCGAGTAATTGAGAAAAAGATAAAGGCAGCACAGAATAGACAAAAAACTTATGCAGGTCAGTGTCGTAAATGTTTGGAATTTTTGATCGGAGATAAAGTTTTTGTGAAGGTATTTCCAATAAAAGGAATGGTATGTGTCGGTAAGAAAAATAAACTAGTTCCCGAACAGCATATGGACTGCGAGCTAGATTCCTCTCCTTCCCCCGAAGTGAAGAATGCAACTGAGGGCGGCGGAGGGCTTTCGTCTGAGGTAGCACTCCAATCGCAGCGGCAATCCCCACCGGCCACTCAATCACATGGAGTTGGTTCCTCGGCGACCACGATGACATGTGACGAGACTCTTGCAAAAGCTCACAAGGCGATCTCCGGGTTCGATAATCAAGGCGATCTCCGGGTTCGATAATCTTAATGTGGGACAATTCTATCCTGCACAATCGATGCCTCGGAAGGAAGAAGAAGGAGAAAGAGATCATGGACTCTCTCAACCATCACGAAACCCTCCACTAAAGCATTCAAAGTTGTGAAGCGACCCAAAGGGAATCAACTTCAGGATTATCCTCTTCTTGCAACTTTTTCAAATCCGAACTTCAAATTTTGAAATTGCCGAAAGACTTGGATCATTGTGAGCTGGATGTGGATGATCCTCACTTGCAGCTTTGCTTTAGCTCTTTTACTTATTTTTGCTTTTTGTTGTAATTAACTAGCAAAAAAAAAAAAAACACCAAATTCAAGATGATATATTTTATAGTGAGGAATCAGTGCAAATTCCGGATCATAAAATAAAACAGTTAATGAGATCAATTTTCTTGATAAATGTGTTGCGGAGAAGTTGAAAAAGCTACGTCGGAACGAAATGTGAAAAATCTTACTATGATTTATTCCAAAGTACGCTTAGCTTCGGGAACGAAACTTCTCTAAGTGGTAAAGCTGTAACATCTAGATTATTTACCCTAAATTATGATTTTAACTCTAAGGCTATGTAGATGATTTAATCACTATTTAAATTACTTAACTCTAAGTAGTCTTTCGTGCCACTATGATTTAATCACTATTTATGTTTACCTCGATTAGTTGCAAATTTAGCATTTTTTTTTAGTGATGGGACAATTTTCGTATCTGAATCCACAACAAAGAGCATGCTTGGTGTTCTATAGTTTTGGACACTGAAAATCATTTAAAAATTGCATGTAATGCGTATAGGAATGCCATTATTATACTCTTCCTCAATGTTCTACTATTATAATTAGAGAATATATATCTGACAAATTTGCTATTATGATTATTTCCGACTTATGCATGCACAGCAGCACGTCTACAATGGGCTTTGGCTGGATCTTGGCCCGTTTGGGAAATGCATCGTAGATTTAAGTGCAGATTTGTTTCAAGCCCAATCTAAGCGCATCAATGTCGGTTGTTCATGGGCCGGCCTCGGAGGTCACCTCCCTTTTAATTTCTTTTCTTTTTCAATTTTTCTTTTATCCCTGAGCGCTGAAATTATAACGAGCCTCTCCGAACTGCTGCAGGATTCGCCATCGTGTATTGATCGATGGTGAGAACTGCCAGCGTGCGGCGGCCAGGCGACGCCTCTCGCGTTATCTCAGCTGTCGCATTTCTTCTCCCTCTCTCTCTCCTCCCTCAGGCGTGAGGAGACCACATCAGAAACGACGGTCTCTCTCCCGCTCTAAATCCCTTCAAACCATCTTCTTCTCTCCTTGTTCTTCTCCTTCTACGGTTAGGGTTTCCGATGAATCTCCAAGACCTGAACAAAGTTTGGGAGATTAAAGCCCTAAAGAAGCCAGGCGAGGACGAGGCCCGTCGGATTCTCGATCGGATCGCCAAGCAGGTGCAGCCCATCATGCGAAGGCGCAAATGGAGGGTCAAACTCCTCTCCGAGTTCTGGTAAAAAAAAACGCTAACACTAAAAGCCCTGATTTTTAAAATCAAATTCCAATAATTCATCAGCGTTGATTTCATCTTTTGCCTTAGTCCGGCCAATCCGGCGCTTTTAGGGCTGAATGTGGGCGGAGGCATCCAGGTGAAGCTACGGCTACGGAGGCCGAACAGAGATTGGGATTTCTTCCCCTTCGAACAAGTTCTTGATACGATGCTTCATGAGTTGTGTCATATTGCGCATGGACCTCATAATGCTCAGTTTTACAAGCTCTGGGATGAACTCCGAGTGGTATTGTGCCCATTATTTATTTATTTATACTCATGTTTGTTCTTTGTTGTATTTTATATTACATTTTTTATGGGCCTTTGTTGCTCAAGATCACTTATCATGCAAACCACCACCCTTTTTATGGGAGTATTTTGAATTAATGTGCAATAACTTTCATTTTGATAGTTATAATTGCAAAATTTTCCTGTTACGAGTAAGAATGAAATAATCTGTATAGCCACCTCATGTTGCTATGAATTTCATGTCAACGGATACTAGGTGCTAAATCCCACAATTTGCTATTATGACAAATGATATGTAAATCTGCCTTTTTAATATGAGCTTTTGAGAACTATTTATAGTGGTGGTTTTACCATATTCAAATTTTGATAACTAGTATACAGTAGGCACATTTCAATTTTCTTTTCACATATGGGTGTTTGGAATTTATTATCTTAAGCATGTCTGTGCAGGAATGTGAAGAATTGGTATCAAAGGAAATAACTGGCACTGGTCAGGGGTTTGATGCTCCAGGAAAACGTTTGGGTGGGTTTACTCGGCAACCTCCATTGTCATCTCTTCGGCAGACTGCAGGGGCAGCAGCAGCTAAACGGGCACGTATTGGTGCTTTGTTACCTTCTGGACCGAGACGGTTAGGTGGGGATAGTGAAATTATGACAGCACTCACTCCAATACAAGCTTCTGCAATGGCTGCAGAGAGGAGGATGCAGGATGACTTGTGGTGTGCCTCTGGGTGCCAGGAGATTTTGAGCGCGATAGAAAGTGAAAATGGCAAGTTGGAATACTCTACATCCTCAGATGATCCAGGGGAATCTTCAAAAAGCACTCCTGTTTCCCGAGGCAAGCATTTTGTCTCAGGGGATACTTGTAACAATGTTAGAAGTCAGAGTAGTTCACATACTGGTTTTCAGAATATATGCACTTTTGGTAAAAAATGTAGTGGCACACCTATATCTAGTGGTTCAGCCTCTTGTGGGAGAATGGATGGTGCTGAAGATACAGTGATCTGGGAATGCGGTATTTGCACTTTATTTAATCAGGTAATATCTTTTTTCCCCCCAAAACTATACTTTGTTAAGTAATATTTTGAGCATTAATTTATTTAGTTCTTTGCGTGTATCTTGATGATTTAGAAGTTCAACAAATGACTATTACAGAAAGACATACTTGAAGAATTAGAGGGTAATGCTAATTGAGGGATTGAGTGATAGGATGCAATTCAATTATGCGTATCATATAATTTTTAAAATTTTTCAAAGGATTTCAAAGCATAAGCCCCGATAATCTATTAGCATTTCATGTTTCTCATGCCTACAGTTTTGATTATCTATCCACAATATTTTGTTACCCATTCTTTTCAATGAAATATTGATTTAGTGGGTATCTGTATACTAATCTTTAGTATACAAGTTAAGCTGGACATAGTTCAGGCTTGGCTTACAATATTTCTTTTTGAGGAAATTGGTGGAAAAATTCTCAGGCAATTTATCCAGTTGGATTTACCAAAACACTGAATCTACAAAGGGGCTTTACCTACATGACATTCTTGCAGTCATAATATATAGAATAATCCACAGTAACTTTTCTCCCTTGTTCACTAGAATGAAATAACCCAATGACACAAGACATCACTTCCAACCCAAACACCACAAGATGAGACAAAAATGACTGGTTTCTGTCAAGTTTCAACTACAAAAGAAGCCAGGTGTCTGCAACTGTCAAGTGTTTGAGTCAATTCGCGATGAAGAGTCAGCTTCCCCCAAATAGATCACTTCTCGTCTTCTTCAAATTCCTCTTGGCTGTTAGATGTGGAAGCTTTCAAATCCACCTGTTCTTCATGCTATACATCTTAAGGAACAACCTTCCTGTCTCTGTTCTATTGTCTCACTCGTGAATCTGTCCAATATATAATATTAACCATAAGATGATGAATGAGTTGTTTGGGGTCCACTTTTATTTCTTCAAAAACATTGCTATTTCACTTGCCTCAAATGGCCCAACATATTGCTATTCTCCCAAGACGCGCGCGCGCGCGCACACACACACACATAGAGAGACTTGTGTCATTCCGGAATGATTCAAAGCCGAATCAGTCCCATTCAAATACAACATACGACATCCGAATGCAAGATCTACTCCGTTGAAGTTGATCTATATTATTTCAAGTAACTAAAAATAAAAAATCGTGTAGTTTGAATACTTTTTGCCCATCCATCAAGTAGGCGCAAAATGGACGGCTGAAATAGTGAGTTGGTTAGTTTAACGGTGTAGAATTTTTGAAATCTAAAAAGAATTGGTGTGTGAGGGTTTTTAAGTGTTTAAATCAAGAATTTGTATGTCTGAATACGTAGATCTAAGCAATATGCTATTTTCGGCTGTCTATTTTGCGCCTACTTGTTGGATGGGTAAAAAGTATTCAAAGTATATGATTTTTGGTTTTTAATTACTTGAAATAATATAGATCAACTTCAACGGAATGGATCTTGCATTCGGATGTCTGAGGGTTGTATTTGCGTGGGAAGGATTCGGCCTCGAATCTTTCCATAATGACGCAGTCTCTCTCTCTCTCTCTCTCTATATATATATATATATATATATATATATATATATATATATATATATATAGTGCCTATATATTTTTAGCTCTCTACAAAGTTTCTTTCTGCGTGGGTTAGAGCAACAAGAAGCAGTTCTAATTTTGTCTCCCATTGAACCGAATCATCTGAATCTTGACATTTTCTCCTCATAAAATTGCCTGTTAGAACTATAGTGTTCTTAGAAGTAAGCCATTGAAGGCCGGCATAATCAATGTTTGTTGTCGTCAGACCACTTTACCCAAAAGTGCAAGGTATTAGGTTCTGAACTAGTAATGTATCTAAAGCAAGCTTTTAATTTTTGTAGTCGTTTTGAGCTATGGGAAAGGCCTTTGAAGTAAACTTGGCTTGTTCATAAAGGCAAAAAAGTTGGGGTAAATAAACATATGTTTAAATAGTCAATAATGAGGTTTAAATAGTCAATGATGAGGTTTGAACTCAGGTTCTCTTGAATTGAGTGCTTTAATACCATGTTGCATAATTGTTTTACTCAAATACTTAACCTAATGGACTAACAATGTTTATCAAGGAAACTTAATGCAATGTTTTCATAATGCCTCCATGGTGATTACCTATGAAGCACACGATTCGTCAGTTTTGCCCACAAACCCGTATCGGGTATGTACCTGATACGAATACACATGAATACACACGAGATTCGCGTTGGGTGCGTCCCGTACGAATCATGCCATATCAGGTTTCAAAGCGGGTCTGGGTTCACATCGGGGTGTTTTGGGTTCATACTGGGCCTGTTTTTGCAAAAGCAGGTGTTCTAATATAATAAGCCAATGTGTTTGTGGATTTAAAACCCAAAACCCGCTTTGCTTACGACATAAACGAACATGAAAAGTAGCAATATCTCGATCAATTCATCGAGAAATTCACCAAAAACGAACCCTAAAATCTGCAATCTCTTTCTCTCTCCTGATTTGGACGAAGCCGATGAAGAGAACAATACTGTCGATGGAGTACAATGGCGGCTGAGGACTCACGACTAACAAGGAGAACATTCACGACAACGAGAAAAGAGAATTCAATTTACAAATGAATTAGCAAAAGGAGTTGGCTTTTTTCTCTTTCTACCTCAAAATTTCGGTTTTGATTTTCAATATTAACATGTTTTTTCCAGAATTTGATGAATAATCTAATGATTTAGAAAATTTAGAGTTAGCACTTAGCATGTTTGATTGGGATTAAAAATTAAGGTTAGTTTGATTTAGAAATTTTCTATTAAATAATGTATAAAAATATATTATTTAATTAATTTTCCATATCCTAGACGAATTGTAACCATCTTTTTTAAAAATTCTACGTATCCGGATATCTATATTGTATTGTATCGGATACTCTTGTCCGTATCCATGCAACATAAGTGATCACTATGTCCACCATGGTGAAGGAAGTAGTTTGGAGACTTTATCCTCTGCTAGTCTCCCACCTGTAAGGCTTAGGCTGGAACTTTATTTATGTACCTTCGATCTATCGAAGGGTATTGGAGTTTACAAAATTAATAAGTTCCTTCTTTTCTCTCTTTTTGTTAGTGTTGAGGGTGGTCTCTACCTATTCCCCCACTGTGTCTTGACCAGCTTTCCAGCCTTGTCAACAACTTATTAAGTTTCTCTAGACCAGCAATCCTTCCAAATGCTAATATTTAGTGCCTATGGTCTGATCTAGAAAGAAATTGTTTTTAACTTTGGAGATTGAACATCTTATGTTTTCTATGCTAAAATCCAGAGAACTCTTAATTGTTGTCTCTTTTTCCCTAATCTTTTTTTCTTTTCTAACTCCTCTTTTCTTTTACTAAGATCAGCACTTACACCACTGTGCTATGTTTTTGACTGTACTTTCCACCATTACTTGCTGAGTAAGGTTACTATCATTTTTATTTCCCCTCCATTAGAAGAAGTTATTGTATAATATATATATTATCCGTTCTTTCTTGACCCACCTCAGTAACTCAAACAATGAAGTCGTGGAAAGACCAATGTGTATGAGGTTAATTCTACTGAAGAAGGGAAGGGTTTTTCTTTCCTTGTCTATAGACACCCTATCAATTAAGATTTGTTGGTCGCTCCGAAGGGACTCATACATGAAGTATTGAAGTCTAAGTGCAAGTAATCAAATGGGAATTTCTCAGTTAAAACTTGTAGCCACAAAATGATTCTCAAGGCCTCTTCTTTCAAAACTAAGAGTGACTTCTTACATTAATTAAATTTTACTCCATCTAAAGTTTGGAACAATATGGGATCTGTTTCACACAAAATGGTCTTCCCTTTTCGTACTTCCAGATATAGGAGTATCACGTGCATCAAGGTTTGAAATATCTAATATGGACTATACTTTCCTTGTTTAGGGTATGGCATTGTCGCCACTCGCCATGCGTAAATAGATTCTTGGTTATATTTTCCTCATTTAGGGTATAATGTTGTCACCATGTTAATATGGATCCTGGAGGTGGCTGGTATAGAGAGTAGAGGTGGCTCTCATATATTAAAGAGATGGTCTTTACCATGTTTCCTAAGAGGCATGAGAGTTTGCTTTATGTACCATTTAGGTACACACGACGCTTAGTTCTGCGCACTTCCGTTTAGCGTTAATTTTGATGTCACCTGTGACGCCTCAAGCAAAGACTTCTCAAAGGGTCTTTCATCCTAGTACTACTCTTGGGCACAATTAACTCTGGGTTACTTAAAGAGTTTTTATTACCATAGTTCAGCATCATCATCTAAGCCCTTTCCATTCAAGACGGTTTCACCTGCTGGAGTTAGGCTCCATGAAGTATTGCAAAGTTTCACAACCGACTATCGTCCTGATGTTAACTCTCATAAATAGTGCTAACTCCTGACAAAAGGAAATTATGGATTATAGAGGGGCGTGTCATATTCTTAAAGGCCAATTGGCAGCCTCCAAATTCTCTAAGACTTGAAAAAAAAACAATTAAAATAAAGGGGAAAAGATGACAAATGTGCTATAGCCTATAGGGCAATGCATTCAACTTTGGGGTAAGCATAATTTCCTGAATTCATAAGGATTGTCATATTCAAAAAATCCTTATAGCTCATATCCCATATGGGACTATTCATTTGGGGTGTAACAAGTTACAAGACCACTGGTATGCATGCATGTGGGCATGCATGCAAGTGGGTGCGTATGGTAAGGCTTCGGTACTTGACTCTACATTTACTTTTAGGAAAATGGTTTGGCAACTTTCGATCGATCTAATTGTCTATTGCACTTTTGAAAAGTCATGCATTTGATCAAAAATAACTCTACATGTATGCATATTTGTAGCGTCTGATGGAAGGTTGGATGGAAGCATGTATTTAATCTTGTTGTGTGTGTATGTAGTAAGGCTTGAGTACTCAACATGCTTTACAATTAGTCTTCAGAGAATGATTTTACAGGTTTCTCTTTGTTGAATCACTTTAGTTTCTCGCGCATGCCTTTACTTGCAGTACATTTAGTGAATTTGCAAAAAGTCAGCTATCCATTTTATGCTTTTGCACATACCTTGAAGCAGTCCGATGGCCAAAAAGTGTTAGATACTCTTCCAAGAATGAACTAAAGAAATAAGCCTAATATCCTCTTCCTAGTATTTAGCCAAAAATTTGCATTTAATCTCAAATAGAGTTAGCTCCTTCCCTTATGAATTTTTAATTGCATAGGTTTAAGACCTTTCAGTCCGCACCTTGAGGATATAATCTACTAATAAAATCCAATGCCTAACCTCAGATCTAGAAAATTTTGGAAGAGAGGATTTACTTAAACACACTTATTATATGATATTTAATATTTTTATTGCAAATAAAATAATTTGGTTTGACTTGTCTTTACTCAAAGCATGAGATTGGTAAATCTACTCGCACTATAAACAGGTTATGTTATTTAAGATTTGTGTTTTAAAACAAATTGATTTGGTTTCGCTTGTCTTTATATTGTATTATAAACATGCTTAGTATTGGTTTTAAGATCTCCATGATTTATACTTTAACATTTTGATATCTTTCGTCTCCTTTGAAGTTTTCAAGATTCAATAATTCTTTTTTGAGCCTAGGATCTATTAATCATGGTGGATCTCTGTTTTATGGTTCTTGGAAGCTTAGTATCTAATTTTTTTTACTTTTAACACATGAGAAGTATGAAAAACATGGTTCAAAATCATGGTCTCGGCCGCTGACTTGGCGGTCATCGTTCCACATTGGTCGGATGTAGGACGAACTCAAAACTATTTAATAACAAAAAACTGATTGATAAGTCGACTAGAAAACTAGGGTAGTCAACTTGTTAGAAAGGGATAAATGATATAAGTCAACTATCAAGAACTATTAGTCGACTATCAAGAACTGTTAGTCGACTGGGCCAAGTCTCAAAATATATTAGTGTTTCTGTTAAACACTTATAAGTCGACTATACTGAATCATAAGTCAACTAGACAATGTAAAATTTGAATCCTAAGTTTCTGTAAGAGACATTAGTCGACTATATATGTGTATAAGTCGACTAGACTGAGTTATATCAAGATATTGGACTTTCTGTTGAGTGTCATTAGTCGATTAATATGAATCACGAGTCGACTAAACTGATGTGTGTATCAGTCTATAAGTCGACTAGAAAAATGTCTAAGTCGACTAATTGTGTGTTGTTTGTGTATATCAAGGCTTTTAATAAGAACTAAAAGATAAAGAAAAAATATATTGTTCTTCAATATGATGCTCTTGTCTTCCTCTATCTCCAAATATGCCTTGATCCTTCTTTGAGTGGTAATATCACCTTGATCCTTCAAGATCTTCTTCAAATGTGTCTTGGTACAACGAGGTATATTAACACACGTGCACACAATATATATGTATTTGTTATCAACAAAATATAAATGAAGTTAATTCATGATCCAACATGTATTTAGGAGGAGACTGATGGGTTTAGTTGTGAGCTTGAAGATTTGTGGAAGAAAAGAGAGTGATGGAGATGAACAAGAAAGAAGAAGGTTTGAAGGCATTTGGGAGAAGATTGATGGGGTTGTTTGTGTTTTTGGGGATTTGTTGAAGACGAGAGTGATAGAGATGAAGATATAAGAAAAAAGAAGAGAAATCAAGAAGAGAATTTGATGAAAAGAGAAAGAATTGGAGTTGAGATGAAGAGGAGGTGCTAAGTTAATTAAATTTAATTTTTCTTCTTGTTTCTCATTTTTTTATTTTCTTTTTTTTTTTGGGTGAAATGACTCTCTTAAAGGCAAAAAAGGGTTTTAAGGGCATAACGGGTATTTTGGCTTTATTCCATTCGAAAACTAATAAAAGGGCTAAATTTATAAACCCCAAAAATTTGAAGGGTAAATTGACAATATGAAAGATTTGGGGGTTTTTCTGGATAGGGATGATTTGCGGGGTATATATATAAAAAACCCTATATTAAAACATATAAAACATAGTGATTGATATCCTATCTATTTAGTTATTTATACTTGGATTGTGACCTAACATTGTTTCCCAATGTCTTAACATGTTTCAAGTTATGCATATCGTGTAAATTTAGAAAAATAAGATTTTGTCATTGATATTTCTCTTAGGGAATTAAAGAGAAATTTTCTTTTAATTTCTCTCATTGAATTATTTAATCAAGTAAACCCATTAATTTTTTTCTTCAATTTAGGTAGAATTATAAGGTGTGAATATTTAAACTAATAAAATTAGTAATTTTTAGCGTTAGAATTCTATAATAAAATACTAGCATAAGTGAAAATTAAGTAAGCCATAATGGTTCTCAATGTGTTCCCTCTACGAGGGTGTTATCTGCATAGGTCTTAATAAGGTAACCAGGTCATGGGTGGCTTAATAGTGGTAGGACCTAAGTGTGGACCGCATTGGGACATGATCTACTTAATATCTCACATGTGAATTATTCTTAGAAAGCATGTTATAAGTTAAATTTGTTTAAATCTCATGCATGTTGACATGATTTTGTTATTTGAATTACGAGAGCCATTTATCCATTTTAAATCTCATAATTTTTAATTTTAAAGTATACTACAAAACACGTTTATTTAGTTGTTGAGTTTAGCTCACCTCATAATTACAATTTTATTAGTAGGTGGGATATTTTAATCAAATGGAGTCGCATAAGGGGATTAGATTATTAACGAAATTCTTTCTAGTAAGCACCAAATTGAGTTATAGATAGTAATGGTATAGGAGATTTCTTGACCTTTGGTTCTGCTCCATAGTCAACCTCATTTTGTTTGCATTATATGATAATGACAAGTCATCCTTCTAGGTTGTACTTTCCATATAAGTTTCCATCTGATTACTAAGGAAGATTTTCTAAATATATCAACATAAATTTATTGATGTGAAATGGTGATGCGCATGAATCAGAAATTAGTGATAGAATAAAACTTCGCTATGTTTCACCAAAAAATTGATCTTGGTTAGGAAAATAGATAAAACTAATATGCAAACAGATGAATTTAACAAAATATGCAGTTGCAATCGTACCATTTTAAATCTAAAATAAAATGATGCAATTACTTAGTTACGATGACCAAGCTTGTACAATCAATATATATGATAAGTGAACACAGGATAAATAGAATCTCACAATCTCATTATTTGTGGCAGCAGATTAAATCAATAAATTAGCATAGATGAATATCAAACTCACAAATAAAAAGATCGGGTTAAGAAAATTTACCTATTGAGAATCACAAGGATCTCAATTATCTGTAAAGGATGCCAGTGTGTAGCTCGTCGTCACAATCGCAACGTCTAAAAAAAAATCAGAATTGGACGTCGGATGTGAGAATTACGGGTTGATAACCAACTCAATAGTGCTAACGGGTCTGCCTTCTGTTTCTGGGCCCAATAAGCACTGTAGCCACAGGTACGGGTTGCTTGCGGGTCCCCGACTTAAATCTAATTTGAATTAAGTTACGGGTCGGGTTTCTACTATGAAACCCACTTCTTTCTTTCTTCCTTCACCTTTGCTGTATTGCAGGTGGCTAATCGATGAAGAGAGGAGGCAGTGGTTATGGTGGCACAACGTTGGGGCTCGTCAGCGTGATGCAACAAGGAAGGAGAGAATGGTGCCGAGATCTGAGGAGGGTGATGGTGAAAACTGGTGGCAGGAGGGAGAGAGAAGAAGACTTGTAGATGGGTTAAGGAGATGGATTCAGTTGAATGGGTTCACTGTGGTTGTTCAGAGGTGGGGGTGGTGTTGCCGTTGAGGGGTAGTGGCGCGACGTAGCAGAGGAGGGTGAAGCGCGATGATGGGGGTTCACTGTAGGATGTCGAGGAAGATGGTGGTGGTGTTTGCTGGCTGTTGATGGTGTTGGCGGGTCGTGGATGTTGAAGATGTGTCGGTGGGTTGCTGATGAGAGAGATGGAGAAGAGTACTTGACCTGTATTTATAGGCCTTGCAAGCTTTGAGTTCTTAAACCACAACCGACGTGGTACTAAATAAAAGACCAGCTAAAAAAAATAAAATACAAATAAAAGAAAATATAAAGTAGAGTTTCATGTCTTCAACTGCAGACTGGCGTGCCTTTCTCTTCTTCAGTTCTGGATGTTCGCATCATTCCCCGAGGTGGGAGAATACTCGACCCCGTCGATGAGGTGGAATAATGCTCTCCTGTTGTACTGAATCAATCCGCTACAGATCACAATCACATCGATTTAGCTGTGAATCAACAATTGGTGCTTTTTCTTTCCAGTGAATCAAGTACCTGTGAGTTCCACTAGATTTGGTGGTGATACTCTCATCCTCTAAAATTTATCAACTATCTCCGCGGTAATGAGATGAGTATTTGTGAGTGGACTAAATGAGTAGCTCTCAGATAATAGCTTAGGGGAAGGCTTATCAATCAATGTCTACAATCAAAATTTTTGTAATCTACTGGATCATTAACATTAAAAGTACAACTAATGCACATTCTCTAGAAAGATCTATAACATAAGTATTGCAATTCAGCTTATTCAAGATCTTGAAAGGTCCAACATTGCGAACATGCAATTTTTTAACAGTTCCCGAAAGAAACTATTTCAGATAAATCTGAACCATCACATAATCGCCTATATTAAAGTTTTAAATATGTTTCTATTGTCAGGTCGTAAAGTAGGCTTCTCATTATTCTGTTTATTTTCATCACTGATTTCTTTGTAGAGTTTGTGTACGTGTTTTTGTGATGCAAATGCAGGCTCAAATGCTTTATAGTGGGATGATGTCGACAGTAAGGGAGGAAACGATTTGCGGATAGGAGCAGTAGCAATGAGAGGTAAAGAAGGTGAGGCTGACAGTAAACCTAAAGTGGATGTCTGCTTAGACTGTCTAGTCTTGGGTCTCAATGCTAGTAGCTTAATCTGCTTACTCTCATGCTCAAATTGACACATGTTGAATCGACCGTAAATGGTGACATTTTTGTCGAACATCCATGGTCTACCTAATATGACTTGACTCGCATTCATGGTGATCACATCATACTAGATCTTGTCTTTGTGATGATTGAAATTGTCTGGAATAAGACATCGTTGTTTGACCTCAAGCCATGGAGTCAATCGATGACACTTTGAATGGGTGGGGTACAACCTCTAATCTAAGATTTTTGAGCGACTTGGACGATATTGCATTGATGCAACTTCCACTATCCACAATCACCTTACAATTTTTGTTTCCAATTTTGGTGAACGTGTGGAAGGTAATATTTTTCTCCAATCGTCCTTTTCAGTGGGTTGGGAGGGGACACATCTAACAATAAACAAGTGAGTTGATGGTGTTTGATTAATACAATTGAGACCAATATCATCACTTGTGGGCGCTTCGTAAGTTTAAGAATCTTTTCTCTCAAAGATGTACACATCAGAGTCTGGTTCAATAGCTTTGGTCAGTGTTCCATATATTATGGTGATTCTGATGAGACTAGGGCAACTGGCAGATAAGTGTCTGTAACTTTGATATTTGTAGCACATAGTTGTGAAACTAACGTTGGGGAACTCGGGCCCCTTGTTTTTGTTGTCCCGTTCAAGACTCTTGCCCTTGATGTCATTCCTATGTGAAAGGGTTTGGGTACGAGACCTATTGGGTTAGAGAGATGGGAACGGTGTAGACACTAAGGCTCTATAATTGTGACTCTTAAATGTGGGCTTGGTGTTAGCACAATCTGGATCTTGGACTAACGCATACCCTGCTTTTAACTTGTTGACTTCTCTAGCTAACAGTTCAATTCTTGGGTCATCTCTAAGGGCGACTCTGAATTTAGAAAGAATTTGAGCTTCTCATTCCTTATGGGTAATTCATCGAATTTTTCGACATACTCCTCTGCAGATTTATTTCCTTAAGCCTATTCGTGCCAATTGTCCATGAGATGAGCATTAAATGATAGTGACACATACTTTATTTCTAACTCTTCTTTTATCCTATACTATGTGTCAATCAGTGGTTGACCTTGGGCTGCACGCTTGTTTTCTAGGTTGGTCCAATACTGACTAGCTTGGCTAGACAGTTTCATTGCAGCGTACTTAACTTTCTTAGGCTCAGTGAGTTCGTATCATGTGAAGTACCTATCTAGTTGGAGTGTTCAATTTATGAAAAGTTATGAGTCGTGACATCCATCAAAGTTGGGGACATCGATTTTGAGCTTTTCAGATGTTGACCATTGGGATTGGGTGAGTTATCGTTGTTGTTACGTCGGTTGTTTCTCGGTGGGGTTTGATCACCTGTGGGTGACTCAGGTGGTTCACGCGTGGCTTGGATGACCACTACGAGTGGGTATGCACTCCACAAAATCTAAATGAGGATGAAGAGATGCAAATCTAAATTAGATATTTTTTCTTTTTTAATGCAAGAAAGCGGTACAATTTTCTAACAAATACCTACGTGATGCAAATCCTACCCTAACAATGCTCTGATGCCAAAATGATGTGAAACAGTAATGTGCGTGAATTAGAGATCACTGATAGAATAAAACTTCGTTACGTTTCACCAACAAAACGATTTTGGGTAGGGAAATAGTTAAAACTAATATGTAAACAGATGAATTTAACAAAATGTGCGGCTGTATTCATACTGTTTTAAATCTAAAATAAAATGATGCAATTACTCAGTTGTGATGGCCAAGTTTGTATAGTCAATATATATATATATATATATATATATATATATATATATATATATATATATATATATATATATATATATATATATGCTCTGTGAAAACAGGATAAACAAAAGCTCACAGTCTCAGTATTTGTGCAGCAGATTAAATCAATAAAATAACAGAGATGGATATCGAAATCAAGGGTTCTCAGTAATCTGTAGAGGATGCCGCTGTGTAGATCTCGTCGTCACGATCGCAACGGCTCAAAAAACATCTGAATCAGACGCCAGATGTGAGAGTTACGAGCTGATAACCAATTCAATAGTGATAACGGGTCTACCTTCTGTCTCTAGACCCAATAAGCACTGTAATCGCGGGTATGGGTCGCTTGCATGACCAAAACTTATTCCTATTTGAATTAAGTTGCGGGTCAGGTTTCTACTCTGAAACCCACTTCTCTTTCTTCCTTCTTCACCTTTACTGTATTGCAGACAACTGATCGACGAAGAGGGTAGGTGGTGGTTATGGTGGCACAATGTCGAGGCTCGTCAGGGCGACACGACAAGGAGAGAACGATGCCGAAATCCGAGGGTGGTGAGAACTGGTTGCAAGAGTGAGCGAGAAGCAGACTTGCAGATGGGTTCAGTTGGATGGGTTCAGTTGAGTGGGTTCATTGTGGTTGTTTAGAGGTGGGGGTGGTGTTGCGGTCGAGGGGTAGTGGCGCGGCTGTAACAGAGGAGGACGAGGGTAGGGCTTGTGCATTGTGATGATGGGGGCTCGTGATGGTGGTGTGTGGTGTTTGCTGGCTGTTGGTGGTGTTGGCGGGTCATCGGCGTTGGAGATGGGTCAGTGGGTTGCTAATGATAGAGATGGAGGAGAAGAAAATGAGGGTAGATGGTTGCGGGCTTGTTTGGCGGCGATGAAAGGGAAAGAGAGAAAAAAGGGAGGAGAGAGAAAATAGAATAGGGTTAGGGTTTAGGAGAACTAAAATAGGAAATAAATCCTAATCAACTTTTGAGATAACAAAATCTCACACAAATAATTTTATTCAAATTCTTCATTATCTAAATAATAGTACTTGACCTGTATTTATAGGCCTTGCAAGCTTTGAGTTCTTAAACCACAACCAATGTGGTACTAAATAAAAGACTAGCTAAAAAAAAAAAACAAATAAAAGAAAATACGAAGTAGAGTTTCATGTTTTCAGCTGCAGACTGGCATGGCTTTCTCTTCTTCAGCTCTGATGTTCGCATCATTCCCTGAGATCGGAGAAGACTCGACCCTGTCGAATGAGGGTGGAATGGTGCTCTCATGCTGTACTGAATCAATCCGCTACGGATCACAATCACATCGATCTAGCTGTGAATCAATAATTGGTGCTTTTTTTTCAGTGAATCAAGTATCTATGAGTTCCACCAGATTTAGTAGTGATACTCTCATCCTCTAAAATTTATCAACTCTTTCTGCTGTAATTAGATGAGTATTTGGGAGTGGACTAAATGAGGGGCTCTCAGATAATGGTTTAGGGGAAGGCTTATCAATCATTGTCTACAATCAAAATTCTTATAATCCACTAGATCATTAACATTAAAGTACAATTAATGCATATTATCTAGGAAGATCTATAACATAAGTATTGCAATTCAGCTTATTCAAGCTCTAGAACATGCAACATTTTAACAGTTCTCGAAGGAAACCATTTCGGATAAATCTGAACCATCACATAATCACCTTCATTAAAGTTTTAAATATTTTTCTACTGTCAAGTCGTAAAGTAGGCTTCTCATTACTCTATTTATTTCCATCACTGATCTTTTTGTAGAGTTTGTGTACGTGTTTTTGTGATGCAAATAAAGATGCAGACTCGAATGGTGTCGACAGTAAGGGAGGGAGCGGTTTGCGGATAGGGTATGCATTACTAGTGGGAAATCGGGAAGGAGCAGAGCAATGAGAGGTAAAGAAGGTGAGGTTGGCAGCAAAGCTAAAGTAGATGTCTGCTTAGGCTGTCCAGTCTTGGTATTAAGACTAGTAGCTTAATCTGCTACTCTCATGCTTAATTTGACACATGTTGAATCGACCGTAAATGGTGACATTTTTATCAAACAACCATGGTCTATCTAATATAACTTGACTCGCATTCATGGTAATCACATCATACCAGATCTTGTCTTTGTAATTATTGAAATTGACTGGGACAAGACATCATTGTTTGATCTCAAGTGCCATGGAGTCAATCCATAACACTTTGAATGGGTGGGGTGGGGTACAACCTCTAATCTAAGATTTTCGAGCGACTTGGACGATATTGCATTGATACAACTTTCATTATCCACAAACACCTTACAATTTTTGTTTCCAATTTTGGTGAACATGTGGAAGGTAATATGTTTCTCTAATCGTCCTTTTTAGTGGGTTGGGAGGGGACATATCTAACAACAGACAAGTGAGTTGATGGTGTTTGATTAATACAATTGCGTCCAACATCATCACTTGTGGGCTTTTCGCCAGTTTAAGAATCTTTTCCCTCAAAGATGTACACATCAGAGTCTGGTTCAGTAGTTTCGGTGGTGCTTCATATATTATGGTGATTCTGATGAGACTAGGGTAACTGGCAGCTAAGTGTCTGTAACCTTTATATGTGTAGCACATGGTTGTGGAACTAACTTTGAGAAACTCCGACCCCTTATTTTTGTTGTCCCGTTTAAGTCTCTTGCCCTTGATGTCATTCTTATGTGAAAGGGTTTGGGTGCTAAACCTATTGGGTTAGGGAGATGGGAAAGGTGTAGACACTGAGGCTCTATAATCGTGACTCTTGAAGGTGGGGTTGAACCTAGCAGAATCTGGATCTTGGACTAACGCATACGCTGCTTCTAACTTCTTGACTTCTCTAGCTAACAGTTTAATTCATAGCTTATCTCTAAGGCCAACTCTGAATTTAGAAAGAATTTGAGTTTCTCCTTTCTTATGGGAAATTCATCAAATTTCTGGACATATTCCTCGGCAGATTTGTTGCCTTGAGCGTATTCGTGCCAATTGTCCATGAGATGAGCATTAAATGATAGTGGCACATACTTTGTTCTAACTCTTCTTTCATCCTATCCCATGTGTCAATCGGTAGTTGACCTTGGGCTGCACGCTTGTTTTCTAGATTGGTCCAATAGGCCAGACAATTTCGTTGCAGCATACTTAACTTTTTTAAGCTCAGTAAGTTCGTCCCATCTGAAGTACCTATCTAGTTGGAGCGCTCAATCTGTGAATAGTTATGGGTAGTGACATCCATCAAAGTTGGGGACATCGATCTTGATGTTTTTCAGATATTGACAATTGGGATTGGGTGAGTTATCGGTGTTGTTACATCGGTTGTTTCTCGGTGGGGTTTGATCACCTGTGGGTCACTCAGGTGGTTCACGCGTGGCTTGGATGATCACTACGGTTGGGCATACACTCCACAAAATCTAAACGAGCATGAAGAGATACAAATCTAAATTAGATATTTTTTCTTTTTTTAATGCAAGAAAGCGGTAAAATTTTCTAACAAATACCTACGTGAAGCAAATCTTACCCTAACAATGCTCTGATATCAAAATGATGTGAAACAGTGATGCGTGTGATTAAGAAATCAATTATCTAATAAAAATTCGCTACGTTTCACCAATAAAACGATTTTGGGTAGGGAAATAGTTAAAACTAATATGCAAACAAATGAATTTAACGAAATGTGCAGTTGCATTCGTACCGTTTTAAATCTAAAATAAAATGATGCAATTACTCAGTTATGATGGCCAAGTTTGTACTGTCAATATATGTGTGTGTGTGTGTGAACACAGGATAAACAAAATCTCACAATCTTAGTATTTGTTGCAGTAACTTAAATCAATAAAATAACAGAGATGGATATCGAAATCAAGGGTTCTCTGTAATCTGTATAGGATGCCGTTGTGTAGATCTCATCGTCACGATCGTCATGGCTCGAAAAACACCTGAGTCAGACGCCAGATGTGAGAGTTACAGCTTGTTAACCAACTCAATAGTGATAACGGGACTACCTTCTGTTTCTGGACCCAATAAGCACTGTAAACGCAGGTACGGATCACTTGCATGACTAAAACTTATTCCTATTTGAATTAAGTTGCAGGTCGGGTTTCTACTCAGAAATCCGCTTCTCTTTCTTCCTTCTTCTTCACCTTTATTGTATTGCAGGCAGCTGATCGACGAAGAGGGGAGGTGGTGGTTAGGGTGGCACAGCGTCGGGGCTCATCGGGGTGACACGACGAGGAAGGAGAGAACGGTGCCGAAATCCGAGGAGGGTGATGGTGAGAACTGGTTGCAAGAGGGAGAGAGAAGCAGACTTGCAGATGGGTTCAGTTGGATGGGTTCACTGTGGTTGTTCAGTGATGGTGGTGGTGTTGCCGTCGAGGGGTAGTGGCGTAGCCGTAACAGAGGAGGACGAGGGTAGGGCTCGTGCAGTGTGATGATGGGAGTTCGTGGTAGGATGTCGAGGGAGATGGTGGTGTGTGGTGTTTGCTGGCTGTTGATGGGGCGTCGGCGTTGGAGATGGGTTGGTGGGTTACTGATGAGAGAGATGGAGGAGAAGAGAAAGAGGGTAGATGGTAGCGGACTTGTTTTGCGGCGACGAAAGGGAAAGAGAAATAGAAAAGGGAGGAGAGAGAAAATAGAATAGGGTTAGGGTTTAGGAGAACTAAATAGGAAATAAATCCTAATCAACTTTTGAGATAACAAAATCTCACACAAATAATTTTATTCAAATTCTTCATTATCTAAAATAAAAGTATTTGATCTGTATTTATAGGTCTTACAAGTTTTGAGTTCTCAAACCACAACGGATGTGGTACTAAATAAACAACCAACTAAAAAAAACAAAATACAAATAAAAAAAAATACAAAATAGAGTTCCATGTCTTCAACTGTAGACTGGCGTGCCTTTCTCTTCTTCAGCTCTGGATGCCCGCATCATTTATTTTCTTCATATAGAAGATTTCAGTTTCTTCTCAAAGTGTTCAAGACAAAAATGCATGCTGTTTGTTTGGCAATAGGTACAAAATTTATTTTATATTAGTGCGTAGAGGCATCATTCTACGTGTAAGTCCGACAAACCTGGGGTATTTTCGGTTAATTGATTTCTTTTGGTCCCAAAGGTTTTTGTCTCCTAAGACCTGATTGTGATGGCTACTTCAGGTGTTATTCTACCCACAGGCTTGCTTTCACTGTAAAGAAATCTGGTGTAAGTTGCATGTGTGTCAGATATTTGGATTTAACTTCTCTCAAGCAGGTTTCTTTTAGATAGAATTGAAATTCACAAAATTAGATTTGTTTCAATGATAGATGTACAGAATTACGAACAGTTATATGCTTTTTGTAGTTTCATATCGTTACCATCCACTGTTTACATATCAGGACTGAATGCTATTTGCTTTTTAGATACAACTAGGCAGCATTCACCTTGCAATGTTGTATAGTTTCCTGCATTACTTGGTCTGAAGTTATATGTTGATTCTACTTGCTTACAATTGCTAGGTGACATGATTTTTGTACATCCTTCTGCTCATTAATGTATTGTTACTGGTCCATAATCATCATTTACCTACTGATAAACTATTTGATGTTTGAGGGAAAACTGAAGTTTTTCATTCCTTGTGTACATGAAAATTTGTTGGGCGACCACAGCCTCTAGCACCTGTATGTGAAGCTTGTGGCAGTCAAAAACCTAAAGCTGCTGGATCAAAATTCAAGACCTGGTCATGTAAGTTTTGTACCTTGGAAAATGATAGCAAATTGGAGAAATGCTCTGCATGTGATCAATGGAGGTACTCATATGGTGCACCTATAGCCACTCGTGCACCCAATTACGGCACTTGAATGTGCAGAACACCTTCTCAACACTGTCTGAGGACCCTCCATCTGCAATGTATGTTATTCCATCTGTTCCAGTTTCCAAAAAGCAGGCTTATCTTTTCATTCTTCATTTTTTCGTGCCTTTTCTCTCCTTGTTAAACATCAAGCAGTTAGGTCCATAATAACATACATGACATTCTCACTGCTCTCATAACCGTTGACATGGAAGCGACAAATGGAACCATGAAATGGTAGGACCTCCATGTCAGGAGCAGCCTGGGTCAGCAGCCTCATTAACAGTACTATTGTGTGCATAAGGAGATCTGTACTAATAAGCAGTAAGAAATTGAAGGTATAAGCTCCCTAAATGTTCCGATGGAAGATATGAAGATGAGTAGGTTTCATCAGTAAATTACAATGAGAGAAGTATGATGAGAAAAAGTTGCGTTTGACTTTTTTTTCTTTAGGAACCATGATGAGAGAAGCGATAGAGGGATGGAGAAACGTACATCTGGCTTCTCTTTTGTAACCTATGGCTACTAAATATGTTGGTGTACAGGGACAAAATGAATGTATCATCTAAATAAATGTCATATTAAACCCAAAATCTAAATTTTAATTTTTAATATGTTTTTCATTAACATTAATCAAAATAAGTGTCTACCTCTTGCAAGATCTAGCTTTTTTATTGGGCACACTTGTTAGAAGAAGAAAGAAATCTAGTAGAAAGTTTGTGCTTAAATATTGGTGATTGGGTAAAGTGATATTATTTGCAATACGAAAAAAAAAAAACGTTTCTTTAGTTATAAGAAGTAATTTGAGTCACTATATCATTTGCTCCTACTAACACAATTAGATTTGTTAACATGAATACATAGAGATTTCTAACAAATCCCAGGTGCAAGGTTTTCACTAATGCCCCTTAAATGATTATCAATGTCACCATTGACCATTGTAAAAAAATTATAGCTTATTAACCAGCTCACTGATTAAGCAATGAAATATTACCCCAATAATTACTATGCATAATGCATGAATTGGTACCATTGGCTTTGACTTCTTTTAACTCAATACCATGGACCGATATGTAGGAGAGAGTAATCACTAATCATTGGCAAATTCCGTGAGTTAATGCCGTAAATGAGATAAAACCAAAGAAATGAACAGCCAAGATAGTATAAATAGGTGGTTGGAGTTTTGACGGGAATTTATTATCTCAACCAACTTTTTTTCTATATATTTAATTTAATATTCTGGATTCATCAAAGAGTGAATAATAACGAATAGCTTTATATAATTTGGTAAAATCGCACCCAACTTTATGAATATAGTTTATGTTTATAGCAATTTAGAATTTATTAGTTTGTGTACATTAGGTGTAAAAAGGACAGTTAAGGGGAGGTTACATAGTGTATATTCACATTATAGAGTACACAGATTGTTAGTTCATTTCACAAAGGGAACCTACTTCTGTAATACCACTATTCTTCTCTGAGGAGAACTTGATCAGTAATTCCACAGCTTTTTACCTATCCATTCAAGGGTTCCCAAATAATGAGGTTTTAATAGAAATTTACATGATATGATGTGTTTGGAGCATGCTAACTTATTGGTTTTTACATGTGCTTGAGACATGTAGAACATAATAAAAATCAACCATGTTGTCCACCATTATTTTGGGATGTTTTAAAGCAGTAGCTGTCATTTTCCATTCCTAATTTAAATTATAACTTTTGTAATATTTTATATTAATGCCCTATGTCATCCTTAAGACACGGTAAGTTTCAGAGTTATAATATATATTATGTACCAGTGTTTCTAAATTCATGGCTTCTGCCTTGAATTGTGATCTAGTTCATCCATTCTATTCCCTATGCGGATTGCCAAAATTGGCAACCCAAGCTTAAAAGAACATCAATGCCTAATTTGATTTTCTGAGCTCTTTTGACGTACTTTGTTCTAGTATTTAGCTCGTTTCTGATTGGAATTTTGATTATGTTTCTTAATTGAAATAGTTTGCATTCTGTTTTTGAATCTTTACCCATCCAAAGCTTACTATATACATATAAAAAGATGAGAGTTTCTATTATCATAACCCCCAATTTTCCTGCTTTCAAATGTATCTGCTATATGCACGACTCCTTTGCTGTAAACATGCACAATTTACAATGCATGTGTAATTATCAAAATGATCCTAGTGGACAATACAAAGTGTGCCATGGCTCAAAAAACTGACCCCATTTAAAGGGGATAGGGGCATGCGCCTTTTCGTGTGTAAAATAGTTCACTGATTTAGAGCTCTGTTTCTAGGTAATTTGGTTAAGGGAAAGCTTTCAACTTTTTATGAATTTTACAGAAGATGCGAGGATGTACATATTCATGGAGATTAAGATAAGTGTCCTTTCAACTGGTTGATTGTCAAGGATTTACAACTAGTCCTTTTCTTGACCATAATTTTGGTGACAAAGAATTTGGCACTGACTCTAGGTTGGGTCTTATAAAAGTTGTTTAGTTGAGTCTTTGCTTTATCATAATCTATGTTACATAGACAGCTCATGTAGCCAAATCTGTGTTGAACACATGATGCACATGTCAGACACCTAGGGCTGGGAATCAGGCTGAGCCTGACCTGGGTCCAACTGAGCCCGACCTGGTTAAAACCGAGCTTGGGCCAAGCATCAATGATTTATAAACGGGCTTGGACCTATGTTTTCAGCCCGACTTATAATTGGGCTGGGTTTGGACTTAAGGTGTGTGGCCCAATAGGCCCGAATGAGATGTGTGCTTATGAATTTTTAACCTTAATGTTTGAAGGATTTGTACAAGAACTAGATATTTATACTATTGTTATTATCTTAGATGTTAGGTTATTGCATTACGAACATAATATTAAAATAAATTTTGTAAGATTGTGAATCTTTTACAATCATATTATTGAAGTATAATCTCTCTATTGTTAGAAGAAGAAAAAGTATAGTTTTGGTAACAATAAATATACTTTTACTTGTTAATATAACTAGTAGTTTAGTTATAATACATGAATATTGATTTTTTTTTTTTTTAAAACTTTTTCAGATACTTATTCTTCACTCGATCAATTTAAAAAACATATATCATGATAAAATTTCTTATTTATTATGTAAGCATGTGGGTCTGATAACGGCCCAAGTGACCCACGTTTTGTTTAGAAACGGGTTTGGGCTTAAAAATCTCAGCCTGACATGTAACTGGGCCGGGCTTGAGCTTAAGAAAACTAAATGGATCCGGACCCAGGCTTATTGGAGTCCGGCCCAAGCCCAACCCATTTCCACCCCTACAAACATGCTTCTTGGAACACTTATCGACACGCATATCAAACATACCCTCAATCATATGCTATATATATATATATATATATATATATATATATATATATATATATATATATATATATATATATATATATATATATATATATATATATATTCATTTCTAGGATGCTTTGACGCTTCTTGGATACATATTCTACATATCTCAGACATTTCATTGTTCACATACATGTTTAACATGTTTATTTACTTTCATTTATATATAAAAGACCATATTGTTTAATAGAACACTTGTTGAGTGGTTCTTGGACACATTATTTGGGATGTTTCTTTACTTTTATTTATATATTTAGTGAAAAAAGTCTGTCAAGATATATGTTTTGACGTAAGAAGTGATACATTGGGCTGAGTCAAGGATAATTATTTTGTAAAGTCACATAAATTATATGATAGGTTGATTTCACTGTATGTTATTGTATCAAAATATGGCTGGTCTTTTGGATGCATGGGCGTTTATGTTGTATGTATATAGAGACTCTTTCTTTGTTATCTTTGCATATGTTAATGTCATGTTTCTGGGTTTTTTGACCTACTATTTAATGAATTGTCATGTCACATGTGTGTGTCTCGTGTCCATGTGCATGCTTCTTACATCATGATAATGATAATGACGATGATGATGAACTTTCGACAAACATGGTTATTGGCTGCTCAATTAAGCTATGATATAACTCTAGAGATAATTAGTTTTATGCTGTTGGCAAACAATTCTAAACCTTGATACCATCCATGATTCCTCTCTTAATTATGATTACACAGCTCATGTTAAAGTCTCCTCTCAGAGATATCTTGTTTTGCTCAATTTAATCATAAATTTCATGTCTTACAAGTTGATGCTTATTATAGGTCTGAATTCATCAATTAGTAGATTTGGCAACTTTAAGAGAACTGTGATTGCAATTAAAAAGTCATGTTGTTGAGCTTCCACAATAATGAAAGGTTGAAGGTCACCTTTTATAAACAGTAATACTTCCACATATTTAAAAACTCCATATTTATAAACAGTAATACTTCCGCATTTTAAAATAAAACTAGTGAATTATAGGTTGCCTTAGAATGGGCATGGGCACAGGACACGAGTACGACACAGACACGACAATTCCTTAAAAGGTAGGATACGAGGACATGACAACATAACACTATAACATATAGAGAACATAAATCAATATTTTGACACATTTTTTCACCATAGTCTCTGATGTATACATGAAGCTAAACGATATCTCAAACATGTAACTTGAATAAATGAAAAACTTTTGACACATGTCGAAATGTTCGACAGAAGGTAAATGATATCTCAAACATGTAACATGAATAAAGAAGTGTATGAAAAACTTTTGACACATGTCGAAGAACTGTTCGACTAGTATCCTATAGTAAATAATATAGTGTATGATTAACATCATGACTAGAAAGTGCCTGAGAAGTGTCCAAGAAGTGTCGATGTCCAACATGGGTATGGCTTCATGGTAGAAGTATCTATGCTACATAGTAGGTTGCACTTTATGGAGTGAACAGGGATATGATAATGCAATGTGTCTGCCAAGTTCATATTTACTAAGGTCTAAGCATTTACAGATTCGTCTGGTATTGCACGCTATCATGTTTAAATATCTATTTGACCAAGTTCTTATATTGACGAACGCCATAATTAACCTTAGGTTTTCAATCGTTATATGGAGGTTTATCTTGATTTTCAAGAGAGAAGTTAATCATTAAGTTAGAGTATTTTAATAATCTCCTTTTAGACAAAAACAGAATGATGCCGTTGCCTGAGGGGACTCTTTGCTACTTTCTAAGAAAAAAGAGGTATGTAGCAGATCAAAGACCTTGGACCAATAGCAAAGACATCCCAGGAGCCAGGAGACTAGAAGCAAAGATCTTCTCTTTACTGAAATGCAGAAGCGAACATTCTAGTAATAGATAGTGATTGCGCAATATAAGATGTATATAGGCGCAGTTTCCCATTTTTTGGATGAGGGTCATTAGGCAGGACCAATAGTTTCCAAAAACCATGCATGATGGCTGGTGGGTTATTGGTACGGGAGGCTAAGCACACAATGCAAAAACGTTTCCTAGCATCTTGCTCAATATCTGTGATCTATGTAGCACATACACTCCTATCATGAAGTCTTACTATGGACAACCTGACACGTGTCGGACTCAGATTTCTTGGACCCTCTTGGGAGACTTCCCGAACATGTGGGCAAGTATATTATATTTTGTAAATTAAGACACTTGTTGATGGCTCCTCTCAGCAGATATGCATCTCCTGTGAGATCTACTTAAAACTGTACACAAATGCTAGGTTCAGGTTGTCATGCAAGATATCGACTGATGAGTAATGCATATAATTTCTATGAAACCATTTAACTTTAAAATGTGAAGCATTGGAGTGATCTAATGGAGTAATATGATTTTGCAATTTCTTAGTGAGCCTGAGTTTTACCCCCTTCAAGGTTTACCATAAAAATAAGTCCAGAGTGAATACTAAACTCGATGGTGGTTCAGCAGAATGCAAAGAATGAAAGATGTTTCCCTTGGTCACAAAAATAATGCCCAGATGAAGTTGTAGATCTCATGTCTCACTGGATTCCCTGAAAACTTGAAGCTCTCATGCCCTAATGGATAAGTCCTTTGATGTCCTGGACATAATTAACTTAAGCTCTCATGCCATAATGGATAAGTCATTGGATATCCTGAACATAGTTAGCAAAATGAAATCGGCAAAAAACGGAATGGGAAATATTAGTATTTTATATGGGAACTATTTCTTGTAAGTAATGTATTTGAATGAACAGAATAATTGTGCATGTAAGGGGAACAGAAAGATAGTAAATTATGTTTAAAATGATTTGGCTTTAAAAAGAAATGGGTACTAGAAAGTTTTATACATAAGTCAAATTTTATATGTTGGCCAATTATAAATTATACATATTATATTCAATAAAATATTCTGCAATATTAAAAAGGTTAAACACTTCCAACTTTACATTTGCAGATATTAGATTCATTGATAGATAAGTATGTTTTTACTAAGAACTTCCATTGCTAATTAACATCTAAGCTTAAAAAGATCATCAACAAAATATTAATATTAATAATTATCTAAATATGATATATAAATCATTTCCTTTAAAAAGGAGCATAGAAACATAAAAAACATTATTGAAAAGACTTTCTAAACAATAAGCATTTTCCCTTTGTCTTCCTTTAAATGGTGTTTTTACGTAGAGTTTTCTAATCTCTTTTTTTCTATTTGTGGGGGAAAAAAGAGTGTTTTTTTTTTTAAGGGTTATTGGGAATTATACTGGGAAGGCTAGAACATAATGATAATAGGCTTATTATCACGTGGATGCTGCATCTATGTATGATGATCCACATGGTTTGAAAAGTGCTACATTAGGTGAAAATGCTAAGCTTGTAGAGAGGCTGCACGGATGCTAGAAATTGTTGCCGTTTCCATCCAAAACAAATAGGACCTTCAGGCAATATCAGGATAAAGCTGAGCTAGTTCAAAGATATATCTGCAAAATATATTTATTTAGAAATTAGTTCTAAGAGGTCTAGGTAAATTTGCAGCTGAAAAGTGGGAAAAGAATGCCTGAAAAGATGATACCAACAAGGACTTCTTGAGATCAGCCATATAATTATTACAAAGTGAATACAAGTTCCGGAGCTGAACTTGATTCAATTTTCTTACTGCTACATTACTTTGGTTGTGGTTGGGCAAAACTAGTAGCAAAATGATTGCTATTCTGCTTCTGTATGATTATTATGGAAGTCTTCTTGTTGTTGTTGTCAGATTTTAGAGATTAAACGACATGCCCTAGTTTGGTGCCGCCACTTTTATTATATAAATAAAATAACAATGATATTACAAATATATCCTTATACTTTAATACTCCCCCTCAAGCTGGAGCATAGATATCAATCATGCCCAGCTTAGTACAAAGACTAGTAAAAAAAAAATTCTCCTAAACAATGTTTTCCTAAACACAAAACAAGTAAAAAAGAAATCCTAATGTTGATCTTCTTCCTCAAAACTCAGAAAAAAGGAGGTTTTTGGGATCCTCAAACTCAGTAAGAAAAATTTTGAGAGATCCTCAAACTAAGTATAGAAATAGTATTTATTAATAGCAAGTAGTAGAGGCTTCCACAACAAAAAGAGGAATTAGATCTCAAGAACAACACCCGAAGATCACAATTCCAGGAAGTACAACAACAACAGTAGTATTGATGTGAAACGTGGTATGCAAGTGAATCAGAAATCAGTGATAAAGCAAACTTCGCTATGTTCTACCAACAAAATTACCTTGGATAGAAAAATAGTAAAAACAAATAATGCAGGATGATGGATTTACAAAATGTGCAAGCATAGGTATACCCTTCTAAATCTAAAATATACTGATTAGATGCAATTACTCAGCTACGAAGGTAAAGCTTGTATAATCAATATTATGATCAACAAATACAAGATAGCAGACGCACACAAACTCGCAGTATAGTGGCAACAGATTAACTTGATAAAATATTAGAGGTGATTGTCAACTCACAAATAAATAAACTGTGTTAAATAAATTTACTATTGATGATTATAGAGATATCTCAGACCTGTAGTTGGTACTGATGCGTAGAGCTCGTCGCCACAATCGTAACGATACCAAGATCACTTGAATCGAAGCCCAGGTGCGAAAGTTACGACCCGAAAACGAAGTAGAGTCACTTAACGGGTCTGTTTTTTGATAACAGGTCTGGATCTGAAAATTGAAACCCAAATTTAACTTCTTTTGCTTCTTTGTCTGTGGCAGGTGGAGGCCAAGGCGTTCTTCTTTGAGTGGCTATGCTAGGCTGAGGAGATGAGGAGGATGGAGGCCTTGTTGGATCTTTTGATGCGATGTTATTTTGCTATTTGGAGGGAAGAAGATGACGAAAATAGGTGGCAAAAAGTTTTCTATTGCTGTTGGCTTCAAGAACAGTGCACAAGTGAGGGAAAAGAGGAGAAAAAAGATTATGCTGGGGGTTTAATTAGAGAAGAAAATAGGAATCAACTCCTAAGCAATTTGAGTGAATCAATTTCACAAAATTCTCAAAATTCTCAAAATTCTGCATTGCTCATTGTTGGTACAATAGGGCCTTTATATAGGCTTTTACAAAATTGAGTCCAACTCAAACTCAAACTCATAATCTAAATAGAATTACAATCCCAAAATTTAGATACTCAAAATACCAAAATAAAGAAACAAAAAAATAAAAATAAAGAAAGAAAAAAATCTCAAATCCTACTATGACTTCAATTTGGACTGAGACTTGGATTCATCTCTTCGGCTCTTTCATCTTCAATAGATGTCTGCATCATTCTTCCCGGGTGGGAGAAAACTCGACTCCGTCGAGTTTAGATGGATTAGGTCTGCAATGTTGCACTAGATTAATCTGTTGCAAATCATCTCGATTTAGCTGTGAATCAATAGTCGGTGCTTTTCTTTTACAGCGGTTTAAGTACTTGTGAGTTTCACCAGTTTTGGTGGTGATAATCTCATCTTCTAAAATTTTATCAACCGTCTCTGCTGTAACGGGATGAGTATCTGGGAGTGGGATAAATGGGGATCTCTCAATGAATGGCTTAGGGGAAGGCTCAACAATCAAGGGGCTGCAATCAAAATTCTTGTAATCCACTAGATCATTAACATTGAAAGTACAACTAATACCATAATCTCTAGAAAGATTTATAATATGAGTATTGCAATTTAGTTTAAGATCTTGAAAGGCCCAGCATCGCGGACTTGCAACATTTTGACAGTTTCGGAAGAAAACTGTTTCGGATAAATCCGAACTATCACATAGTCACCTACATTAAAAAATTTTAAATATTTTTCTACTGTCAGCTCGTAGAGTAGGCTTCACATTGCTCCATTTATTTTCATCACTGATCTCTTTGTGTAGTTTGTGCACGTGTTTATGTGATGCAAATGTAGGTGCAGACTCGAATGCTTTATAGTGAGATGGTGTCGGTAGTAAGGGAGAAAGTGATTTGTGGACATGATATGTATGATTAGTGGGAGATAGAGAAGGAACAGTAGCAATAAGAGGTGGAGAGAGTGGAGTTTGCAGCAAAGCAAAAGTAGATGTTTGTTGGGGCTGTTCAGTTTTAGGTCTCAAGGGTAGTAACTGAATCTGCTTATTCTCATGCTCAAATTGACACATATTGGATTTACCGTAAATAGTGACATTTTTATCAAACAACTACGGTCTATCTAGTATAACTTGACCCATATTCATGGTGATCACATCACACCAAATCTTGTCTTTATAATGATTAAAATTGACTGGAACAAGACATCGTTGTTTGACCTCAAGTGCTGTGGAGTCGATCCAAGACACTTTGAATGGGTGAAGATGGGGTATAATCTCTAATTCAAGATTTTCACACAGCCTGGACGGTATTACATTAACACAACTTTCACTGTCCACAATCACCTTACAATTATTGTCTCCAATCTTGGTGAATGTGTGAAAAGTCGCAGTTCTTCTCCAGTCGTCCTTTTCTGCTGGTGGAGAGGGAACACACTTGATGACAGATAAATGGGTAGACGGCATTGGCCTAATACAGTGGAGACCAACACCATCGCTTGATGACTTGTCGTCAGTTTCAACATCTGAGTGATAGGTATACTCATCAGAATCTGACTCAGTGGCTTAGGTGGGTGTTCCATCTATTATAGTGATTTTGACAAGATTAGGGCAACTGGCGGCTAAATGGCCATAACCTTGGCATTTGTAGCACTTGGTTGTGGAACTAACTCTGGAGGAATCAAAGCCCTTGTTTTTGTTATCCCGTTCAAGGCTCTTATCCTCGATGTCATCCCTATGTGAAGGGGTTTGGGTACTAGACTTGTGGGGTTGGGAAGGTGGCGAAGGTCTAGACACTGATGCTTTATAATCATAACTCTTGGAAGGGTGACTAGTTTTAACGGAATCAAGGGTGACTAGTTTTAACGGAATCTAAATCTTGGACTATACGTTGTTTCTAACTCGTTGACTCCTCTACCTAACAGTTCAGTTCGTAGGTCATCTCTAAGATCGGCTCTGAATCTAGAAAGAATCTGAGCTTTACCTTCCTTATGGAGGATACTGCATCTGATGAGAAATTCATCGAATTTCTCGACATACTACTTTGCAGATTTGTTACCCTCAGTGTATTGGTGCCAATTGTCCATGAGACGAGCATTAAACGATGGTGGCACATACTTTGTTTCTAGCTTTTCTTTCATCCTATTCCATGTGTCAATCGGTGGTCGACCTCGAACTGCACGTCTGTTTTTTAGGTTGGTCCAATACTGGCTAACTTGGCCAGACAGTTTCATTGCAGCGTACTTAACTTTTCTAAATTCAGTAAGTTCGTACCATGTGAAGTACCTATCTACTTGGAGTATCCAGTCTATAAAAAGTTGTGGGTCGTGACGTCCCTCAAAGTTGGGAACATTGATCTTGATACTTTTCAGATATTGAGCATCAGGATTGGGTGTGTTCTCGGTGTTATGTCGATTGTTTTTCGGTGGAGTTTGATCTCGTGTGGACTTCACTTTGGTTAACCTTTCGTCGAGTGTCTTAAGGGTATGTAATTTGGCATTTATCTCGGCGAACATTGCGGCAATCTGTTGGGGATCTATTGGGGTGATGTGAGATTTGCTAGACTCTTCTAATAGATATGGGTGGCCACTACGGGTGGACATGCACTATGCAAAACTTAATGAGGATGAAGTGATGCAAGTCTAGACTAGATGATTTTTTTTAATGCAAAAAAGCGATAAAATTCATAAAAGTGCCTAGATGCAAATCCTACCCTAACCGTGCTCTGATACCAAAGATGATGTGAAACGTGGTATGCAAGTGAATAAAAAATCAATGATAAAGCAAACTTCGCTACGTTCCGCTAACAAAATGATCTTGGGTAGGAAAATAGTTAAAACAAATAATGCAGGATGATGGATTTAACAAAATGTGCAAGTACAGGTGTACCCTTCTAAATCTAAAATATACTGATGCAATTACTCAGCTACGAAGGCAAAGTTTGTATAATCAATATTATGATAAGCAAATACAAGATAGCAGACTTAAGCAAACTCGCAGTATAGTGGCAGCAGATTAACTTGATAAAATATTAGAGGTGGTTGTCAACCCACAAATAAATAGACCGTGTTAAAGAAAATTTACCTACTGATGATTACAGAGATATCTCGGACCTGTAGTTGGTACTGATGCGTAGAGCTCGTCGCCACGATCGTAATGATACCAAGATCACTTGAATTGGAACCTGGATGCGAAAGTTACGGTTCGAAAATGAAGTAGAGTCGCTTAACAGGTCTGTTTTTTGGATAACGGGTCTTGATCTGAAAATTGAAACCCATATCTTTTGCTTCTTTGGCTGTGGCAGGTGGAGGCAAAGGCGTTCTTCTTTGAGTGGCTGTGCTAGGCTGAGGAGATGAGATGGATGGAGGCCTTGTTGGATCTTTTGATAGGATGTTATTTTGCTGTTTGGAGGGAAGAAGAGGACGAAAAGACGTGGGGAAAAGTTTTGTATTGCTGTTGGCTTCAAAAACAGTGCACGTGTCAGGGAAAAGAGGAGGAGAAAAAAAATTACGCTGGGGTTTAATTAGAGAAGAAAATAAGAATTAACTTCTAAGCAATTTGGGTGAATCAATTTCACAAAATTCTCAAAATTCTTTATTACTCATTGTTGGTACAATAGGGCCTTTATATAGGCTTTTACAAAATTGAGTCAAACTCAAACTCCTAATCTAAATAGAATTACAATCCCAAAATTTAGAAACTCAAAATATCAAAATAAAGAAACTGCAAAAAACAAAAATAAAGAAAGAGAAAAAAAAATCTCAAATCCTACTACGACTTCAACTTGGACTGGGACTTTTTGGCTTCAACTCTTCGGCTCTTTCATCTTGAATAGATGTCTGCATCAAGTATTCAATAGCATAATTCATCAACCAACAAGAAGAGTCGTGAAAGCCAGAGAGGTAATCAACAAGGTCTGTTGTGGCAATGATAAGGTTAAGAGACCCAAAACAGGAGTAATAGTATCAACTGTAGAGATGAACAACAGTGGCAAGATGTGGTAGCAGTAATAAATAACAACATAGATGGCTGCAGAGAATTTCAGTAAGGACAACAAAGAGCAGGGGAGACCTCAGTGATCGCAGCAACAACTGAACAGGGACAGTGAGATCAGAACAGAGCAGCAGAGGAAGATGCAGTTGTCAACAGCATAGGAGGGAGCAGATCTTGCCGGCGACAACATTAGAGGATGGAGTAGGGCTCGACGACTGCAGAAGGCACAAGGGTAGTCGGCGACAACTAGAGGAGAGATAGGAGGCCTCGCCGAGAGTAGGGGAAGAAGCATGGGACCTTGCCGAGATGAGAGGAGAAGTTTTGATGCCAGTGAGGTCAGATCAGAGGGCCAGGGGCAGCTGCGATGTCAGATGAAGACTGGGGAGGCATTGCAAAGGCAGAGGGAGACTTGCAGATGAGTCGCAAAGGCAGAGGGAGAGGTACTCGCGATGGATTGCGATGAGCAGTAGAAGTCGCAGAGGGCAGGAGAAAATCACGATCAACTCCCGATGGGCAGGAAATGAGTCACGATGACAGGGAATGCGTCATGATTGACTTGTGATGGAGTCGATGCTAAAGAAGAGATCGTAGATGGCTTGTGATGTCAAGAGATGAGTCGGCGAGGTTTTGCGAGATGCAAAAAGGCTGCGATGGCAGTCGAAGGTTGTGAGGCAAACAAGGGCACATAAAGGGGTTTGGGAAACTAGGTTTTGCCACTTAGATGGTGGCAACAATTGTTTGTAGAGAAGAAGATGGTCCTATGATACCATGTCAAATTTTAGAGCATAGATGGGCATACCCTAGTTTGGTATCTCCACTCTATTATATAGATGAAATAACAATGATATTACAAATATACCCTTATACTCAAATAGTCGTCGTCGTCTATTCTTGTTATTGATAAGAGGATTTGCTCTTGAGATGTTGGTTTTTGCGGAAACAGTATCATCTTCATAATTTTTTTTGCTTTTCTTGTGTTTCCACACCTGCAACTTGCTTCCTGCAATTTGATTTCATTTTGTTTTGGAAATACCTGAGAGCAGCAATTAATGGAAATTAGTTGCCTTTGCTGGAAATTGTGCATGCATACAAACTTGATGTCAGAAAAAAATATTGAAATTTGAGAACTTGTAGTTATAGCAACATAGGCCTACGGTTATATGTGATACATGGAGCCAATAGTTATCCAACTTTACTAACCAATATAATTGTATATCTCATTTTATTGTCCTATAGGTTGTGCTGGTTATTGGCTCAATGAACAAATACATAATCTAGACATTTTCTGAGAACTCATAATTTAGATATTTTCTCCAGTTGACTGACATTTTGCAATGGGAAATGCATAATCTGCAGCGAATTTGGTTTGTTTGTTGCACATAACTGTGGGGGATGGATAAGAATAAAAGAAATTGGAACACAACTCTTTCTCTCATTTTTACAACCTTAGAAAGGGAGAAATATTAGTTAACTGAAAGATAAACTTGATTAAATTTCTCTTGTTTCTTTTTTTTTTTTTCCCTTTTCTTTCTCTAACCAGATTGGGTTAAGCATTTTGTTGGCTATTTGTTTCTTTGCAAACAAATTTAAAAGTTTATGTAAATTATAGCAAGTGTTCTTTGGCATTCTTAAAATTATTTAAGGTAGCTCCCATGATCATGCAGAATTTTCAAGTTTTGCGTGTAAACACAGCACTTTATATTCACAACGGGCCTGGTTGACGGTGGAAGTGAGGAAGTAAGGAAGTGAGGAATTGGTAATAGTTCCTTTTGGAACTTGGGAATTGGTTAGTAAGTTTTCAGGTGTTTGGATGTTATTACGAAGTGTGATTTGGAAAATGTTATGTCTTTTCCGGTGTTTGGATGGTAATGTGAAAGTGAAAGTGGAAAAGTTGACCACAAAGTTGACCGCAAAATAATATTAAGATAAAAATTAATTAAGAAAAATAAAAAATAGACTGTAATTAGAATGCAAGTGAGATTTACATGATCAAAAAATTAACTGTTTTATGCTACAACTTATTATAAATGAGATTTACATGACCACAAAATTAACTGTAGCACTTTGAAAGTGAGGAAATGGTTGTGTAAAGAGAAAAGAGAGAAGGAAAAGGAGTTTTCTTATTTTCCTTTTCCGGTGTTTGAATAGATAGGGAAGTAAGCAATTATACTTCCTCATTTCCTTACTTCCGCCCACTTCCTTGCATCCAAACACCCCCAACCTTGAAGTGAAGTGGACAGATATCTTAGTTGATTGAAAGGGTGAAATTCTCTCTTCTTTTTCCTTGCAACGAAGTTTACGTAAATTATACCAAGTGTTCTCTGTATTTAAAATTAATAACAGTTGTTCCCATTACCATGTGATCTGTGTGTTAGTTTCCATAGGATTGGATGTAGGATGCATTATTAATAGAGTTCGTTGGTCTTGCAGGTCTTGTTGCTTATTTTAAGTGAAGCCTGGATGTTGCTCTTAGTTTTGTTTTAGCAAGGGTATATAATATTTATTTTTTCCTCTTGGGTCAACTCTTTAATACTTGAAAATGGCTTCTTAGCTTGGCAGTTTAATTTTGGCCTGTGCCAAAAACTGAAAAATCTGAGGAACTGAGCATTTTGCCTTGATAATTATGTCATTGCAACTTGCATGGGCTTCTGTTTTGCTATATGCACATATTGTTGACTGTGTACAGAAAACATAAGATTATGATGGCATTAAAGATGGATGTTGGTTTTTCTTAGAACACACAAAAGTTTTCCTCTCAACAATAAACAAAAACCATAGTTTGTAGATGGGTTCCTGATTAAGATGATCGAGTGTGGATCCACATTAGGCATTTTTTATTTAATTTTGGGGGAAATAGTTGTCCCGGTCCTCTTATGAAAGATTTGTTTTTATTACAAACAATTTAGACTTTTGGAAGATTAGTTGGGCTATTTGGTTTTGAAAGTTTCCGTTTATGAATATTTCCGTCATTTGTTTCCTTGATTCAATAGTCTATATGTCAATGAATCTGTTTCATTCATAAACCGCAAAGATCAAGAATAATTACATATAGAGATGAAGAGATCCTGGCATTTTTGTATAGACATGAAGAGACCCCGGCATTTTTGAGATGTTATTAACCATGACTCGGACGCACCAAAATTCCAAGAAGTCCAACATAAATTTCACAGTTCGAAGAGGGGACACATTTAGAACATAGATTTAGCAGTTGTCTGTTATATGTTTCATAATATTTTTACATATCCATCTACCTTCAAAATCTAATCTGGTGTCTTTGTTGCTCTTATACCAGAGTCCACTCCTGCTGCCGTCCAAACTCTTAACCAAACTGGTGCAAACGTTGGAGTTCAATTAAAGTAATTCGTCAACTTCATCTTCTTGTCATTTTGCAGCCACAGCTTTCTTGGTTTATTGTGCAGAATACCAGGTAGAAGCTTGTTCGAAACATCACCAAAGATGCCTTTCTTTCTCACAAGTAGTAGTTAATGCCATATCAAGCAAGTCGTTGGAAATGATGGTTGAATCTTCATCGATATTGACATTTCTGGGGGGGTAATGTATATGTGTATATGCATCAATCATGTATTTTTTGTCACTTTTTCTGATGACGAATCTGATGACGATTTTCCTTTCGTGCATTAAATTCAAACATTGAGATCGGTTAGGATAGGAAGGCGAAGAAAATTCAGTATTTGATCGAATGAGTCTTTTGAGGTCTTCATGAATGTATGAAGCCGAAAAAGTGACACAAGTTGTAGGTCTGTTGGAGGCATTGTTGCAACAGTGGAAGCAGTTGAATTAGGTGGAAGCAGTTGAATTAGGGAAGTCTTAGTCCCCCTTGCGAGAAAACAACAACTATAGTCTTTCATATGGAATCGAGTCTTGTGTTCAGGTCTCCACAGGTGCATGCAACAAGGGGTTAAAAGCGCGGGTCCTTTTATAGGACTTTCCTGCAGTATAGGAAGCAGTTGAACTTGGCCTGTCGGAGAGAAGATTGGAGGTCACCGTCTTTAACTAATAGGAGTAGTGTTCAGAGTTTGTACTAGACAGTTCAGAGTTTCCAAAGCAAGCGAGGCTCTCATTGCTCAATACTCAAATCTACAAGCACAAAGTTCTGGCGTGTTTTTGGCCACAGAAAAGACTTCTTTTCTGTTTTCATTCTGCCCTGCGAAGCAACTCGAGTGCCACGTGTCTCCCGTGTGCCGTTGACTGCGACTCTTCGGCCTTGAATGATGTACGTGTGGAGAGAGAGTCAAACACCGAGGTGCTCCTCTCTCTCTCTCTCTCTCTCTCTCTCTCTCTCTCTCTCATAGAGTGGCGCTGTGCTCACGGTGCACCACATGTTCTCTCATATGCATATATTGATGTCATGATTGCCTTGCCTTTAGTCTCGCGATGATATATATCAGAGGATAATACTTGATGACGTGTTTTAGAGTACGCGCGACTCTCTCGTCTTGATTGGTTCATTGAGGTAAACTTACATATGATATCAAACAGGATTGTTACTTGGATCTAAGACTTGGACAATCAGTTCCCATAAGGAAATTTGATCTGACAGGTGATCCATTAAACTATGGCCTAATGAAACCCTTTCATCTATTAGAAATTTTATTTGGTATTCTAGATATAATGTCACCCTGGGAGAGAAGTGAGAAGTCAAAAAAGTTATCGAGTAGCTATTGGACAGAATATGCGCTTCGTTACTTCTTTTCATGACCCAACATTAATCTCTATCGCCTTATTCATTCTTCACTGGGTTTATACGTTGCCCGGTCTGGATCTCCCCTGATTTAATAAATCTCGTATTATTATTAGGGGATATAAATTGATATTATATGTAATTTTATTTCTCATTTTTCATTCGACGATCTTTGCTACCTCTAGTTTTCATTTTGATCTATGCAACATAACGAGTTATTAGGGATTTTTATTTTGAAAAGAATTTTGAAACAGAAGAAATAACATTTATTAGAGAGAGAAAATGCGGTGCTTATCCAAAAAATGGAACATGAAAAATTTCTTTCTTTCTCATCCTACATTAGAGTTCTTTGGAATCATATCAAAAGCTTACAAAAGGTATAAATATTTTATTTTATATCAATTCTACATCAATCTAGTTATATATAATTTTGTTTTTCTTTTTTCAATCATGGTCTTAACTGCTTCCAGTTTTCATTTGATCTATGCATGTAAAAATCCGTGTATATTGAAAACCATTTGGATTGTAAATATTTTTTCTAGATAATATTTGATCCCAAAATTAGTGGCTGTAAAGACACTACAACTTAATTGTCTCCAATCCACACGGGTTACCTACTTAAGTCTTATGTAAATGCAAAATACTATTAGGGATGAGTATTGGTCGGACCGGTCCAACTACTGACCTATATGAAACTGAGCGGATTCTGGGTCAGTCTAGATTTGACTTGAACATCTAATGACCCGTTCAAAAATGCTCATTTCTTTTTGGCCCAGCTCATGGGCTGGCTCGAAATTAACTTTTATAGGGAAAAAATGCAAGAAAATTTCGTTTCATTTAAAATAAAATTATTTTGCAAGCACTTTTTTAAAATATTTCTCAAGCAAATTTCTTTTAAAAATTAATTTATGTTATCATGTTTCTAGAGTCTTTAAATTTGTCCATCCATGAACTCTAGTCCTGTCCATGTGACAATATACATCAATTATAATTTATATATATCATTCACCTACAAAGGGGAGGCATAATTTAGGGATTGGATCTCTTCAACTTTTGTACATTATCCCCAAAACAATGGCCTTTGACTTAAATTAAAAAGGGAAAAAAATGAAAAATCAGCAAAGCAAAAGGAACATTAACCCTCACAAACCCTGAAATCTTTTTTGAGAGAATTACTAAGCACATCAGAGTACACCATAGTACCAACATACATTCTATAAACAGAACACAACCAAAATCTCAAGTAAAGAAATAAAAGAAAACAAACATCAACAACTGCAGGACATATAACATAGCAGGGTCATCATTTTTGTCATCATACTACAAGAAGATATGCTTCTTAGACTATACACAAATTAGATTATCCACAAACAATGTTATGTAACACACACAACAAGTCACAATAGCCACAACACAAACTTATCATATCTCTACATCCATCAACATGAAACTTTTCATCCACAAATATGAAACAGACATCATCAACACTATTAAACATACATCAACATCCATAAACATGCTCAAATTTGAGTTTTGATTATTGTACTTCCCAAAAGTGCAAGCATTTGCAGGTTCTGTTAACATGTCTCACACCTCTAACAACACCAAAAAAAAAAGAAAAAAAACAAAAAAAAACAAAAAACAAAAGAAATACTTAAAGTGTGACGCTATTAGGGATTACATTACCAAATTTTCTTGAAACTCATTCAGCTAAGCATTTATATACCAACCCCTCATCCAAAATACAAGAATTGGATGATGAAGGAACTTCATTTTCATATGTACAAGATAAGAGTTAGTGATTTAGCATTCATAAAATTATTTACTGAAACACAAAGTATCATATATGAAATTACTATATATAATAGGTATTTACCTATATAATACTCATGTCAGAGCCAGTCCTACATTCAAACTAATGCCTCAATGGTATGTCGGCTCAATCGACTACAATACCGGTATATTTGCCATATTTTTTATCTTGGAGACTAGTAAACTAAAATTCAAACAATATGCAACACAGTTTTATCTCAGGAAAATAAGAAACTGAATCCTTAGCAGACATGGGGGAGATTAGCAAGGGTCCTTAAGAAAGCATTCACGATGATGTATCGACAAAAGATAAAAGTTACTCGGAAGAAGATTCAAGGAGCTGTAGATGATAATGGATGGCATAAGTACAAGAGGATGTTTCTATGATCAAGTCACATTTGACATATTTTTATTTCATTAAGAAGTCACAAAGTCAAGTAATATTAGTATAAAATGAGAACAAAAAGGGAAAAATTACATGATACATTATTTGCAGTGAATTAGAACCTATTCATGAGTGCACATATACATGAAATCAAATTAACCATCTCGAAAAATAGGGAAACAGTTAGTTCATTCAAGAAAATTTTCAAAAGATGCAACTGAGGTTCTGCAAAAATTTCCAATTGTGGGATTTGAGCAGACATACCAGTATACCATCATTTGATTTCTTGTATCGATCAATTTCCAGTTACAGGTACAATTACAATTCAAGTTTTTCTAGATCTCTAAAATTACAATTCATTCACATTTGCATTCGATTTCTAGATCTCTGAAATTACAAATCGATTCGCATGCAATTAATAATTTAGAATTATTAGCAAATTCATAGCATGCAACTAACAATTAGGAAAACTACAAAGTATTAACAAGTTCAATTAGCATGCAATTCACAATTTACTAGAGAGGAGAAGTGGCAAAAGAGGGGGGAGAGAGAGAGAGAGGAGAAGATGAGGAGAAGCCGCAAAATTATAAAAAAATAAAATTTAAATTGTAAAACTAAAAATTTTACCTTGCTATAAACTTCTTTAGGTCTTCCGCTGTTCACCCGAGTCATTCCCAGGTGTCATAGGCTTGATCGTCGGCGTCGAAGGGACAATTGGCATTGGAGTTGGCATCAGCTCAGGCAGGGGATCAGATCGGATTTGGGGAAGATGTGTGTGTGTGAGAGAGAGAGAGAGAGAGAGAGAGAGAGAGAGAGATTTTCCCATAAATATAATTGGTTTTCGGATTGAATGGGCAGCGCCCATATTTGACCCGAAATTAACTCGGGTCAAATGAGCATTGCCCAATTGGGCATTTGGGTTATCTGAGTGGAACTCCACTCCGAATATTTTTAACCATCTTGATTGGACCATGGGCTGATCCTGCCCATTCTCACCCCTAAGCTGGTAGGTAAAATTCTAATCGAAGTCAATCATATAATCTTAAAGTCACTAAATAATTACGTTGCAGGATTATTACGACCTCAGCTGGTGAAACACATGCTTAGGTTTCTACGAAACCTACATTAATGTCATGCCAAATGATTAGTTTAGATAACCATATAAATAGAAACGTTAGTGTGGTAAATATATGCTCGAGATAACCCTATCGGTATCTACAACATAATACAAAACTATTTATAAATTCAACTCATCAAAATCATCGCCATCTAACTCATGCTACAAATACACATCAAATAAAAAACATATACAACGAGAAGCTTTACAAATACACATAATTAAATTTTCAATACTTTTCTTTTTAACAAAACCTCCAAACTGAACGCCCAAAACCTTAAACTGGGACTTCGCCTCACCATGACCTGAAAACATAACAATCGTGCCGGGGGGGGGGGGGGGGGGGGGGGGGTTTAGCTCAACAGCTCTTAGTGAGAAAAGTCTTATAAGAAATCAAAGAAAGAAGCACCCATCACAATATGAAACATAATTTTACTCCATAGAATGAATATAAGCTTGAACATGACCAAATGAATAGGGAATTGATAGTACGACACAAGTAAAATAATCATAATAGACTTTTCATGTTCTTATTTATTTAATCGAAACAGTCCAACCCCTTTTGGTCACTAACCCTTATACTTTCTTTTATTGCAATACTATATATCATATGATATACGAGTTTCAAATGCTTCAATATTAGTAATTTGTTAATAAGTTCTTTATGTGTGTATATGACATACAACCTACACACGTCTCAATTTTCACACATACTGATATATAAATTATGATAATATAATAATATCTTATTACGTATCATCACATATCAGTATACTCTTAGTGATACACCTATCAAATAATCATATTGTTCATCACATATGGTGATACACTGATATCACCCAATCATATTCCCGACGGTATACCATTCGAGCACTCCCCTTCTGACTCTGAATGTATACCCCCCCCCCCCCCCACACACACACATCATTCGAGCACTCTCCTTTCGACCCTAAATGTATACCAAAAAAATAACGTATATCATTCGAGCACTGCCCTTCCAACCTCGAATATATATAAAGCAAATGGGTACCATTCGCACTCCCCTTCCTCCACAAATAGATACAACACAAAACATCACCATTAATCTCCGTAAATAACTCTGCCAATAACTCTATCAATAACTCTGTCAACTCATCATCCACCGTCTTCGACTCTTACCGGTTCCCGCACTGCCACTTCCTCCATGCATGCATAAAAATACACAAGACATGTGTACACAACATCACATACACATCAGCTATCAAGATAACACACACGGTGTTAGTTACGCACTGATATACTTTTTCAATCATCAATCATATGATTGATATATCACAAACAATCAAGTTCGTGCAAATTTTCAGTGCATTCATGTATTCAAACATACATACCATTTACTCTATATCAATCATTCAACAACATATCAAACAATTGATTTCATTCTTAATATTCATTCTTTGGTCAAATTATTCGGTCTTGTTAGTAGTTATGCGTTTGATATTTGGTTAATGGAATTGACTACACTACTTATCCACGATCAGAGTCTTAGCATGTTTTAAAGTTTATAATAGTCTATTAGATCCACACTTACACACATTATTTATTTCGTTAGAAATTATTATTTGAAATCGAGAGTACATACTTCACTAGTCATCAAGCATATCAATCAATAAATAATTATCAACAAGTTATCAATTATATATAGTTATATGGTACATCATAATTGTATATGTACAAGTACTATACACATACCCATATCTATAGTAATTAGGTAATAATCACAATCAACATATATCGATTATATTATTGGTCCATTAATTATTAATTGAAACCCAGTCCATATTCATTTCTACTTATTATTCATACTTGAGCACCAACTCATCTGTCGCCCTTTAACCGTACACTAATATAGTACAAATTAGAGATTAAGGTTGATTTAGTTTTAAATTAGTAGGGATAGTGAATCCATCACCTTGATATATATATATATATATATATATATATATATATATATATATATATATATATATATATATATATATATATATATATATATATATATATATATATAAAGAGAGAGAGAGAGAGAGGAGAGAGAGAGAGAGAGAGAGAGAGAGATAACATGAATTAGTCATCATCACTGGGTTTCTAGTCACTCACTCTATTCTCATAGATCCATGACATCTATTATTCAAATTAGCCTCTTTTCTCAATTTATAAATATTACTCTCGAAGAGTTATCAGTTAGTCAGTATTTGTCTAAGCAACAGTTATTATGGTTTGGTTTGATATTAATATCAACATTAGACTTCTGATTTTGGTTACCCATCCCAACAAGATTCTAATTCATGGCTCACGGTTAGTTACAATTTTACTTTTCATTATCTCATTTATCTTATAAATTTTTGAATTCATTTAGAAGATTTAATTCTGTCCAAGATTTTACTATATGGTAACTTATCTCATCGGATTATGGGCAAGTTCCTAATTTATTCATACTAAGATTAACACTAGATCAATAGATAATTATAATATCAAACAATTCACTTCCCACCATATGATAATTCCAGATAAGTTTCTTCTTTGCTATCGCACCAAGACATGTAGGCAGGAGATTATATCTTTAATTTAAAGTATGCACTTAGTCTTCATTCAAGGGATTACATGCTGGTAAGAAAGTCTTAGTCTAAAATGCGGGATATCTTTACACCGCTTGAAATCAAGGAGTCAATCTTAGAACGAAATAATTAGCTTTGTATAATTAACTTTCTCCTACAGATCAACAATAATGTCTATGTGATGGTCTGAATATAATATCCATACACACTAACATTTCCCAAACATGTAACCGGTAAATGGTGAGTAAACTACTTTCATCGACAAATCTCCAAATAGATTTTTTAAATCTAGTTGATTAGATACTAGAAAATAGTTTAGTTTAATTTTCAATAATTTAATAATTTAAGTCCATCTATTATTCGAACATTTTATTCTCTCGTAGAAAAGCAGATGGTGAGTATAGTTATAACATTCATATAAATTGATGTCAGAAAGTTTGACCCAATATCAGTGGTGCTATACAAAGCCACTCATCCATCCCCAAAATAAAAGAACCCAATAAAATTAGCACTGAGAAAGGTTTCTTCTTCTCAATAATCCAAAGATTAATGACTCACATGTCTCACTATTAGGGACAATACCAATTTTTCATCATCCGGTTCGGCAACTCAACAAACTTGGTTATCTTCTTAAATCTTTACATGACCGACTAACCCCTTACACCTTCAATCCATCTCATCCACAATTTAAATTTATAAAACAAACTAGTTTATGTTTGTACACTAGGGCCCCTTTTATCCTACATCAGGAAGAACCAATTTCTGGCGTACCTAGGAACTAGAAGAAATTAACGATTTATGCAAGCTATTCATAGTCCACCGAAGGACTATTCCTTATCAATTGTGTTTGGTCTCAGTTAGTTTTTAGGTACGTGTTTTAAAAACTATTGCTATAGATGGTTTTCCATCAAGTTCAAGACACCGAAATTGTTGGTCATAGAAGTCTTACCTCTTTAACATGACATAATTCTAGGATCTCTGAAACAGGTATATATATATATATATATATATATATATATATATATATATATATATATATATATATATATATATATATATATATATATATATATATATATATATATATATATATATATATATATATATATATATATGAGAAAAATGTATATCAGCCGGCGGGCTGAGAGTACTCTCTCAGCCTGCGGTGACGTGGCTCAATTTGTGACGTCACTGGCGTGCGGCCCGCTTTTAGGAAGAAGTTAAATTACCAAATACCCCTTTCGATAACTTTTCCTTATTGTTTATTATAATTTTTGCCCGGATGCCTCACCCTCACTGGCCTGCTATAAAATATTACTTTATAGTTTAATTTTTTTTTTTGTATATAATATAGTCAGAGTCTTTGGTTGCAGTGTACATTTAAACTGCGACCTATGTCAGATTCTTTTTTTTGGTGTACATTTAAACTGCGACCTTAGTCAGATTCTTTGGTCGCAGTCGCCGTGGTGTTATTGATAAAGATGGCCAGCAATTGCAATTTAGGGTCGCATTACATGGACTGCGACGTAGGTCGCAGTACGTTAGGTAGATGTTTCCTTTATATTAACATGCATAGTGTCCAAGGTGGCACGCATTACATGTACTGCGACGTAGGTCGCAGTACGTTAGGTAGATGTTTCCTTTTATATTTACATGCATAGCGACCAAGGTGGAAGTGTTATTTTTTGCTATATCAGCCGCCAGCAACTGCGACCAAGGTCGCAGTTGATAAGCGCAGTCTTAAAAAAAATAATGCGTCCACGGTGGCACGCATTACAGAAACTGCGACCAAGGTCGCAGTGTTGTTTTGGATTAAGTCATTTTTTTTTAAATCTAAATGAAAAATGAAAAGTTTTTGCTGAGGGGACGCGACCTGGAGTCACTTCGTGAGACGCGGCCTGTCATAAAAGATTTTATGAGATCTTTTAACGTCAACTCTACATCGACGAACCCGCACCATTCGTTGTTTCCCGAAGCTGCTGTCCACTCGTCTGTTCTTCATTGGGTTTATGCGTTAATGTCTTTTAATGCCAAACCGGCGCTGGTGGTTGGACACCACCAGCGCCGGTTTGGCATTAAAAGACCACCAGCGCCGGTTTTGAATTAATGAACTATTAATTAGGGTTATTATGGTCTGCCTATAAATAGGGCTCACCCTCTCCTTTTTTTAAACGGCCCATACTTAGTTTTCTTTCGAGAGCAATTGCTCTGAGAATTCCAGCTTTCTTGAGAGACTCTAACAGGCTCCTGCCTCCATGGATGAAGATGACCCCATGGACGAAGATGACCCAGAGCTTGATTGTCCTTTTTTTTCAGGTTCGCTGGGCCACTGGGAGAATATTTTTGGCCAGCGAACTTGATCGATGTTCGTGTACAAGGGATTTAGTCGTGGTCCTCGTCATGTACAAGAGATTTAGTCGTGTCATGACGAGGACCTAACCCTCACCGAGATCTGCTCTCCCATCTGGGTTGTGGATGGTCAGAGTGGGTATGGCGGCGCGGGTTGTGGTGGATATAGTGGTGGGTAGCATACCCTGTGCGGTCTCAACTCCTCCTCTCTCACCCCAGAAGTGTCATCGAGGCTTCTGACGAAGAGATGTTCATCACCGAAGGGTTTCTGCTGCCACCAGACCTGTATACCACCACTGTTCGTGGTCCTCGCAATCCACAGTTTTTTAATACACGAGGACCTCAATAACACCACTGCTCTTAGTCAACAAGGGCTCTTTTTTTATGTTTAGTCTTCTTGATGTCGTTTTTTTGTAACACTCAATCTTATTGTATAAGTAAGAGATCGATTTTTGTATCATTTTCATATTCATGGAGATAAATGCCTGGACATAAATAAAAATACGTCAATAACACCACTGCTCTTTAGTCAACAAGTACTCTTTTTTTGTAGTCTTTCTTTGTACTCCTGTATTGTAACACTCAATCTTATTGTATAAGAGAGCGTTTTGTATCATTTTTACATGCGTGGATATAAATGACTGGACATAAATAAAAAACATATTTATTTTTTTAATAAACTTCGATCTTTTTGGTCGCAGTCATGCATTTTCAAACAAAACAACTTGGACCAGAGACGACACTGCGACCAACGTCGCGTAAGCCTATAGTGCAAACAGAAACAACTGCCAGCAAAGACTGCGACTAAGCAACTGCTGCGTTTGACGTGTCACCTCGTCGTAGTGTTGTTGTTGATTAATAATAAAAACCAGCAACTGTGACCAAGTTTGCAGATTATTTTTTTTAAGACTGCGCCCATCAACTGCGACCAAGGTCGCAGTGTATTTTATTAAGACTACGGTCAGAAACTGCGACCAAGGTCGCAGTGTTGTTGATTTAGAGTAAAAACCAACAACTGCGACCAAGGTAGCAGTGTTCTTGTTGATTTAAGCTACGGTCATCAACTGCGAGCAAGGTCGCCGTGTTTTTTTGTTGATTAAGCTACGGTCACCAACTGCGACCAAGGTCGCAGTATTTTTTTTGTTGATTAAGAATAAAGACCAGCAACTGCGACCAAGGTCGCAGTGTTGTTGATTTAGAGTAAAGACCAACAACTGCGACCAAGGTAGCAGTGTTCTTGTTGATTTATGCTACGGTCATCAACTGCGAGCAAGGTCGCCGTGTTTTTTTGTTGATTAAGCTACGGTCACCAACTGCGACCGAGGGCGCAGTATTTTTTTTGTTGATTAAGAATAAAGACCAGCAACTGCGACCAAGGTCGCAGTGTTGTTGATTTAGAGTAAAGACCAACAACTGCGACCAAGGTCGCTGTGTATTTTATTAAGACTACGATCATCAACTGCGACCAAGGTCGTCGTGTTTTTTTGTTGATTAAGAATAAAGACGAGGAACTGCGACCAAGGTCGCTGTGTTGTTGATTAAGTCTAAAGACCAGTAACTGCGACCAATGTCGCAGTGTATTTTAATAAAACTACGGTCATCAACTGCGACTAAGGTGTACCAAAATATATTTAAAAAGAGATTTAAAAACAGATTTCGTCACATTTAACTTTGGAAAACATATTTATATATATTTAAAAAAGTAACAAAATACATTTTTTTTAAACTTCTATTTCTCGTCATCACCATCGTAATCAGATTCGTCGTCAAGAGTCATGTTTTCGTCTTCTGTATCGCTTTCCGTCTCTTTCTCCTCTTCAGCGACAGTCTCCTCTTCGCTTTCTTCCTCTTCATGTTTGTGTTTTGGTTCATCAACGAACTCCCAGAACGGGTCATCTGTATCAAGCTCTGATTCTGACCCGTAGCGAGACATTGTTTCAGAACTAAACATAAAATCATCATTTGATGATTGGCTTTCTTTCAGGTGAAGATGGTGGTGATGGTGAAGACATTTTTTTGAATGTATTTTTCGAACAGTAAGAGTATCGAATTTGAGGAAAAAATAACTTAGTATGTTTTTAATCCTTTGCTCATGACCCTTTATATATTTTTAATCCCGGAATTCCAAAAGGTTTAAGCTCTCGGACCACGTGAATATCTCTCAAATATATTTTCTACCTTTTCAAAAAATTGTATACTTCCTAGGTGACTGTTCAGTTATCCAAAACAGTTAAAATGTTAATACACTATAATTTGAAATTATAATGAACTTCAAAACAGTTCATTATTGCGACCATAGTCGCATTGGGAACTGATAAATGTTTAAGTAAATGTGTTTTTTTTACTTTTTCAAGGCTAGTAGTCGCAGTCGTCATATAAAAGGGGTATTTTTGTCAATTTGTTTCACGATTGTTTAGGCGGGATTTTTTTATTTTTTTGGCGCCAACACTCTGCGACCGATGTGCGGCGGTGATGTAGCCACGTCCCGCAGGCTGAGAAACTCTCTCAGCCTGCAGGCTGAGGTACAGTAACCCCTATTGTAACGCCCCGATCTTAAAGATACGGAGACGTTATGGCGACGCATATACGCGAGGTAAAATACCCCTCGTATACGCGCTAAGCCTCAATTGTAACCTGAACAAGCTATAAATCGGAAGCATAATGATCAATGAACACTGCAGTAATACATATAAGACCACACATGATAGCAATGAATAACGGGAAGAAAATGATAGCTGAATAGAAGTCAAAGGTGATATACAGGAATCAAAGAATGATAAAAAGAATGAAATGCAAGTATACCAGGATCAAGAGGAGAGGACCCAAGCTCCTCGCAGGGCGTACCGTCTCATCGAACACCTGCACATTAGAACAATCGTCCAATAGCTGGACGTGCAAATCCAGGGTCGTCAGAATGCGACCATAATGAGTGTGTGTGTAAAGGGGAAACAGCTCGTGCAGAAGAAACCATGTGCATATATAATAATAAGAACAACTGCAGATATAAAAGACTGAATAACAAGATAAATAACTGCACTGTAGTATAACGGATAATCAACATGAATAAAGACATAATACAACTGACACAATAATAAGCAAGCCACTGATGTCAAAATATATATCTATCACATGTCACTAGGCTAGTATCCAAGTCTTGTCATAAATCTGGTCCTGGTTACAATCATGTGTCTAACATAGTGATATATAAATATACAACCAGGTGATTACAGTCAGTCACAAAGCATCAACAGTTTATTATTAATTATGTCAGCGAACACCAATTGTCACATGTAATAGACGCATCCCATACTACGCCTACCACACATGCCAATCGATGCCCTTAAGTTATTGAAACTAATCGGTTGGAGACATTGTCCATGCTTTAGGTGGGTCCCGTACATACCCGGGACCACGGCCCAGACTCCTGGCGCTGAACCAGGACCTACCGCCAGGTAGTCAAGAACATGTAAACAAGAACAGGAAACATGACGGGGTGCCAGTCACCCCACGGGAACCCTGCAGTGGAACCCTCTTTCGGCTGCGCAACCTAAATCCTAGGTCCACCCAAAATACGGACGCTGTCTCCTCCATCAATCTCCCCAAGCCCAGTGCAAGTTGTGTGTTATCATGTTTTAGTTTATCAAGTTTATTTAATGTGCATGTTACTTTAATTACTGGGATAACTCAGTGGTAGTCACGGTAACAATATCAGCATGTGAAAGTCAAGATACCGGTATAACAGGAGTACAACATGTCAAGTAACAGGATACCGGTATAACAGGAATATATAACAAGTGAACATGCGGGTATTGTTACCGTGTAATAATATTTTTTTCCAGCAAATTTCAGTAACATGAACATGATAGTTGTCAGGTATATATATAAAGAATAACCAGTCAGGTTTCACAGGTAAGACAAGATATCCAGGCTGAGTAATGACCTACTGTCAAGAACAGAATAATCCAAGCAATGTATGTATTCAACTCATTCCTCCAAGTCATCGATATTTCTAAATCACAACTCAACTAAAATAGTCACATCTAAATACTGATCAATATTCAATATAGATAACATAAATTCAAGTTCCACTTAAACTCCAACTAAGTCCAAATACTGATCCAAGCGTCAAGTAATCCAGTCTCTAATATCATAATAAGTCCACATCAACATCTAAACGAATCATTACTTAAGTTATTAACAATGAAAGGATAACAAGCTGGAAGGTCCTGTACATGAAATATGTCATCTGACCTCTATAACTCTAATTCAGTCCAAATCAGAATAAGTCCATGTACCATCAATCGTCAAGAACACTAATCTTTTATTAAGGTAAGATCATATCTAACATGTCCTCAAATATCCACTAATAAGGTCTTTGTCTAATCTCCGATCACCATTCTATGTAAATAGCATAAGTCCCAGATCAATCCAAAGTCATCATATCCAACTCACATTCCCAACAGTTACATGATCGTCAAGTTCCATTACACATCTAGTAATCTGATTCAATAATCGTCATTCCAACATATAACAATATCCAGTATTAGTCATCTCACTTTAACATACAACTATGATCCCCAATCCTCAAGAGTTCACATTTCTATTAAGGTCAAACATGATATCCCAATATTCGGTATCACCACATATACGTGCATCTAAGCTCTATTAGATCAAGTCATTACCACTAATATCCATCTCAATCACCCTCATGCTACATCTTGTTATGTCTACAACAATACTCTAGATATACATAGGACAAACATGGGGGTTCTAACATGTATCAAGAATCATGCATATCATATTCCTATACATCCAACATGTAAAATAAACGGGAGATGACCGTCCACCTTCATGCTCGGTGATCTCTACACAATAAAACATGTATATGCCTCCTCTCTCTCACACAACAAAGTATACAAGTTCTACATTCACTCTACATACACATTAAAATACATCTATAAACCAATGCATATAATAATGAGATAGAAAATAGAAAGAGGGAGAGAAACACTCACATTGGAAATCTGCGCATTACCGGGCGAGTCGCCGTTACGGTCGCCGTGGCGCCGCTCTTCGCTGTCGGACTGCATAGGACGGTAGCCAGGGTCCTGGGGAAGACCTGGCTGCAATCTGGAGGTCTCGCGCTCGCCGGAAGGGCCTGGAATCGCCGCTCGCCCGCTGCTTGTGCTGCTGGTCTGAACTGGATCTGCTGTGCGCGTCGACGGGCGAGTCGCTGCCGTGGTCGCTGTGGTGCGGTTCCTGGCCAACGGACTGCATGGGGGGTGGCCAAGACAGTGGAGAAGGTCACCGTACTGGTCTCCGGCGAAGGTCTGACGTGGATCGGGAGAACGACCAGCTCGCCCGAACTTGCGCAGTTCTGAATCTGCTGCTGTCCAGATCTGGATGTTGCCATTCGCTGTTGAATCTGGACTCGTCTTGCGTGGGGGCTGTCCGCTGTTGCAGATCTGGGCCGTGGAGGTAGTCGTGGGCTGCCCGGGTCTGTTGGGGATGCGCCGAAGGGCTGTGCACGCCAGGGAGGAGAGCTCGCTGTCGGACTGCGCAGGGTAGAAGGCTGCTGTCCAGATCTGCTGCTGCCGCTAGATCTGTCATGGCCTGTGCTTCGCATCGCGCGCTGGAGATCTCACCAAGGATGGTTGGTGCTCTGTACCACGCAGGTGTACATGGAGGGGGCTCTACTGGAGGAAAGGGGCGGCCTGGATTGCTTGGTGCTATGGCGTGACCAAGGGGATCATGGGGTGCTGTCTGGTGGATAGGAGCGGCAGCCAAAAGAGAGGAAAAAGGGAGAAAGCCATGGAGAATTCGACCATGGCTTCAGGCTTGCGTGGCTGTGCTCCTTTGAGGTCTGCGCCAAGAGGTGGCCTGGGCGGTGGAGGAGGTTGCCGGGGTCGCTGGTGCGCCAAGGAGGGGAGGGGGAAGGTTGCGGCAATGATGGGGGTGGTGTGGTCGGCTGTTTGTTGGGATTGGGGAGAGGATTAAGGGAGAGATTAGTTATTAGGTTATGATCTTAGGGTTAGGATTGAATTAGCTAATGGGTATTGGGTTTGATCCAAATGAATTGAGATCCAAATAAATAATTGGGTAAGATCCGACTAAGTAAATGAGTGTTGGGTTTAGGCTAGTGGGCATGCCAACGGGTAGGATCCAAATAGGTTATGAGTATGCTAGTGGGTAGGATCCAAACGGGTAAGTAGGAATAGGGTGAGAAGCTAAACAAGGAGAGCACCACCTCCACCAAGGTTAGTATAAATGCCAATATTAAATTAAATGCCCAAAATAATAGAACACTAATAATAAATAATGATACACTAAAATAGAATCAACAATAATTAATAATGGAAGAATAATTTGTCATATATCATCCGAAAATAATTTTGCATATTCAACAATTATAATCACAGGAGAAAGAAATTAATTTGATAAATAAAAATAATCGATAGATCAAAATCAATACTTGTGAAAATTTTAAAATACAGTATTATTAGATTAGGGGTATTACACCTATATATATATATATATATATATATATATATATATATATATATATATATATATATATATATATATATATATATATATATATATATATATATATATATAGTCAATGAAATTTTGAACAATGTTAACATAAGTAAAAACTTGATATTGAATAAAGAGTTATCTTTGTTTTCAATCTTACGTTAAATACCGATGACACACTTGACTCAGAAATTATTTAGTTGTAATCAATCCCACGAAATAGAGTATGTAATATTATATTTCAATCAAGGAGGAAGCTCATGAAAGATATGTTTAAATTGAATCTTATTTTGTAACCGTAAACAAGTGTCCAAATTTTTAAATCCCAATTCATTTATTCAATCACTCTCCCCTTATCTCGTTAAGATTTTCTCGATATGAAACTATAGTTCGAACATCGAAGAATTTACATACTCAAAGGTGTCTTACTTATCCATGATTGAATAATTAAATTCTAATTATTTTGATGATAACTGCTATGCATACAAGAGATTAAGGATCATTGATAGTAAAATTAGACAATTCAAAGATGGTCTACTTGTTCACACACAACATCCACCCATACTTAGGCAATCAAGGAAATATTTTCATCATCTAATCAAGAATAAGGTATGGTAATATCCATTTGATTACAAAATCTTAAGCACAATTTAATCATGCCCATGAAACTTTTTGTAGTTTGAAATTAAAAAAGAAAGAAGGTGGATCAAGGCAAATCCCTCCACCATAAGTTCCAAAGTTTTTAGGAGACTTATATCATCACAAATTTAACATTGAATTTTCAAAAATTAAATTTCAAAATAGAAATAAAAATTGGATTAGAGCTAAGACTCCCTCACTATAAATTTTTCCTCCTCTTCAAAGTTGCCGCACCTCCGCCTTGTCACCAGTGCCATGGCCGGCCTTCACCAAAGAAAAGAGAGAGAAATGAATTAGAAAGAGGAATCAAGAGAGAGAAAGCTAAGGTTCTTTTAGGGTTTTGATTAAACTTATCAAGGGAGGGAGAGAGAGTGTATGTGGGAGTAGAGGAACAAGAGGCTACTATCCCCCTCCTTCAGGCTGCCGGTGCCGGCCTCCACGGGCCGCTCGCCTCCGCGCGCCACCCGACAGCCGCACGTGCGCAACCCATATCCCTCTCGGCAGCTTCTGCGCGCCGCTCACCTCCGTGCGCCACCCGACAGCCACACGCGCGCAGCCCATATCCAGGGAGGGGGAGAGAGGGATTAGGGGAGAGAGAAATGAGAGTTGGAGAGAGATTGAGAGCTGGAGTGATTGAGAGTTGAGAATTTGAGAGTGAGAGATTGGTCTTGAGGGGGTTGCTGCCAAACAGTTACAGGGAAGAGGAGTGGAGAGTGAAGATAAATTTTATTTCCTTTTTTCTAAATATATACTCTTTGGGGCAATTTGTTTTGCGTAAAAGGCCGTAAAAGACCGTAATTCGTAAATGACTTACAACTCAATTACAACTATAGTGTTTGTTTGGATTGTAATTCGTAAAAGACTTATGCAACCCAACTACCACTCACTTGTAACCCAATTACCGCTCACTTACAACCCACTTACAGTTAATTTTGTGGTCATGAAAATTTATATTATTTTTATATTAATATTATTTTTTAATATTTAGTTATTTTAGTATTTATTTGCAATATTTAAATTTTTTAAATCACTAAATAGTTAATTTTGTGGTCAACTTTTTCACTTACGACTTACACATTACGATAACCAAACACCATAAAATACAATATACTTTCCCCACTTACAACTTTATAGTACCAATCAAGCACCGTAAAACTTACATGCATGTAACTCATTTACAACTGTAAAAGAGTTTACCAATTATGACTTACGAATTATGGCTAATTACGACAACCAAATAACCCTATGTATACTATAATTACCCTTAGGCTGCCATATGGCCTCATCTCCTTCCATCCTACCTACGCTCTCACCTACTCTCATCCACTTAACCCATTAGGAAAACATAAATTGTGGGATCTCTTAAGTATTTTGCTTGTACAATATACGCATAATCAATATTACCTAACTTTGCATACACAATTTTGTGTAGTTTTATACATATACATGTATTCATACGAGGATGATTGTATTCGTTCAATTTTCACATACACTCACACACATATTCAAATATACAAACTTATCCCACTTCAAAATTTTCTAAAAATAATTCAGAATCCCTTCATACTAATAAATCAAATCATCATCTCTAATTATTTCATTTAATCTCATAAATCTCAAAATTAGAATATTAAATCAGGGTCTAATAATCTGGGTGTTATACAAATAAAGTAAAATATAACCGTTTGGGAATAAAACAAAAAATGAAAATTTTAAAATATAACCGTTTGAGGTAAGTCAAGCCCAAAATGGCCGAGCGGTCGACCGCCCATTGACTACTTTAACAGCCATTGAGGCTTGCCAGTCGACCGTTGTGAGAACACAATGTGTTCTCACAGTAGCCGGTCGACCGACTGAGAGCACTTTGCTCTCTGTTGCGAACAGTCAACCGGTTCGGTCGACCAGCCAGAGAGGCAGATTTGCTCTCTTCCTAAGCGGTTGACCGTCCGGTCGACCGCGTGCACAAGCTCTTACTTGTGTGCGGGTTCAGTCGACCATCCGGTCGACCGTATGTGCATAAGTAGTTTGTTTGTGACACACCCGGTCGACCAACCCAAGGCCACAAAATTGCTATATTTTGTATTTTAAAAATTATTTTAAATCTCAATAAAATTCTATAAAATCTACAAAATAAGTTCTTATAAATATGTATGAGCACAAATATGTGTGATAAAAAATCAGCACATATTACAAACATGTGAACTTCTTTTTGAGATGGTAAACATAATTTTGAAAACATAAACTATATTAAAAATTATTTTTTTAAACTAAACTTTAAATTGAAAAATAAGTTTTTCTCAAAACTTGTATAAACACATATACAAGTTTCTCAAACTTATTTGAAGCACCAATATGTATGAATAAAATCCAATACACATATAAAACAAGATTAACATGTTTTTGAGAAATTTTGTTTCATAAAACAAAATATAATTTAGTTAAAACGAAATGGGTTAAACCGAAAACTAAAAGATAATATTAAACTTGTGTGTGTAAGTTTGAGCAATCAAGTCTAATCTAAACTTTACACAAACCTAGACATTGTTACAAACTATAGTCTTCTTGTCGATATGATCTTCTTCTTCACTTGACTCAATCAACAACTTGATTTCTTAAAACTAGACTCCTTCTTGAGTGCTTGATGTGATTTTTATTCTTGAGTTCTTGAATTAACACGTTTTAGTTTCAAACTTGACTTTGAGTTTTTTGAAGAAGCTAAAGACTAACTAAGATCTTGATTAATATCTAAAACTTAAATAACACAAGATCATTAGTAGTATAACTACATGAGTTAATCATCATCAAAACTAGAGTGATGGGCTTTCGGGCCAACAATCTCTCCCTTTTTGATGATGACAAAACTTATGGAGTTATATATGCATGGATTAATGAAAAGCTTTGTAAAACCTCCCCCTTAACTCGTGGATTTAGTTTTTTAGTCTGAGTTAAATTCTGATTTATTTTATTTTTTGTTTATTTAATTAAGTTTCTTAGTTGGATTAGTATTTTTCTTTATTTACCTATATAAGGCCATCATATTTTTGTTTTAGCATCAAACTCTTGATAGTTAATTACATTGAGTCTTTTCTCTTTCAATTGATCATGGGTTCGAGTTGTTTATCTTTTGCTCGTAGATTAGAGTACTTTGCTCCTGAATTCAAGTGCTTTTCCTACATGAAGATATCCTTTAGGATTCATTGGCGCTAGAATAAGATCTAGCCGGTGGTGTTCACTTCTTATCTATATCAAGTGGTATCAGAGTTTCGGCTACTTTCCGATGACGAGAAGAAACGATGATGGGTTGTAAGGCCTTTCTACAAGAATTGTCACTATTGAAGGGAAGATCCGCCTTATCAACTTAACATTGGACGGCGTAGTCCAAGAGCTTAAGAGATTGTCTGTAACATCCGGATTATTAAATTCTGATTTAATATCCTAATTTTGAGATTTGTGGTATTAAAAAAAATAATTAGAGATGATTATTTATTAATTAGTGGGAAATGGAATAAAATTTGATGAGTATTAATTTTTTGTATAAAATAATTGGTATATATATATATATATATATATATATATATATATATATATATATATATATATATATATATATATAGTGAGTTGATCCCCTAAGAACGGTTCTCACGAATTCATGTGAGAACTTTCACGTGGGCCGTCGGATCTGATAGAGATCTAGTTTTATTTGATTTGATCTATCAGATCCGACGACCCACATGAAAGTTCTCACAGAAATCCGTGAGAACCGTTCTTAGAGGATCAGCTCCCTATATATATATATATATATATATATATATATATATATATATATATATATATATATATATATATATATATATATATATATATAAAATGAATGAATACCTATATATATATATACACACACATCATCATGTAGTTGTATTTCTACCATGTACATTAACCCCCCACAAATTACACAAATATTTAATATCCTAAACTAGCTAGTGGGCAAGAGGTGGCAAGAGTTTGGACAACTTTAGAATGAGAGGGGTGATGTGGCAAAATGGGGATGTGCATGGGAAATAGGTGAATGAGGTGGCAAATTGCTAGGCTAAAGAGAAAGGTTATGCAAGAATAAATATGTATATATATAAGGGTTTATATGTAATAGGGAGAACTAATTTCCTAATAACTCTCTCTCTCTCTTCTCCCTTCTCCCTTCTCTTTTCTCTTCTCTCTCCCTCTCTCTCTCAGGGCGGACCACGGCCGGAGGGCATTGGGCGCGGCCGGGCGCGGCCGGAGCCGCGGCCAGGCGCGGGCGGCACTCAAGGCAGTGGCGGGCAACGGGTCTTCTTACGGATCTATAGGTGAGGGAGTTGTTTAAATTTTCAGTTTTAGATTCCTTGATCTGATTTACATCCGTCTGTAAATCTTGATTCTTGAAGAAAATTTCTCTTAATTTTGTGGATGGGGATCTCTTACTCTAACTAAACTTTTGTAAATTCACTATGTAAACCTTGATCTATCCCTAAATTTAGAATTTGTGGGGTGTATGTTACTTGTGTAACTTATGTAAATCATGTGATCGTATGATGATAGGAAGGAAGAACTCATTGTGAAGGAGGCTTAATCCTAATTTATTTTCCTAAAATTTTGAATTCAATTTCTAAATATTTCTTGAATAAATGAAAGATTTTCACTCATATCAAGTCTATGTTTACATGTTATTAATTGGTAGAAGATGGGGATAATCTATAGTAACTTATGTAGGGAGATTTAACGCACATGCCTTCTATGTTTTTGTCAAAGGAGTTATATTGTCATGAGAAGTATTGGATTTCAGAATTGAACCCATGCATGCACGATAGGTGTTTGCAATAATGCCACAGTGATCTGCACATGCAAAGAGGTGACTGAGCCTTTTAACCTCCCCTCTTGATTCTCTGTAAATTCGAATTTTGAAAAGACCTGTAGAATTAAGGAAGTCATGCTTGGTTATAAATTATGTTTTGCTCTAGATTTTACCCCTTAAAGCAGAGTTAGATTTTTGATAAGTAGACTTAATTTGATTGTCCGAATGTTGGTATTAATAGCCCTAGGCTCTTATAGATAAATTTTCAAATAAAGCTTAAATCAAATTATGTGATTATAGGATAACGGAACTAGTTTTTGTATGCAAGTAGTCGGGTGCCTTGGGTAGTGTGAATGGGACGTAGAGAGGGGTGTATTGTGATTACTAAATTGTGAGGCCTTTTTCGTCCTATCACAAACTTTCAGTATATTTCCCTTATAAATATCTTGAAGCATAATATTAGTCTTCAGACTGACAAGTATTGTAGACATGAATACCTCCCGATCCTAACTAGTTGTTATTTCAAAATATGAGTGATCTAGTTATGTGTTGGTTTCATTGGTTTTCCTCGTAGTCGACACACCACAATTTACACTTACCTTCTATGAGCGAGGAATAATCTAGAAGGATAGGTGTCATTTCCTCTTGACTTCTACTTTAGATTCCTCACCTTCTAAGTCTTACAGAAACTAGGAACCTGTTTAGATATATAATAAACGCCATTCCAACTGGTGGGAACTATCCACCTATCGGATTCTAGATATTCGGCGAGTAAGGATGATTCATGTCAGAGAGAGAAAGCGGCTCCGCTTGGGGAGTTGAAGTTGTATCATAATTAGTCTTTATGTACTGAGGTACGAGAGATAATCGACTAGGGATAAAGGTGAGTGTTTATGTTGGTATTTGGTTGTAGCCTTCATGTGCCAAATTGGATACAAGGAGTCTTATCTCGTTTCTAAAATACTAAACCTAGAATACTTTTGGTTAATCATTTCGGTAAAATATTTCATTAGCGAGTATCATGTTACCCTTATAACTCAGAGCTGGTCAGGGGTATGGTCTATGCCCGTGATCATTTTCGAGTTTTCTGTTCAAGAATCGTGATAATCAGATTGTATTTCACGAAGATGCTATTATGAAGGTTTAAAATAGAAAATGAGGAAAATGTCAAGATTAAAAAGTTTAACTTATATTAACTTTGTAAACTTTAATGTCCCTATGTATGACACTTGGAATAAGAACAAGGTGTGAGTAATTTAATATCTGCCTACGAAACGTAAAGTATTACACTAATTAGACCCCGCCATATTGGCGTAAATTTTGTTGATTGAGATAAATTGGAGAATTACAAGTTTGAAATCTAAATTGAAATTGTGAATAAATCGAAGTTGTTGGGATGGGTAGCATAATTGAAATCGAAATTCTAGTTGACATCAACACTGGATCAAATACTGATGACCGAAGGCATTAACTAATACTGTATAACTTGTAGAATAGAGAAATCTATATAACGGAAAAAGACTAATGTAATCAATTATGTCGAGAACTAAAATCTGAGAAATGGATTTAATTACGTTAAGCAACCTAAATGGGTAAGTTTGATAAGTAAATACAACGTTGACAACTAGCACAGATATATGAAAATTTCTATGGGTGTAACTCTGGGAACTAAATTGGTCATCCAAGAATTTAACAAGTAATCACTTGTTGATACAGATTTTGCGACAAATAAATTGGTGTGTGAGATTGCCACGGTTAATAATCTTTACGCTAGAAAATTTTTGGAATATATATGAATGAATTGGTTACTACCATACACTAACACGGGAGATTTTCTTGATGTGTATGCATAAAGTATTGTACATACTCGGCCATGTGTGATATATTGGAGATATGTGTAATCATATACAAGCAACATGATCAAGAAGGCTGGAAACTAGAACGCGAATAAGAATCACCTATATAATAAGTGAATGGATCACTACAGTGCTAACATGTATGTTATACCCATTCTATCTACATATTCAGTGAATCATAAGTCTTTCTTCAGAAAAAGGATTGATGAGTTGAGAATCAACTATAACAATTGATTGATACTTTGTATTGTGATGAATTGATTGTTAGTTGGTTAGATACATAAATGTATGTATATACACACATGCATGTTGCATTCTTATATATCGGAGGAAGGGGCCGGGCGGGAGCCGGTAGGAGGGGGAAGACGGTGTCATTGTGTTATGTTATATTTATATATATGCTTATATCGGAGGAAGGGGCCGAGCGGGAGCCGGTAGGAGGGGAAGACGGTGCTATTGTGTTATGTTATATATATATATATATATATATATATATATATATATATATATATATATATATATATATATATATATATATATCTCGGAGGAAGGGGCCGGGCGGGAGCCGGTAGGAGGGGAAAGACGGTGCCATTGCGTTATGTTATATGTGTATATATGCTTATATCGGAGGAAGGGGCCGGGCGGGGGCCGGTAGGAGGGGGAAGACGGAGAACCTTACACTTCAGTTGCAAGTTGTAGGTGCATATGAATCACGTATGGTACATACCCATTAAATATTTTGTGTGAATATAAAAAGGTGATATGATTGTATTGTCGAATTAATCGAACAGATAAGTAATATTCGTAGAAGTATGATGTGATGCTATATCACTGGAATATATAACTATATATGAAATTGGAAATACATTTGATGTGCTCCGTGTGTGTCATGTGAGATGCGTGGATGATACGTGTCGCGAGTACATAAGATGAATTCATGCATAAATAAAGTAATATTCGTAGAAGTATGATGTGATGCTATATCACTGGAATAGATAACTATATATGAAATTAGAAATACAGTTGATGTGCTCCGTGTGTGTCATGTGAGATGCGTGAATGATACGTGTCGCGAGTACATAAGATGAATTCATGCATAAATAAAGTAATATTCGTAGAAGTATGATGTGATGCTATATCACTGGAATAGATAACTATATATGAAATTGAAAATACAGTTGATGTGCTCCGTGTGTGTCATGTGAGATGCGTGGATGATACGTGTCGCGAGTACATAAGATGAATTCATGCATAAATAAATAAAAAAAATAATAACTGAGTGGGTACGCTATTGCAACTCATAAGCTATGTAATATGCAGTAGAGAAATTAAAGAAGGTTAAAGAAAATCAATTACTAGAAAAGTGGACCTTCACAGACTATATAGATATGGTGTTAACTATTCATTTTGATATGTTGCTCTCCCATCATTCCTTTTTGTCCTTTTATACTTGCTGAGGTTGATGTGGAACAATTTACTCCTTATTAATTGTGTTTCCTTTCCTTTATACTCTCTCTCACTGAGCTGTCGAGCTCACTCCCCCCTAGTACCATGTTTTTCTTTCCTTTCAGGTCGTGACGAGGCGGAGGCCCAACTTCAAAGCATAGGAGCGTATTGAGAATTCCATAAATAATGAAAGTAATGAAGATGTAGTTATGTGTTATTACTTGTATGAGTTCTGGATGTAGATATTCATAAATTAGTCAACATGTGTACTTGTAGCATGTGTTATATTGAGGAATGAAATTTTATCGGGATAAGTTAGAATTCGATGATCATGATTATTTTGAGTTGGAGTTATAGTCAGTTTCTATGTTGAAGTATAAAAGCCAAGAAGTGTTCTCTTGAGTAACATTGTGATGTGATTTTTGGAATGTTACATATGGATAAGTAGGCGATATCAAGCCGAAATATTATTATGTTGTGCAGGCGATTGTAGATTTTGATATATCATGTATTTGGATTGAGAAAGCCATGTGGCTCATATTGTTGTGTTGTATTTGGGTAAGTAACTAAATACAAAGGAGATGCTGCCAAAATCTTGAACTTTTATATGATTAGAAAGATAACTATTTAATTAAATTGAAGATTCGCGAAGGATTATGATAATGGAATCTGGGGCCTTTACATTGTCTCTCAAGATCGATGATCAAAGTCTAACCAATGATACATATCGAAGCGAACAAGATTATCCATCTACTAAACTTCCTCCATCACCTCCATCCTCACATCCACCACATCAACCACCACTATATCACCCATCAACTAATCTTCTTCTACCATCTTCACCCCCGCATCCACCACAACAACCACCATCATATCATCTATCGATTATTTTTTCTCAACCACCACCAGTATACGCCCTTATATCCATCAATGAATCTACAACTTGTGTTGTCCAAAGATTGCAGTGCAACCAAAAGGCCTCGACGCTATGCAATGACTTCAATTGTTTTATTCAAAGTGCTCGGTTAAGAATATGGTATGCAATTTCATTATTGACAATGGAAGCTGCGAGAACAAGGTGTCTAGAGAACTTGTAGATCACTTAAAGATAGAGACGGAACCACACCCTCATTCTTACACCATTGGTTGAATCAAGATTCTCCTCCATCAAGGTAACATATCTATGTCATATTTATATTTCAATTGACAAATTTTACAAAATACTGTTACTTGTTATGTGGTTGACATGGACGCATGTCATATTCTATTGGGGAGATCATGACAACACGATGTTGATGCTACCCACAGAGGGAAAGAAAACATATATGTGTTAAATTGGAAGAGCAAAAGATTTGCTATGATGTTAATTCCACCTACTTTAAAGTCTACAAAAGAAAAGGAGTCTAAATTCATATCCATGTGCAATCGAGTCGAGTTTTTCGTGGAATCAAAGGAAACAAAGTAGGAAGTTGCTTTATTGGTCAAGAAAGAAATTACTCCATCTGCTGAAATTTCAGAGAAGGTGAAACCATTATGGAAGAGTCCAAAAGAGTTGTCCACGACGAGCTTCCAGGAGGATTACCTCCATGAAGAATATCCAACCTCATATTGATCTTATTTTTGGAGTAAGTCTACCTAATCTTCCACACTACCGGATAAATCCTAAGGAGAGTGAAGTTTTAAAGGATGCAAACTTTGAGAAGATTAGGGAGAAGTGATCAACAAGGCAACCCGCGAAAGACTTTCATATTGTGGACGGTTTTCTTTTTAAAGAAAATCGGTTATGTATTCCTAAAGATAGTTGGGAAGATTTGAGCATGATTTTTGTGTTGGGACTTCTTCGCAAGAAAGAAGGAGTAGTGTTGTGAATGAATCTAATAAAAAATACAAGACAACAACTGACGAGAAGAGATGAGAGAAGCTCTTTGAGGAAGAAGATATGATGATGGTGTCTTTGAGAAGAGAAGAAATTTCAGCTGAAAGAGTCCTTACCGAGAAGCCATATCCAGATTGAAACTAGAGAACGAATTCTTTTGAAGATAAGGACTGATGTAGGAAGAAAACCAAGATAACTTACCAATTTTGAGTCTCAGCTGTCGACAGCTAAAATCAGCTATCGACAAGCTGAGTTCAGAAGTGTTTTCCCGAGAGTTGAAGTTATACAGTCTGCCGACAGGCCTACTGCTTGTCAACATATTCGAGTCTGTGTAGGATTTAGTTTTCTAATCTAAGTTGAATTCTGATTTATTTTAGTTTTCTTTTATTTAATTAGGTTTCCTTGTTGGATTAGTATTCTTCTTTATTTCTCTATATAAGATAATTGTACCTTTGTTTTAGCGTCGAACTTTTGATAATCAATTAAATTGAGTCTTTTTTTTCAATTGCTCGTGGATTCGAATTGTTTATCTTTTGCTCCTGGATTCGAGTGCTTTTCTCTGGATTCGAATGATTTTCTTACATGAAGGTATCTTTTAGGGTTCATTACTGCTAAAACGAGATCTAGACAGCGTTGCTCGCTTTCTTGAACCTCAAGCACAAAATTCTACGCTTAAGGACAAGGATGAATGTTAATAATATGGGTGAAAGAATGAGCATGTATCTTAAATAATTAAATAATTAGACTCTCTCTCACACACACACACACACACACACACACACACGCACACACAACGGTCCTGAAGCCCTTGGAAAAAAAATTATGAGAATACGGTAATTTTTCATACATCGAGCCCAATTATCAAAGACTTGTGTGATTGCAGGGGTAATTTGGATCTTTAGATTTGTTTCACTTAGGTTGTGTTTTGCATGAAAGAAAATGATAGACAAGAAAAATCAATTTTTATGTTTGATCATGAGAGAAACTAGGGGAAAAAAAAGAGAGTAATTAATGAAAATTTCTAACACAATTTTGTTTTTACTTTTCTCTTTCCAAAGTGAAAATGGGGAAAAATGTGTAGAGGAAATGTTTCCTATGAACAAATTCTAAATTAATCATGTAACTCTATCAATAATTTTTTGCACTTTTCTATTTACTTTTTCCTTTTTCTATCTCCATAACTAAACTATACAAATAAATTTTTTTTTCCTTTTCTTTTCTTTTCCCTTCTCAACCATATTTAGTTGTTTGATTTATAAAATACAGTTGTCTATTATTTCTTAAGTAATGGTAATTTTCGTGAACGAAAGTGTGATGCCCTTAATATATCCAAGATGAGTCACAATTTCTTATATTTTATGATACATTGTAATTTAGGTAGTGGTTCATTGGAAAAACATAGAAGAGAGATTTTTATCATAAAAATTTGGAAAAATTGTTTTTAGGTCCCTGGGATGATACTGTCCTATGAAAAACTCCTCATACTTTGAAACACAGTAAAAAAGCCTTTTGACCCAGTTTGTTGTGTGTGCAGGTCCCTGCCCCCACCACAAGGCACATTTTATTTTCATATTGTCCCTATTGTGTTAATTTCACATTAAAGATGGACCAATAACCTTGGTTAATTGACATTGGATTCCTATTAAAGTTAACTGATATAATATTATGCCCATATTAAAGTCACATTTATATAGTTATATAGTCTCTTGAAATATAAAGGGTACCATGATGGAAAGGTTTTATTTCAAGGGGTTTATTTGCAAATGTGCGACCCACTTTTCTCCTCCTGCAAAGAAATACAAAACTATCGCTCATTTTTGAGAACGTCATCGGTAAAAGATTTTCTGGAGGTTTTGTGAAAGGAAAAGGAGACAGAGAAAAGAGGATCATTGCATTAGGGTTTGCAGGATCAAAAGGAAGGAATCAAAGTCTTCTTCAAACTTCATCCAATCTTCTTCAATGGCTTCAGGTATGGAGATTTGAGTATTAGGGTTATTTGATTATGCATTTGATTATTCTTGAGATGTTCTTTGATTCTTGATTCATGGCCTATTTTATCCGCATTAAATCTATTGTATTTCCAACTTTTGGTATCAGAGCCGTGTTAAGAATCAATACAATCTTGGATTAAAGATTATGATAAATTAGGGTTTTGATTAATGTTTAATAAAATCAATTTTTGATCTTTTAATTGTGGAATTGATAGAGGATTACATAACCCTAATATCATGTTCATACTCCTCTAATTATGCAATTAATAGGGATCAAAAATTTAGGATTAAGAAACCCTAATTTTCCCTAATTTTTGATTAAATCGTCGGAACAGGAACTGCCTCAAATAACTGTTTCGTCGACTATTAGTCGACTAGCAAGAGTTTATAGTCGACTAATTTATTTTCCCGAAAGTTGAAAACTCTCTGTTTCTAACAGGAGTCGACTTGTACTTTGGATTAGTCGACTAGTAAAGTGTATAGTCGACTAACCATTTTTGCCAAGTCGACTAATTTTTAACCGAGAGTTGTCTTCCAACAGGAGTCGACTAATAAAATTTTGTAGTCGACCAATAAAATTTATAGTCGACTAATTATATGGGTATAGTCGACTAATCTTTCTTTGCTCTAGTCGACTGGACCTAAATGTGTAGTCGACTTGACTTGACCCAAGTCGACTAATCTTTCATTGTAGTCGACTAATGCTTGTTAATGTTCAATCATTAAAGTATGTTACACATTTAAGTTATTGTGTTAATATTGATTGATGCTTGGTCAAGTAATGTATTGAGGTATTATGGCTTTACTCAAATAAAAGGATTAGAGAATATTATTGGTTAGTTTTGTATTCATATGGCTTATTGATTTAGTAGTTGCCAAAGTGACCTATGTTAGTAAACCTATGAATATATAACTACCTAAAAGACTTGTCAATGAGGGTGGCATAAAAGACAATAATATTCTCGATGGCGGTTCTAATTAGGAGATTGGGACTGGCCCAAAGGAAAGTCTCTTTCAAATAATTATGAACCGGGGTAGGGTAGTGTAATTTATGTAACTTAGTGGTGTGGAATTGGATACCCAAAGGTAACATGACTTACTATCTAAGTGACATAAATTATATTAGACCTACGTAGGTGATAAAAGTTCTCACCTAAAGAGTGAACACTAGATATGCTTAGGTTTCGCCCAAAGGAGAAATCAAAGTGATATCAATAGTTCATCTTAATTAAATTTAAGGTTATTGTATTGATAAGTGGCCTAATGTGAGCAATGTCCTATTATGTTTCAGTGAACGTCCCTACTTCCCTTCACACTCATGCCACTAGCATTCCAGCCCTGGATGGTACAAATTTCTCTGAGTGGTTTGAGCATGTACAGTTTACACTGGGTGTCCTGGACCTAGACATGGCCCTTTTGGTAGAGAAGCCTGATGAAGTGTCTGCTGAAAGTACAGCAGAGCAGGTTAGCCATGCCAAAGCTTGGGAAAGGTCGAATAGACTCAGTCTCATGTTCATAAAGATGATCATAGCCAATAACATCAAGACTTTCCTCCCACATACTACTAGTGCATCTGAACTTTTATCTGCTGTAAGAGACCGATTTAAGTCTGCAGATAAGTCATTAGCTGGCACCCTCATGGCTGAACTTACCACCATGAAATATGATGGTAATAGAGGAGTTCAACAACACATTCTAAATATGACTGATAAGGCTGCTAAGTTAGGATCACTGGGTATGAAAGTGGATGAATCCTTCTTGGTACAGTTCATCCTTAACTCACTTCCTTCTCAGTTTGGGCCATTCAAGATTCACTACAATACTCATAAAGATAAGTGGAATTTGAATGAGCTAACTGGTATGTGTGTACAAGAGGAAGTGAGACTGAGGCAAGAAGGGCATAACTCAGTATTGGCAGTAACTCAAGGAGGTATCCATAAGAAAGGTAAATATGGAAGAGGTAAGAGATTTCCATCAAAGAAAGGGCATGACCATGGGGAAAGTAGCCAAGGTCATGGAAAGGTCTTCACTGTCAAGTGCTACTTCTGTGGCAGAAAGGGACATGTGAAGAAGGACTGCAACAAGAGGAAAGCTTGGTTCGAAAAGAAAGGTATAAATCTTTCTTTTGTATATTTTGAATCAAATCTTGCTGAAGTTCCTTCTAATACTTGATGGATTGACTCTGGAGCCACAACTCACATAACTAATTCAATGCAGGGATTCCTTACAACCCGGAAACCGAAGGAAAGTGAGAGATTCGTCTTTATGGGGAACCGTCTCAAAGTGGAGGTCGAATATGTTGGTACTTATCGACTACTCTTGGAGACGGGACATCAGATGGATCTTGAAGATACTTTTTATGTACCTTCGATTTCTAAGAATTTAATGTCAATATCCAAATTAGATGTTTTTGGATATTCTGTTTTATTCAGTTGTGGAAAACTCAGTTTAATGTATAATTCAATTCCGGTTGGACATGGAATTTTATGTGATGGTTTATATAAAATTTCATTGAATGATGAGTTTGCACAATCTTTATTATCTCTGCATTCGAATGTTGGTATTAAACGTGGCTTAATAAATGAAAAATCCTCAATCTTGTGGCATAGAAGACTGGGGCATATCTCCAGGGATAGAATTGTAAGATTAGTGAAGAATGGGATTTTGGATAACCTAGACTTCACTGATTTTGATGTGTATGTGGATTGCATAAAAGGAAAGCAAACCAAACACACTAAGAAAGGTGCCACAAGAAGTAAAGAACTCCTTGAAATAATTCATACAGATATTTGCGGACCACTCTCCATTCCATGTTTTACGGGGGAGAGATTTTTCATTACCTTTATAGATGATCTGTCACGTTATGGTTATGTGTATCTAATTAATGAAAAGTCTCAGGCTGTTGACATCCTTGAGGTGTTCATTACAGAAGTCGAGAGACAATTAGATAGAAAGGTTAAAATCATAAGATCAGATCGAGGTGGTGAATTTTATGGTAGATATGATGAGTCAGGACAACATCCTGGCCCATTTGCCAAATTTCTAGAAAAGCGTGGTATTTGTGCTCAATACACAATGCCAGGTACGCCTCAGCAGAATGGTGTTGCTGAAAGGCGAAACCGAACACTTATGGATATGGTTAGGAGCATGATGAGCTTCTCTAATGTACCCATTTCATTGTGGAATGAAGCCTTAAAGACTGCTATGTATATCTTAAACAGGGTTCCTAGTAAGGCAGTCCCAACAACTCCTTTCGAGTTGTGGACTGGTAGGAAACCTAGTTTAAGACATTTACATGTTTGGGGTTGTCCAGCAGAGGCTAGAATATATAATCCACAAGAAAAGAAATTAGACTTAAAAACAATATCTGGGTATTTCATTGGTTATCCAGATAAGTCTAAGGGATACAAATTTTATTGCCCTAACCATAGTACAAGAATAGTTGAAACTGGTAATGCCAGATTCCTAGAGAATGGTGAATTTAGTGGGAGTGATGAACCAAGAAAGGTAGATCTTGAAGTAGTAAGGGTAAATATCCCAATTACCTTTCCTTCAAGAGAAATTGTTGTCCCTCAGCTTGATCATCAAGTTGAGCTACCAGAACAACATATTGATATTGGTTCACCACTCCATGAGGATATCGCCATTGAAAATATTGTAGAACCACCACAACCGGCAGCTTTGAGAAGATCTCAAAGGGAAAGAAGATCTGCCATTTCAGATGATTATGTGGTGTATCTACAGGAATCTGATTATGATATTGGGATTAATAAAGATCCAGTTTCATTTTCACAAGCCATAGAATGCAATGATTCTAGTAAATGGATTGATGCTATGAATGATGAGTTGAAATCTATGGACCAAAACCAAGTCTGGGATCTCGTTGAATTGCCTGATAACTGTAAGAAAGTCGGGTGTAAATGGGTCTTTAAGACCAAGCACGACTCTAAAGGCAATGTAGAACGATATAAGGCCAGACTTGTGGCTAAAGGTTTCACTCAGAAGGAAGGCATTGATTATAGAGAAACCTTCTCTCCAGTATCAAAGAAGGACTCTCTTAGAATCATTATGGCACTTGTAGCTCATTATGATTTGGAGTTACATCAAATGGATGTGAAAACTGCTTTTCTGAATGGAGATTTGGATGAGGTAATTTACATGGAGCAACCTGAAGGGTTCGCAAATGAAGGTAAAGAACACTTGGCTTGCAAATTAAAGAAATCTATATACGGACTTAAACAAGCTTCCAGGCAATGGTATATAAAGTTTAATGATACCATTACATCTTTTGGATTTACAGAAAACACTGTTGATCAGTGTATATATCTAAAGATCAGTGGGAGCAAGTTTATTTTTCTGGTTCTGTATGTGGATGATATCTTGTTAGCCAGTAGTGATATTGGTCTGCTGTATGAAACTAAAAGCTATCTTACCAAGAACTTTCAGATGGTTGATATGGGTGAGGCAGCTTATGTCATTGGCATAGAGATCTTCAGGGATAGATCTCGAGGATTGCTAGGACTGTCTCAGAAAGGTTATATCAACCGAGTCTTGGAAAGATTTCATATGGAAATGTGTTCAATCAGTCCTGCACCCATTCAGAAGGGTGACAAATTAAGTGGGAGCCAGTGTCCCAGAAATGACTTAGAAAAGGGTCAAATGCAGAAAGTTCCGTATGCATCAGCTGTTGGGAGCTTGATGTATGCAAGCACTTGTACCAGGCCAGATATCAGTTTTGCAGTTGGGATGTTGGGAAGATACCAAAGCAATCTAGGAATGGAGCACTGGAAGTTGGCTAAGAAGGTTATGCGGTATCTTCAAGGGATGAAGGACCATATGCTCACATACAGGAGATCAGATCAGTTGGAGGTGATCGGCTATTCGGACTCAGATTTTGGTGGTTGCCCAGATAGCAGGAAGTCTACCTCAGGATTTATTTTCTTGCTAGCAGGTGGGGCAATCTCGTGGAAGAGTGTAAAGCAGTCTATCATTGCTTCATCCACGATGAAGGCTGAGTTCATAGCTTGTTTTGAGGCCACAAATCATGCATTATGGTTAAGGAATTTTATCTCAGCACTTGGTGTAGTTGACTCTATTGCCAGGCCGCTGAAGATATATTGTGACAATACAGCAGCCGTTTTCTTCTCTAAGAATGGTAAGTACTCTAATGGTTCTAGACACATAGAACTTAAGTACTTGGTGGTTAGAGAAAGAGTTGAGAAACAAAAGGTGTCAATTGAAAGTATAAGTACCACTTTAATGGTTGCTGATCCAATGACAAAAGGATTGCCTCCAAAGACATTTAAGGAACATGTTGTTAGAATGGGTCTTTTGGGCAATCTGTAATGTATATTTTGGTACTTATGTAATTGACATTATTGTACAAATAAAAGTTTGTTTCTGTGTTTCCTGTTATCCAATTATGTGTGCACATGTTATGTATGGATGTTTGTTAAACAGGAAATGTCTTTACAAGACAATTACAGGGGTCATTTTGGTTATAGACTCAATTAGTAAGGGTTATCAATGTTGTGGTACATAGAAGAGAGTATGACATAGATGTTGTATAACCGCTATGACTCGCATTGGTGGTCCAAGCTAATTGCAGTATTACAGTATTTCATATTTGGGCTTATCAGTTGTTGTTTTTAAAAATTCGTGATCACGTGTCAAGGTTTTTCGGTATGGAATCCAATGGAGTCAAAAATGATTTACAAATGAGTCTTTTCTTTTATTTGTTTTCTAAAGTTTTAACCTAATCGGTTAATGGTCCAAGTGGGAGAATGTTAATTTCACATTAAAGATGGACCAATAACCTTGGTTAATTGACATTGGATTCCTATTAAAGTTAACTGATATAATATTATGCCCATATTAAAGTCACATTTATATAGTTATATAGTCTCTTGAAATATAAAGGGTACCATGATGGAAATGTTTTATTTCAAGGGGTTTATTTGCAAATGTGCGACCCACTTTTCTCCTCCTGCAAAGAAATACAAAACTATCGCTCATTTTTGAGAACGCCATCGGTAAAAGATTTTCTGGAGGTTTTATGAAAGGAAAAGGAGACAGAGAAAAGAGGATCATTGCATTAGGGTTTGCAGGATCAAAAGGAAGGAATCAAAGTCTTCTTCAAACTTCATCCAATCTTCTTCAATGGCTTCAGGTATGGAGATTTGAGTATTAGGGTTATTTGATTATGCATTTGATTATTCTTGAGATGTTCTTTGATTCTTGATCCATGGCCTATTTTATCCGCATTAAATCTATTGTATTTCCAACTTATTGTCCTTACTTAGTTGGCTCTATCTAGTATGTTGCCTTTTTGTCTTTTTGTTCTTTTGTCTTTTCATGAAAAATGAGATTGATGACATCGACTTGAAAACTATATTTTTGTCTACTCTTTCATTTTTTTCCACCTCATGTTGGACATTTTTTTTGCATTGATAATTTTTTTTGCATAGATAATTTTTTTGAAATGTTTACTATAATCTAATTCACCAATTTATTTTGTTTAATATTCTGTCCACTTTGTCCACATTCTTAAAATATTTGTCCACCTTCTTAAATATTTTGTCCACCTTGTCAAATATTCTACCAACTTTCTTTAATTTTTTGCCTACTTATTCTAATATTTTATTTTACCTACTCTAAAATTTATAAAATTAGTTTCTCTAATTTTTTGTCCACTTATTCTAATTTTTGTCTACCTACTCTAAAAATTTATAAAATTTGACATAAACTGACTAAGGTGGACAAAAAAAAGGAAAGATACACAGAAATATAAAAAAGTAGATAGAAGTTTAGTAAGGTTGATAGAAATCCTATTTTATATTTAATTTTCACTTTTATCCTTTTATTCTTTTGTCTTTTTCATGGATCATAAGATTGATGAAGGCGGCTTAGAAGCTATATTTTTATCCACTCTTTCATATTTTTGTTGGACATTTTTTTTGCATTGATAATTTTTTTACAGAAATAATTTTTTGGAAATGTTTATTATAATCTAGTTGATCTGTTTATTTTATTTAGCATTCTATCCACTTTGTCCACTCGACCTTCTTAAATATTTTGTCCAATTAGTCAAATATTCTATCCACTTTCTCTAATTTTTTGTCCACTTATTCTAATATTTTGTCTACCTACTCTAAAAATTATAAAATTAGAAAGAAATTGATGAAGGTGAAAAAAAAGAACGAAAGATAGACAGAAATATAAAAAAGTTGACAGAAGTTGACTAAGACGGACACAAGAGAGAAAAATGAAGGAAAAATTGTCTTTGAGTCTCTATGAAAAGATGTCCATGTAAGAAAATCCCTTGAGTATTAAAAAAATATTTTCTAGAGTAGATAGATAAAATATTAAAATAAGTTGACAAAATATTAAAGAAAGTAGACAAAATATTTGACAAAGTGGACCAAATATTTAGAAAGGTGGACAAAATATTTAAGAAGGTGAATAAATACTATGAGAAGGTGGACAAAAGTTGAGAATGTAGACAGAAATATAATAGGTGCACAAAATTTATAAGTTAAAGATAAATTAATAAATATTTATATGTTATGAATAATTTTATAATTATGAATAAATTGTTAATGGCAAGTCTCTGGGGAAAAAATTTAATACGTATTTAGCATTCATTAAGGGTGGACAGAATATATCATCCATGTAAAAAAAATTATCTTTGAAAAAAAAATTATCAATGTAAAATAAATTATCTACTTTAATGTGGTAAAAAATTAGAGCCGAGTGGATATAAATAAAGCCTCCAAGCCGGCCCACACGCCTAGTCCGCGACGAGGTCGCTCAAATCGGCTCAGACAAGACATCTAATCAAGTGCAATATGAGAATTTAAAAAAATTTGAGTGAGAGTGGGGACAGGAACTTACACACACAACAAAGAGGGTCGAGGGGTTTTTTTCACTTTCAAAACACGAGGAGGTTTTTACTGGACATTCTTATTCTAGGGAACTAAAAACAAGTTTCCCTAAAAATTTTGCAATACAAATCATATTCGAATGAGAAACATACGAAGGAGCAAGCACTCAAATGTACAAACCCAAACGATGTGTGAAGGCAGTAATAAAGAGGAGAACCTTATGTCACGGGCGGACTCTTTTGACTTCGAACCACTCGAACCCGTGCGGCACTTAACTCGCTCTTTCTCCTTGGGAGCGAAGCTAAGTCAGCCTAACCCTCAAACTCACTCACTCAAGAGAGATAGAACACTTGAAGAAGAAGTGAAAACTTGTATTACTTACTCTTATTTTCCTTGATGATTACACTTACAGCACGCACGAGATGTCTCACATAAAATAAGAAAAGGTAAGAAATGAGAGGAGAGATGCGTCTCTCTCTCACATAGGGATAAAAATTCAGTGACTACTGATTACGGATACAAAAGAGAGGAGAAAAAATGGGAAAGAAAGAGATTTTCATTTCGCATAAGGATCCCCCCCCCCCCTTCCCCCCCCCCCTTCTTTTCTTTTTTAACCACGCCCAGTCAAAACATGCACCTCGGTTTTATGTTAATTAAAGGAATTTTTGTGGCATGGCCTTGAAAAGGCTGATGCCATGAGTCTCACAGATGGTAGGTAGATGTCGACCTTGACAGTTGAACTGAAGAGGTTTTAAGGCAGTAGAGAATCGTACACCCATTGAAATGATCAGGGGCAAGCTGTATTTTTTTTTCCTTTTTTGCTTATAAGTAGTAAAACAAAAGGGAAAATCAAAGCCTTAACACTGCATATATGCTTGCCTTTAATTTGTTTTTGAAATCAGCACGCATAGGTCGGGCAAAGAATGAGTGGAACTGTTAGATCTAATAATTATTTCATATAAAATCATGCATAAATTAAAAATTTCTTTATCAAAATCAAAGGAAAGAAGGGTTTAGGCATATCTGAGTCAATCACGAAAGGGATGCTGAAAGGTATTCGATCTCGAGGACGCCAGAGTTGAGGGAGAAGATTCTTCTCTTCAGCCACTAAGTTCTCTTCTTGATCCTTAGAGGAGGTGAGAGGTCACCAAGAGAGTGATTAGGTCATAGTAGTAGAGAGGGAATCCAATCTATGATACTTATAAGCTCAAGGCAATCCTAATTCAACTTATCATAGAGTTAGGCCATTGATTAATATCACGTGTTCCACACGTGTAGATGAGATCCACATTATAAATTTATTTACACCAATGGTTAAGTGTAATTGAAACAAGTTTAAACTCAAATCATTAGGCTTGATCAATTTTTTATTGGGTCAAACAATATAGGCTTATAAAGACGGGTGTATAAATCCAATTAGATTTATGTAGGCCCAAACTAATTTAGACTCTAATCCAAATAAGTCTAACAATCTCCCACTTGGGCCAAACAAGTCATACTGAAAGGATATTATACATAACTTTATGGTACCAAAATTTTAACCTTCAATAAACCACGTTTCAAAATAATCTGGTCCATTAAGTGTCCTGCCACTGAACGTGGTAGTCGTTACCTTCTATATAATCGAGGTAAGACCTTCCATATCACAAGTTTCAGAACCCTTAACAACATAGATTAAATGTGGACGTGTGACATGAAAATGTCCTCTAATCAAATAAGATAAAATTTCAACTGGTTTCAAACTTTATGACTCCAAGAAGTCTAACTTTATGACCCCAATGAGTCTAACTTTATGACCCAAACGAATCCAAATGCTAACAAACTCAAATGCACAAATTAAACTTAAAATTTTTTAAAGAAAGCAGTTATCACTTTATTATCAAAATCAACAAATATACATAAAGTGCACTTAAAAATATTGTTTGTTATATAAAATTATTCACTCTCATTAAACCAAGATATCATCATGACTAGCCATTCACATATGAGCAATATGCTCTAAGAAGACTTTCGATGGAAGTCCTTTATTGAGTGGATCTGTAGTGTTAAGAATAATACTAAACACTATCAACAAACACAATGTAATTTCGAATTTTATTCTTGATGACAAGAAATTTGATGTTGATATGCTTCGACCTTGCTGAACTCTTGTCATTATTATAGTAGAGCTTTATAACTCTTATTGTCATAGTGTAGCTGTAATAGCCTCTCGACTAAATCTACCATCTTCCTACAATCAAGAAAATATAAGCTGAAGTGTACTTTCTATTATTGATACATCCAACATAATCTGAATCTGTGTATCCGATCAGTTACAACTGATCAGATTCATGTAGTCTTCTACAGATATCGCATTGTTGTGCGCACGGGACAACAAACTCTCTGAGGAATCCGCCCACCTGGCGGAGACTTGATGCAGCCGGAGACGTACCCAACACGACAGGAATAAAGAACAACAGAGAAAAGCAATCAACACAGTATTTAATGAGGTTCGGCAACGTGCCTACGTCCTTGGGGCAAGGGGGAGAGAGATTTTATTGATTCAACAATCAATACAAACTAATACAAGAGGGAAACTTGAGGGAATTCTTAGGGGATACAATACATGAGGGCTCTAGCCCCTATTTATAGCCACAGAGTCTATGGATCTAAGGAAACCCAGATTGGATTCGATCTCATCTAGAAAAGGAATCCGAATCCCTAAAGGAAAGTCAAAACGCGTCTGCCGATTGACCGACCCATGTCACGGTCGACCGCGCCCAACCGAGACTAAGGCCTTGTCAGTCAGTCAACCGGGCGGTCGATCGCTTCCTTCTACGGTCGACCGGGCGGTAGACCGTAATGTTCCTGTGCACGTTCGTGCACGCCGATCGACCGGGCGGTCGATCGGCCTCCTCCACCGGTCGACCGCGCGGCCGACCGGGAGCACAATCTGGCCTGCTCCAATGCGCCGTTTCTCGCTCCTTATCTGATCTCTGTGCTAACTTCCTCTACTCCTCTATCTCCTCTCTCCCACAATTCTCTATCTCGGTGAAGATTTTCCAAATCTGAGCTGATCTCTAACGAACTCCAGTCTATCACTTGGCAAAATCGACACACGATCTCGGCAAAACCAACACACGATCTTGGCTTGCGCGCTCTGGACGAAATCGACTCACGATCTCGGCGAAATCGACACATAATCTCGGCTTAAAATTTGTAGCTCAGCTATCCAACTGGAATGCACCACACATGCCTTTCCTACACTTCACCTTAGGAGAACTTCCATACATGCCGATCACCGAATGTGTCTCCAACTCAGCAACTACATGACCTTACGATGAACTCATCATGAGCCAACACTGACTCTCCAACTGACTAGCTCTATCTAGTCATATGTCTTCAGCTGACGGTCCATCCAAGTCTGAGTAGAGCATACCGAACCCCATCATCGGCTTTAACAAACTGGATGTATATCCCTCCTATGCAAGCTCAACCATCTTCTCCCCAGAAAATCAACCGTTCATTGAGATCACAACGCTTCACCTCTACGTGAAGTCTAACTCTCTACCTTTACGTGAAGTCCTAATCAGCTTCACGAGAACCCAAACAGCTTCATACGGGTTGCATCACCAAATTTGGCTGTGCCTTTACGGCTGCCTACATACCTTGCCCAAAGGATCAAGCCAACCGTAGTTCATTTAATTGAGCGCCATCAAACTCAAACACTTGTACCTGAATCTTTAGCAGCGAACCTATCTGGTTGAGTCATATGAACCTCCTCACGACCATCATGGAGAACAACGGCCTTTAACTTTAGCTTGTCGTAATCACAAGCTTGAGATTCATGTTTCTTTAACCACGAGCGTGGTTTTATCTTGGTTCTAATGGCTGCAAACAACTCGACATTCTCATCAATGTCTTCAACCTGTTCAGTATCAACCCTGGCTACATGATCTCTACCCGGTGTCACATCCGGTGAAGTCTTCACTGATATCGAACCAACTGGAGATTGTGGAGTAGCATCAACCTCCACCCGCTGCGATACTTCCTTGGTCTCCGTCCTCTCCACCTGATGAGAGACGGTAGACTTCAACACTGAAGTCTCATCAAATGTGACATGCCTACTAAACATGATCTTCTTATTTTCAGGGTCCCACAACCTGTAACCTTTCATATTTCTATTGACACCTAAAAACACAAAATTCTTTGCTCGCGGATTCTTCTTGTCATCTTTGGCACTAAAGTGGTCGGACTTTCAAATTCCGGCAGCAAATCATAATCTTAAGCAGCTTTCTCAGACCAAATTTCTAAAGGAGTTTTACCTCCTATCGCAGCCGATCCATTTATAAGATGGCTAGCATACACAATCGCCTCAGCCCAAAATGATTTGTCTAATCTTGCATTAGACAACAAGCACCGAACCTTCTCCAGTAAGGAACGGTTTACCTCTTTAGCCAACCCATGTATACCTTCTGTGAAGTGAGTACCAATACCAGTGTTTTGGCCAAATTGTAGGAATTGATTCATGTCTCTTTCAACATTACCAATCTGTAGCTCCTTGATCTTCCTACCTGTCTGCTTCTCCATTCTTCCTTTCCACTTCACCAACATATCTAGGGCTTCACACCTTTGTCTCATGGGATATATCCAACAATGCGTAGATAAACTATCAATAAAAGAGATAAAGTACCTGTGACCTCCAAGCGATGCAGTCTTAGCAGGTCCCCAAACGCTTACGTGAACACAATCAAGAAAACCTTCTGAGCGGTGAGTACTTGTGCTAAATTTCACCTTCTTCTTCTCTAGAACGCTGTGTTCATCTTCCAAGTTGCAGGTAGCAGCACCTTCTAATGATTCCTTCTTTGCAGGAGCTCGCAAAGACTTTTCACCTCCATGTCCGACCTTCACCTGCCAGACCTTCGTGCAACCATCATCTGAAGAAGTAAAAGTCTCCACCTGACATATAACCGTACTACCCTTTAAGTAGTAGAGATTGTCCCGCGGACGCCCTTCATTACCACCATCGAGCCTTTGATCATCTTGAGAATACCATCTCCTACAGATATCACAAGACTCAATGCTTCCAAAGCACCAACAGAGATAAGATTTCTTTTGAGTTGAGGTACATACCTCACCTCCTTCAATTCTCGTACTATCCTATCTTTCATCTTGATACGGACTGTACCTATTCCTTCTATGCTATACGGATGATCATCACCCATGAACATGTAACATCCATCTAGCTTCTCAAAATTAGAAAATCAGGCCCTATTCGGGCACACATGATAGTGGCTCCGGTATCTAAGATCCACTCAACATTATCTGAGTAATCAACAGTAGGAGTAGTAACAGAGAGAGAATACCGATGAGTGTTCATCCGATCCATCCGCCTGTGCGAGATTCGCCTCGATGTTTGACTCCACCTTCTTACCTTTGGCCTTCGGGCAGTCAAACTTTCCAGTGCCCTAGTTCCTTGCACAAGGCGCACTGAGTTCTCTTCAGATTTCTGAAGCATGATCTGGACTTCGATCTTCCCTAATCATCTCTTCCCTTCCTATTGGAATTTTTGCCTCTTACCGCCAATGCCTCTGCTGTTGTGCTTCCCGAAGAAGACAATCTATCCTGTCTCCTTGCTTCATAACTCACAAGAGCAGCCGGCACCTCACTATAGTTAAGAGATTTTCTTTCATTGAGCAATGTAAGAGTAAAGGTCCCATACTCTTCTCTAGGAAGAGAGTTTAAAAGAATTACCGCCTTATCCTCTTCACTGGTCTCCACATCCACATTAAGTAGATCTGTAAGAAGCTTCGTGTAGCGATTCAAGTGTTCATTGACGGAGCATCCTCTTTGCATCTGAAAACCATAGAGCTTACTCTTCAACTGCAATCGCTATTCTATACTTTTCATCAGATACTTCTTCTCCAGGATCTCCTACAGCTGCCTCACAGATGTCTCATGCAACACCTGATATTTGATGTCTTGTACCAGACAAGACCTGATCAAGCCACACGCCAAATGGTTCATCTTGTCGCAATCTTCTTCCGTCGTTGATGCCCGCTTTTTCTCCAACCGTATAGTGTCTTCGAGGTTTGATGCCGACAACGCATCCATAACCTTACACCTCCACATATCAAAGCTGTTCGTGTCGTTGAACTTCACCACATCAATCCTCAGCGGATGTGGATTCATAGATTTTCCTGATGATGTACCTTCTCCGGTCATCTTCTCAACTGATTCCTCAAAGCAATGCAGAAACAAACGGAGTTAGATAAAACAAACTAGATAAAGATAGGATCATTACCTCCACGCGAAACCCTCGAAGAGTTTTCGAAGCAATCTACTCCTCCAAATTGATTCCTCGAGCAATCTACACGCTGTTTTGAGATCGACACACGATCTCACAAACAGTCCCAATGCTGATTTGAGATCGACACACGATCTCCGCCAAACAGCAACTGAAGCCCTTGAATCAACAGATGATCCCACGTCGAACCTGGGATGCTCTGATACCAATTGTTGTGCGCACAGGACAACAACCTCTCTGAGAAATCCGCCTACCTGGCGGGAGACTTGATGCAGCCGGAGACGTACCCAATACGACAAGAACAAAGAACAACAGAGAAAAGTAATCAACACAGTATTTAACGAGGTTTGGCAACGTGCCTACGTCCTTGGGGCAAGGGAGAGAGAGATTTTATTGATTCAACAATTAATACAAACTAATACAAGGGGAAAACTTAAGGGAATTCTTAGGGGATATAATACATGAGGGCTCTAGCCCCTATTTATAGCCACAGAGTTTCTGGATTTAAGGAAACCCAGATTGGATTCGATCCCATTTAGAAAAGGAATCTGAATCCCAAAAGGAAAGTCAAAACGTGTCTATCGGTTGACCGGCCGGTCGACCGACCCATGCCATGGTCGACCGCGCCCAACCAAGACTAAGGCCTTGTCAGTCGGTCGACCGGCCGGTCGACCGCTTCCTTCCACGGTCGACTGGGCGGTCGACCGTAATGTTCATGTGCACGTTCGTGCATGCCGGTCGACCGGCCTCCTCACTGGTCGACCGGGCGGCCGACCGGGAGCACAATCTGGCCTGCTCCAATGCATCATTTCTCGCTTCTTGATTTTCGATCTCTATGCTAACTTTATCTACTCCTCTATCTCCTCTCTCCCACACGCATTACCTTCTTGGCAGTCTTACAGTGATCACTCCAAGGATTGATCAAGTATCTGTCAAATTTCTCAACGGTATATGTTATGTCTGGACGTGTACAAACTTGAGCATACATCAGACTTTTAACCACCGATGCATATGAAATGTCTTTCATTTGCTCTTTCTGTAGTTTGTTCTTCGGACATTGAAGTAGATTCAACTTATCTCCTCTACAACAATTCTTCATGCCACATCTATCTAACACTTTATCGATATAGGCTTTTTGTGATAAACCTATTATTTTACGTGTTCAGTCACGTTGAATCTGGATGACTAGCACAAAAGAATCTTCTTTAAGATCTTTCATCTCCAAGTTCTTTGAGAGAAAACTCTTAGTTTCAAGTAGAAGATCCATATCATTACTTGCTAATAGAATGTCATCTACTTATAACACAAAAAATATAAGTCTACTCCCTTTAAATTTATGGTAAATTTGATCAGCTACATTCTCTTCAAACTAAAATCAAATATTAATTAATCAAATTTCAAATACCATTAACATAATGCTTGCTTAAGAGTATAAATGAATTTTTTTAATTTGCAAACCAAATATTGTGAGCCTTTGGCTTTAAAACTTTCTGGTTGAACCATACAGATTCTTCCTCAATGCTACAATTAAGAAAGGCAATCTTAATATCTATTTAGTGTAACTTCAGGTCGAAGTGACCCACTAGTGTCATGATAATCTTAAAAGAATCCTTCATAAAAATCGGGAAGAAAGTCTCCTTATAGTTAATGCCCCCTTTTTGAGTGAATCCCTTTGCAACAATATGTGCCTTATACCTTTCGAGATTGTCTTTCGAATCTCGTTTGATTTTGAACACTCATTTACAGCTAATCGATTTCTTATCTTTATGCAACTCTAATAGATCCCAAATATCATTGTACTTCATGAATTTTAACTTATCCTTCATGACATTTGACCATTTAGTGGACTGAATGCTAAGTTTGACCTCATTCAAGGATGTGTGTCAAACTCACGCTTTTGAAGATAAACTATATAGTCATTTGGAAATGACTGATCTCCTCAAAGGATCAAGAAAAAAACTTGGTGGCTGAAAAGAAGAATCCTCCTCCTCAACTTCGGTGTCCTCGAGATTGAGCAACCTTCGGCATTCTTTTCATTATGGAATCACGTATGGCTAAACCCTCGTTCTCTTTGATCTTGATAAAAAATCTTTTAGTTTATGCGTAGATCTTGCATGAAATAATTATTAGATCTAACAATTGGTATCAGAGCCTCCTCTTTATCGGATCATAGGGATATAAAGTAAAATTGTTTTTATCTCGATCTATTAAAATTATGAATCTCTTTGTTTAATTTAATAAAGGTTATTTTTTGTCTCAAATAATTGAATTAAATCAGAGATGGTTGAATTAAATTATGTATATATCTATCAGAATTTTTTCTGTGTGTTATTAGTCTGAAAATTATTTTTTCCTTCCTTCAGAAATTTAAAAAAATACAAAGGATACATGCAGGGCATGCATGCATGCCCTGCATGCAGCGCATGCGGAGCCATAATGCATGCAAGGTACTATGGTCCCTGCACATATAGGGCCCAGTGTGGCCCCTCCTCCTGCGGGCATGCAGCAGCCGCCAACCACCATGGGCCAGCGGCTACAGTGGCAAAACACATAAAATTTATTTTATTAATTATTTTGGGTTTTCTAATTAAGTGAAATTGTGAGATTAGTTAGGATTAGAAAATTTAGAGGCATAATTTGTTAATATAATAAGGAAACCTACTCCTGATTAATCTCATGTTAAGTTTAAATTAAATTATTGAGATTGATTTGGGTTTTAGGGTTGAGATAGAATTTTAATCTATTAAGGAAATTTGTGTTGGAATTCTAATCAAATAAAGAAATCTAATTCCAATTAATCTCACATTAATCTGATTAGTTTTATTCAGTTTACAAAACCTGACCCATTAAGGGAACTCATAACTTAACCAGTGCAGGTCGGGTCTGATCCAGACCCGATAAGCACTGCAGACTTGTTTTGCTAATAAAAACTTCAATTAGTCGTTACAGGCTCATCCGACCTCTGTTTTGAGCGTGTAAATAGCTGTTTCGAAACTCTTGACAAGCATTATAGTATTACAAGCACTAGACATGACAAAACAATAGTTGGTTGATATAAAGAAGACATTAAAGTATTTATTTATCATGATAATATGTATCCTTACATGCTTCCGCTTCATCAATATTTATTTTATTGCTTATATTGTTCTAATATGATGAATATTGATATTTACTACAGTAGATAATACACAGATAAAGATATATACATATTCAAGTTAAATAAATTGTAAAGTGCTTATTTAATTATGTATATAATTCATGTGAACAATAGCCGGCCCAAAAAAGGACTATTGTTTGGCCGAATTATGTACGGCGTCGGATACTTGATGTGGGTAATGAAGTGGGAGAATCTTGGTGTGTGGTAATCGGCTAAAAAAAAGGTTGCCACAACTATAGGCTAATATTGCATAACTCTCATTAGTCCAACGACAGAACAAGAGTTCAGATACGTAGATTTGTATGGCCCATGCGTGTAACAATCGGCCCAAAGGAAGGTTTTATTATGGCTGGGTCGTTACATATATTATATGATCGATGTAGATAACTTAAACTTAAAGACCAATTCGATAAAGAGGCAGTCGGCCCAAAGAAAGGCTGTTGTCTTACATACGACCTAGACTTTAGATTATCTATATTGAGCCAGTACAGTGTTGACATAAAAAGACACAACTTGTTCTGAAAGTTTGGTTGGCAGCTTTATCAGTCAGACTGGTTGCATTTTTTGAAATTCAATTTTTATGGATATTAAAGTAGAATTTTATTAAATGTAATATTTATGTGAAATTGATAAGAAATTGTATGCTTATATACTCTAAATTGAATGGTACAAATTTTAAGAAGTGGTAAGACCACTAAAAGATAGTTCTTGATTCCTGGACCTAGACCACACCTTAAGCACTGTTGGACCCCTGATATCACTAACAAAAATTCAGTAAAGAAAAAGTCAATTATGATAAGTGGGAGAGTTCCAATAGAATGTGTTTACTGGTCATAAAATATTCTATTCCTATAACTATTAGGGGTTCTATATCTGATAAAGTCAGTGCTAAGAGTTTTCCAACTGAAGTAGCTGATCGGTTTATTAAATCGGATAAAGTTGAAATCAGCACGCATCTTAGTAAGCTAATAAATATGCGCTATAACGGCAAAGAAAATATAAAGAAGTACATTATGAAAATATCTAATTTTATTTTTAAACTAAAAGTACTGAAATTGAAACTCTTTGAAGAGATTCTAGTGCACTTTATTCTAATCATTTTTCTTATAAAGTATAACCCTTTTCAAAATAATTTATAATGCTAAAAGGGAAAAGAGGAGTCTCATTGAGCTCATTATTCGCTGTGTCTGAGAAGAAGAGAGATTGAAAAAAACTGAAAGTGCTCACTTAGTATTTCAGGGTAACACCTTTAATAATAAAAGAAAAAGTGTAACTAAAAGGAGGAACATAAACACCACTACAATTGTTGATCATACAGCGGAAAAAGTGCAGGAGAAAAAACTTAAGGTCATTACATGATTCTTCTGCAATAAAGTAAGCCACCTCAAGTAGGATTGTATAAAACATCAGAAATGACTAATTAAGAAGAGTATTATATCTCATATTTATGTTTATTCTAAAATTACTTTAGCTTTAGTGCAACCCATACTACATAATGGAAACTTCCAAATCCAAAGGAGGCCCAACCCAGCTGAGCGATACATATACATGGGTGATGAAAATAAAACTGTCGTTAAAGCTATTGGGGTTTGTAGACTTAAATTATCTTTTGGGCTGAGTCTTATTTCTATTTCATTATTAGACAGATTTGATTTTACTGTCACTATTGCTAATGAGATGATTAGTATACTTTTCAAATCTAAAGTTATTGGTATTAGAATTCTGATTGATGGTTATATAAATTGAAACTTCATACTTCATATCTTAAATCTTTATATGTGGATAGCCTGGGCACTAAACGAACATTAATTAAATAAACATTAAGAAGTTTGGTGCTAGACGGGGTTTAGGTGTCTTGGATTTGGTATATACAGACATCTGTGGTCCATTTCCTATAGCTTCTTGAAATGATCATGAATATTTCATCACTTTCAAAGAAGAATACTCTTGTTATGGATAGCTATACTTGATACATGAGAAATCCCTGGACATGTTTAAAATTTATAAAGCTGAAGTTGAAAATCAAATGAATAGAAAGATTAAAATCACTAGATTTGATTATGGTGGTGAGTACTATGGCAGATATGAAAGATTAGTTAGATGTCAAGGACCATTGCTAATTTTCTGAAAGAGTGGCATTGTCGCTCAGCATGCCATGCCAGGGATACCACGTCAAATTGGTTTTGACGAGAGACAAAACCGCACACTAAAGGACATGGTTAGGAGTATGATAGCTCACAATACCCTATCAGAGTCATTATGGACTGAGTTTTAAAGACGATTGCCTACCTCCTTAATAGAGTATCTAGTAAAGCAGTAACTAAAAACCTATATGAGTTATAAACTGAGAAATCTCCCAGCATTAGGCATCTTCATGTTTGGGTTGTCCAACTGAAGCTCGGTCATATACTGTATTAGAAGAAGCTGGACTGAAGGACAATTAGCTGTTTTTTCATAGGGTATTAGAGGTCTATAGGATTTAGGTGTTACTGTTCCTCCAGTAAGAACATAATAAAGATAGATAATGCTAAATTTATTGAGAATATTTAGAACAGTGTGTTGGCCCAAAGGCCCATCACTCTAGTTTTGATGATGATCAACTCATGTAGTTATAATACTAATGATCTTGTGTTTAATTAGTGACAGATTCATTATCAAGATCTTAGTAGGTGCATAGCTCAACAAAGGATAAAATGTCAAGATTTGGAGCTAGCACGGTATGATCCAAGGAGCTTTTTGGATCAAGCTTGGACCAAGTCAAGATGATGTGAAGACTTCAAGGGAAGGCTTCAAGATCAAGACTTGTGTCTAGGTATAAGATTTTTATGTTTTAGATAAAATGTAAAGGATATAGTAGTTGGTGGATTGCTCAAGTACACATACACACACACTCTTGATAGAATTGTTTTCATAAAGATTTTTTAGTTTAGAAAAGATTTTTCTTTGTGACAAAATACTATTTGGTTTTTGATATTCATGTTTACATCTTTCAACCAAAACCAAGTTTATGCTTAATGCCAAAAACATAGATATTTCATCTTGATTGTGTAGTGGATCATATCCATACACACTATGCTTTAAAAGTATATCTTGTTTTTGTATTTGATGAAGAGTTTTGGAAAATAAGTTTTTTGGAAAATACAAGTTTTCACATGAGCCAAATATTTTCATATCACAAAAATAGTCCAAATCTTTTATAACATGCCTTGATTTTGTCCAAGCATGTTTGTATATCAAAGTATATTGGTTAAACTATTTTTGTAGATTTTTATGTATTTTATGGGATTTTTGTGAAAGCCAAAAGACCAACTTTTTTCTCCCAAGTGCTGACCCAGAACTGGCTTACGGGTCGATCGGGCGGGTCGACCGGAACCAAGGGCAGGTCGACCGCAAGGGTCGACCGACGTGCACAGAACCGTGCACGTCTGGCAGTTCAGTGGGCGGGTCGACCGGGCGGGTCGACCGGAACTGAGAGCAGTGCTCTCTGTTCTTTTGGGTCGACCGGACGGGTCGACCGGTGGCTCCAACGGTCGGATTTTTGATCGTTGCGGGTCGACTAGCAGGCCTGACAGACCCCAACGGCTATATTTTTCTGGCCTATAAATTTGGGGGTTTGGTCATTATTTTAAGCCAAGATTTTAGGAGAGCTTTGAGCCAGTTTTTTCCACTCCATTAAAAGAGTTTTCTCCACATATTTGAGAGCAAATACTTTCAATCTAAAGGGAAGATTTTATCAAGAGTGTTAAAGTGAATTTCTTGAGTTTTTCACCATAGTTCTTTCCTTACTTTTCTCACAATCACTTGAGCTATCCATTGCCTTATCTATCCATAGGATTGTGTTGTGAGAGTTTGTAATTAGTGATCAAAGTGTTTTAGATCACCAAGAGATTTCTTCTTTGTTCCTTTGAGGAGGCGGGCAAGTGTGCTCACGGTGGTTTAGAGTTCGGTTGTGAACTCGTGGTTTGAGGTGCGGCCTCGGCAAGCTAGTGGGCTTGCGTGTGTACGGGACTAGGGAGTCCGAGGGCTTGTAGGTGTTGCGGCACCGGGGAGAGATCCATTGGGATCTTGCATAGTGGAAATCCTTCGTGTGTCGAAGGCGGGGATGTAGAGCAAGTGTGCTCGAACCTCGAAACAAACCCTTTGTGTTTGCGATTGCTCTCTCTCTCTCTCTCTCTCTCTCTCTCTCTCTCTCTCTCTCTTTGTCTCTTATTATATCTTGCATGCTTACTTTGTACTTATCTTTACATGCTTGATATTCATATTGTGTGCATAATTGATATACTTGCTTAGGATTGTTGCTAACACTTGTATTCAACCAAGAGAGCCAACGCGGCACCTCAACCCATTCAAGGGGAATCTAGAGGAGTTTGTCCAGAGCCCTTCACGGGGAATTCGGCAACACTCTTGTGTTATACGTGGTGTTTAGTGTAATAAGTTTTATTAGGTCATAATAGTTTTTACTTCCGCATTATTTGGCATTAAGTGACCATTAGATTAGCCATCACCTATTCACCCCCCCTCTAGGTGAACTTACACAGTGGGAGTCAACTACATAAGAATTTCACATTTAAGAAAGAATAGATTGTTATACTCATAATAAATATTCAAAATGATGAAGTAGTTATTCCATTTCTGCATGAAAATATAGTTGTACTCTTATAAGGTATATATACAATTCATCCTGAAGTAGAACTTCCTGATGAAGTAGAACCTAAAAATTCTCAATCACAAGTGTCTAGAAAATCAACGAGGAAGAGGATTATTCTCTCCAGCCACCAAGCTCTCTTCTTAATCTTTAGAGGAGATGAGAGGCCTTCAAGAGAGAGATTAGGTCATAGTAATAGAGGGATCCAATTTATAATATTTATAGGCTCAAGACAATCCTAATTCAACTCATCATAGATCTAAACTCTTGATTAATATCACACATTCCACACATGTAGATGAGATCCACATTATAAATTTATTTACACTATTAGTTAAGTGTAATTGAAATATATCAAACCTAAACCATTAGGCTTGATCAATTCTTTATTAGGTCAAACAATATAGACATATAAACACTGATGTATAAGTCTAATTAGACTTATATAGACTTAAATTAATTTAGACTCTAATCTAAATAACTCCTGAGAAGAGCGTGATACCACTCTCACACAGAGAGAAGGTACAGAAGGGGAGAAATCAAATTAATGAGGGTGTGGGTCCAGTCCTTTTCTATCTTCATCACTTGCGTCATCCCTGCTATCTCTATATATAATTCAGACTCAAATGAGCGTATCTTTACACTAATCTTTTTTTTTTTTTTTTTCTTTTCCCTCCTTTAACTTTTGCCACCTGGGGCTGCTACTCTTTGGATTGTGACTTGTGAGCACGCATGATTAATTCTTAACCAATTTCAACTACACCAATAATAATGGAAGGAAAGATTCAAATTAGGAGCATACGTGAGGATATTAGTTGAACCTAAGCCGCATTAAGATTCTAGAGTACTCCATTTGGCAACAGCAATTAGGTTCTGTTTGGCAACAAGACTTAGCAAGTGTTAAATGCCTGATTCCTACTGATTCCTGCCAAACAGAGTAATTGGTCAAGATAGTTTTGGTAAATTCTTTGAAAATATTTGAACAATTACCTTCTTGTTGGTGTAAATTATATATCAACGTTCGGGTGGCGTTAGCATATCACTAATGTGAGTCATGTGTGTCCAGGGGTGGACCCACGTATACACCAGTGTGGACTAAAATATAATAGTAGTATATATAATTTGTTTTTTTTATATTATCTCTTCTTTTTAGATTATTTTTATCAGGATAAAAATACTTTACAGCTCTAACTCAAGTAGTAACTGTTGGAATTGAAGAATATGAAGGCGAATCTTCGAGTTGAATTATGGCGAGATCCGTTGATCGAATCAACTGGATGATGGTTGGAGTGTGTTCTCCTTCCATTGGGGATGAACGTGGTATATTCACATGTTCAATTCCGACTTCGAATGAATGAGATATTCAAGTTCAAAGATTGCCTAATTCAAAGCCAAAACGGGACTAAAGGTAGCTAAAAGCATTTAGTCCCACATTGGCCAGGGGATGGAAGTTTGTGGTGTATAAATAGAGAAAATTGAGAACAAAGGGCGTGCCCTTTGGGTACTTGGAGTTTTCGCGCGCGAAAAAGAGGGAACTATGCCCGCACATGCAGGCATGCATGCACACGCGCGTCGGCCGGCCGGTGCCGGTGCCGGCGCCGGGCATGGGCATGGGCATGGGCACGGGTTGGGTTCGGGTTCGGGTTCAGGTTCCCTACCTGGCCTGGTTCTTTTTGAATCAGGTCTCAAGGTATGACCCGCTCCGCTACCTGAACCGGACCGGACCCGCTCCGCTGTCAGGTTGCGAACCAGTTGGACTGCCAACAGTCGCGAACCAATTGGACTGCCAACGGGTGCAAACCAGTTGGACTGTCAAAGGTTGCGAACCAGTTGGACGCCCAAAGGTTGCAATGGTTGGATCGAAAGGTTGCAATCTTTCAGTCCTGTTGGCCCCTCTTGGAGTGCTATATAAAGCACTCCAAACTCTCAATTGAAAAACACAGAAACACCAAAATTTCAAATATCTCTCTCTCTCTATTTATCTGAGTTCTGATCTGCGCGAAGTGATTTTCGGCGTTCTGAACTGTGCTTCAGCGTGAAGTAGGAAAGCGGCTTCCAGCGAGAAGTAGGAATCCGAAGCGACTTCCAAAGGAGATTCTGCAAAATTGTTCTGAAAGAGAAATCAGAAAATTCAACATATTCTTTTATAAGAATTGTTGTCTGAATCTGGTACTTCTGAAGAAAAATTCTTCTTCAACCTTCCTTCGTCCTCAACAGTAGGTGCTCCTCCAGAGAGTAAAGGCAAATATTCAATTGAAATTTGTCCTTGTACCGCTACTTCAACGATCCTGTGGAAGGTACTGGTTAACTACGGTTCGACCGTACGGTGATTTGGTAGTGCTATCCAAATACCGTGAAAGAGTGTTGTATCTTGGGAGACCAGCGTCCATTATCCCGTTAGCACCGGTGCGGGGGACGTAATTGTCTTAAGGAGATTCGCTTTAAGCGTACCTCACTCTAAATACTGTATAAGTGGATTAAGTCCTTTATACAGGGGATATACTTTACAGTATATGGAGACTGATTTAGATTCAGTCTAATTGGTGCTTTAACCAAGGAAGGAAATTGAAAGGTGGTTCTTAAATTAAGGAACGTTCTATTGAACGGAAAACCTCCCACCTGATATTTGCCGACCTTGCCAATTAGATTGTTGATATCTCAGTGGACTTGATTAGTTGTCAGATTGATTCTTGTTAAGCAGAATACCCAATAATCTTAAGACAATTATTATTGAAGTTTCTTACTTCTGTTCTGCTTGAACTTGCAGAAAATGTTTGACACTAATCAAGATAGTACAAGCAAGGCACCAAACATGCAGCTCCAAGTTTTGATGCCTACTCCACTTCCTAACCCGAAAACGGAGAAGCCAGGAAAATTTGATGGCACAGAATTCAAGAGTGGTAACAGAAGATGCTCTTCTACTTGACCACTCTTCATCTGGCCAGATTCCTGTAAGAAGATCCACCAGAGCCTGCAACTGATGCATGGACTCAATGTGACTTCCTTTGCCGAAATTATGTTTTAAATGGACTGGATGACTCTCTTTACAATGTCTACAGTCCTATCACAACGGCAAAGAAGTTACGGGCCAGTCTTGATAAGAAGTACAAGACTGAAGATGCTGGTACCAAGAAGTTCGTCGTAGGACGATTTCTGGAGTACAAAATGGTGGATAGCAAGACTGTAATCAGTCAGGTGTAAGAGTTCCAACTTATCTTGCACGAGATAGAAGCCGAAGGTATGATCCTACCTGAAACTTTTCAGGTTGCTACTATCATGGAGAAACTCCCACCTGCGTGGAGAGATTTCAAGAACTACCTTAAGCACAAGCGAAAGGAGTTGAAGTTAGAAGATCTCATTGTGAGGCTTCGAATCGAGGAGGACAATAAAAAGTCCGAGAAAAGGAGCAGTAAGAACTCCTATGAAGCAAAAGCCAATGTGATCGAAGACTCAAAGGGGAAAGCGTCTACTTCCAAAGGCTTAAAGCGGAAGAAGACTTCCCAGGGGTACAAAGGCAAGGTCCAAGAAGGCAAGAATATGCGCTTCAAGGGAACCTGCTACATCTGCAACAAAGAGGGGCATAAGGCGAATGACTGTCGCAGCCGTCTCAAAAAGAACAAGAAAAGCCACCCACAGGCAAACTTGACCGATCATGAGTCTCCAAGCCTTTCAGCTGTGGTGTCAGAAGTGAATCTGACAACCAACAATAAGGATTGGTGGGTAGACACTGGGGCTACTCGGCACATCTGCTCTGAGAAATTGTTCTTCTCAGAATATCAAAGGCTAGAGCAAGATGAGCAACTATTCATGGGTAATTCAGCTTCCTCAAAGGTTGAAGGAAAGGGCAAGATCATTCTGAAGTGGACATCAGGGAAAGAGCTTACTCTTAACGATGTGCTTCATGTTCCAGACATCCGCAAGAATTTGATCTCCGGATCAATACTTAGTAAGAAAGGATTTAGAATGGTGTTTGAATCCTATAAATTTGTACTTACTAAGGGAGGGATGTATGTGGGAAAAGGTTATCTTGTTGATGGACTTTTTAAAGCCAATGTTGCAGGGGTAGATAAAAAGTCTGTGTATTTGTACCCAAAGCTTATAAATAAAGGAAAATCTTCTGTTTATTTGCTTGAGTCTCCTATTCTGTGGCATGGTAGATTAGGGCATGTAAATTACAAGTCTTTGAAGAACTTGTCTAATCTGGGATATATTCCTAAACTCAACTTGGAAGAAATTCGCAAGTGTGAGGTTTGTGTTGAGGCCAAGTTGGCGAAAAATTCATTTCACTCAATAGATCGAAATACAGAACCTTTAGGGTTAATTCATAGCGATCTGTGTGACTTGAAGTTTATGCCAACTAGAGGCGGTAAAAAGTATTTCATTACTTTTATCGATGACTGTATAAGATACTGTTATGTGTATCTTTTGAACAGTAAGGATGAGACAATAAATATGTTTATAACATATAAAGCCGAAGTTGAGAATCAACTCAACAAGAAAATCAATATTCTAAAATCCGATAGAGGCGGAGAATATGAATCAAATGATTTTAGTGAGTTATGTGCTAATTTTGGTATAATCCATCAAACTACAGCACCATACACTCCTCAGCAGAATGGAATTGCTGAACGGAAGAACAGAACTTTGAAGGAGATGGTTAATTCTATGCTCGTAAGTTCTGGAGCTCCGCAGAACTTGTGGGGGGAAGCTCTATTAACTGCAAATCATATTCTAAATAGAGTACCCCACAAGAAACTTGGTCTTATACCATTCGAATTATGGCATGGAAGGACACCTTCCTACCATTACCTCAAAATGTGGGGGTGCCTAGCAAAGGTGCTAGCACCATTACCTAAAAAGATTAAGTTGGGAGCAAAAACTATGGACTGCATATTCATAGGCTATGCCTTGAATAGTAGTACCTACAGATTTCTGGTTCATAAATCAGAAATATCAGATATTCATGTAAACATGATTATCGAATCTCGAGATGCTGTGTTCTTTGAAGACATCTTTCCGTACAAACGGGAAGCAGATAAGACTTCTGGGAAAAGAACACACGAGATGGCGTTCAGGGACGAAAGCCCCGAGGAACCAATTGTTAATGCGGAAACTGAACCAAGAAAAAGTCAGAGATCTAAAATCTCAAAATCTTTTGGTCCAGATTTCATAGCATACGCTATTGAGAGCGAGCCTCAAACATTTAAAGAGGCTATGTCAACCCCAGAAGCACAAATGTGGAAAGAAGTTATAAATAGCGAAATAGAATCCATACTAAGTAATCATACTTGGGAATTGGTAAACTTGCCTCCTGACAGTAAACCAATTGGGTGTAAGTGGATTTTCAAAAGAAAATTAAAACCTGATGGATCTATCGATAAGTACAAGGCTAGATTAGTAGCCAAGGGTTATCGACAAATAGAAGGACTTGACTACTTCGATACTTATTCACCAGTAATAAGAATAACTTCTATTCGGATGTTAATTGCAATTGCAGTATTGCACAACTTAGATATCCATCAAATGGATGTCAAGACAGCATTCTTAAATGGTGAATTAAGTGAAGAGATATATATGGAGCAACCTGAAGGATTTAAAGTCAAGGGCCAAGAACACAAGGTGTGTAAATTGGAAAAATCCTTATATGGTTTAAAGCAGGCTCCTAAACAATGGCATGAGAAATTTGATAGTGTCATGATCAAAGATGGATTCACTATCAATGAATGCGATAAGTGTGTTTACACGAAAACAGTTGGAGATGCATGTATCATTGTTTGTCTTTATGTAGACGACATGTTGATACTTGGGACTAATATTGAAATTATTAAGTCCACTAAACGAATGTTATCCAACAGTTTTGACATGAAGGATCTAGGGGTTGCTGATGTAATTTTAGGAATTAAAATCACCAGAACACCAGATGAAATCAATCTATCTCAATCTCACTACGTGGATAAGATGATAGAAAGATTCAAGGATCATGGGATAAAGGAAAATACAAATCCTTTTCTCCCACACATCCACCTTCATAAGAATACAGGAACTGGAATACGCCAGTTGGAGTATTCTCAGATTATCGGAAGTCTAATGTATTTGATGAATTGCACTAGACCCGATATTGCTTACGCTGTAAGCAAGTTAAGTAACTAGCAATCCTAGTGATCTACATTCGACCGCTCTACTACGAGTATTGGGTTACGTATCACATACCAAGGAATATGCCTTGAGATATGGACAGTATCCACCTGTACTGGAAGGATACAGTGATGCTAATTGGATTGCAGATTCTGAGGAATCAAAATCAACTAGCGGATACGTATTTACTCTAGCAGGAGCAGCGGTATCATGGAAGTCTTTTAAGCAAACATTTATTGCCCGTTCCACTATGGAATTGGAATTCGTAGCCTTAGATAAGGCTGGAGATGAAGCAGAATGGCTTCGACAATTCTTAGAAGATATACCATTATGGCAAAAGCCAGTGCCCGCTATATGTATACACTGCGATAATCAAGCAGCTATATCTAGGGCACAAAATGTTATATACAACGGTAAGTCTAGACATATTCGTCGTAGACATAATACCGTGAAGCAGTTGCTCTCAAATGGAATTATCTCTATTGACTTTGTATCGTCAAAGGATAATTTAGCGGATCCGCTTATTAAAGGTTTAAGTGGAGAGCGTATAAACTGCGCATCGAGGGGAATGGGTCTAAAAGCCTAACCTTATCGAGTCAGCTTAATGGAAACCTCACTTAGCGACTGGAGATCCCACGGACTAAGTTCAAGAGGAAAAACTAGTTATGATTGACTCAGCAAGTAAGCACTTGGGAGTTTGACTCCAATCCATTCCTAAGGTGCACATAAGTGCTTTTCTACAAGTGGATTAAGGATAAGCTTAACGCTTTTAATGATGCCTATATCTTGTTACTAAACAAGTGGAGTAGAGTAGACTACTCTTAGGGTCTGTTTGGTTGTCGTAACTGGCCGTAATTCGTAGTTGTAATTGGTAAAGTCTTTTACAATTGTAAATGAGTTACATGCATGTAAATTTTACGGTGTTTGGTTGGTAATATAAAATTGTAAAGTGGGAAAGTGTATTATACTTTACAGTGTTTGGTTGTCGTAATGTATAAGTCGTAAGTGAAAAAGTTGACTACAAAATTAACTATTTGGTGATTTTAAAAGTTTTAATACTGCAAATAAATATTAAAAAAGTTAAATATTAAAAAAATTTAATATTAATATAAAAAAATATTACAAATTTGTATGACCACAAAATTAATTGTAACTGGGCTGAAGTGAGTGGTAACTGGGTTGTAAGTGAGTGTTAGTTGAGTTACGTAGGTCTTTTACGAATTACGGTCCAAACAAACGCCGTAGTTGTAACTGGGTAGTAAGTCATTTACGAATTACGGAGTTTTACGCGAAACAAACGGCCCCTTAATAGGTCCATCACCTATGTGAGTATAGAGTTGGGTCGGCTCTTTGGGAATTTCTATGGAGGCTGTTATTCCCTAAAGATACTCTCTGAAACCAAGAATGTCCAGGGCCAAAACAGACACAACCGAGAACCAAAGTTGATTTGAAAAATCACTGTGTGAAGCTTGTTGACTTGGCTTACACTAACGGCTAACAGTTCAAGACCTAGTTCACTGATTAGCCAGTAAGTCCGATAAAGCTTTCGCTATGGAAGGTTAAAGACCTAGTTCACCTATCCTTATGCAGTTTCTTTTCTCAAGTACCTTTCACAATAGAGTCAGTCTCTTTGTGTCTCATTTCCTTGAATCTCCATTCATTGTGGGGGATTGTTGGAATTGAAGAATATGAAGGCGAATCTTTGAGTTGAATCATGGCGAGATCCGTTGATCGAATCAACTGGATGATGGTTGGAGTGTGTTCTCCTTCCATTGGGGATGAACGTGATATATTCACATGTTCAATTCCGACTTCGAATGAATGAGATATTCAAGTCCAAAATTGCCTAATTCAAAGCCAAAACGGGACTAAAGGTAGCTAAAAGCATTTAGTCCCACATTGGCCAGGGGATGGAAGTTTGTGGTGTATAAATAGAGAAAATTGAGAACAAAGGGCGTGCCCTTTGGGTACTTAGAGTTTTCGCGCGCGAAAAGGAGGGAACTAAGCCCGCACATGCAGGCATGCATGCGCACGCGCGCCGCCGCTGGCGGCGGCGGCCGGCCGGCCGGCGCCGGCGCCGGGTCCGGGCATGGGCACGGGTCGGGTTCAGGTCTGAGTCTGGGTTCGGGTTCCCTACCTGGCCTGGTTCATTTTGAATCAGGTCTCAAGGTATGATCCGAACCAGACCCGCTCCGCTACCTGAACCAGACCGGACCCGCTCCGCTGTCAGGTTGCGAACCTGTTGGACTGCCAACAGTCGCGAACCAATTGGACTGCCAACGGGTGCAAACCAGTTGGACTGCCAACAGTCGCGAACCAATTAGACTGCCAACGGGTGCAAACCAGTTGGACTGCCAAAGGTTGCGAACCAGTTGGACGCCCAAAGGTTGCAATGGTTGGGTCGAAAGGTTGCAATCTTTCAGTCCTGTTGGCCCCTCTTGGAGTGCTATATAAAGCACTCCAAACTCTCAATTGAAAAACACAGAAACACCAAAATTCGAAATATCTCTCTCTCTATTTATCTGTGTTCTGATCTGCGCGAAGTGATTTTCGGCGTTCTGAACTGTGCTTCCAGCGTGAAGTAGGAAAGCGGCTTCCAGCGAGAAGTGGGAATCCGAAGCGACTTCCAAAGGAGATTCTGCAAAATTGTTCTGAAAGAGGAATCAGAAAATTCAACATATTCTTTTATAAGAATTGTTGTCTGAATCTGGTACTTCTGAAGAAAAATTCTTCTTCAACCTTCCTTCGTCCTCAACAGTGGGTGCTCCTCCAGAGAGTAAAGGCAAATATTCAGTTGAAATTTGTCCTTGTACCGCTGCTTCAACGATCCTGTGGAAGGTACTGGTTGACTACGGTTCGACCGTACGGTGATTTGGTAGTGCTATCCAAATGCCGTGAAAGAGTGTTGTATCTTGGGTGACCAGCGTCCATTATCCCGTTAGCACCGGTGCGGGGGACGTAATTGTCTTAAGGAGATTCGCTTTAAGCGTACCTCACTCTAAATACTGTATAAGTGGATTAAGTCCTTTATACAGGGGATATACTTTACAGTATATCGAGACTGACTTAGATTCAGTCTAATTGGTGCTTTAACCAAGGAAGAAAATTGAAAGGTGGTTCTTAAATTAAGGAACGTTCTATTGAACGGAAAACCTCCCACCTGATATTTGCCGACCTGGCCAATTAGATTGTTGATATCTCAGTGATCTAGATTAGTTGTCAGATTGATTCTTGTTAAGCAGAATACCCAACAATCTTAAGACAATTATTATTGAAGTTTCTTACTTCTGTTCTGCTTGAACTTGCAGAAAATGTCTGACACTAATCAAGATAGTACAAGCAAGGCACCAAACATGCAGCTCCAAGCTTTGATGCCTACTCCACTTCCTAACCCGAAGCCGAAGAAGCCAGGAAAATTTGATGGCACAGAATTCAAGAGGTGGCAACAGAAGATGCTCTTCTACTTGACAACTCTTCATCTGGCCAGATTCCTGCAAGAAGATCCACCAGAGCCTGCAACTGATGCATGGACTCAATGTGACTTCCTTTGCTGAAATTATGTTTTAAATGAACTGGATGACTCTCTTTACAATATCTACAGTCCTATCACAACGGTAAAGAAGTTATGGGCCAGTCTTGACAAGAAGTACAAGACTGAAGATGCTGGTACCAAGAAGTTCGTCGTAGGACGATTTCTGGAGTACAAAATGGTGGATAGCAAGACTGTAATCAGTCAGGTGCAAGAGTTCCAACTTATCTTGCACGAGATAGAAGCCAAAGGTATGATCCTACCTGAAACTTTTCAGGTTGCTACTATCATGGAGAAACTCTCACCTGCGTGGAGAGATTTTAAGAACTACCTTAAGCACAAGCGAAAGGAGTTGAAGTTGGAAGATCTCATTGTGAGGCTTCGAATCGAGTAGGACAACAGAAAGTCCGAGAAAAGGAGCAGTAAGAACTCCTACGAAGCAAAAGCCAATGTGATCGAAGACTCAAAGGGGAAAGCGTCTACTTCCAAAGGCTTAAAGCGGAAGAAGACTTCCCAGGGGTACAAAGGCAAGGTCCAAGAAGGTAAGAATATGCGCTTCAAGGAACCTGCTACATCTGCAACAAAGAGGGGCATAAGGCGAATGATTGTCGCAGCCGTCTAAAAAAGAACAAGAAAAGCCACCCACAGGCAAACTTGACCGACCATGAGTCTCCAAGCCTTTCAGCTGTGGTATCAGAAGTGAATCTGACAACCAACAATAAGGATTGGTGGGTAGACACTGGGGCTACTCGGCACATCTGCTCTGAGAAATTGTTATTCTCAGAATATCAAAGGCTAGAGCAAGATGAGCAACTATTCATGGGTAATTCAGCTTCCTCAAAGGTTGAAGGAAAGGGCAAGGTCATTCTGAAGTGGACATCAGGGAAAGAGCTTACTCTTAACGATGTGCTTCATGTTCCAGACATCCGCAAGAATTTGATCTCCGGATCAATACTTAGTAAGAAAGGATTTAGAATGGTGTTTGAATCCGATAAATTTGTACATACTAAGGGAGGGATGTATGTGGGAAAAGGTTATCTTGTTGATGGACTTTTTAAAGTCAATGTTGTAGTGGTAGATAAAAAGTCTGTGTATTTGTACCCAAAGCTTATAAATAAAGGAAAATCTTCTGTTTATTTGCTTGAGTCTCCTATTCTGTGGCATGCTAGATTAGGGCATGTAAATTACAAGTCTTTGAAGAACTTGTCTAATCTGGGATATATTCCTAAACTCAACTTGGAAGAAATTCGCAAGTGTGAGGTTTGTGTTGAGGCCAAATTGGCGAAAAATTCATTTCACTCAATAGATCGAAATACAGAACTTTTAGGGTTAATTCATAGCGATCTGTGTGACTTGAAGTTTATGTCAACTAGAGGCGGTAAAAAGTATTTCATTACTTTTATCGATGACTGTACAAGATACTGTTATGTGTATCTTTTGAACAGTAAGGATGAGGCAATAAATATGTTTATAACATATAAAGCCGAAGTTGAGAATCAACTCAACAAGAAAATCAAGATTCTAAAATCCGATAGAGGCGGAGAATATGAATCAAATGATTTTAGTGAGTTATGTGCTAATTTTGGTATAATCCATCAAACTATAGCACCATACACTCCTCAGCAGAATGGAATTGCTGAACGGAAGAACAGAACTTTGAAGGAGATGGTTAACTCCATGCTCGTAAGTTCTAGAGCTCCGCAGAACTTGTGGGGGGAAGCTCTATTAACTGCAAATCATATTCTAAATAGAGTACCCCACAAGAAACTTGGTCTTATACCATTCGAGTTATGGCATGAAAGGACACCTTCCTACCATTATCTCAAAATGTGGGGGTGCCTAGCAAGGGTGCTAGCACCATTACCTAAAAAGACTAAGTTGGGAGCAAAAACTATGGACTGCTTATTCATAGGCTATACCTTGAATAGTAGTGCCTACAGATTTCTGGTTCATAAATCAAAAATACCAGATATTCATGTAAACATGATTATCGAATCTCGAGATGCTGTGTTCTTTGAAGACATCTTTCCGTACAAACAGGAAGCAGATAAGACTTCTGGGAAAAGAACACACGAGATGGCGTTCAGGGACGAAAGCCCGAGGAACCAATTGTTAATGCGGAAACTGAACCAAGAAGAAGTCAGAGATCTAGAATCTCAAAATCTTTTGGTCCAGATTTCATAGCATACGCTATTGAGAGCGAGCCTCAAACATTTAAAGAGGCTATGTCAACCCCAGAAGCACAAATGTGGAAAGAAGCTATAAATAACGAAATAGAATCCATACTAAGTAATCATACTTAAAAATTGGTAAACTTGCCTCCTGGCAGTAAACCAATTGGGTGTAAGTGGATTTTCAAAAGAAAATTAAAACCCGATGGATTTATCGATAAGTACAAGGCTAGATTAGTAGCCAAGGGTTATCGACAAATAGAAGGACTTGACTACTTCGATACTTATTCACCAGTAACAAGAATAACGTCCATTCGGATGTTAATTGCAATTGCAGTATTGCAAAACTTAGATATCAATCAAATGGATGTCAAGACTGCATTCTTAAATGGTGAATTAAGTGAAGAGATATATATGGAGCAACCTGAAGGATTTAAAGTCAAGGGCCAAGAACACAAGGTGTGTAAATTGGTAAAATCCTTATATGGTTTAAAGCAGGCTCCTAAACAATGGCATGAGAAATTTGATAGTGTCATGATCAAAGATGGATTCACTATCAATGAATGCGATAAGTGTGTTTACACGAAAACAGTTAGAGATGCATGTATCATTATTTGTCTTTATGTAGACGACGTGTTGATACTTGGGACTAATATTGAAATTATTAAGTCCACTAAACGAATGTTATCCCACAATTTTGACTGAAGGATCTGGGGGTTGCTGATGTAATTTTAGGAATTAAAATCACCAGAACACCGATGGAATCAGTCTATCTCAATCTCACTACGTGGATAAGATGATAGAAAGATTCAAGGATCATGGGATAAAGGAAAATACAAATCCTTTTCTCCCACACATCCACCTTCATAAGAATACAGGAACTGGAATACGCCAGTTGGAGTATTCTCAGATTATCGGAAGTCTAATGTATTTGATGAATTGCACTAGACCCGTACGCTGTAAGCAAGTTAAGTAGATACACTAGCAATCTTAGTGATCTACATTGGACCGCTCTACTACGAGTATTGGGTTACGTATCACATACCAAGGAATATGTCTTGAGATATGGACAGTATCCACCTGTACTGGAAGGATACAGTGATGCTAATTGGATTGCAGATTCTGAGGAATCAAAATCAACTAGCGGATACGTATTTACTCTAGCAGGAGCAGCGGTATCATGGAAGTCTTCTAAGCAAACATGTATTGCCTGTTCCACTATGGAATCAGAATTCATAGCCTTAGATAAGGCTGGAGAAGAAGCAGAATGGCTTCGACAATTCTTAGAAGATATACCATTATGACAAAAGCCAGTGCCCGCTATATGTATACACTGCGATAATCAAGCAGCTATATCTAGGGCACAAAATGTTATATACAACGGTAAGTCTAGACATATTCATCGTAGACATAATACCGTGAAGCAGTTGCTCTCAAATGGAATTATCTCTATTGACTTTGTATCGTCAAAGGATAATTTAGCGGATCCGCTTACTAAAGGTTTAAGTGGAGAGCGTATAAACTGCGCATCGAGGGGAATGGGTCTAAAAGCCTAACCTTACCGAGTCAGCTTAATGGAAACCTCACTTAGCGACTGGAGATCCCATGGACTAAGTTCAAGAGGAAAAACTAGTTATGATTGACTCAGCAAGTAAGCACTTGGGAGTTTGACTCCAATCTATTCCTAAGGTGCACATAAGTGCTTTTCTACAAGTGGATTAAGGATAAGCTTAACGCTTTTAATGATGCCTATATCTTGTTACTAAACAAGTGGAGTAGAGTAGACTACTCTTAATAGGTCCATCACCTATGTGAGTATAGAGTTGGGTCGGCTCTTTGGGAATTTCTATGGAGGCTGTTATTCCCTAAAGATACTCTCTGAAACCAAGAATGTCCAGGGCCAAAACGGACACAACCGAGAACCAAAGTTGATTTGGAAAGTCACTGTGTGAAGCTTGTTGACTTGGCTTACACTAACGGCTAACAGTTCAAGACCTAGTTCACTGATTAGCCAGTAAGTCCGATAAAGCTTTCGCTATGGAAGGTTCAAGACCTAATTCACCTATCCTTATGCAGTTTCTTTTCTCAAGTACCTTTCACAATAGAGTCAGTCTCTTTGTGTGTCATTTCCTTGAATCTCCATTCTTTGTGGGGGATTGTTGGAATTGAAGAATATGAAGGCGAATCTTCGAGTTGAATTATGGCGAGATCCGTTGATCGAATCAACTGGATGATGGTTGGAGTGTGTTCTCCTTCCATTGGGGATGAACGTGATATATTCACATGTTCAATTCCGACTTCGAATGAATGAGATATTCAAGTTCAAAGATTGCCTAATTCAAAGTCAAAACGGGACTAAAGGTAGCTAAAAGCATTTAGTCCCACATTGGCCAGGGGATAGAAGTTTGTGGTGTATAAATAGAGAAAATTGAGAACAAAGGGCGTGCCCTTTGGGTACTTTGAGTTTTCGCGCGCGAAAAGGAGGGAACTGTAACACCCCGCTCCCGGAATACGTACTTAGTCGCGTATTCAGATTTTTCGATCGTATTTTTCGATTTGCTTCTTGTATTTGTTTTGTATTATGAATTGTTTATATGATCGTTTTGTCTTGGATTTGGATTTGTGGACTCGGAGTCAGCCCTAGTCCGAACCGAGGGCCCGATCCTAGAGTATTGCTCGATTTAGTCTTTCTGATATTCTGATTTGACCGATTTTAGTTTTAAACAACGTTTTCCAATATTCTAGATTTTCTATGATTTTCTGAAATTTTCCTGAATTAAGTTGAAAATCTTCAAAACCGGTGTCGACCAGTGCCGCTGACCGATTCCCGGATTTTTAATTTACAAACGGATTGGAATTACTAGAAGGGCCTTTAGGCATTATTTCTTAAAATCATATTTTCCACCTAAATACTTTTTCTGAGTATTTTATGAATTTATGAAAATTCCACCGGAGTCGGTATCGGCCAGTATTGGCGGTTGACTTCCGGATTTTTAATTTGAAAACGGGATTTTATTTCTGAAAACCGATTTCATATTATTCCTCAGGATGACGTTTTCTACCTCTGGGTATTTTTGGGGATTTTTCCGGAACAGTCGATTTTCGCGACCATATTATAATATTATTATTTTACCTTTTCTTTCTTCCTTTTCCTTTCTTTTCTTTTCTTTCCCGCCAACTCCAGCGCCGGCCCAGCAACCAACTCCCCTCCACGTGGGCCCAGTCAACTCCCCATCACATCCCCATCACCATCACACTCTCTCTCCCTTTATTTTCCTTTTCTTCTCTTTTCCTTTTTCTTTCCTTCATTTTTCTTTCTCTTCTCTACTTCTTCCTCTTCCTCTTCTTTGGTGACCACCGCACCCAACTCCGGCCACCACCACCGCCGACGCCTCCGGCCACCACGGCGTCGGCGTGGGATCAACCCCCATCTTCTCTCTCTTCTTTTTTTCTTTTCTTTTCTTTTCTTTTCTTTTCTTTCTTTCCTTTCTTTTCCTCCTCTTGGATCCGGCCAACCACCTCCTCGCCGGACTCCCTCCTCTCCTCCGGCGCTGCCCCGGCGAGGGCAGACCGCCACCTGGCCGGCGGCCAGGCCGAGCGCCCCCAAGGGGGGGCGCTGTGCGCGGGGACCAGAGGGGGGCAGCAGCCCCCCTTCCCTGTTCTTTTTCCCTGTGGGTCCCCCCTTCTCTCCCCTGCGTTTTCCCTCTCTCTCCCCTGCGTTTTCCCTCTCTCTCCTTGCGTTTCTCTCTCTCTCTTGGACCTCTCACTCTCTCCTGGGTCTCTCTCTCTCTTCCTGGTTCCTCTTCCTGTTCGTCTTCTCCATTTGGAAAATGACTCTTATCAGGGCCGGCCCCTCCTTTTGGATTGGGGCCGCGTTCTCCTCCGTTGGCAAGACTTAGGGCCGGTACCCTCCTTTTGGATTGGGGCCGAACTTCCCTTTGTCGGGCGCAGCAAAGGAATCACCTTTCCTCCTCTTTGTTTGTTTCCTAACGCGGATCTCAACCCCGCGTCTGGGCAATCCCTTAACGCGCTCCGCGCGTTTCTGTATTGACACGACGCAGAGTCAACTCCCGCGTCTGTGATTCCCGCGTCTGCTATTCCCGCGACGCAACTCTCGCATCTGTGATCGCCGCGTCTGCTATTTCCGCGACGCGACTCCCGCGTCTGCGACCCCCGCGTCTCACTTTCCAAACCCGCGTCTCCCTGTGCACTCTCTCCTTCTATGTATTTCTCTCTCTAGGTTTCTCTCTCTAACTCCTTCTCTCTCCTCTTCACTTTCTCTCTCCTCATAATTATATATTATTTAATGGCGCGTGCGCGAGTTCCATGGATTCCAGACTTTTCGGCTTTCCGGTGATTTAGGCGAGTGATCTCGCTATCCTCTTGCCTTACTATTATTGGTTATGCGAGTGTTCTCGCTCTCGCCTCCATTTGGGTTTCCCCGCTTCGTCGGGTCGACATGTATTTTATTTCTTGTTTCCATGTAATTGTAAGTTCACCTAGAGGGGGGGTGAATAGGTGATGGCTAATCTAATGGTCACTTATGAACAAATAATGCGGAATTAAAACTAAGTTGACCAAATTAAACTTCTTTTAATTAAACACTTATGTATAACACAAGAGTGTTGCCGAATTCCCCTTGCGAGGCTCTGGACAAACTCCTCTAGATTCCCCTTGAATGGGTTGAGGTGCCGCGTTGGCTCTCTTGGTTGAATACAAGTGTTAGACAATCAATCTCAAGCAATTATATAACAATTAAGCACAAGAGTATATCAAGCATATAAAGATAGACAATAATTGAATGCAAGATATAAAAGAGACAAAGAGAGAGAGAGATAGAGTGAGCAATCGCAAACACAAAGGGTTTGTTTCGAGGTTCGAGCACACTTGCTCTACATCCCCGCCTTCGATACACGAAGGATTTCCACTATGCACGATCCAACCGGATCTCTCCTTGGTGCCGCAACACCTACAAGCCCTCGGACTCCCAAAGTCCCTTACACACCACAAGCCCACCGGCTCGTCGAGGCCGCACCTCAAGCTACAAGAGTTCGCACCCGAACCCTAAACAACCACGAGCACACTTGCCCGTCTCCTCAAAGTACAAGATGAAATCTTGGTGATCTAAACACTTGATCACCTACAAAAACTCTCACTACAACACCTATAGGATGAATAGCTCAATGGATGCTCAAGTGTTTGTGTGAGAAAGCAAGGAAAGAATCTTTAGTGAAAATCTCAAGAAATCACAATAAACACTCTCTTGATAAAAACCCTTTTGATAGGAAATATTGGCACTCTATTTTGTGGAGAAAACTCTGCTAAAAGAATGGAAATAACTGGACAAAAGCTCCCCTAAAATCTTGGCTCAAAACAATGACAAAACCCCCTTTTATAGAGGTCAGAAAAATCTGACCGTTGGGGTCTGTCAGAGCTGCCGGTCGACCGCCCGGTCGACCGGTAACGGTCAAAAATCTGACCGTTACAGCCTCCGGTCGACTGGCCCGGTCGACCGAGAAGAATAGAGAGCACTGCTCTCAGTTCCGGTCGACCGGCCCGGTCGACCGCACAAAACTGCCAGACGTGCACAGTTTTGTGCACGTCGGTCGACCGGCCCGGTCGACCGACCTCTGTGCAATGGGTTAACTTGGAGCACAGTTTTGAGGTCTAAAACGTTCGAATTTGGGAATAAGTATATAGTATGAATTTGTAGATATTGAAGTCTTATTTCTAATGCAACTTAAATCAAATCAATATCAATTCGGAATTGAAAGTTATCAATAAAATACTAAAAGGTATCAAATCAGAAACTAAAAACTGTTTTTCAGACTTCAACCCAATATTTGACATTCTTAACATTTAAATCAGAAGATGATTATTGAATATTAAATGTAGCTCTGAAAGTCATCTTTAAATGCAATATAAATCATGTTAATTGAATATAGGAATCAAAATTTATGACTAGAAAACTAAAAGTGTGTCGAGCAGATCAGCAGGACGGACGAGAGTTCTAAAAAGGTTTTGGTTAAAAACACATGTATATTTGAAACACCAAAAACTAAAACGGTATTTTTCTAGAACTAAAAATCTTTTATGAAAACACATAAATCAAGAGTGTGTGTGTGATATAAACTTGAGCAATCCACCAACTATCTATCCTTTACATTTTAACTAAAACAAACAAAAATCTTATACCTAGACACAAGTCTTCATCTTCTTGAAGTCTTCCCTTGAAGTCTTCTCATCTTCTTGACTTGGTCCACATGCAATCCACCGAGCTCATCTCTAGATGTGGTCTTGATGCATAGGCTCGTGAATCGACCGGTGCTAGCTTCCAACTTGACATTTTATCCTTTGTTGAAGCTCCACACCTACTAAGATCTTGATAAGGAATCTGTCACTAATTAAACACAAGATCATTAGTAAACATAACTTCATGAGTTGATCATCATCAAAACTATGGTGATAGGCCTTTGGGCCAACAATCTCCCCCTTTTTGATGATGACAAAACTCATGAAGTTATATATGCATGGATTAAAGTAAAGCTTCAAAGAAGCTCCCCCTTAACTCATGCATATCAAATAAATGATAAAGATATGACAATGAAGCACATGACATGTATGCAAATGAATGGAGATAACACAAAAACAAATCTTTTTCTCCTATTATTTGCAAACCAATACAAAAAAAACATATATGCATAACTAACAGGAAGACAATTACTTCTCCCCCTTAAGTAAAGAAAACATGCATATATACTCAAATACTTCTCCCCCTTTTTGTCAATCATCAACAAAGGGTTCAAAGTAAAATCAAATTAAAAAAAATTTTCTCCCCCTTTTTGTCAAAAACAAAGAAATAAGGAGGGGTATACAAATCAACCAATAAAGATTTATATGCGATATACATTCATGAAGAGGAAGACGTTAAGTTAGCTTCCCTACAATGTGCATTGCATGAAAGAGGGATGTGAAGCCCTAATTCACACAACACAACTATGTAATGCATAGAAGGAGATGTGAAGCTCCCCCTACACACGTATATCATATAAAGAAGAGATGTTAAGCTCCTCAATTTATAATATACTCAACATGAATCTATATGTAAGAGAGATGTTAAGCTCTCCTTGCATATAGGAAATACAAAACAAAACATTTTTAATTTTTCTTTATCAAAACAAAATTTTGAACTTTTCCCAATAAAACAAATTTTGAACCAATCATAATTTGTAATTTTGATACCAATAGAAAATAGCACTTGAAGATGTGTGATATCAAGTTATCATTGCAAAAAAAATTTTTTGTTTCAAACATATTGATATCAATTGTAATCATATAACAAATTTGAAGTTGAGGCCTATTGATACCAAATGAAAGATCTAAAACAAAATCTTTTTATTTTTCATAAGCTTATGCATAGTTAATATAAGGTGTTAACTTAACTTAGCATAAACTTTTTGTGCTTTTAAGAATGTAAATCAATTGTAAAGCAAGCACATGAAAATCATATATATGTATGTGAATAGATAAGACCAATTTGAAAATTAGGGCATACATATATAGGAACCAAAATGTGAGTAATATACCAATTGTAAAATTAACATTGTAAGTCATGTATATACTCATAACCAAAAATTGGTAGGTTTTAAAAATAGTTATGTCTAAGCACTACCAAATTTGAAGAATAAATAACTAGTTATAAATAATTTTTGAAAAACTAGTTAAAAATCCTTCACAAGCATGAAATCATATGTTATTCATGAATTATACTAAATACATACAAGTTTAAGCACTCATAGTCCATAAAGCTCAAAAATTATCTTTTATCATAAAAGATGAGTGTTCAAAGGTTATGTAAATGGTATTTTATGAAAGTAGTCATTCAAGCTCATAAATCACATTTTGTTTTACACATGTTTTAATCTTTAATACAAATCAAAAACATGAAAAATCATCAATTTTTTTTATTATTTATTTAAAATACTAATCTTCATGGTATATGTATGATTTATCCAATTCTAACAATATGCATACATATCCCAAATATGAAAAGAGTTCAATATATATTGCATGAAGGCAAATGACTCAAGGGTATACATGTATATTTATTAGATTTGAATTAAACACACATATACATGAAGTAAGATCAAAGATAGGCATAACAGGTATAAATGACGGAATCATCAAAACTAGCCTATACACATGCATATAGTGAATACAAATGAGCATGAAGTTCAAATATATATAAGTCAATTGTAGTTCACTATTCATATATGTATAAATACAAGTTTTGACACATTCTACATTTAAGCATGTAAATGCCACAAGAAGCACCAAAAAAAATATGAACATGCTATATGATACATGAAATTAAAAGGCATGTACATAAATGAAATAGGAGTTTAGAAATTGTTACCAACTTCAAAGCTCCTAGCATGGTGGTTGACCCACCAAAATTTCTTGATAGCGGTGCTCCAAGTATGTGTCATTTTAGTTCAATTGCACCCACCATCAAGGCACCAAATCTCTCACGTTTTGTGAGAGCCCTCACCTACATCAAAATCAAAGGGTGGGGGTTTTGGTACCCATATTTTCTTGGGTCCTTTGAGGTTAGTCTTGTTGTAAGGCACCCAAAAATTCTTATTCTTGGCAAAATTGAAATGACCTAATCTATCATAACAATATTTTCTTAAATGGCCTTTGCGGCCACAATGTGTACAAACGTACACCTTAGTATGCTTATGTGTAGGAGTGTGATCATGTTGTGTAACATAAGCATGAGCATGATGATGTGCAAGAGAGGAAGGAGTTTGTTTCTTTGAAAACAAGGACTCCAATTTAGAATGATTGAATGCACAAGAGTTCAAGGTTGAACTCAAATTATTCATTTTATTTTTCAAATCTTTAATCTCATTAGTGGTGGCATGTAAAGCATGATGAGATATATGATCATTTTTCTTTTTCTTTTGTGAAACAAATTCTTTTTCTTTTTCAACAAATTTTCTTTTCAAAGTAATATTTTCTTGAAAAACAACTTCCTTTTGAGTTTCCACCAAAGCAATTTTATTTTTCAAAAACATATTCCCTTCACATAAATCATTTAATTTAGACATAAGGGAAACATTCTCATTTTTCAAAATATTGTTTTCTTTTTCAATACATGCTATTTTAGTTTTAAAAGAAACATTCTCTCTTAGCATGCAATCAAAATTCTTTTTCAAATCATTATTCTCTTTTTCTAAGCATGCAATGTTAGATTTAAAAGAATCTTGTTCTATATGCATGCAATCAATTTTCTTTTTCAAATTTTTATTTTCTTTCTTAATCATGTCATATTTCTCAAGAATTGTTTGGCAAAATGAAGTGAGCTCATCATATGACATGTCTACATCCTCATCATCGGATTCGGTGTTTACCTCAAGGGGGTTATCCCCTTGGACCATATAGCATACGTTGGAGATGTCGCTTCCAACGTCCGAATCGCTCCCCGCATAGTATAGGTCCTTTTCGCCAAGGGAGGTGATGATGTTCCAAGTTACAAAAGCCGATTCAACATTAGAAACCCTAGATAAATAATCATCATTTAGGGTTGACTTAATAGCATGAAGGGCTTTTGCATTAGCCTCAATGTTCTTACCATCTAAAGAATAAGCATTATTAGTAGTGGCAAGATAGACATGAAATCCTAAGGCTTTGAGGTACAATGACATCTTAACCTTCCAAATTTGGATGTTAAGGATGTCAAAGGTGAGTGGTGACATGAAGTCCATGGTGTGTGTACAAATCTTGTGATTAGCCTAAAAGAGGATCTTTAACTCTTAGGTTGTTAGACCCAATATCAAGAGCACTAGCTCTGATACCAATTGTAAGTTCACCTAGAGGGGGGGTGAATAGGTGATGGCTAATCTAATGGTCACTTATGAACAAATAATGCGGAATTAAAACTAAGTTGACCAAATTAAACTTCTTTTAATTAAACACTTATGTATAACACAAGAGTGTTGCCGAATTCCCCTTGCGAGGCTCTGGACAAACTCCTCTAGATTCCCCTTGAATGGGTTGAGGTGCCGCGTTGGCTCTCTTGGTTGAATACAAGTGTTAGACAATCAATCCCAAGCAATTATATAACAATTAAGCACAAGGGTATATCAAGCATATAAAGATAGACAATAATTGAATGCAAGATATAAAAGAGACAAAGAGAGAGAGAGAGAGAGAGAGAGAGAGAGAGAGAGATAGAGTGAGCAATCGCAAACACAAAGGGTTTGTTTCGAGGTTCGAGCACACTTGCTCTACATCCCCGCCTTCGATACACGAAGGATTTCCACTATGCACGATCCAACCGGATCTCTCCTTGGTGCCGCAACACCTACAAGACCTCGGACTCCCAAAGTCCCTTACACACCACAAGCCCACCGGCTCGTCGAGGCCGCACCTCAAGCTACAAGAGTTCGCACCCGAACCCTAAACAACCACGAGCACACTTGCCCGTCTCCTCAAAGTACAAGATGAAATCTTGGTGATCTAAACACTTGATCACCTACAAAAACTCTCACTACAACACCTATAGGATGAATAGCTCAATGGATGCTCAAGTGTTTGTGTGAGAAAGCAAGGAAAGAATCTTTGGTGAAAATCTCAAGAAATCACAATAAACACTCTCTTGATAAAAACCCTTTTGATAGGAAATATTAGCACTCTATTTTGTGGAGAAAACTCTGCTAAAAGAATGGAAATAACTGGACAAAAGCTCTCCTAAAATCTTGGCTCAAAACAATGACAAAACCCCCTTTTATAGAGGTTAGAAAAATCTGACCGTTGGGGTCTGTCAGAGCTGCCGGTCGACCGCCCGGTCGACCGCCCGGTCGACCGGTAACGGTCAAAAATCTGACCGTTACAGCCTCCGGTCGACTGGCCCGGTCGACCGAGAAGAACAGAGAGCACTGCTCTCAGTTCCGGTCGACCGGCCCGGTCGACCGCACAAAACTGCCAGACGTGCACAGTTTTGTGCACGTCGGTCGACCGGCCCGGTCGACCGACCTCTGTGCAATGGGTTAACTTGGAGCACAGTTTTGAGGTCTAAAACGTTCGAATTTGGGAATAAGTATATAGGATGAATTTGTAGATATTGAAGTCTTCTTTCTAATTCAACTCAAATCAAATCAATATCAATTCGGAATTGAAAGTTATCAATAAAATACTAAAAGGTATCAAATCAGAAACTGAAAACTGTTTTTCAGACTTCAACCCAATATTTGACATTCTTAACATTTAAATCAGAAGATGATTATTGAATATTAAATGTATCTCTGAAAGTAATCTTTAAAATGAAATATAAATCATGTTAATTGAATATAGGAATCAAAATTTATGACTAGAAAACTAAAAGTGTGTCGAGCAGATCAGCAGGACGGACGAGAGTTCTAAAAAGGTTTTGGTTAAAAACACATGTATATTTGAAACACAAAAAACTAAAACGGTATTTTTCTAGAACTAAAAATCTTTTATGAAAACACATAAATCAAGAGTGTGTGTGTGATATGAACTTGAGCAATCCACCAACTATCTATCCTTTACATTTTAACTAAAACAAACAAAAATCTTATACCTAGACACAAGTCTTCATCTTCTTGAAGTCTTCCCTTGAAGTCTTCTCATCTTCTTGACTTGGTCCACATGCAATCCAGCGAACTCATCTCTAGATGTGGTCTTGATGCATAGGCTCGTGAATCGACCGGTGCTAGCTTCCAACTTGACATTTTATCCTTTGTTGAAGCTCCACACCTACTAAGATCTTGATAAGGAATCTGTCACTAATTAAACACAAGATCATTAGTAAACATAACTTCATGAGTTGATCATCATCAAAACTAGGGTGATAGGCCTTTGGGCCAACAGTAATTGTATTGGGCTGAGTCCCTGTATTTGTGTATGGCCGAGTGCCAATATCTGGACATGTATTGCTCTGTGACGAATGCTTGTATTATGGTAGTTAATTCTTGTTCATGTGGTACTAACATTGCAGGTCTCTCAGCCTTTAACCTCCGGTCACTCACTATCTCGAAAGAGAGGTGATTGGGACCGTCAGGTTTCTCAGTGCAGCCTCCGATCACTCACTATCTCGAAAGGGAAGTGATTGGGACCGTCAGGTCTTCAGCTCCGCTTGGTTGTGCTCAGCTACTGCTTTACGACATGCCACTACTTCATACTTGTCATTTACATGCTACTATTTAACACATGTATATCACCTGTCAACTGATGTGTTATCATCTAACACCTGGCATGCTACTACTTGACACTAACTCATGTTATACCATCGGTCATGAACACTTGTCTTTGGCTTGACAAACCTGATACATGTTATGATTAACTCTTTCCTCATGATTATCACATTACGGGAATGTAGTACCTGATCCTTGTTATGTACTCCAGTTATGCCTGTTATGATTCCTGTTATGACTCCTGTTATGATTCCTGTTATGACAAGTTATGATCCTACTCATTCCCGTAATCTGATAATATTAACAAGCTATAAAAAGGACAACTTGCACGGGAATGGGAGGAAGTGATGGATGCCGGAATGATACCTTGCTTATAGTAATGGAATAAAATACTGACGGTTCGTGTTAGGGGGATTTAAGGCCCTCAGGAGATGCGTGTTAGGGGGACTTAGGGCCCTCAAACTGGTCCCGGGTGTACGGGAACTACTATAAGAAGTGCTATCAGTTCTCCATCTGCTTCCGGTAACAACCCTCGGCTTGCTTATATATGGATGTATGTGTGTCGGGATGTACACCAGGACACATACCTAGATATATGAGTCAGACGAGTAATAATAATATAAGACTCCTGTCATGCCTGTTATGATTCCTATTATGACTCCCGTTATGATTCCTGTTATGCCCGTTATGGACTCCTGTTATGATTCCCGTCATGTACTCCTGTTATGACTCCCGTTATGTACTCCTGTTGTGCCTGATATGTGTTCCTGTTACGACCACTTTATAATTCGGGTTGTATGTACTTGGATTACGATGATATGAGATAAAGGTATATAGATGAGGGTTTCCTTGTTTGGATTATTCCTTCGATGTACTAGTCTCACGGAGTCGTAATCAAAACCTATACAATCAGAATTACTCATACTCGGTTTTATAACGGATTTCCTGTTTTATGATGATTATGTTATACCTGTTCATACCTGCTATACCTGTATACACACTTGTGCTCATCCTGGCTCGCCACTTGGCTTTTACCTCACCACTCGCCTGGGGAGTTTCATCTGACTCCCCTGGATCCTCATGTCCAGGTCATGGAGCTTGGAGCGTGTGGATTCTCCCAGTTGCTGATCAGAGTGGCGCAGCGGAAGCATGGATCCCCAGCAGACCGTCTGGAGCTCTATCCTTCCAGGCCCCCTGTGTGCCTCTCGAGTTTTCCTTTTGTAGACTCGTGAGTGCCTTTGATACTGTTCATACTTGTACATCTCTTTGTATTCTCGCAATTGCGCATATCAGTGACGTAATATTCATGTAATATTGGATCACCTCTGGTGATAACTTTGTAATTGTACTCATATGTTGGAAAGTATAATGCACCACTTGCTTCCGTACTCTGATTCTTGCCTGTACTGATGCTTAGCGTATATACGTGAGGGTATTTCTGACCTGCGTATATACGTCGCAGTAACGTCTCCGTACCCGCAGGATCGGGGCGTTACAGGTTGGTATCAGAGCTTAGGCTCTCACCTCCTCAGTACGTCCAGACGGCAAATTAATGGTAAAGAAATTTGCAACTGGAATGCATGAGTCCTGGTTATACAATCCAACTACAAGTACAGAGTTATCTATTTCCTTGACCATCCTTCCTTTGATTCCTAATCCCTCCTACCTTTCCCTTGTTTTGGTTTTTCGAAGCCTTTATATCAACTTAAGATATGAATAGACTGGAGAGGTAGCGGCTGGTTCTGAATGAAGCTATGACATGATCTCTTCGGCCAACTCTTGAAGTTCGGGTTTTCTATATTCTCGGTTATATCTTTCAGAGTGATTGATGCCTGGTATTCGGAATTCTCAATTATCGGTCTTCTTTATTATGCTCAGGACTATCAGAGTTTTCTTTATCTTTGGTATTCTGGCTCATTCTTGGAGCGACATTGAGTATGCAGTACAGCTGGAATTCTATTGTTAAGCTGTGTTATCAGTCAGTATTATTCGGCATTGTTCGAAGATTTATACAGCCGGAAGTACAGAAGATTTCTATATTCTGGTTATTGATCAGTCAACTTGAGGGCCCTACCTATAGTGCTTCATATCTTAATTGGTATAATTCCACCCTTGTCCTCTTCGTGTTCAATTTACCCCTTATCGAAATTGCGAGGACGCAATTTTTTGTAAGGTGGATGGATTGTAACACCCCGCTCCCGGAATACGTACTTAGTCGCGTATTCAGATTTTTCGATCGTATTTTTCGATTTGCTTCTTGTATTTGTTTTGTATTATGAATTTTTTATATGATCGTTTTGTCTTGGATTTGGATTTGTGGACTCGGAGTCAGCCCTAGTCCGAATCGAGGGCCCGATCCTAGAGTATTTCTCGATTTAGTCTTTCTGATATTCTGATTTGACCGATTTTAATTTTAAACATCGTTTTTCAATATTCTAGATTTTCTATGATTTTCTGGAATTTTCCTGAATTAAGTTGAAAATCTTCAAAACCGGTGTCGACCAGTGCCGCTGACCGATTCCCGGATTTTTAATTTACAAACGGATTGGAATTACTAGAAGGACCTTTAGGCATTATTTCTTAAAATCATATTTTCCACCTAAATACTTTTTCTGAGTATTTTATGAATTTATGAAAATTCCACCGGAGTCGGTATCGGCGGTTGACTTCCGGATTTTTAATTTGAAAACGGGATTTTATTTCTGAAAACCGATTTCATATTATTCCTCAGGATGACGTTTTCTACCTCTGGGTATTTTTGGGGATTTTTCCGGAACAGTCGATTTTCGCGACCATATTATAATATTATTATTTTACCTTTTCTTTCTTCCTTTTCCTTTCTTTTCTTTTCTTTCCCGCCAACTCCAGCGCCGGCCCAGCAACCCACTCCCCTCCACGTGGGCCCAGTCAACTCCCCATCACATCCCCATCACCATCACACTCTCTCTCCCTTTATTTTCCTTTTCTTCTCTTTTCCTTTTTCTTTCCTTCATTTTTCTTTCTCTTCTCTACTTCTTCCTCATCCTCTTCTTTGGTGACCATCGCACCCAACTCCGGCCACCACCACCGCCGACGCCTCCGGCCACCACGGCGCTGGCGTGGGATCAACCCCCATCTTCTCTCTCTTCTTTTTTCTTTTCTTTTCTTTTCTTTTCTTTTTTTCTTTTCTTTCCTTTCTTTTCCTCCTCTTGGATCCGGCCAACCACCTCCTCGCCGGACTCCCTCCTCTCCTCCGGCGCTGCCCCGGCGAGGGCAGACCGCCACCTGGCCGGCGGCCAGGCCGAGCGCCCCCAAGGGGGGGCGCTGTGCGCGGGGACCAGAGGGGGGCAGCAACCCCCCTTCCCTGTTCTTTTTCCCTGTGGGTCCCCCCTTCTCTCCCCTTCGTTTTCCCTCTCTCTCCCCTTCGTTTTCCCTCTCTCTTCTTGCGTTTCTCTCTCTCTCTTGGACCTCTCGCTCTCTCCTGGGTCTCTCTCTCTCTTCCTGGTTCCTCTTCCTGTTCGTCTTCTCCATTTGGAAAATGACTCTTATCAGGGCCGGCCCCTCCTTTTGGATTGGGGCCGCGTTCTCCTCCGTTGGCAAGACTTAGGGCCGGTACCCTCCTTTTGGATTGGGGCCGAACTTCCCTTTGTCGGGCGCAGCAAAGGAATCACCTTTCCTCCTCTTTGTTTGTTTCCTAACGCGGATCTCAACCCTGCGTCTGGGCAATCCCTTAACGCGCTCCGCGCGTTTCTGTATTGACACGACGCAGAGTCAACTCCCGCGTCTGTGATTCCCGCGTCTGCTATTCCCGCGACGCAACTCTCGCGTCTGTGATCGCCGCGTCTGCTATTTCCGCGACGCGACTCCCGCGTCTGCGACCCCCGCGTCTCACTTTCCAAACCCGCGTCTCCCTGTGCACTCTCTCCTTCTATGTATTTCTCTCTCTAGGTTTCTCTCTCTAACTCCTTCTCTCTCCTCTTCACTTTCTCTCTCCTCATAATTATATATTATTTAATGGCGCGTGCGCGAGTTCCATGGATTCCAGACTTTTCGGCTTTCCGGTGATTTAGGCGAGTGATCTCGCTATCCTCTTGCCTTACTATTATTGGTTATGCGAGTGTTCTCGCTCTCGCCTCCATTTGGGTTTCCCTGCTTCGTCGGGTCGACATGTATTTTATTTCTTATTTCCATGTAATTGTATTGGGCTGAGTCCCTGTATTTGTGTATGGCCGAGTGCCAATATCTGGACATGTATTGCTCTGTGACGAATGCTTGTATTATGGTAGTTAATTCTTGTTCATGTGGTACTAACATTGCAGGTCTCTCAGCCTTTAACCTCCGGTCACTCACTATCTCGAAAGAGAGGTGATTGGGACCGTCAGGTTTCTCAGTGCAGCCTCCGGTCACTCACTATCTCGAAAGGGAAGTGATTGGGACCGTCAGGTCTTCAGCTCCGCTTGGTTGTGCTCAGCTACTGCTTTACGACATGCCACTACTTCATACTTGTCATTTACATGCTACTATTTAACACATGTATATCACCTGTCAACTGATGTGTTATCATCTAACACCTGGCATGCTACTACTTGACACTAACTCATGTTATACCACCGGTCATGAACACTTGTCTTTGGCTTGACAAACCTGATACATGTTATGATTAACTCTTTCCTCATGATTATCACATTACGGGAATGTAGTACCTGATCCTTGTTATGTACTCCAGTTATGCCTGTTATGATTCCTGTTATGACTCCTGTTATGATTCCTGTTATGACAAGTTATGATCCTACTCATTCCCGTAATCTGATAATATTAACAAGCTATAAAAAGGACAACTTGCACGGGAATGGGAGGAAGTGATGGATGCCGGAATGATACCTTGCTTATAGTAATGGAATAAAATACTGACGGTTCGTGTTAGGGGGATTTAAGGCCCTCAGGAGATGCTTGTTAGGGGGACTTAGGGCCCTCAAACTGGTCCCGGGTGTACGGGAACTACTATAAGAAGTGCTATCAGTTCTCCATCTGCTTCCGGTAACAACCCTCGGCTTGCTTATATATGGATGTATGTGTGTCGGGATGTACACCAGGACACATACCTAGATATATGAGTCAGACGAGTAATAATAATATAAGACTCTTGTCATGCCTGTTATGATTCCTATTATGACTCCCGTTATGATTCCTGTTATGCCCGTTATGGACTCCTGTTATGATTCCCGTCATGTACTCCTGTTATGACTCCCGTTATGTACTCCTGTTGTGCCTGATATGTGTTCCTGTTACGACCACTTTATAATTCGGGTTGTATGTACTTAGATTACGATGATATGAGATAAAGGTATATAGATGAGGGTTTCCTTGTTTGGATTATTCCTTCGATGTACTAGTCTCACGGAGTCGTAATCAAAACCTATACAATCAGAATTACTCATACTCGGTTTTATAACGGATTTCCTGTTTTATGATGATTATGTTATACCTGTTCATACCTGCTATACCTGTATACACACTTGTGCTCATCCTGGCTCGCCACTTGGCTTTTACCTCACCACTCGCCTGGGGAGTTTCATCTGACTCCCCTGGATCCTCATGTCCAGGTCATGGAGCTTGGAGCGTGTGGATTCTCCCAGTTGCTGATCAGAGTGGCGCAGCGGAAGCATGGATCCCCAGCAGACCGTCTGGAGCTCTATCCTTCCAGGCCCCCTGTGTGCCTCTCGAGTTTTCCTTTTGTAGACTCGTGAGTGCCTTTGATACTGTTCATACTTGTACATCTCTTTGTATTCTCGCAATTGCGCATATCAGTGACGTAATATTCATGTAATATTGGATCACCTCTGGTGATAACTTTGTAATTGTACTCATATGTTGGAAAGTATAATGCACCACTTGCTTCCGTACTCTGATTCTTGCCTGTACTGATGCTTAGCGTATATACGTGAGGGTATTTCTGACCTGCGTATATACGTCGCAGTAACGTCTCCGTACCCGCAGGATCGGGGCGTTACAGGTTGGTATCAGAGCTTAGGCTCTCACTTCCTCAGTACGTCCAGACGGCAAATTAATGGTAAAGAAATTTGCAACTGGAATGCATGAGTCCTGGTTATACAATCCAACTACAAGTACAGAGTTATCTATTTCCTTGACCATCCTTCCTTTGATTCCTAATCCCTCCTACCTTTCCTTTGTTTTGGTTTTTCGAAGCCTTTATATCAACTTAAGATATGAATAGACTGGAGAGGTAGCGGCTGGTTCTGAATGAAGCTATGACATGATCTCTTCGGCCAACTCTTGAAGTTCGGGTATTCTATATTCTCGGTTATATCTTTCAGAGTGATTGATGCCTGGTATTCGGAATTCTCAATTATCGGTCTTCTTTATTATGCTCAGGACTATCAGAGTTTTCTTTATCTTTGGTATTCTGGCTCATTCTTGGAGCGACATTGGGTATGCAGTACAGCTGGAATTCTATTGTTAAGCTGTGTTATCAGTCAGTATTATTCGGCATTGTTCGAAGATTTATACAGCCGGAAGTACAGAAGATTTCTATATTCTGGTTATTGATCAGTCAACTTGAGGGCCCTACCTATAGTGCTTCATATCTTAATTGGTATAATTCCACCCTTGTCCTCTTCGTGTTCAATTTACCCCTTATCGAAATTGCGAGGACGCAATTTTTTGTAAGGTGGATGGATTGTAACACCCCGCTCCCGGAATACGTACTTAGTCGCGTATTCAGATTTTTCGATCGTATTTTTCGATTTGCTTCTTGTATTTGTTTTGTATTATGAATTGTTTATATGATCGTTTTGTCTTGGATTTGGATTTGTGGACTCGGAGTCAGCCCTAGTCCGAACCGAGGGCCTGATCCTAGAGTATTGCTCGATTTAGTCTTTTTGGTATTCTGATTTGACCGATTTTAGTTTTAAACATCGTTTTCCAATATTCTAGATTTTCTATGATTTTCTGGAATTTTCCTGAATTAAGTTGAAAATCTTCAAAACCGGTGTCGACCAGTGCCGCTGACCGATTCCCGGATTTTTAATTTACAAACGGATTGGAATTACTAGAAGGGCCTTTAGGCATTATTTCTTAAAATCATATTTTTCATCTAAATACTTTTTCTGAGTATTTTATGAATTTATGAAAATTCCACCGGAGTCGGTATCGGCCAGTATCGGCGGTTGACTTCCGGATTTTTAATTTGAAAACGGGATTTTATTTCTGAAAACCAATTTCATATTATTCCTCAGGATGACGTTTTCTACCTCTGGGTATTTTTTGGGATTTTTCCGGAACAGTCGATTTTCGCGACCATATTATAATATTATTATTTTACCTTTTCTTTCTTCCTTTTCCTTTCTTTTCTTTTCTTTCCCGCCAACTCCAGCGCCGGCCCAGCAACCCACTCCCCTCCACGTGGGCCCAGTCAACTCCCCATCACATCCCCATCACCATCACACTCTCTCTCCCTTTATTTTCCTTTTCTTCTCTTTTCCTTTTTCTTTCCTTCATTTTTCTTTCTCTTCTCTACTTCTTCCTCTTCCTCTTCTTTGGTGACCACCGCACCCAACTCCGGCCACCACCACCGCCGACGCCTCCGGCCACCACGGCGCCGGCGTGGGATCAACCCCCATCTTCTCTCTCTTCTTTTTTTCTTTTCTTTTCTTTTCTTTTCTTTCCTCCTCTTGGATCCGGCCAACCACCTCCTCCCCGGACTCCCTCCTCTCCTCCGGCGCTGCCCCGGCGAGGGCAGACCGCCACCTGGCCGGCGGCCAGGCCGAGCGCCCCCAAGGGGGGGGCGCTGTGCGCGGGGACCAGAGGGGGGCAGCAGCCCCCCTTCCCTGTTCTTTTTCCCTGTGGGTCCCCCTTCTCTCCCCTGCGTTTTCCCTCTCTCTCCTTGCGTTTCTCTCTCTCTCTTGGACCTCTCACTCTCTCCTGGGTCTCTCTCTCTCTCTTCCTGGTTCCTCTTCCTGTTCGTCTTCTCCATTTGGAAAATGACTCTTATCAGGGCCGGCCCCTCCTTTTGGATTGGGGCCGCGTTCTCCTCCGTTGGCAAGACTTAGGGCCGGTACCCTCCTTTTGGATTGGGGCCGAACTTCCCTTTGTCGGGCGCAGCAAAGGAATCACCTTTCCTCCTCTTTGTTTGTTTCCTAACGCGGATCTCAACCCCGCGTCTGGGCAATCCCTTAACGCGCTCCGCGCGTTTCTGTATTGACACGACGCAGAGTCAACTCCCGCGTCTGTGATTCCCGCGTCTGCTATTCCCGCGACGCAACTCTCGCGTCTGTGATCGCCGCGTCTGCTATTTCCGCGACGCGACTCCCGCGTCTGCGACCCCCGCGTCTCACTTTCCAAACCCGCGTCTCCCTGTGCACTCTCTCCTTCTATGCATTTCTCTCTCTAGGTTTCTCTCTCTAACTCCTTCTCTCTCCTCTTCACTTTCTCTCTCCTCATAATTATATATTATTTAATGGCGCGTGCGCGAGTTCCATGGATTCCAGACTTTTCGGCTTTCCGGTGATTTAGGCGAGTGATCTCGCTATCCTCTTGCCTTACTATTATTGGTTATGCGAGTATTCTCGCTCTCGCCTCCATTTGGGTTTCCCCGCTTCGTCGGGTCGACATGTATTTTATTTCTTGTTTCCATGTAATTGTATTGGGCTGAGTCCCTGTATTTGTGTATGGCCGAGTGCCAATATCTGGACATGTATTGCTCTGTGACGAATGCTTGTATTATGGTAGTTAATTCTTGTTCATGTGGTACTAACATTGCAGGTCTCTCAGCCTTTAACCTCCGGTCACTCACTATCTCGAAAGAGAGGTGATTGGGACCGTCAGGTTTCTCAGTGCAGCCTCCGATCACTCACTATCTCGAAAGGGAAGTGATTGGGACCGTCAGGTCTTCAGCTCCGCTTGGTTGTGCTCAGCTACTGCTTTACGACATGCCACTACTTCATACTTGTCATTTACATGCTACTATTTAACACATGTATATCACCTGTCAACTGATGTGTTATCATCTAACACCTGGCATGCTACTACTTGACACTAACTCATGTTATACCACCGGTCATGAACACTTGTCTTTGGCTAGACAAACCTGATACATGTTATGATTAACTTTTTCCTCATGATTATCACATTACGGGAATGTAGTACCTGATCCTTGTTATGTACTCCAGTTATGCCTGTTATGATTCCTGTTATGACTCCTGTTATGACAAGTTATGATCCTACTCATTCCCGTAATCTGATAATATTAACAAGCTATAAAAAGGACAACTTGCACGGGAATGGGAGAAAGTGATGGATGCCGGAATGATACCTTGCTTATAGTAATGGAATAAAATACTGACGGTTCGTGTTAGGGGGATTTAAGGCCCTCAGGAGATGCGTGTTAGGGGGACTTAGGGCCCTCAAACTGGTCCCGGGTGTACGGGAACTACTATAAGAAGTGCTATCAATTCTCCATCTGCTTCTGGTAACAACCCTCGGCTTGCTTATATATGGATGTATGTGTGTCGGGATGTACACCAGGACACATACCTAGATATATGAGTCAGACGAGTAATAATAATATAAGACTCCTGTCATGCCTGTTATGATTCCTATTATGACTCCCGTTATGATTCCTGTTATGCCCGTTATGGACTCCTGTTATGATTCCCGTCATGTACTCCTGTTATGACTCCCGTTATGTACTCCTGTTGTGCCTGATATGTGTTCCTGTTACGACCACTTTATAATTCGGGTTGTATGTACTTGGATTACGATGATATGAGATAAAGGTATATAGATGAGGGTTTCCTTGTTTGGATTATTCCTTCGATGTACTAGTCTCACGGAGTCGTAATCAAAACCTATACAATCAGAATTACTCATACTCGGTTTTATAACGGATTTCCTGTTTTATGATGATTATGTTATACCTGTTCATACCTGCTATACCTGTATACACACTTGTGCTCATCCTGGCTCGCCACTTGGCTTTTACCTCACCACTCGCCTGGGGAGTTTCATCTGACTCCCCTGGATCCTCATGTCCAGGTCATGGAGCTTGGAGCGGTGGATTCTCCCAGTTGCTGATCAGAGTGGCGCAGCGGAAGCATGGATCCCCAGCAGACCGTCTGGAGCTCTATCCTTCCAGGCCCCCTGTGTGCCTCTCGAGTTTTCCTTTTGTAGACTCGTGAGTGCCTTTAATACTGTTCATACTTGTACATCTCTTTATATTCTCGCAATTGCGCATATCAGTGACGTAATATTCATGTAATATTGGATCACCTCTGGTGATAACTTTGTAATTGTACTCATATGTTGGAAAGTATAATGCACCACTTGCTTCCGTACTCTGATTCTTGCCTGTACTGATGCTTAGCGTATATACGTGAGGGTATTTCTGACCTGCGTATATACGTCGCAGTAACGTCTCCGTACCCGCAGGATCGGGGCGTTACAGGAACTATGCCCGCACATGCAGGCATGCATGCGCATGCGCGCCGCCGCTGGCGGCAGCCGGCCGGCCGGCGCCGGTGCCGGGTCCGGGCTAGGGCATGGGCACGGGTCGGGTTCAGGTCTGAGTCTGGGTTCGGGTTCCCTACCTGGCCTGGTTCTTTTTGAATCTGGTCTCAAGGTATGATCCGAACCAGACCCGCTCCGCTACCTGAACCGGACCGGACCCGCTCCGCTGTCAGGTTGCGACCCTGTTGGACTGCCAACAGTCGCGAATCAATTGGACTGCCAACGGGTGCAAACCAGTTGGACTGCCAACAGTCGCGAACCAATTGGACTGCCAACGGGTGCAAACCAGTTGGACTGCCAAAGGTTGCGAACCAGTTGGACGCCCAAAGGTTGCAATGGTTGGGTCGAAAGGTTGCAATCTTTCAGCCCTGTTGGCCCCTCTTGGAGTGCTATATAAAGCACTCCAAACTCTCAATTGAAAAACACAGAAACACAAAAATTCCAAATATCTCTCTCTATTTATCTGAGTTCTGATCTGCGTGAAGTGATTTTCGGCGTTCTGAACTGTGCTTCCAGCGTGAAGTAGGAAAGCGGCTTCCCGCGAGAAGTGAGAATCCGAAGCGACTTCCAAAGGAGATTCTGCAAAATTGTTCTGAAAGAGGAATCAGAAAATTCAACATATTCTTTTATAAGAATTGTTGTCTGAATCTGGTACTTCTGAAGAAAAATTCTTCTTCAACCTTCCTTCGTCCTCAACAGTAGGTGCTCCTCCAGAGAGTAAAGGCAAATATTCAGTTGAAATTTGTCCTTGTACCGCTGCTTCAACGATCCTGTGGAAGGTACTGGTTGACTACGGTTCGACCGTACGGTGATTTGGTAGTGCTATCCAAATACCGTGAAAGAGTGTTGTATCTTGGGAGACCAGCGTCCATTATCCCGTTAGCACCGGTGCGGGGGACGTAATTGTCTTAAGGAGATTCGCTTTAAGCGTACCTCACTCTAAATACTGTATAAGTGGATTAAGTCCTTTATACAGGGGATATACTTTACAGTATATCGAGACTGACTTAGATTCAGTCTATTAACTTACAAAAAAATGTTATTGGATGTCACAAATTCAAGCCTTGAGTGCAATTTTTTTTCATTTTTTGTTTTCTCTCTTTTCTTTATACATTTTACGCTTGCATTGAAATTCTTATTACATTTACGTTCACACAGAAAAAATATCTTGCGTCCGCCGCTACATGAGACAAATAACACCCTATAACATTAAAATGTATAATACTTGCTACATGGACACCCACAACAGTCCATAGCATCTCCTTCTAAAAATACAGTGTTATAACCCCTCCATTTTGGCTTCTGGTATCATGTTAACACCTTCCAATGTTGATGTTTTTTGCACCAATCTCTACAAAGTAGGAAGTACTCTGCATAGTTATACATGCTGAAATTTTCTACCTTAGCCTCTGATCTCTACTCCCTTTGTAAAATTTGTATGGTTGGCAAGAGTTTGCAAGTGTTAGACACCTAACATATGGTAACTCTTGTTGCAAAGGAGGACTAAATGTGAACCCGAACTTTGTCTTCTCTTCATTTTCGAATTACTTGTTTGAAAAAAAAATGTTCATAATAAATTCTCTTTGTTTTCTATGCTTTGTTGAAGTTGGTTTAGTAAACTGTTGTTTTCATTAATTGAGAAAGAACAGAAGGGAAAATAAGCAGAATTCCACCCCTTTTGATGTACAAAAAGAAAATCCTTTACAAATCTTGACATTTTGGCCATCCAGTCGCAATCTTTACCAAATATCAATACTCCAATTTTATTAATATTAATTGTCATAGCTCGTATCAAACCCTCGAATTAATCATGTTTGACGTTCAATTTTCAACCTCAATGCATCAAACTTTTTATCGCAATCCAACCGACATAAATATTAAATATTAATTATATATAGTTGAGCTGGTCTTGATGTTGTGCGCAGATAAACAATCAATGAAGAACCCTTCAGTCACAGATGCAGTAGAGAAGTACCACCCAATGACAAGAATAAGGAAACAATAGGAAGAAAACAAAACACAAGATTTAATGAGGTTCGGCGATTTGTCTACGTCCTCGGGGCAAGAAAGAGAGAGGTTTATTGATTCAATAACCAATACAAAGTCATGCATACATATGAAGAGGCAAGAAAGAGAGTGCTTTATTGATTCAATAAGCAATAGTGTCATGCATAGAAGAGGACTCTGCCCCTTTATTTATAGCCAAGGAAATCCAGAAGATTTGGAAACCTCAATTGGACTCGTTTCCAATTCAGAAAAGAATTCTGAAATCTGGAAGGATCCGTCTGTCGGTCGACCGACCCAAGTCCCGGTCGATCGAGCGGTCGACCGCTCCAACCCGAGAGCAAAGCCTTGTCAGTCGGTCCCGGTCGATCGAGCGGTCGACCGCTCCAACCCGAGAGCAAAGCCTTATCAGTCGGTCGACCGGGCAGTCGACTCTTATTGCCTGTACTCATTGGTGCACACCGGTCGACCGGTAACTCCTATCGGTCATTTATTATCTTCGTCTTTGGCTCTGATGGTTACTGATCGTTGTCATACCTCTCTCTCTTCCTACAATAATTGAAGAACTTGGGGCACCATCTCAATTTTTTTTCAGCGCGTAGTATCAGAGCTTCCCAGCAGTGTCGTGCACACTGCTGTCAAATTCTCAAGAGAACAACTAGCTTTATAGGAGCCTATTGCGCCGTTTTGCGCCAGTAGCCTTCTAGATGGAGTTGCCCAAATCTTTATATACCCAAGACCATCCCCACGTCTAGCCGACGTGGGACTATTTGTTCGATCCAAATCCCAACACTTGAGGCGTGAGGAAGAACCTGTAAAACTACTACATTCAGCCTCATTTAGAATGGTTCAAACCATTGCTATTAGGCTTATTTCATAACCCTAACGCTAACCCTAACCCTACCAGTACAAAAGAGTTTCGTTGCCATTAGATTATCTTTTTATAACCAAAATAAAAATCCAGTGCCTTCTAAGAGAATAATGAAAAAAACTATCTATATACAATCAGATATTTATTTTCCATTCTCTCTCTCAAAAAAAAAAGGAAAAAAAGAGTTAATAATTCCCCTTTTTTATTTCTAATATTCATGCATTATTTGCACGTTAACATTTGAGAGAAACTTGCATGGCATGTTACAAGGAGTTCTGCTCATTTGACCCCCTCCGTAAGGTCTCAGAGGCAAATTGAGGTACATAGCTGAACAGAACTTTAAACTTAAGCGATCCTAAGTAGCAAGTGAAAATATCATTATAACGAAAATACAGAGCAACAATTAGTTATAAGGTAGTAATGACTATAAAATTATAATCATTACTGCAACTATAGTAACGTGGCAAATATGCTATTGCCCCTGCAAGGGAAAATTGATTGTAATTAACTATACTAGAAATTGTATATGTGCCTAGATGACACAGCAAAATTTCATCTAGAAGAAAATAGAGGATAAGAATAAAATAATATTTCTATTTTTTTATTTAGATTAAAAAAAAAAAGTAGAAGAAGAAGAAGAAAACTTGAGCTTTATCCCGCTTAGACTTCTCAACATGCTACAAGAGTTCACACATGGGTGTTTTTGCAATATTTCCTTTCATTTTCTTTCTTTTTTCTAATTTACATATTTCACCTTGTCTTTCGTATATTTCCATATACAGTCTTGCATTTTTGAGTTAATTTCACGTCTACATCCTTGCCTCTCGCAATGGTCAACAAAAACCAGTCAAAGAACTCCCCAAGCTGACGAAAAGACATGTTAGCAAAATAATTCTGAAATATAAAAGACAATGTATAACATGATATTCTGCAAAACTAGAAAAACAGCACGAAAAAGAAAACGCATCAATTACAAAAAAGTCCTCATCATTAGAAGATAAAACTGCCCGAATCAATGAATTTCATTTGGAAAAACGTACCCATTTAATTATTATTCATCACTCAAATAAAAGGATCAACAAGAATCATGAAAGAAGTGGGCATTGCCCGTGAAAACAGTAACACTACGTAATCGTTGGCCTAGCTCGCGGATCATATGCAGTTGAGGTCTTCGATTTTACATCCTTTCAAGTTTTTGTCCTCAATATTTATTTAGTTTGAAATAGTTTTATTCTCTGCCACCCAGAATAGGGACAATCTCTAGATGTAAGCTCTAAATTAATTAGTTCTCTGATCCTATCTGCTGCTGGATAATACCTCTGAATTAATCAATAGAGGTCTGGGTTGGTAGGGACGCTAGCTAGCTGGCTATTGTTTTCTAAGCAGTAACTGTTACGGTCTTCCACATTTCATTAATAAGATTTTAACGGCTAGTTGATTATTGTTGTACATTAATATGATTGTGGCTGAAAGGAGAATGGAAATTGCCAACCCCAAAAGTGAGAAAGCCCCCCCAAATTTTTTTTTTACAAGTATGCCATTATTATTATTTTTTTTTTGTCTATTTCACTCATGGTGAAAAGTCCAAAAAACCTATTTCTTTTTCCTCTTTCCTCTTTCCTCCATCTCCTTCCTCCTCTTTCTCTGGCGACCCCCCCCCCCTGCCCCCTACTCCTCCCCCAGATCTGTTCGGCCGGATCTGGCCGAACACGGAGTCTAGCCGGTCTAACAGATCTGCGTCTGTTCAACCAGACTCCAGCCGAACAGATCTGAGGGAGGGGAGGGGGCGGGCAGGGGAGGGGGAAGAGTTGGGGGAGGGGAGGAGGGGGGAGGCCGGTGGAGAGCCGGTGATGGGAGGGGAGGCCGGGGGAGAGTCGACGAGGGGGGAGTTCTCCAGTGAGGGGGCAGCCGAGGGGAGTTCGTCAGTGAGGGGGCGGCCGGTGGAAAGGGAGGGAGAGGAGGAGAAGAAGAAAAATGTATTTTCATCATTTTTTTTTATTTTTTGAGGGGGACTTTTATCAAATTTGGGGGTGCCCTAATCTATGGGGTGCCTTCCTCATTCTTGAGGGTGGCAATATCTGTTCTCAGCTGAAAGGTTACTATGTGGGAAGCAGTAAGAGATATTACAAATAGTGCTTGAACTGGGCTAACCCTTTCATTCATGCTAATTTTGGATTGCTTATTTTTGTGTCTATATTGAGACTCCTATTTATTTGGTGTATTATAGCTCTGAACTAATATAAAACTAAATTGAATCTGATAGCACAGCAACAATAGTAAGCTAAAAAGAGAATAAACAATATAAAACTGGATAGATAACTCTACCAACATACATTCAACTTCCTAATGTTGAGATATTGTTTTGTTTTCAAGAAGAAATAATGGTTCAAGAAAATTCAATCGAATTGGAGAACTAAAAAGACTTGAAAAATAAGCAGATCAAGAAGTTTTGTGTGAGAGACGACAGGCATGTCGACTGCACACAAAGCGTTGTCGACATGCCTATCGACAGCCCTTAATATAGAAGAACTCAGTTATCGATTTTTGACAGGTCTAAGAAGGCGGTCGACACATGAATCTTTTCCCTTTCCGGGCGCATTCAAGTTCTTTTCCGGTGGAGCTCGAATATGAATTAGTTCCCATTCAATGAAGTTTTGTGTTTAAAGGTTAAAGGGTGATTCTTTTAGATCAAAGAAATCAACTCCTATAAGAATTGATCAAGTTCTTCAAGCATCTGACGGGCAAGTTGATCTCATGATCTTAATAGAGTTTGTATTGTAAAACTCTATAAATAAAGGTTGCAACTCAGTAGATTGTAAAAAAAAAAAAAAAAAACTAATGTATAGAAAGGAGTACACAGAGAGAAGGTAAACTTTTATAATTTTGTAGGATTCAAGGGGAAGACAAATACTCTTTTGAGAATCAAGGGAAAACTTAAATCTCTTATTTATTAATAAAACTCTCTCAAGTTCTCTCTCTCTCCATAAACGTAAGTCAAGTTTGGGCTGAATCACATTAAATTCTCGTGTTCCTTTCTACTTTTTTGTCTTGATATTGCTAGTTTGTACAAGTATTACATATTGTCACGTTTCGTAACAATTAGTATCAGAACATATCAATTTTGCAGCACCTACTTGGTTATCTATAATGATTGTTTTATTTGGATTCATTGAATAATTTAGATCTAATTTAAATTATTTAGTCATTAGACTCTTTGTTCCTTTAATAGACTTGAGATTAAATCGTTACGGGTCCCAACCAACAATATTCAGTTTAAAAGTTATTAAGATAGTAAATTATATAATTTGTACTAAGTTCTAATTTATGTTTTATTAAAGAATCATTAAAATTGTGCCTCCTACGGCGCTTCAGAGGTCTGCATTAATCAGTCTCATATGGGTTCTGTCAAGGATTGTAACGCCCCGGTCCTGCGGGTACGGGGACGTCACTGCGACGTACATACGCAGGTCAGAAATACCCTCACGTATATACGTTAAGCATCAGTACAAGTAAGAATCAGAGTACGACAAGCGTAGCGTCCTTTCATATGCCAACATAAGAAGTACAAGGTACAAGGTTATCACAGAATGTGACATATATTTACATATCGCATGCATCATATATCACAGCCAAACTCAAAAGTACGATTTACAAGATAATTACAAAGATGCTCACGAGCTGAAGAAAGGTCCCGCGAGCCAAAAGGAAAGTCTGGAATGACAGCAACCGAGACTAAACAGCCTGCTCGGAAAGGAAAGCCTGGTCCTCCACAGAAGGCTCCACCTCGATCCAAGGTTCGGAACCTGAACATACAAATTCAAGGGAGTCAGGACCTCCCAAACAAGTGATCAGGTAACAGCCGAGTGGCATAAGAGGAAAGAGCATGAGAGGTGGTGCAATATCATGAGTAATCAGCCAGCAAGTAAAAGAAGCGCAACATGTTAAAAATGAAAGGGCATTATATAAGCTTAAGCTACGGCCTCATGAGACTAGTACCTCGAGGGAATAATCCAAACAAGGAAACCCTCATCTATATACCTTTATCTCATGTTACCGTAATCCAAGCGTATACAACACCCACAATTAGCGTCTTATTATTGTTATTATTATTATTATTACTTACCTTACCCTGATATCTAGCTATGTGGACTAGCGTCCCAGCACACATAGATCCATATTCCAGTAAAGTAAGGTTGTTATTGGAAACTAGCGGGGGTATCAACGAACTATGTTTACAGTGGGTCCCGTGCATACCCGGGACCACGGCCCAGGATTGTTCCGTTGCTTGGTAGACGGAACCCGCCGCAAGGCAAACAGGAGGGTCTTATTGTATGCCCTTATCATGATGGTACCAGGAATGAGGGAGCCAGCACTCCCCTCGGTCGCCTGGAGGCCCACAGGTCAGACCGAAAATTTAGTTGCACAACATACCTAATACCACTGTAAACACGAACACATATTGATAGCCGCATGTTTCCCCCGACCCAATGTAAGTTGTCCATTTTATGGTATATTAAATAATTATCAGATTTCGGGAATGAGCAGGAACATGTCAGGAGTACAGGTATATCAAGTTTGTAAATCATGAAGTCCGGTTATCATTCCCGTTATAATGATAATTATAGGAGTCAGGTGTATCATGCCTTGTTTTAATAGATAGCATGATAAGAGGTGATATTCATCAAGTGACAAGTCTTGCAAATAGCGATATATAATAAATGACCCAAAGATAATGTTCAAAATCAAAGGAGTAATTAACCATAACAATTAATCAAGATTAGTCGACTAGGGAGAGAAATTAGTCGACTTAGAGAAGGAGTTAGTCGACTATAGTAAAGGGTCAAATCGACTTAAGAAGGCTGCGTTCGGTTGGGTCGCGTCTCAAAAGTGGCACGTTTCAAGAAGGTGGTGCGTTTTCAAGAAAGTGGTGCGTTTTCAGAAAAGTGGTGCGTTTTCAGGAAACTGGTGCGTTTTCAGGAAACTGGTGCGTTTTCAGCAAACTGGTGCGTTTTCAGGAAACTGGTGCGTTTTCAGGAAACTGGTGCGTTTTCAGCAAACTGGTGCGTTTTTAGCAAACTGGTGCGTTTTTAGCAAACTGGTGCGTTTTCAGCAAACTGGTGCGTTTTTAGCAAACTGGTGCGTTTTTAGCAAACTGGTGCGTTTTTAGGAAACTGGTGCGTTTTTAGGAAACTGGTGCGTTTTCAGCAAACTGGTGCGTTTTTAGCAAACTGGTGTGTTTTCAGCAAACTGGTGCGTTTTTAGGAAACTGGTGCGTTTTTAGCAAACTGGTGCGTTTTTAGCAAACTGGTGCGTTTTTTGGAAACTGGTGCGTTTTTAGGAAACTGGTGCGTTTTCAGCAAACTGGTGCGTTTTCTTAACAAATATGAAATAATATCCAAGTCTTGGCGAGTAGAATTACTCGCCTAAAATGCGTCCGACGCAGAGAAACGCGGTCCCAATCCAAAGGAGGGTACCGGTCCTCACAAGAGAAGGCAAAAGGTTGATGGTGCAAGTCCAACTCAATATGGCAAAACGAGATTTTGCAAATGGCGTTGCGGGGAATGAAGCTATAGTCCGCCGGAAAGAGGTTGACGAGGGGGTGAAGATGGTATGCTCGGTGGAGGCTACGGTGGTGCGGGTGGTGGTGGAGATGGTGATGAAGTTTTATGGAGGTGATGGGTTCTTTGGGTGTCTCTTGGTGAAAGAAGTTGAAGAAGAAGGAGTTAGTGGTTGGAAAAGGGTGGAGAATATGGAGGAGAAGAAGATGGAGGAGCTAGTGGAAAAATGGTGAAGGTAAGGGGTTGTGATGGCCGGCCAAGGGCTTGGTGGAGATGGAGCTTGCTGTTGGAGCTTGCAGGAGGCAAAAAGGATGAAGGAAAATGAAAGAGAGAGAAGGGGATGCATATATATAAAGGGAGGAAACATTATAATAATAACCCATCATCACTTCCCTCCAAAGAGTGTGGCGTTTGCAAGGTCCCAAGGCTGCGTTTAGGCCAAAATGGAGCCAAACGCGGGAGCTTCAAGGCTGCGTCCAGAGAAAAACGCAAGGAAGCTGCGTTTCAAAGGAAAAGGACAAAGCATGGGGGATTTGACTTGAGTTGAATTGGCCCATAAGCATTTAATGCAGTAAGGGGAGGGTCACTGCATTAATGATAGATCCAACTGGTGAAGCTCGCGTTTGAGGAAGGAGAGAGAAAAATGGAAAAAGAGATAAGTGGAAAACTTGGATAAATTCTCGGTATCTGGGAAAATACCGAAAACTCCAGGAATGACCAAAATTGAAGTATCCCGGAAAACTATCCAAAAATTCACAAAAATCATAAATATTATGAAATGACTTTTGATGAAATCGGTTTTCATAAATTCTATCTCATTTTCAAAATAAAAATCCTGGAATATATTGGGATCGGTGTCTACACCTGGTAAGCTGGATTTTTTGATAAATTCTGAAAAATCCCAGAAAATACCTGAAGGAAGAATATGTAATTTTAAGAAAGAATATGAAAGCGGAATCCAGAAATTTGATTCCAATAGCAAATTAAAATTCCTGAAATCAACCAGTGATACTGGCCGACACCGGTTTTGAAGATTTTCATTTTAATTCCAAAATATTCCAGAAAATCATGAAAAATCTAAAATATTAGAAAATAATATTTGAAACTAAAATCAGTCAAATCCGGATACCAAACAGGTCAAGTCATGCAGTACTGCTGTAACACCCCGTTCCCGGAATACGTACTTAGTTGCGTATTCGTATTTTCTGATCGTATTTTTTGATTTACTGCCTATATTTGTTTTGTATTATAAATTATTTATATGAACGTTTTGTCTTGGATTTGGATTCGAGGACTCGGAGTCGGCCCTAGTCTGAACCGAGGGCCCGATCCTAGAGCATTGCTCGATTTGGACATTCCGGTATTCCGATTTGACCGATTTCAGTTTTAAACATCATTTTCCAATATTCTAGATTTTCTATGATTTTCTGGAATTTTCCTCAATTAAGTTGAAAATCTTCAAAACCGGTGTCGACCAGTACTGCTGACCGATTCCCAGATTTTTAATTTACAAACTAATTGGAATTTCTAAAAGTGCCTTTAGACATTATTTCTCAAAATCACATTTTCTATCTAAATACCTTTTTCTAAGGATTTTATGAATTTATGAAAATTCCACCGGTGTCGGTATCGGCCAGTATCGCTGGTTGATTCCAGGATTTTTAGTTTACTATCGGGATTGAATTTCTGAATTCCGCTTTCACTTTACTTCTTAAAATCATATTTTACTCTCTAATACATTTTCTGAGATTTTTCAGAATTTATCAAAATCCGGCCGACCCGGTGTGGACCGGTATCGGCGGCTGACTTCCGGATTTTTAATTTGAAAACGGGATTTTATTTTGGAAAACCGATTTCGTATTATTCCTCAGGATGACGTTTTCTACCTCCGGGTATTTTTGGGGATTTTTCTGGAACAGTCGATTTTCGGGCCATATTATAATATTATTATTTTCCAATCTTTCTTTTCTTTCTTTCTTTTCTTTCTTTCTCCCACCAACCCTGCAGCCCACTCCCCACGTGGGAGACACCTCTCCCCCCTCTCTCATTAATTCCCCATCACATCCCCATCACTCACTCTCTCTTTCCTTCTCTTTTTCTTTTCTTTCCCTTTTCTTTTCTTTCACTTTTCCTCCTTTCTCTTCTTCTTCTTCTTCATCTGGCGACCGCACCCAACCACCATCACCGGCCACCACCTCCAGCACCTCGTCGCCGGCGAGTGATCCCCCACAACTCCGGCCGACTCCTTCCTTCTCTTTTTCCGTTCCTTTCTTTCTTTTTCTTTTTCTTTTCTATTTTCTCCCCTAGGTCCGGCCTCCACCTCCATCGCCGGACCCCCCTTCTTCTCCGGCGCCCCGGCGTGGGCAGACCGCCGCCGGCGCGCGGCCGGCGGCCTGGGCGCGGCCGGGGGCCTCGCGCCCCCGTGCGCTGCTGTGGAGGGGGCAACAGCCCCCTCCTCCTTCTTCCCTGGGGTGGCCGGCGCCACCCCGGTCTGGCGCCGCCGGCGCTGTGCCGGCGGCCGTGGGCGGCCAGGGGCCCGCCTGGGCCCCTGTGCTTGATCTGAGAGGGGGCAAGCCCCTCTCTTTCTCTCTCTGTTGGAGGGGGGCAAAGTCCCCCTCTTTCCCTGCTGGAGGGGGGCAACAGCCCCCCTCCTGTGTGCTGTTGGAGGGGGCAGGCGCCCCCTCCTTCTCTGCCGGCGGCCGGCGCCGGCCGGCGCCGCCGCCTGGCCGGCGGCCAGGCTGAGCGCCCCCTAGGGGGCGCTGTGCGCGTGGATCCAGAGAGGGGCAAAGCCCCTTCCCTTTTTCTCTCTCCTGGGTCCATTCTCTCTCTCTCTCCTGGATCTCTCTCTCCCACTTGAATTCTCTCTTTCTCTCTCCTGGGATTCCCCTCTCCCTCACTCTCTCTCCTGGGTCCCTCTCTCTCCCTTGGATCTCTCTCTCCTCAACTCCCTGTCTCTCTTTGTGACTTGCCGACGCGGATCTTACCCCCGCGAGCGGGCTCCCCCTTGTAACGCGACCTTCGCGTTACTGTATCGTCACGACGCGAGGCTAACTCCCGCGTCTGTGATCTCCTCGTGCTAACGCGATGCGGACCCCACGGCCGCGTCCGCGTTTCCCTCGTGCCCTGATTTGAACGCGGGCCTCGATCCCCGCGTTTGTGGTGTCTTCACAACGCGACTCCCGCGTTTGTGATTCCCGCGTCCGCGTTCTTCTCCGTTGGCAAGGCTTAGGGCCGGTACCCTCCTTTTGGATTGGGGCCGAACATCCCTTCGTCGGGCACAACAAAAGAGTTAACTTTCCTCTTCTCTGATTGTTTCCTAACGCGGGCCTCCAACCCCGCGTTTGTGGTATCTTCGCAGAGCGATCCCCGCGTCTGCTCTTCCCCGCGTCTGCTATTTCCGCGACGCGACTCCCGCGTCTGCGACCCTCGCGTCCCACTGTCAAACCCGCGTCTCCCTGTGTCCCTTTCTCTCTCTAGGTTTCTCTCTCTAACTCTTTCTCTCTCCTCTTCACTTTCTCTCTCCTCACAAATATATATTATTTTATGGCGCGTGCGCGAGTTCCATGGATTCAGAGTTTTCGGCTTTCCGATGATTTAGGCGAGTGTTCTCGCTCTCGCCTCCATTTGGGTCGACATATATTTTATTCCCTGTTTCCATGTATTTTGTATTGGGCTGAGTCCCTGTATCTGTGTATGGCCGAGTGCCAATCTCTGGACATGTATTGCTCTATGACGAATGCTTGTACTAGGGTAGTTTCCTTCTTGTACATATACCATGCCTGTGATGTATTGTACTGCCTCATATCATACTTGGCTTCCGGACCCTTCAACCTCCGGTCACTCACTATCTCGTCAGAGACGTGATTGGGACCGTCAGGTTCTCAGTTCAGCCTCCGGTCACTCACTATCTCGAAAGAGAGGTGATTGGGATCGGCAGGTCTCTCGGTGTTCAGCCTCCGGTCACTCACTGTTCCGAAAGGGAAGTGATTGGGACCGTCAGGTCTTTCGGCTTCGCCTGGTTATCATGACCAGCGTTCAGTGCTTTACCTCTAGAATCGTCTAGGCGGGATGCTGCCGGATTTCCTACTCGCACTTCAAGCCGAGTTGTTCCGGTAACCTTGCCAGACGCTCCAGGGATAAATACTGTTTGCTGTCTGTACTTCCAGCTTGCTCCGCTCCGCTTTGTTTGTGCTCAGCTACTATTCTACCCCATGCCATTACTTCATGCCTAACACCTGTCTATACTACTTGTCGTTTTCATATTATTTTTAACACATGTATATCACCTGACAATTGAGTGTTATCATCTAACACCTGACATGCTACTACTTGGCAAGACCCCTTGTTATGACATGACTTGCCACCGGATTATTATCAATCTCTTGACATGACTGGTTACCTGTCTAATATCATCCTCCTGTCATGCTATCACTTGACACCCAGCATGATATACTTGACCTGTGATTATCACATTTACGGGAACCCTGTCTTGTTATCCTGTACTATGTACAGTGACCTGATATCCTGTATCATGATCAGTGACCTGTTATCCTGTATTATATACAGTGACCTGAACTCCTGAATTCCTGATCATGTCCTGTTCCTGTTATTCCCGTAAATTGATAATTAACCTAATAAATCATAAAAGGAACAACTTGTATTGGGTCGGGGGAAACATGCGGATATCAATATGTGTTCGTGTTTACAGTGGCTTTTAGGAATGTTGTGCAACTACATGTTCCGGTTTGACCTGTGGGCCTCCAGGGGACCGAGGGGAGAGCTGGCTCCCTCATTACTGGTACCATCATGATAAGGGCATACATAAGTCCCTCCTGTTTAGCCTTGCGGCTGGCTTCCGTTTTCATGCAACGGAACAATCCTGGACCGTGGTCCCGGGCATGCACGGGACCCACTGTAAACATAGTTCGTTGATACCCCCGCTAGTTTCCAATAACAACCTTGCTTTACTCGGATATGGATCTATGTGTGCTGGGACGCTAGTTCACATAGCTAGATATCAGGGTAAGACGAGTATAATAATAATAACACTAATAAGACGCTAATTGTGGGTGTTGTATACGCTTGGATTACGGTGACATGAGATAAAGGTATATAGATGAGGGTTTCCTTGTTTGGATTACTCCCTCGAGGTACTAGTCTCATGAGGCCGTAGCTTAAGCTTATATAATGCCCTTTCATTTTTACCATATTGCTTGTGCTGGTTTTACCTCGGATTTCCGGTTTTATGATTATTATTATATTAACTGCTCTATTCCTTGTATCCACCTGCCTCCTGCTCATTATCTTATCATGCCCTGAGTGCAGTCTGGTTGTATGTGCTTAGATTATGGTGACATAAGATAAGGGTATATAGATGAGGGTTTCCTTGTTTGGATTATTCCTTCGACGTACTAGTCTTATGGAGCCGTGATCTGGAACCATACAATCAGATTTGCTCGTCCTCGGCGTTATTTGGTTTATCGCTTTACATGTGCTTACCCTTGCTCGCCACTTGGCTTTAGTATCACACTCGCCTGGGAGTTTCATCTGACTCCCCTGGATTCTCATGTCCAGGTCATGGAGCTTGGAGCTAGCCAGTGCACGGAACTTGTGGATTCCCCCAGTTGCTGATCAGAGTGGCGCAGCGGTAGCGTGGATCTCCAGCAAACCGTCCAGAGTCTTATCCTTCCAGGCCCCCTGTGTGCCTCTCGAGTTTCCTTTAGTAAACTCGTGAGTGCCCTTTTGTACTATTCATCCATGTGCATCTGCTTGTAATCTCGCAATTGCGCCATTCTGGTGATGTAATATTGTTGTAATATTGGATCACCTCTGGTGATAACTTTGTAATTGTACTCATATGTTGGAATGTATAATGCACCACTGCTTCCGTACTCTGATTCTTGCCTGTACTGATGCTTAGCGTATATACGTGAAGGTACTTCTGACTTGCGTATATACGTTGCAGTAATGTCTCCGTATCCGCCGGATCGGGGCGTTACAACTGCTATATGAGTAAGGATAGTAGAAAATAAATATAATAATAATAGAAGAAAATATGCTCAAAAAATCAGAATACGTGACTGTGCACGTATACTGGGAATGGGGTGTTACAATCTATCCACCTTACAAAAAATTTCGTCCTCGAAATTTCAGGAAGGGGAAGATGACGGTAGAGAAGAATAGGAAGAAGGGTTTTACCAACTAAGTTGTAAATAGATGGGGATATCGCTCACGAATAACGTCCTCCCGTTCCCATGTGGCTTCTCCTGGCACATGTCTATTCCAAGAAACCAATACTAATGGTATTGCTTTATTCTTCAATGTTTTGATACTTTTGTCCAGGATGGCCATCGGTTGCTCTTTATAAGACAGATCTGACTGTAGTTCCAGTTCGGAGTGATCTAGAATGTGACTCTCATCCTTGATATACCTCCTCAACTGTGATACATGGAATACATTGTGTACTCCTTCTAAAGATGGAGGTAATGCCAATCGGTAAGACACATCTCCCACACGATCCAAAATTTCGAATGGGCCGATGTATCTCGGACTAAGTTTTCCACGAGTACCGAACCGGATTACCCCTTTGGTGGGTGATATCTTTAAAAATACATGCTCACCGGTTCTGAATTCCAATGGCCTTCTGTTTGTGTCTGCCCAACTCTTTTGTCGGCTCTGTGCTGCCCGGAGGTGATCTCTGATAACTCGGACTTTGCTTGTTGTCTGAACTAGAATGTCTGGTCCCATAAGTCTTCTTTCGCCGACTTCGTCCCAACATATCGGTGACCTGCATTTCCTGCCATACAATGCCTCAAATGGGGCCATTTTGATACTAGCCTGATAGCTGTTATTATAAGAGAATTCTACCAAGTGAAGATAGTCTTCCCATGACCCTCTAAATTCTATCATGCAGGCTCGTAACATATCTTCAAGGATTTGAATAGTCCGTTCAGATTGTCCGTCTGTCTGGGGGTGATATGAAGTACTGAATTTAAGACGAGTTCCTAAATTTTCTTGGAGACTTTCCCAGAAATGTGATCGGAATCTCGTGTCTCTATCTGACACGATACTAACTGGAACTCCATGTAGACGAACAATTTCTTTCATATATTTTTCTGCAAGAACTTCTGTTGACTGACCTACTCTGAAAGGTAGAAAGTGAGCTGCTTTTGTGAGGCGGTCAACGATCACCCATACTGCATTGTTACCCTTAGGACTGCGGGGTAGTGCTGTGACAAAATCCATGGTGATATGTTCCCACTTCCATTCGGGTATTGGTAAGGGCTGAAGAAGTCCAGCTGTTCTCTGGTGTTCTATCTTTACCTGCTGGCAAACTAAGCACTTGGCCACATGTTGGGCTATCTCCCTTTTCATGGCATTCCACCAGAACTTCTGTTTCAAGTCTTGATACATTTTATTTCCTCCCGGGTGTATGGAATAGGCTGAACTATGTGCCTCTGCCAAAATTTTCTGTCGAACTTCTCCTTGGGGGACACAAATTCTATTACCAAAATATAAGGCATTATCCGAATGTATACGGAGGTCAGTTCTCAATCCAGCTTCTATCTGAGCTCTGAATTTCTGTAATCTGGGGTCTTCTTTTTGAGCTTCTTTAATCTCATCCATCAGGGTTGATTGAATCTGAAAGGTCATCAACTGTCCTGTTTTACCAATTCCTTGTACTATCATTAAGTCCAATTTTATGATATCTTGAATCAACTCCTTCTGTTGCGTAAGTTGTACTAGCATTTTATTCTCTGGCTTCCTGCTCAATGCATCTGGTACTGTATTGACTCTGCCTGGATGATACTGTAAATCTATATCATAATCCGCCATTAATTCAAGCCACCGTCTCTGCCTCATATTCAATTCTTTCTGTGTGAAAATATACTTAAGACTTTTGTGATCAGTGTAGATTAGCACCTTGTCTCCCAGAAGATAATGTCTCCAGATTTTCAGTGCGAATATTACTGCCGCCAGCTCTAAGTCATGAGTTGGGTAATTCCTCTCATGTGGCTTCAGTTGCCTGGATGCATAAGCTATGACGTGACCATGCTGCATTAATACACATCCCAGGCCTTTCCCGGATGCGTCACTGTATATAACCATCCCTCCTCTTCCTGAGGGAGTCTTCAAAACTGGAGCTGTAATGAGTCTTTCCTTTAATTGCTCAAATGCTGCGGCACATTCCTTGGTCCATATATATTTTTCTCCTTTCCGGGTGAGCTTTGTTAACGGGGCTGCAATCTTAGAAAAATCTTGGACAAAGCGCCTGTAATATCCGGCTAATCCAATAAAACTCTTAATTTCTGTTACTGTCCTTGGAATTGGCCAGTCCTTTACTGCCTGAATTTTACTAGGGTCTACTGAAATTCCTTCTTCTGAAATTATGTGTCCAAGGAAGGCCACACTATTTAACCAGAAATCACATTTGCTTTGCTTAGCATGAAGTTGTTCCTGTTGGAGAGTCTGTAACACTATCCTCAAGTGGTCTGCATGCTCTCTGTCGTTCTTCGAGTAGATCAAGATGTCATCTATAAACACTACTACAAACTGATCCAAGTACGATGAGAACACTCTGTTCATCAAATCCATGAAAACTGCAGGGGCATTGGTGACTCCGAAAGGCATAACTAGAAATTCATAATGGCCATAACGAGTTCTGAATGCTGTCTTTGGAATATCTTCTTTCTTTACCCTTAGCTGGTGATATCCTGATTGCAAATCCAACTTTGAAAATACTCGGGCCCCATGAAGCTGATCAAACAGATCATCAATTCTTGGTAAAGGGTACTTATTCTTGATGGTAACTTTGTTCAATTCTCTATAGTCTATACATAACCGTTTACCACCGTCCTTTTTGTTTGCCAAGAGTACTGGAGCTCCCCATGGTGAAGCACTTGGTCTAATTAATCCCTTATCCAAGTATTCTTGCAGCTGTTTCTTTAGAATCTCCAACTCAGTGGGTGCCATTCTGTATGGAGCTTTGGATATCGGAACTGTACCTGGAAGGGTATCGATAGAGAACTCAATTACCCTATCAGGTGGAAGTCCTGAGATCTCCTTAAATACTTCTGGAAACTCATTCCAAACTGGCACTCTCTTCTTCTGGACCTCACCAGCAGTCATCTGTGCTTTTCCTTTGGCAGGTTTGCGTTCTCCTTCAAATTGGAACTCAGGCTGAAGCGGTATTCTGAAAATAACTTTCTTGCTTCGGCAATCAATGACCGCATGGTATTTACTGAGCCAAGTCATGCCTAAGATTATGTCGTACCCTTTAGTATCTAGTACGAGCATATCTATGGCCAAGGTCCTGTTACAGAGTTCTACAGGGCAATCAATACAAACCTTAGTAGATACGACTACTCCATTCCCTGTACTAATCTCCCATTGGTGGTCTAAAGTTCGAACAGGTATATAATGCAAGGCAACAAAACGATCAGATATGTAACAATGAGATGCACCCGAATCAAAGAGGGCAAGAACGGGCTTCGAGTGTACCCTGATCTTACCTGTTACCACTTCTCCAGAAGTTTCGGCCTCTTCCGCTGTCAGGTTGTAAGCTCGTCCTCTTCCACGGCCTGCTGCAGCTCTAACTCCCCTCTGGACTGGGCGGATAACTTGCTGTGGGGGAGGGGGAAGGGCTCTCCTAACCATTGGCCCCTGGTTCCTCTGTCCATCTGGTCCTGGAAGCGCTGGCAGTGCTTGGTTGGCTATCCCCATTCTCTTGTGGGGGCAGACTTCTACTGAATGATCACGGGAACCACATGCCAGGCATAACCCATTTGCCCTACGGCAATTCTGTTGAGTGTGACCCGGTTTCTGGCAATAGTTACAAACGGGAAATGGTTGGGTTGTCTGAAAGGGGGCTCGCCGAAATGGTCGTCTCATTGGCGGAGCCCTCGCTGCTCTGTATGGACCTCCTCTCCCTGCTGGTGGAAATGGCCTCTCATGGCCTGGTTCCTTATCATGTTAGATTTCCCTTTCTCCAGACCTCGCTCCACCTCTCGAGCTATGGTGAGGACTTGGGAATACGTTTTCAGCTGCTGGGGCATCAAGAGAATTTGAATGTCCATTCGCAAACCCTGTTGGAATCTACTCGCCCGCTTTTCTTCATCAGCCACCATATATGGAGCGAAGCGGCTCAGCCTCAAGAACTCAGCGGCATACTCATCCACAGACCGGTTCCACTGCTGAAGTCGGATGAACTGTTCTTCCATTTCTTTCTGAGCGGTGGCAGGGAAAAATCTACTATAGAAGCTTTGAGAAAACTGGTCCCAAGTGACAGGTTTCTCCAGTCTTGCTTCTTCAGCTAGCCACCAGGTCCTGGCTACATCCTTTAGTTGAATCTTGGCGACCTCCACTTGATTTTCTTTTGGGACCCGGGCTGCGTTCAACAGATCTGTGGTGTCAATCAGCCATTGCTCAGCATCTAGTGGTTTCTCTTCTCCCGTGAATATCGCCGGTTGCAACCGCCTGAAGTCTGATACATTCCCCGGCCTTTGTTCCTTGGGAGTTACTAACTCTTGCCGAAGGAGTTCCGTCTGCTGTTGCTGATTTTCCATCATAGTCTGGATAACCCTCAGAATCTCAACATTCTCTCCCATGGGTCCATTTGATGTTTGCCCGGCATTGTTACGACTCGCCCTTCTATCCATACTTATGTTGGTAAAAAGGAGACTGGAAACTGGAAAGATGGAAGGATTTTAGGACACAAGGAAAGGAATCAAGAAGGACAAGATAACTTTGTACATTGTAGTTGGCAATGGCAAATTCCATTAATTTGCTGCTTGGTTGTACTATAGGTGTGAGAGCCTAGGCTCTGATACCAACCTGTAACGCCCCGGTCCTGCGGGTACGGGGACGTCACTGCGACGTACATACGCAGGTCAGAAATACCCTCACGTATATACGTTAAGCATCAGTACAAGCAAGAATCAGAGTACGACAAGCGTAGCGTCCTTTCATATGCCAACATAAGAAGTACAAGGTACAAGGTTATCACAGAATGTGACATATATTTACATATCGCATGCATCATATATCACAGCCAAACTCAAAAGTACGATTTACAAGATAATTACAAAGATGCTCACGAGCTGAAGAAAGGTCCCGCGAGCCAAAAGGAAAGTCTGGGATGACAGCAACCGAGACTAAACAGCCTGCTCGGAAAGGAAAGCCTGGTCCTCCACAGAAGGCTCCACCTCGATCCAAGGTTCGGAACCTGAACATACAAATTCAAGGGAGTCAGGACCTCCCAAACAAGTGATCAGGTAACAGCCGAGTGGCATAAGAGGAAAGAGCATGAGAGGTGGTGCAATATCATGAGTAATCAGCCAGCAAGTAAAAGAAGCGCAACATGTTAAAAATGAAAGGGCATTATATAAGCTTAAGCTACGGCCTCATGAGACTATTACCTCGAGGGAATAATCCAAACAAGGAAACCCTCATCTATATACCTTTATCTCATGTTACCGTAATCCAAGCGTATACAACACCCACAATTAGCGTCTTATTATTGTTATTATTATTATTATTACTTACCTTACCCTGATATCTAGCTATGTGGACTAGCGTCCCAGCACACATAGATCCATATCCCAGTAAAGTAAGGTTGTTATTGGAAACTAGCGGGGGTATCAACGAACTATGTTTACAGTGGGTCCCGTGCATACCCGGGACCACGGCCCAGGATTGTTCCGTTGCTTGGTAGACGGAACCCGCCGCAAGGCAAACAGGAGGGTCTTATTGTATGCCCTTATCATGATGGTACCAGGAATGAGGGAGCCAGCACTCCCCTCGGTCGCCTGGAGGCCCACAGGTCAGACCGGAAATTTAGTTGCACAACATACCTAATACCACTGTAAACACGAACACATATTGATAGCCGCATGTTTCCCCCGACCCAATGTAAGTTGTCCATTTTATGGTATATTAAATAATTATCAGATTTCGGGAATGAGCAGGAACATGTCAGGAGTACAGGTATATCAAGTTTGTAAATCATGAAGTCCGGTTATCATTCCCGTTATAATGATAATTATAGGAGTCAGGTGTATCATGCCTTGTTTTAATAGATAGCATGATAAGAGGTGATATTCATCAAGTGACAAGTCTTGCAAATAGCGATATATAATAAATGACCCAAAGATAATGTTCAAAATCAAAGGAGTAATTAACCATAACAATTAATCAAGATTAGTCGACTAGGGAGAGAAATTAGTCGACTTAGAGAAGGAGTTAGTCGACTATAGTAAAGGGTCAAATCGACTTAAGAAGGCTGCGTTCGGTTGGGTCGCGTCTCAAAAGTGGCACGTTTCAAGAAGGTGGTGCGTTTTCAAGAAAGTGGTGCGTTTTCAGAAAAGTGGTGTGTTTTCAGGAAACTGGTGCGTTTTCAGGAAACTGGTGCGTTTTCAGCAAACTGGTGCGTTTTTAGCAAACTGGTGCGTTTTCAGGAAACTGGTGCGTTTTCAGGAAACTGGTGCGTTTTCAGCAAACTGGTGCGTTTTTAGCAAACTGGTGCGTTTTTAGCAAACTGGTGCGTTTTCAGCAAACTGGTGCGTTTTTAGCAAACTGGTGCGTTTTTAGGAAACTGGTGCGTTTTCAGCAAACTGGTGCGTTTTTAGCAAACTGGTGTGTTTTCAGCAAACTGGTGCGTTTTTAGCAAACTGGTGCGTTTTTAGGAAACTGGTGCGTTTTTAGCAAACTGGTGCGTTTTTAGCAAACTGGTGCGTTTTTTGGAAACTGGTGCGTTTTTAGGAAACTGGTGCGTTTTCAGCAAACTGGTGCGTTTTCTTAACAAATATGAAATAATATCCAAGTCTTGGCGAGTAGAATTACTCGCCTAAAATGCGTCCGACGCAGAGAAACGCGGTCCCAATCCAAAGGAGGGTACCGGTCCTCACAAGAGAAGGCAAAAGGTTGATGGTGCAAGTCCAACTCAATATGGCAAAACGAGATTTTGCAAATGGCGTTGCGGGGAATGAAGCTATAGTCCGCCGGAAAGAGGTTGACGAGGGGGTGAAGATGGTATGCTCGGTGGAGGCTACGGTGGTGCGGGTGGTGGTGGAGATGGTGATGAAGTTTTATGGAGGTGATGGGTTCTTTGGGTGTCTCTTGGTGAAAGAAGTTGAAGAAGAAGGAGTTAGTGGTTGGAAAAGGGTGGAGAATATGGAGGAGAAGAAGATGGAGGAGCTAGTGGAAAAATGGTGAAGGTAAGGGGTTGTGATGGCCGGCCAAGGGCTTGGTGGAGATGGAGCTTGCTGTTGGAGCTTGCAGGAGGCAAAAAGGATGAAGGAAAATGAAAGAGAGAGAAGGGGATGCATATATATAAAGGGAGGAAACATTATAATAATAACCCATCATCACTTCCCTCCAAAGAGTGTGGCGTTTGCAAGGTCCCAAGGCTGCGTTTAGGCCAAAATGGAGCCAAACGCGGGAGCTTCAAGGCTGCGTCCAGAGAAAAACGCAAGGAAGCTGCGTTTCAAAGGAAAAGGACAAAGCATGGGGGATTTGACTTGAGTTGAATTGGCCCATAAGCATTTAATGCAGTAAGGGGAGGGTCACTGCATTAATGATAGATCCAACTGGTGAAGCTCGCGTTTGAGGAAGGAGAGAGAAAAATGGAAAAAGAGATAAGTGGAAAACTTGGATAAATTCTCGGTATCTGGGAAAATACCGAAAACTCCAGGAATGACCAAAAATTGAAGTATCCCGGAAAACTATCCAAAAATTCACAAAAATCATAAATATTATGAAATGACTTTTGATGAAATCGGTTTTCATAAATTCTATCTCATTTTCAAAATAAAAATCCTGGAATATATTGGGATCGGTGTCTACACCTGGTAAGCTGGATTTTTTGATAAATTCTGAAAAATCCCAGAAAATACCTGAAGGAAGAATATGTAATTTTAAGAAAGAATATGAAAGCGGAATCCAGAAATTTGATTCCAATAGCAAATTAAAATTCCTGAAATCAACCAGTGATACTGGCCGACACCGGTTTTGAAGATTTTCATTTTAATTCCAAAATATTCCAGAAAATCATGAAAAATCTAAAATATTAGAAAATAATATTTGAAACTAAAATCAGTCAAATCCGGATACCAAACAGGTCAAGTCATGCAGTACTGCTATATGAGTAAGGATAGTAGAAAATAAATATAATAATAATAGAAGAAAATATGCTCAAAAAATCAGAATACGTGACTGTGCACGTATACTGGGAATGGGGTGTTACAAGGATTATGTCCGTGCTTGGTGGAAGCGAGTTTTGGCACGATCCAAAAAGAATACGGATTGCAATTTTGAGATATGGACAGAGACCATAATACCATAAAATTTCATGTCGGCCCATCCGATTTGGCTCTTACTTATTTCCATCCAAATGATTGAAGATTATCATCACTTTTCATTTTTTCTGCCATGTTTTTCTTGTTTAGGTATATATTTTCTCCCAAAAAGATACACTAACTGTTGGGATCTGGGTCGAACAAATAATCCCGCGTCGGGTAGACATGGGAATGGTCTGGGTATATAAGAATATGAGCAACTCTATCTAGAAAACTAGTCTTTTGAAATAGTGCCCAAGTCTAACAATTTGTATGAAAGCCATGTTCTGAACTTACTCCTGTGTGTGCGGATGCTGTTCGATGATGCCAACCCACGTAACACGTGTCTTAAAGGGCCTTTTGTTTGCATGAAAAGCTACATCACTAATTTCTCAACTGTGTGATTCATTACTGTTGGGAAAAAAATTATGATGAGCGGGGCCTACTAAAAACCTCTTTTTTGCTTTACAGTGATGGGAAAAAAAATTTGCGGAATCACTATGACTACAGTAATCCTGTAAGGGTTCCACAAAAATTAGCTTTTTTAATTCAATCTAAACGGCCCCTGGAATATTCTCTCCCGACTAGATATTAATACAAAGTACAACACCTCACGTAATGAAGAGTTAGTCTCTAACAAAATAAGAAAAAGAAGTCATTAAGAGATCGTTTGTTTGCATGAAAAGCTACATCACTAATTTCTCAACTGTGAGTCAGATTTATTACTGCTGGGGAAAGAATCATGATGAGCTGGGCCCTACTAAAAACCTCTTTTTTGCTTTACAGTGATGGAAAAAAAATTACGGAATCACTATGACTACAGTAATCTTGTAAGGGTTCCACAAAAATCAGCTTTTTCTTTTGAATTTAATCTAAACAGCCCCTGAAATATTCTCTCCCGACTAGATATTAATACAAAGTACAGCACCACACGCATTGAAGAGTTGGTCTCGAACAAAATAAGAAAAAGAAGTCATTAAGACGACGTCTGTTTGCATAAAAAGCTACATCATTAATTTCTCAACTGTGTGTCTGATTTATTACTGTTGGAAAAAAAATCATGATGAGCTGGGCCCTACTAAAAACCTCTTTTTTGCTTTACAGTGATGGGGGAAAAAATGCGGAATCACTATGACTACAGTAATCCTGTAAGGGTTTCACAAAAATCGGCTTTTTTTTTTTCAAATTCAATCTCAACAGCCCTTAAAATATACTCTCCCGACTAAATATTAATACAAAGTACAGCACCCCGTGGGACAAGTTCACGTACACTTTTTAAAGTCGGCGTGTACGGACATGTGTCTCATTGTGAATGCGCGTGTAGAAGTGGATCTCAGAGGGAAACATATCTCTCACATCGCGGAGTTGATGTGCAATTTGTACGGCTTCCTACTATTTTTTTGGGCACTCTTGCTCGCTAGAACTTTTGAAAGGATGGATGGTAAGCAAAAAGCAGCGATCCCAACATGCATGAGGGTGTCAATTTTGCTAATTAAAATGTATGAATTTAGTGTTTAATTTTTTTTCCCTTCTTAATCATTTCCTTTTTATCAACCATCCAATTTGAGTGGAAATCATGTAGTGTACACAGTAGAAAGAAATTTCTTTGTTTGTTCTTTGCTTGTTTTTTTTCCTTTAGCACAACTTTGTACTCTATAAATATGTAAATTTTACAACTATCTAATTGGTTCATTGAAAAAAATGAATGAATAGTATGAAAAATGATTTAGGTATCATTGGCTCATGACATTACAAAATTCATGCTTGGAGTATTAAAAATGAATGTATTGTTTTCTCTCACCTCGTGATCATTGTGACTCAAGTGGTATTAGAGTTGAAAACAAGATTAATAAAAGATCATTTGCTTACAACACGTATTTGTTTTCCTCTGTAGAAAGAGACTTCCCATTATTTTCAGAAATGAGATCACTCTCAGATTATTTTGTAGTTAATTGTACCAATCCCTCTCATATCTTGTGGTTCCACTGTATTCTACCATGAATTTTCCTACCAAAATTTGCATAATTCACACTTTGCAAGTTATTAGATAATTATTTATGGGTTCTGAACTGATTTTATGTGGTGCTACGTACAAAGAGAAGAGACAGATGTGATAAAATTATAAGTGTACAACAAAAATAACAACCCAAAACTTTAGGGCTAGCCATTTGAATTCTTTTTCTTTATAAAGCCCTGATAATGGCCATTTCTTTATTAAATATAATCACACGATGAGTGGTTGATTAGTTGATCACTTAATCAGTGGAAGAGTTTTAGCAGTACGAGCTTCTTTTGCAATTTGCTTAGGAGATTCAATTCCTTTTCAGAGAGGTAATCTACATGCTAATTATATGGTCAACAAGGGTAATCTCTCCAGTTTGTATGTTAATAGATACTGATTTCGCGGATGTATCTCGTTTGAAGTTTAAGAAAAAAAGTAGGGTGACCAGGGGTGGAACCAGGTATAAATTTTGGGGTGGGTTGTAATTTTTTTTAACATATACTTATGAATTATATGCATTTCCCAAAAGAATAAACAGTATTCTCTACTAAATCAGGAGTGGAACTAATAATAAATTTGCTAAAAAAATGCCAAAATAGAAGGGGGTCTAACACAATATCTGAAAAAGAATAAAAATAAAAATGAATTTAAGACAATATTTGAAAAAATGGGCCGGACTATAGCCCGGCCCAGCCCACCTTTGGGTCCGCCTCTGGAGTGACTGTTGTTTGCATTTGTTAAAACTTGGGTGGTTTATCTAAAAGAACAACTTAACTCAATTCCAAACAAACCCTTAATTAAAGGATAACCATCATTTGCCACAAAAATATTATAATAATCTATAAATACTCTTAAAAGTAAATAGAAAATTCGCGCACGTTTTCTTGACTTTCCTCTATTTCTTTTATCTTTTCATAATTCAATTTTATGTCTTTCGTTAACTTTTTTCTTTTTTCAATTTTTTTCTATGACAAAAGTCGTCATAGCTCAGTTTTGAATATGGGAATCTCGTTCTTAGAAAAAAAATTAATATGGGAGTATCGTAACTCAGTATTAAATAACCAAGAAAAAAAAGAATTCTTCTACATTGAGATTTGAACATTTGATTTAGAAAATGTCGGAGCTGATCGAATTATTAATTGGACTTTTCTTGATGTTGATATCAGAAATACAACATCACACAAATTTTTTCTTTAGATCATTCTTTATTATTTGTGAATACGTTCAATTTTGTACTTATTCACATTCTTGTTGAAGAATATTTTTTAATTATTTAATTGCTTCCTTAATTTTCTTCTCCATTTTTTATTTTAATTTTCTAAATTATTTTTCTTATTTTTATTTATTTTTACCATTTTCTTTTTTGTTTTGTTTTTTTTATTCTAATTACTTATTTCTTATTATTTCTTTTAATGTTTTCTAGACTCTTTTTCTTTCCTCTAATTCTTTTTCCTTTGTTTTTCTTTCTCTTTCCAATGCTTTTAGCATTGTTTTTTCTTTTTCTATCATTGTTTCTTGTTTTATGATTTTGTTCTGCCTTTATACATATTTTCTTTTCTCTTTATTACTTCCACTTTTTATTTATATTTTTCATATTCTTTATTTTCATTCTATAGAATATTTTCATTTGAAGTTCCTTTCCTTCATATTTTTTATTAGCCTTTTGTTATCTTCTAGATTAATTTTATTATTTTTTTAGATTTTACTTTATGATTTTTCTTCATATTTTTCTTGATTTTTTTTTCTAGATCCAGTCTACATATATTTAATATGTTTTCTTTGTTTTTGAACAGATTTTTGAGGACTCATCTTTCTGACTCTGTCTGTGTTTTTTATTTTATTCTATATTTTTTTCATTTCTTTTTAAAACCTTTTTCTTTCTTTTCGAAATATTTTTCTACTTTTTAATCTTTTTTATTTCTCAAATGTTTTTTTAATTGTGCTTATCCTTTCACTTTTTCCTTTACATTTTTAATTTCTTTTTTTCTTTTTTTATAGTTTTCATATTTTAATTTAATTTTATTTATTTATAATTTATACTATTTTATAAATTTTTTCTTTTTCTTTTTTAATATTTCTCATGCTTTTCTATCTTGCCTTTTATTTTCTTTTTTTATTATATTTTATTTTATTTTTCTTTTGTTTCTTTTGTTTCCATAAGTTTTTCTTTCTACTTTTTGAGATTTTTTCTACTTCCATTTCTTCTTTTGTCTTTTCACAATTCTTTCTTTCATTTTTTTTCCAAATTTTCTCTTTTCCATTTGGATTCTATTCAGTTTTATTGTTCTTACTTCTCTTTATTTTTGATTTTTGATTTTTTATTTTTCAAGATTTTTTCTTATTTTATTTTTTTATATTCGTTTTGGTTTCATCTTTTCCTTCAGATTTTTTTGTTCTATAACTTTTTTTAATATGTTCAACTTTTTATTCGATTCTTCCTCTTTTCTTTTCTTTTATTTTTTAATTGATTCCTTATTAGCTTCTCTCTATTTATTTATTTATTTTTCTAATTCTTATTTCTTTACTTTCTAAAAACTTTTTGAAATTTTATTTACTTTGACTTTTTCCTTGTTTTGTATATTCTGACCACTTGTTTCTTTTCTTATTCTTTCTTTTCACATTTTCTAAACTATTTTTTATTTTATCTAATTCTTTGTTTTCTTTTCTTTTCAATTTTTTAACAATTTTTCTTTTCTTTTTTTTCATTTTTCTTCTTTATGATTTTGTTCCACTTTTAGTTTTTTTTTTTTTACTTTTTCACATTTCTTTTTTCTTTCATTAACCTATTCTTTTAACTTTATTTTCTCCTCTATTTCTTTTTTCTTTTCTTTTCTTTTCTTTTCTTTTCTTTCCAACTTTTTAATAATTTTTATTTTTACTTTTTTCACATTAGAGATAAGTCAAGTTAAAAAAGACTTCACTTGCATGGCATGTGCAATTTTTAAGTAATAATAAACTTCCCTTTCAAACTAATCTTATTCCAATGTTAGTCAGATACCATGATGTAGGACACCAAAGAGTAAGGCAAGATAAACAGCAGGCCAAAAAAACTTGACCTGTTGACAGCCCTTCATTTGAACTGTCAATAGGCTTTTTTTTTTGCGAAATTGATATGCTCTGATCCCAATTGTTGCGAAATTGATATGCTCTGATACTAATGGTTGTGACTCTCAGGATCGATGTTAGCAGAACTTGGCAATATGAACAGTATTTGCAAAAAGAAAGCTTGATGTAAAGCAAACTAGTAATACCTAGACAAAAGAGTAAAAAAGAAAGAACACAAGGATTTAACGTGGTTCGGCCCAAACTTAGCCTATGTCCACGCAGAGAGAACTTAGAGAGATTTATTAATAGACTTGGTACAAAGAGATCTAACCTTCCTCTTGATGTAACAAGAGTATTCACCTTTCACTTGAATTTAACCCTAGATTACAAGAGTAATACCTTCTCTCTATGCACCTTCAACTTACTCCTCTCTTTCTTGACTTTTCCTGGTCTCCTCTACTTGAGATTCTCTATTGTAGAAACTCTTTGAGATTTTTTTGGTTGAGGTAATTATAATGCTTGGATAGGATTTTACAATACAACTCCTATTTGGACTGTAAGATGATCTTGGCTATTGGATGGTTGAAGAATCTTGATCAATCTTTTTAGAAATTGATCTCCTTGATCTAGAAGGATTTTAGACTTTTTAATCTTTAGAAACAAACCTTCATTGAATAGGAATTAGATCCTATTCATACTCCTCCTGAAATGGAAACTCGAAATCGCCTGAAAAGAAAATTGCTTTATTTTAATTTGCTTCTTCTGCTTCAAACTATCGTCTTCTCCAATTCAATTGAATTTTCTTGGACCATCTCTTCTTGAAAAACAAGGTAAAATCCTAATAATCTCCACCTTGACTTGTTTTTCAAATTTTTAGTAAAATAACTTGATATTTCGGATTAATACCTTGATTCTTTCCTTGGTTGTAATCGTGCTGTGAAGCCTTTAACTCTTACCCCCTCTCCCTGAGGCCTTTGGCTGATTTACCGGCATGACTTGGGCCATCTTAGGCCTTACCCGAGTGCACCCTTTCTCTTTCTCGCAACACTTTGACTTGGTTCACATTTCATTACACTCTTCCTTGAAGCTCCACCTCGCGATGAACTCCCTTCTAAGCTATCCTTGAAACTCTACCTCGAATTGTGTTTTCTTCCTTCAGTTTGTATAACCCTCCACACTTTTCTCCTTCCAGAATTACCCTGTCTCTTTGGCTGACTGTGGTGATGCTTTGTTGCACTTGGATTCGGCATCCTTCTTCGTCGAGCACCCTTATGGATATTAGATTGTACCGTGCCTATGGGACCCATCTCTTCCTATAACCTTAATTGTCCCAGTATCGATGACCTCACAAGCCGAGCCATCCACCATCTTGACATTCTCTTCCTCCTTTGCAACTAAGGAGTTATTGAACATCTCTTTCTGCGAACATACATGAATCATACTATCTGAATCAAATATCCAGCATTTATCTTGAGAAGTGTTGTCTTCATAAGAAGCCATTAATATTTCGGTGTCCTTTACGCCGCTTGCTACGTTTGCCCCCGCAACTTGCCCCTTCTTCAACCACTCTTGCCGATGCTTGCAGTCATTCTTCCAATGACCTTCCCTATGACAAATGTAACGCCCCAATTCCACGGATACGGGGACGTCACTGCAACGTATATACGTAGGTCAGAAAGTGCCCCACGTATATACGCTAAGCATAAAAGTACAAGCAAGGAATCAGAGTACAACACAAAGCGTGGTATACATACACATGCCAACATAAAAGGTACATATACAAGTCATCACAGTGTATGATAAACATTACATATTACATATGTCTTTTATCACAACCAAGTTCAAAAGTAAAATATACAATAAGATACCAAAAAGCTCACGAGTAGGATGAAGATCCCGTGAGTCAAAAGAGGAGTCTGGCACGAAAGAAGTAGAGCTAGTCTGCCTGCTCACTAAAGAAAGCTCGATCTACTGTGGACAGCTCCACTTCGATCCAAGCTTCAACCTGAACATACAAATCCAAGGAGTCAGGACCTCCCAATAATGAACAGGCTACAGCCAAATGGCTAAGTGACAAGAGTAGAAAGGTTAGAACACAAGAGTGGTATACAAGAACAGGTATAGCATAATCATGAAACGGGAAATGCAAAGTAAGGCTGATTACAGGCAAAAGTGATTGTATATGCTTAAGTCACAGTCCCATGAGATTAATACATCGAGGGGATAATCCAAACAAGGAAACCCTCATATATATACCCTTGTCTCATGCCACAGAAATCCCAAGCATATAGAATCAGAGTTGCAAATCATATGACAGTCAAAACGGGAATATATAACAAGAATGATAAGCATCGTAACAAACATCAAAACAGGAATCATCACTGGAATCATGACATAACGAGTAGACTAGGAGTCACAACATAGCAGGTCTCTATTATTATTATTACTCGTCTGACCCATATATCTAGGTATGTGCCCGGGTGTACATCCCATCACACATACATCCATATATAAGCTATCCGAGGTTGTTAACGGAAGTAGATGGAGAACTGATAGAACTTCTTATAGTGGTTTCCATACACCTGGAACCGGCTTTGGAGGCCCAAAGTCCCCCTAACAGTAATATCATAACACTTACCGCCAGTATATATATACATATATATATATATATATATATATACTTTTATATCCCATCACTATAAGCAAGGTATCATTCCGGCATCCATCACTTCCTCCCATACCCATACAAATTATAGTTTATTAAGAATTATCAGCTTACGGGGAACAAATGTACATAACAGTAATAGCCCTACAGATTCAAGAGGTGGCCCCCACAGATTCAAGGGGTGGCCCCCACCGTGTGGTGTGGCACTTTGTTCCGTGTGGCACTTTGTTCCGAGGGAGTGGATTCTAGAGGTGGCCCCCACCGAGTATGGTGTGGCACTTAGTTCCATAACAATAACAACAATAGGACAGGGTTCCCGTAAACATAATAATCATAAAGTCAAGTATGTCATGCTGGGTGTGAAGTGATAGCATGACTAGTGGTGATATTGCAAACAACCAAACATAGTAAGAGGTCGATATAGTCCGGGTCAGTCATGTTATAACAATAGGGTTTTGCCAAGTAGTGGCATGCCAGGTGGTCAAGTGATAACACATTGGAGGTCAGGTGATGTACATGTGTTAAAGGAAAACATGTACTGACGTGTCTGGATCATAGCAAGGCAAGGGGAAAACATAGAAGCAAACAGGGTTCAACGACCTCGAAGGGTCTGCCACGCATGGTATAAAGTAAAGAAGCAATAATATCACGGCAAGGTACAAGTATAAGAATGAAACAAGCAGTTGCACGGCAATACATAAACCTGGGAATATGAAGTGACAAGAGATGATATACACCAATTAATAGATCATAAAGTACAAGCCATGAAGTATAAGTAGGAATAATATATAGTACATGTATCAAGGGTGAGATACATAGTCAAGAAGGAAATCACAATACCAGACAGCCATAAGTTAGTCGACTAGGTTGGAATAGTAGTCGACTAATAGAAGGGTTAGTCGACTAGGAAAGTAGGGTGGTCGACTAATAATGTGTTCCAGAGAGTTTGGGTTTCTGTTTCAGGAAGAGTTAGTCGACTAGGTAAAAAGGGTAGTCGACTAACAGGGAACTACAAGTCGACTAATAGATACTTAAGTCGACTAAGTTTGAGATACAGAGAGTTGAGTTTATTTCAGGAGTCGACTAGGGGAATTCTAGTAGTCGACTAACAGGATATCTAGTCGACTGGTAATAGGGACTAGTCGACTAAAACTGTGAAGTCAGAAAAGGCTACGTTTCAGCTAAGGGTTTCTAGTCGACTAGGTTCTAGGTCAAGTCGACTAATCATGGTCGAACACAGTGTACAGAACTGAATCTGGTGGTTGTACTTGATAGTCTAAAAATGTGATTTTGAAGATGTAAATGTACAAGAATTGTAAATACAAGTATACTAGGAATTTGATGAGTCTTGGTGAGTAAGAATACTCACTAGGATTGGTTATGTGAAGCTTGATCCAAGGTGATAAATCCGACGAAGAGAGAGATGATCCCCAATCCAAAGGAAGTAGCTTGATTGAGGTTGAAGATGAAGATCTTGTTGATGCTTGAGGTGGAGATGATGACCTAGATGATGCCCTTGAGGTTGGTGGTGGATGTTGAGATGAAGGAGGATTTTGGAGAGGGGATTTCTTTGTGGAAGTGAAGAAAAAGAGAAAGGAAATGTAATGGAAAGTTTATATATGATTTGTGATTTGTAAAGGAGGTGTAATTGAGATGGAAAAGAGGGGGTTTTGTGTAAATGGGGAAGCATGAGGTGTCACTTGACCAATCATGGCTTGCCAAGAGAGGGGGGAGGTGTCCCTACTATGGCCACTTGGCCGGCCATGGAAGAGAGAGAAAGAGAGGTGGAAGTGTGTGGAATTTTGGAGAAAGTGGGATTTTGGAAAATTGGAAAATTGGAAAAGAGGAATTCTTGTGGCTTGTGGAAGAGGGAAAGAAATAAGGAAAAGGAAAAAGAATTTAATAAGAGAGGATATTTTCTCTTGGGCTCAGAATAAAACTGTTGAAAATACAGAATGCCGGGTTCGAATCAAGGATGCGGAAAACAATTCGGAAAATACCGGAATCGCCCGAAATTCAAGTATCTCGGAACGACTCGCAAATTTACCCAAAAATCAATAATAATATATGAAGACTCATAGTGAAATCCTTTTTTAGAAATACTTTATAGTTTTAAAACTAAAAATCCCGGAATCAGTTACCTACCGGCTCCGACGGAATTTTCATAAAATCATAAAATTCTCAGAAAAAGTATTTAAGTAGGAAATGTAATTCTAAAAGATAAAGTCTAAAGGACCATCATGAAATTCAAAACAGTTTGAGAATTAAAAATCCGGGAATCGGTCAGCGGCACTGGCCGACACCGGTTTTGAAGATTTTCAACTTAATCACAGAAAAATTCAGAAAATCATAGAAAATCCAAAATATTGGAAAACGATGTTTAAAACTGAAATCGGTTGAATCGGATAACCAGAATGTCTAAAACAAGTAAAACTCTGAGATCGAGTCCCCGGCTCAGACTAAGGCTGACTCCGAGTTCACCGATCCAAATCCAAGGCAAAACAATCATATAAGGAATTCATAATACAGAATAAATACAGGAAACAAATCGAAAAAATACGATCGAGAATCTGAATACGCAACTAAGTACGTATTCCGGGAACGGGGTATTACAATCCACCCACCTTACAAAAATTGCGTCCTCGCAATTTCATTAAGGGGTGAAATGAACACAAAGGGGACAAAGGCTGGAATAAAGGGCTCATAAAACCAAAACAGGGAATAAGATGAATACAGGAAGGATCAGGATGGAAAATGAAAGAATGACAAGAGAAAAACATTTAGAATGATAACCAACTCAAATGCAAGATATGGGGTAGGGGTTACCATGATATCCCTAAGGCTCCTGATCTGGATACTGGTCTTCACACTCTGCTGCGTCGCCTGAGGTCTCTGCTGCCATGATGTGAACTTGACCTCTACCTTGATCTGCTCTAGGCCTCATTCCCCTCTGCTGATAATCATACCGTTGAGGAGGAAATGGAACTCTTCGATCAACAGGTTCAGGGTTCCTCCTCAGTGGCGGTGCTGGAAATGCTGGGGCTAGATGTGCTGGAGCTGGAAGAGCTGGTCTGATCGGTGCCACATGTCCAAACTTCCTGTGTGGGCAATCCCTTAGCATATGACTCCCTGACCCGCACACTAAACATAATCCCTTGGCCACTCGACAATCCCTCTTATAATGTCCGGGCCTGTGGCAGAAGTTGCATACAATCTGAGACAGAGGAGGTTGGAATGGTCTCTTCATCATCGGGCCATGGGTTGCCCTATCTGCATCCTCCTCATCCATCAACTCAAAAGGCCTCTTCTTGGCCTGGTTCCTCATCTGGTTTGCTTGCTTCTTCTCTAGTCCACGCTCCACTTCTCGAGCTATGGTGAGAACTTCTGAATAGGTCTTCAGCTGCTGGGGCATCAAGAAAACTTGTAGGTCCATCTGTAAGCCCTGCTGGAATCTGCTTGCCCGCTTCTCTTCATCCGTCACCATATACGGAGCAAAGCGGCTAAGTCTGAGAAATTCCGCGGCATACTCATCCACGGACCTATCCCGTTGCTGAAGTCTGATGAACTGCTCTTCCATGTCTTTCTGAGCTGTGACAGGGAAGAACCTGCTATAAAAACTCTTGGAGAATGTGTCCCAAGTGACAGGCTTCTCCAGTCTTGCCTCCTCAGCTAGCCACCAAGTTCTGGCTATATCCTTCAATTGAATCTTGGCGACCTCCACTTGGTTTTCCTCTGGGACACGGGCTGCCTTCAACAAGTCTGAGGTGTCGGTCAACCATTGCTCAGCATCCAAGGGTTTCTCCCCACCCGTGAATATAGCTGGCTGCAGCCGTCTGAAATCTGATATATTCCCCGGCCTCTGTTCCTTAGGTGCTGCTATCTCTTGCCGGAGAAGCTCGGTCTGCTGCTGCTGGTTCTCCATCATCATCTGGATAACTCTCAGTATATCCACATTCTCTCCCGCTGCTCCATTCGATGCTGGTCCAGAGTTGCTACGACCCGATCTTCTATCCATACCTAGTTGATGAAGAATGACTGGAAAGTGATGGAAAAATGGAAGGATTTCAGGATACGAAGGAAGGAACCAAGAAGAACTAGATAATCAAGAAGGACTAGATGACTTTGTACATTGTAGTTGGCATTAGCAAATTACTAGAATTTGCCGCTTGATTGTACTATAGGTGGGAGAGCCTAAGCTCTGATACCAACCTGTAACGCCCCGATTCCACGGATACGGGGACGTCACTGCAACGTGTATACGTAGGTCAGAAAGTGCCCCCACGTATATACGCTAAGCATAAAAGTACAAGCAAGGAATCAGAGTACAACACAAAGTGTGGTATACATACACATGCCAACATAAAAGGTACATATACAAGTCATCACAGTGTATGATAAACATTACATATTACATATGTCTTTTATCACAACCAAGTCCAAAAGTAAAATATACAATAAGATACCAAAAAGCTCACGAGTAGGATGAAGATCCCGTGAGTCAAAAGAGGAGTCTGGCACGAAAGAAGTAGAGCTAGTCTGCCTGCTCACTAAAGAAAGCTCGATCTACTGTGGACAGCTCCACTTCGATCCAAGCTTCAACCTGAACATACAAATCCAAGGGAGTCAGGACCTCCCAATAATGAACAGGCTACAGCTAAATGGCTAAGTGACAAGAGTAGAAAGGTTAGAACACAAGAGTGGTATACAAGAACAGGTATAGCATAATCATGAAACGGGAAATGCAAAGTAAGGCTGATTACAGGCAAAAGTGATTGTATATGCTTAAGTCACAGTCCCATGAGATTAATACATCGAGGGGATAATCCAAACAAGGAAACCCTCATATATATACCCTTGTCTCATGCCACAGAAATCCCAAGCATATAGAATCAGAGTTGCAAATCATATGACAGTCAAAACGGGAATATATAACAAAAATGATAAGCATCGTAACAAACATCAAAACAGGAATCATCACTGGAATCATGACATAACGAGTAGACTAGGAGTCACAACATAGCAGGTCTCTATTATTATTATTACTCGTCTGACCCATATATCTAGGTATGTGCCCGGGTGTACATCCCATCACACATACATCCATATATAAGCTATCCGAGGTTGTTAACGGAAGTAGATGGAGAACTGATAGAACTTCTTATAGTGGTTTCCATACACCTGGAACCGGCTTTGGAGGCCCAAAGTCCCCCTAACAGTAATATCATAACACTTACCGCCAGTATATATATACATATATATATATATATATACTTTTATATCCCATCACTATAAGCAAGGTATCATTCCGGCATCCATCACTTCCTCCCATACCCATACAAGTTGTAGTTTATTAAGAATTATCAGCTTACGGGGAACAAATGTACATAACAGTAATAGCCCTACAGATTCAAGAGGTGGCCCCCACAGATTCAAGGGGTGGCCCCACCGTGTGGTGTGGCACTTTGTTCCGTGTGGCACTTTGTTCCGAGGGAGTGGATTCTAGAGGTGGCCCCCACCGAGTATGGTGTGGCACTTAGTTCCATAACAATAACAACAATAGGACAGGGTTCCCGTAAACATAATAATCATAAAGTCAAGTATGTCATGCTGGGTGTGAAGTGATAGCATGACTAGTGGTGATATTGCAAACAACCAAACATAGTAAGAGGTCGATATAGTCCGGGTCAGTCATGTTATAACAATAGGGTTTTGCCAAGTAGTGGCATGCCAGGTGGTCAAGTGATAACACATTGGAGGTCAGGTGATGTACATGTGTTAAAGGAAAACATGTACTGACGTGTCTGGATCATAGCAAGGCAAGGGGAAAACATAGAAGCAAACAGGGTTCAACGACCTCGAAGGGTCTGCCACGCATGGTATAAAGTAAAGAAGCAATAATATCACGGCAAGGTACAAGTATAAGAATGAAACAAGCAGTTGCACGGCAATACATAAACCTGGGAATATGAAGTGACAAGAGATGATATACACCAATTAATAGATCATAAAGTACAAGCCATGAAGTATAAGTAGGAATAATATATAGTACATGTATCAAGGGTGAGATACATAGTCAAGAAGGAAATCACAATACCAGACAGCCATAAGTTAGTCGACTAGGTTGGAATAGTAGTCGACTAATAGAAGGGTTAGTCGACTAGGAAAGTAGGGTGGTCGACTAATAATGTGTTCCAGAGAGTTTGGGTTTCTGTTTCAGGAAGAGTTAGTCGACTAGGTAAAAAGGGTAGTCGACTAACAGGGAACTACAAGTCGACTAATAGATACTTAAGTCGACTAAGTTTGAGATACAGAGAGTTGAGTTTATTTCAGGAGTCGACTAGGGGAATTCTAGTAGTCGACTAACAGGATATCTAGTCGACTGGTAATAGGGACTAGTCGACTAAAACTGTGAAGTCAGAAAAGGCTACGTTTCAGCTAAGGGTTTCTAGTCGACTAGGTTCTAGGTCAAGTCGACTAATCATGGTCGAACACAGTGTACAGAACTGAATCTGGTGGTTGTACTTGATAGTCTAAAAATGTGATTTTGAAGATGTAAATGTACAAGAATTGTAAATACAAGTATACTAGGAATTTGATGAGTCTTGGTGAGTAAGAATACTCACTAGGATTGGTTATGTGAAGCTTGATCCAAGGTGATAAATCCGACGAAGAGAGAGATGATCCCCAATCCAAAGGAAGTAGCTTGATTGAGGTTGAAGATGAAGATCTTGTTGATGCTTGAGGTGGAGATGATGACCTAGATGATGCCCTTGAGGTTGGTGGTGGATGTTGAGATGAAGGAGGATTTTGGAGAGGGGATTTCTTTGTGGAAGTGAAGAAAAAGAGAAAGGAAATGTAATGGAAAGTTTATATATGATTTGTGATTTGTGAAGGAGGTGTAATTGAGATGGAAGAGAGGGGGTTTTGTGTAAATGGGGAAGCATGAGGTGTCACTTGACCAATCATGGCTTGCCAAGAGAGGGGGGAGGTGTCCCTACTATGGCCACTTGGCCGGCCATGGAAGAGAGAGAAAGAGAGGTGGAAGTGTGTGGAATTTTGGAGAAAGTGGGATTTTGGAAAATTGGAAAATTGGAAAAGAGGAATTCTTGTGGCTTGTGGAAGAGGGAAAGAAATAAGGAAAAGGAAAAAGAATTTAATAAGAGAGGATATTTTCTCTTGGGCTCAGAATAAAGCTGTTGAAAATACAGAATCCCGGGTTCGAATCGAGGATGCGGAAAACAATTCGGAAAATACCGGAATCGCCCGAAATTCAAGTATCTCGGAACGACTCGCAAATTTACCCAAAAATCAATAATAATATATGAAGACTCATAGTGAAATCCTTTTTTAGAAATACTTTATAGTTTTAAAACTAAAAATCCCGGAATCAGTTACCTACCGGCTCCGACGGAATTTTCATAAAATCATAAAATTCTCAGAAAAAGTATTTAAGTAGGAAATGTAATTCTAAAAGATAAAGTCTAAAGGACCATCATGAAATTCAAAACAGTTTGAGAATTAAAAATCTAGGAATCGGTCAGCGGCACTGGCCGACACCGGTTTTGAAGATTTTCAACTTAATCACAGAAAAATCCAGAAAATCATAGAAAATCCAAAATATTGGAAAACGATGTTTAAAACTGAAATCGGTTGAATCGGATAACCAGAATGTCTAAAACAAGTAAAACTCTGAGATCGAGTCCCCGGCTCAGACTAAGGCTGACTCCGAGTTCACCGATCCAAATCCAAGGCAAAACAATCATATAAGGAATTCATAATACAGAATAAATATAGGAAACAAATCGAAAAAATACGATCGAGAATCTGAATACGCAACTAAGTACGTATTCCTGGAACGGGGTATTACAACAAAAGTGACACGCCTTTGATGAGTTTGGACCTTTTCTTTCTTCTCCTCTTCCTTTCCTTCCCATAACCACTAAACCCGATCCTTTTTGCTCCTCTTGATTTAGTCTTTTCTTAATCTCATTAGTTAAGAGAGTTGACGTGACCTCCTTCAAGATGAAAGTTTCCTTACCGTAGAGAATGGTGGTGACGATATGATCATATGACTCTAGAAGAGAACTGAGAAGTATCAATACCTTGTTCTCCTCGTCGATCTTGACATCAATAGTTAGAAGCTTGTTAATGACTTTATTGAAGAAGTTTAGATGCTTTATCACTGTTGTCTCTTCCTTCATGCGTAGCTCATACAGTTGTTCTTGAGATACAGCTTGTTGGAGAGGCTTTTCGTCATATACAACGTTGCTAATTTTGACCACAATCCTGTAACTGTTTCTTGATTTATGACATTGTACATAATCTCGTCTGCGAGACATAGTTAGATCGTATTTGCCGCCTTTAAATTCATCTCCTCCCAATCCTTATTTGACGTACCTGCAGGTTTTACTGACTTACCCTGTAAGGTCTTGTGAAGACCTTATTGCACCAGTAATACCTTCACCCTCTTTTGCCATAAGTTGAAGTTTTCTTTACCATTGAACTTCTCGACCTCGAACTTTGTCGTAGAACTTCCTATCTTCAGCATATTGTCCTTCGTCAACTTTTAGCTCTGGTATCAATTGTTGCTAAATTGATATGCTCTTATACTAATTGTTGCGAAATTAATATGCTCTGATACTAATTGTTGTGACTCTCAGAATCGACATTAGCAGAACTTGGTAATATGAACAGTACTTGCAAAAGGAAAGCTTGATGGAAAGCAAACTAGCAATATCTAAATAAAAGAGTAATAAAAAAAGAACACATGGATTTAACGTGATTCGACCCAAACTTGACCTACGTCCAGAGAGAAGAAGAGAGATTTTTATGTCTCTCCCTCACCTACTCCCCACCAACTCCATCATCTGCTTATACCTCAAATTTTCTCCCTCATCTCTCCAATTAATAAAATAAAAATGCAATTCAGAATTTTATACCTATACTTGGTATATATTCAGAACGGTGCATCTGCATGCATATGTTTTCACAAAATTTTCCATACTCCGGTACTCAAATTAAATAAATAAATAATTTCAAAAAAGTTTTAAGTAATATACCAATTACCGATTTTCATTATTGGTAAATCCAAAATTGAGAAAAATAAAGAGTAAACCAAGATTTAAAAGATTAGAGTATTACACATACATACTTATATCAGTGTAAAATAATACATAGATATCAATATTTCTCATACCAATTGATTCGATATGATTTATGAAAAAATAAATTTCACTTCGAATTTCTCTAAATGAATTATTGAGATTCATTTTTCTGACTAAAATACTTAATTTAATAAATATAAGAATTTTTGAAAAATATCATTAACACAATATTAATATATTAACCACGGGTTAAATAACCAGGTGTTACATGCAAGGTGAGATCAATTGCAAGTCTCGCGAAGACGTCAAGGAAAGCAACATGTGATGACATGGAGGTGAATGAAGTAACTCTTACAAGGTAGATTCTTTCCACTCGATTATCAACAGATCCTCTACAATCAATTTGAGCAATGTATGCAAGGTACGAAGACTGTGTCGGCATACACAAAGGAGTTCTATCGCCTCGCATCACGGTGTGATTTATCTTTGACCGAGGAGCAGCAGATTGCGAAGTACATTCACAGGTTAAACTACCCCATTCAGAAACATGTTACCATCCGGGACGTTGTCTCTGTCAATGAAGCCCAAAATAAGGCCATGGAGATAGAGAGGTTACGAAGCATAGCTCTACCTTCCAGGCGTCTTTTATCAATCGAAGAGCCTGTAGGAGACTCCACGATGACAGGTGAACCAATAGTACAACTACTGGTTAAAGCCTCTACATCGACACCAACAACAAACCCGTGATCGCAAAGAGCAAAGATAATCCTTACACCAAGTCTGAAACTGGTAAGTGTTACAGGTATGGTGGACCTAGATACAGGTCTAATGAGTGCCTGAAGAAGATGCCCATAATTATAGCAGACTATGAAGAAGATGATGATGTGCTAATTGAGACAAAGCCGGAGCATTCTGATTTCGTTGAAGAACATAGCGATCTCATCTCTTGTGTTATTCAGAAAGCGCTTTGCAGCCAGAAGATCCCTAACATCATGCAGAGACATCAAATCTTATATTCAAGGTGTTTGCTCAAGGATAAGGTCTGCAATTTTATCATTAGCAAGGAAGCTGCGAGAATATCATCTATAGAGTACTTATGGATCAATTGAAACTAGAGATAAAGTCGCATCATCACCCCTACGACATTGGTTAGATCAAGCAAGGCCCACATATCAAGGTAACAGATCTGTGTCAAGTTTTTATTTTCATTGGTGAACACTATCAAGATTCCGTTACTTGTAATGTGGTTGTTATAGACAAATGCTATATTCTTTTAAGAAGGTTGTGACAACAAAACGTTGATACTACCCATCGAGCAAGGGAGAACATCTATGTGTTTACTTGGAAGGGTAAGAGAGTAAGAGAGTTGTCATTCCACCGACTACAAGATCTACTAAGAAAAGGGTGCCCTCACCTGTGTCCCGACGAAATCAAAGTGATAGAATCTCTAGGGCGAGTTCTTTTGAAGAGGGAGACTGATGTAGGAGACCAAACAGTAATGTAAGACAAACAACAGGTTAAAAAAAACTTGATCTGTCAACAGCCCTTCGTTTACACTGTCGACTGGCTTTTCCCGAGAGAATGGAATTTTCAGACCTGTCGATAGCGCTCTCTCCTTACTTGTTGACAGGCTTTTAAAGAAAGTTGGGATTTTTCAGTTTTTCCTTGGCTGTCGATAGCCCCCTTCAACTGTCGACAACCCTATTACTTATCTAGGTATTTGACTTAGTTTATGATTCTGTTTTCGATCCAAATTTGAAATACAATAGATTTTTTATTTTCTTTATTTTGAACTTTATTTTAAATTTAGCTTTCATAGATAAAATAGGACTTTTGTAAGCCCACATAAAAGCCCTTAAATTCTTATTTTTGAAATCAACTTTTTATAAATCAAAATTGAACTCTTAAATTACTCGTGGATTTAAGTTCTTATCTTTAACTCGTGGATTCGGGTCATGTTGCCCGTGAATTCGAGTGCGGTGTTCGTGTATTTGAGCATGATTTTTCCACCTGAACGGTGCTTTAGAGTTCGTCAGCGCTAGAACAAGATCTAGTTGGCGTTGTTCGTCTTCTTCACTTTTCCGTCCTGCATCACACAACAAATACGAGCCCACTGCCTACGTTTGCCCCACACTAGAAGCTATCCAGCCAGCCCAGCCCAAGACCAAAATTATTTTCCAACATCCACAACAAATTGACGATTAATCCCAACTTCTCTCCCCCGCCCCCGATGCTCGCTCGCTGCAGTAACATAACAAAAACAAACTAAAAACACATAATTCATACATTCGTTTCTTTATTAAAACAAAACCTAAAAAAATAAAATAAAAAAAGAATCCAATCTTCCTCCTCTCTCTTGTGTTCAGTGTTCTCCCATCTGTCTCTCTCTCTCTCTCTCTCTCTCTATAAAATTCGTCTCCCTTCCTCTCTCCACTGCCTCCACACACACACTCTCTCTCTCTCACCCTTGATCTTCTTCTTGATCTCAATCTCCTTGAAGCGTAATCCAATCTAATCCAATCCCCGGCCTGCATGACCCAGACCAGACCGGGCTCGATGAACTCGGCCGCCAGCCCGAACCGGCCGACCCGCCGGCGGCCCGATCTCTCCCTCCCCCTCCCCCAGCGCGACCCCTCCCTCGCCGTCCCCCTCCCCCTCCCCCCTCCCTCCGCTCCCTCCTCCGCCGGCAATACTCCCCCCATCTCCGCCGCCTCCTCCGCGTCCACACCTTCCCTCCCAGACCTCGACCGCCTCCGCCGCCTCGGCTCCGGCTCCGGCGGCACCGTCTGGATGGTCCGCCACCGCCCCACCGGCCGCATCTACGCCCTCAAGGTCATCTACGGAAACCACGAGGACGCCGTCCGCCGCCAGATCTGCCGCGAGATCGAGATCCTCCGCACCGCCGACAACTCCTTCGTCGTCCGCTGCCACGCCATGTATGACCACGCCGGCGAGATCCAGATCCTCCTCGAGTACATGGACGGCGGCTCCCTCGAGAATCGCCACATCACCAGCGAGCCTTTCCTCTCCCACGTCGCCCGCCAGGTCCTGCAAGGCCTCGCCTACCTCCACCGCCGCAAGATCGTCCACCGCGACATCAAGCCCTCCAACCTCCTCATCAACAACAACCACCAGGTCAAGATCGCCGACTTCGGCGTCAGCCGCATCCTCGCTCAGACCATGGACCCCTGCAACTCCTCCGTCGGCACCGTGTCCTACATGAGCCCCGAGCGGATCAACACCGATTTGAACGACGGCGCCTACGACGGATACGCCGGCGATATCTGGAGCTTTGGCCTGAGCATGCTCGAGTTCTATCTGGGAAAGTTCCCCTTTGGGGAGAACTTGAGGGGGCAGGGGGACTGGGCCAGCCTCATGTGCGCGATCTGCTTCTCGAATCCGCCGCAGGCGCCGGCGACGGCCTCGAGGGAGTTCCGGAGCTTTATCGCTTGTTGCCTGCAAAAGGAGCCGGCGAAGAGGCTGACCGCGCAGCAGCTGCTGCAGCATCCATTCATCACCCAGGGCCAGCAGCAGCAGCCACCGTCAGGATCGATGTCGGCATAGATTGATGATGGTTGCATGATGAAATTATGAATCAGAATGATGAAGAAAGAAATTAGGGGGAATGGAATTTGGTGGTTGGTGAGGATGAGGGCAACGGAGAAGAACAATGTTTGTTTACTTTTCCTATAAAAATTCTCCACTCTTGTTGTTGTTTTATTTTTGTTTTTTCTTTTCTTTTTTTTTATTTTTCTTTTCTTATGGTGATAATGGTGGCAGTAGCATTAAGTGAATTGCGGTGCAAATGGGTTCCCAGTCCCAGTTTTGGATTTGATTTTAATGATGATGAAAGGTGAAGGGAACATTTGGTATAAAAAATATGTGATTTTTAGAGTAGGAAAAAAAGTCTCATTTGTCTCTATTTTATCATAATAAATGAGAATTTTTTTTTTCTGAGTTGAGATGAAAATAAAAATTTTCTTTTTATTTCTTTTTTTTTGCCCCCCAACTTTCGATGGTGAATGATTGTTGAGGAAAAGTAAGGCTTCGAAGGGATGGGCAGAGCTGGCTTTTTTCCTGTACTAATATGATAGAAGAAAAAACGTCTTTTCTCCTCTTTTTTTTCTTTTCAATAAAAATTATAATAAATCTTGGCTTCACAAAATTAGGATGAATTACCTTTTCTTTTGGGGTTGCTGTTGTCGTATTGTTTCTTTTTTATATTCTCATGTGATTGGTTTTTGGGTGTGGGCCATTGTCTGCATTTCGTGCTGATTGTTTTTTAGATTTGGGTGCTGGGGCTTTGCTTGGATTTGCTTGGTGGGCGAGTGAGTTCTCTCTCCCCAGAACAGAAACAGAACAAGCACAGCACCCATAAATGCTCAATGTTACAGGAGTATGGCATGGGAGCAAGGGAAAAAAGGCCACTCCTTTTGGGGCCTGTTTGGTTGCAAAAGGCCCACCTTGAATTTCTGAACCCTGTCACAGGTCAAGAGAGCCGGGCTCACTGTTTCATAGAAAATGACAACTTTCTAGCCTATTTTCTCAGAAACAAACATGCCAGAGAGGGAGAGGGAGAGGGGGAGGGGGAGGGGGAGAGGGAGAGAGAGATTGTCACATGAAAGAAGGAAGGAGTGTGATAGTGGACTCAGTCTCCATTAATGGGATACTTGGGATGGTTGGAGAGAGATTTTGTACAATAGAGCAGTTCGGCTCATCTGTGAGACCTACACATATTATAAGAAGGTCAATCTCGTATTGACACGTGAGATTGACTTTCTTATAATATTATAAGAAGTTCAAATACTTTAAAATTTTATATTCCTACAATTTGACATCTTATCCACATGTCAATACGGGGTTGACCCTCTTATAATATGTGTGTGCAGCTCACACATATGAACTGAAGTGCAAGAGAGAGCCTCTCTGCCCTGCTGCTGCTCTGCCATCACCAACAGAAGATGATGATGCTGCTGCAAAAGTGTGTGTGTGTTTTTTTTTTAGTGGCTGTGTTTTTGATGCTTGCTTGATTGGAGCTTCATTAGAGAGGAGACGGTTCTGACACTGCCAACTGATGATATGGGGTGCATATGCATGGGAAATTTTTATTACTAACAAGAGACTAACAAAAGTTCTTTTTATGTCCTGATGAGATGACAGCCTGGCGTGCTATTTTGGGAATCCTAGAAAGGGCTCCCCAGCTTTCTGATGATGGAAGGACCCTGGCGTGTGCTGTGGGTGGCATCAAATTTTGCTAACAATGGGGGCATTAGCAGATATTTTAACTATTTTTTGACCAACCTGTTAAAAGACAATCAAGTGGAATTTTAGCAGCAGGGAGAGATCCTGGAAGCACTCACTCTCAAGAAGAAGGGTAATATTATGTGGAGGAAGAATCTTATGAATTAGAGCTGAAGAAGATAGGCTTTTTGCAGAAATGCATCTATTTAGATACTAGATTCGATAGGCATTAGCTATAGGGTTTGACATATGATCAAGTTGTTATCAAAGTTGGGAATCAGTCTTTTGAGGCATCGGTGCCATAACTAACAGCTAAACAGGCACCTGTGACAATGGAGCGTCTGGAAGTTCTAGACTATAAAGAAGCACACAAGAGGAAGAAGATTCTTCATGGCAAGCCACAAATTTGTTTAGGGACATGGAACCTTCAAAGTTGCACTTTGTTGTTAAACAATCTGCTACTTATTAGATTGTGAGGAAGATGCCAGAGCACATTATGCCTGTTACTGGAGAACGGATATTTCCGCCCCAAAGATTGATGAAGGCATCCCAAAAATTATCACAAGTGTGCGATTATTTTTTTATTTTTATTTTTTACAATTTCACTCTTGACAAAAAGTCAAAAGGTCCCCCCCCCCCCCCAACCCCCCCCCCCCCCCCCCCCCCAAAAAAAAAAAAAGAAAAAAAGAAAAAAAAAGAATCTCCAACCCAACTCTGTTCGGCCAGAATTCGGCCAAACTACTTGAGCGAGGGAGGAAGGCCGGCGGGGGGAGAGGGGTTGGGGAGGGGGAGGAGGCCGGGGAAGGGGGGTTGGGGAGGGGAGGGTCGCCGGGGAGAGGGGAAAGAGATCAGCGGGGGGAGATCAAGGGGAGGGAGAGGAGATCGAAGGGGGAGATCGGGGAGGGTCGCCACAGGTGGGGGAGGAAAGAGTCGTCAGGGAGGAGGGAGAGGGGTGCCTTCCTTAATTTGCGGGCATTTTGGGAATAAAGGGAGTGCCTACATCAATTTTTTTTTTTGGGGTTCCTCCATCATTCTTTGATGTGAAAATATCCGTCCCCCCTGCTACAAAATGACTTAATCTATAGAACTGACTGGAATATCGTCTCACTTGTAACCCCCTGATCCCTGGTGTACGTATCACAGTATCCGTATGCGGTACGACGTACAAAATTGATTTGACCTCCGTAATAGTCCGATTGAGCTGATTTCAGTTTCAAAACTCATTTTCTAATATTTGAGATTTTTCAGGATTTTCTGAAAATTTTTCTGGAGTATTTCGGAAAATCTCTGTTGTTGGTGTCGACCGATACCGATAACCGGCCTTACGATTTTTATTTCCCAAACGGAGTTGTATTTTGTGAATCAGCTTTCACCATGTACCTTAGAATCGTGTTATCTACCTTAGGGTATTTTTGGGGATTTTTCTAAATTTATCAAAAATCCGGCCAAACCGGTGTCGCCCGGTATCGGCGATACCTTCTGGGATTTTTAATTTACAAACCGGATAGAATTTCTGCAAACCGTTTTCATATTACGTCTCAGGATAATATTTTATATTTTATATAATTTTTGGGCACTGTTCGGAGAAGGTCGAATATTGGGCCAATATACTAATAATTAAATATTATTTTTAAAATCTTTTCTTTTCTTTTTCTTTTCTTTCCCCTTTCTTCTCCCCCAAGCATCTCCACCGCCTCTTAACCCACCGCCTCTCCCTCTCTCTCTCTCCCCCTATAAACTATCCCCCTCTTCTCATTCTCTCTCAAACTTTCTCTCCTTAACCTCTCTCCTCTCTCTCTCTAATTTCTCTCTCTCTCTCTCTCTTTTAAACTCTCTCCCCCAAATTCCCCCTCTCTTCCTGGCCCGGACCCATGCCCGCGGCCAAAGGTGGCCGCCGGCCAAGGGGCGCCGCCGGCCTCCTCCCTTTCTTCCTCTCCTTCTTTTCTTTCTTCTTCTTTTTCTTCTTCTCTTCTTTTGCTGTAAATCCCTCCCCCACTCCAGCTCAGTCTCTCTCTCCTCTCGCTCACTGGACCTACGGCCCACCGCCGGCGGCCGGGGCCGCCGCCAGCGGGCCTCCCTGTCGCCGGCCAGCTCCTGCTGGCCGGACTGGGCGCGGGCACAGCAGCAGCGCCTGCTGCTGCTGCCGCATCTCTTATGGGTTCACACCCATAAATGGGTGTGAACCCAATAACCCGTTTGGGTTTATTTGAAAACCCAATAAGCCCTAAACCCATTACACCCGTTAGTTACCCGTTTCATTTAAGTGATGGGTTTGGGTCGTGGATCCAAACCCGACCCGTTAAGAGCCAAACCCGCATCCGAAACCCAAGAAAGGTATATTTACAGAAAACCCCCTGGACATTTTCATATTAGCATTTAATATTTTATTTACATATTTAACCCTGTTTGTTATGATTTAGTATTCGGGCGATATCGGGAGCATCAGGACTCCGATTTGGACGATTCTGGATCCGTTGCAATCGTGGGAAAGAGAGCTACATTTCTATGGCCAGTTTGTGAGTGTTTTTATTTTATAAATTGTCTTTTTAGTCTATTAATTGAACTTGGTTGCTTTATTGAAATAAAACATGATACCGGTAAATCCTAATTGGTAAACAATATTAAAATATTGTAATAAACACTGTACTGCTCGACAGATCTCTAGTATGTCATGTTCACGTCTCACTGGCATCCGGCCCACTATGTCACCATATGTTTGGACACTATCATGTCATGTATCGTATCACAGTTACGTTACATGCATACGGCTCCACAGATACGCTATGACACGACGCTGTCACGAGACATGCATGCTAGACACCGTTACTATAATTCACAGGACATGGTATTACATGATACACGGACTACCGTTATTTGGATTATGACCACACATCTATGTTTCACTAGAACCCGGATAAGTACCGCATTTCATTGTATTGTTATCATCATTACACGGATACTGTGGTTCACTGTATATGATATTAGACACTGACCACTGTTATTACATGACACGTCACACACTTATTTCGTATTCATGTCCCACCGATATATAGATGCACCACTTCACGAAATACCGTCATGTCATAGATTGTTATCATCGTTACAAGGATTCTCGGCATATCACTGTTACTCATGCATGCATGGTTTCTCCATTCTTATCATATGGATCCTTATACCTATTGCATGTATGATTGTTCCAGGTTATCCCTGTTCATATTACATGTATGATTGTGTCGTGTTACCATATTCATGTTATATGATTGTTTCCTGTTACTGATACGGATATTCCCGATACTGGACATGATAGCTGTCGATATGTGATGTGTGGAAACCCCACATCTATTGTTCCCGTCATATTGTTCCCGTATTATATTGTTCCCGTTTCCCGTTATATTGTTCCTGTTATATTGTTCCCGTTTTTCGTTATATTGTTCTATGCTATCAACAGAGCTCTGGTCCAGTTATCATGTTACCCGTATCATGTCCAGTAGTTGATGTTGTTACATTGTATACTTGACGTATTAGATCATAAAGTTAACTGGGGTATGGGGGAGACTCGACGGTTGATTAGATCTTATCGGGTGATGTACTGGATCCATATTATTCTCCCACTGCAGGGGATGGTAGTGCTACCTACCAATTGCTCCATGAGCTCTTGTTACTTGATTATTGTTCCCCTCTTAGCGGAGGGCTCTGGTCTTAGCAGCCAGGGGTTTGATAAAGGCCGTGATCCCGGGTATGCACGGGATACACTTACCCGATAAGAACTCCTCGACCATGGGTTTCCAATTAACATAATAAAACAGTATACACAATAGTGACGTCGGGAACACTTGTTATTTGGTCACTCTCTCTTTTGGATAATGGTACCCGTAGGCCATGTCCGGATGGGTTCGACTGGAGTGCGGGCTCCAGTATGAACCACCAGTGGTATGGGACACTGAAAGAGATTGATTATAATACCAGGTGGTACAGATTGCTACTATTGTATAAATCACATGACATGCCTGGTACATATATGCTATCTTGTTATTATTCATGTTACTTTATCCGATATCCTGTTACCTGTATACTTGTTACTTTACCTGGCATATGTTATACTTTCTGTGATAGCATACGACGCATGTTCTACATTGCATATATTATGCTTTCTGTATAGCAGCCATCCTTAATGTATATACACCACACCGTATAGTGATTACATTGCATAGGCCCATCTGCCTGTACACGTCTATCACGTCACCATTTATTCGATAAACTGGACACGACTATAGACATGACCCGATGATAACCGGCTAGGTAGTGATGGTATTAACAGATGACATGTTTATATATTTGCACTGCTTTCATGTTTATCTATTTCTACTGTTTATATATCCTTATTATATGGTATCACTAGTCCAACATCATGTACTATATATTATTATCGTGCTTGTAGTACTATTGTATCTATTACTGCCTCATTCATTTTACCACTCACTAGGTCGCTTTCTGACGACCCTGGGTTTGCATGCCCAGGTTGGAGATCCGAGTTATCGTAGCTTCATAGAGTGCTTTGGAGTCACATGGGAGATTCCTCATCGGGACTATCCATAGGTATCTTAGTGATTTATTTCTGTTATATTATTTGTCCATCTTTTTCATATCCATTATGATCGTTAACCTCTTCTGCAGGTATTCTTGTACTTATGTCATGCTGGAACTCAGGTATATATGGAGATTATTTACTATACTGAGGCTTAGCGTACGTACGTGGGGTTTTCCGCCTTGCGTATGTATATCGCCATAACGTCTCCGTATCTTTAGGATCGGGGCGTTACATCACCAAAAGTTCTTGTTTATCTATTTATGTTTCTTGAGGAAAAAAAAAGGTTCTTGTTTCATAAGAAGTTTAGTTCATAAATTCAATCAAAAATGAAGATGAATTTATGCTTTGATAGTTATTGTCCCCATTCACCCCGTTGTTGACTGTTCCTAAATCAGCCTTCTCACAAAGGGCAAGAAAACCGAAATGTTATACAGAAATAGCAATAAAAGGTTCATTTTCTCCAATCATTTTCTCTAAGAAAGAAGCATGGAGCACACCTCAACGAGGAAGTAACATGAGGAAAATTGAAAGCTCGGCGTGCCTCCAACTGACATAAGAAAAGGAATTCTCTCTTTCGTTTAGGGAGATGAGTAGGAATTATCCATCTTATGCATCAAAAAAAATATCATAACATAAAAAATAAAAAGAAGAAAAACTGATGAAAAAAATAATGAAATTGTAAATATACAAGTTGCTAAGAATTGGATACAAATCAAACCACTTCATTTTTTAAATGAATACGATAAGTAATTAGGCAAGTTGTGAAATCATAATTCTAGAAATCATTTTTTGGGAAAGAATTTGGCTCCCTCATTATTCTCAGTAATTCAGAGAGAATTACAACATCTGAATCCTGAATATTTAGGTGTAAATTGGACATGTTTTTGAGAACTCAAAAAATGGGTGGAAATAGGTTCAGTGGATATGAGCATCTCTTGGTGCATGGATGTTGGAAAGCAGTATTTTGGACCATAAAAGAGCACAAATTTAATGCCTAGGCTTACTTTTGGTCAACACATAGAGAACATGAATGGAGGCACGAGTTAACTAATATTTAAAGCTTGTCACTTTTTATGTGGTCCTATTGGTGTTATTTGTTAAGTTTTATGTTATTTAGTTTATTCTCCTTTTAGCTTCTCAATATCGATATTGTGCTTTTTAGTTTTATGTTAATTTGAATAAATTATACTAATATTATGGATAAACAAATAAAAGGCTCAAATTAAGTGCAAAGTATGAAAGTCTAAATTGAACATGAATGGGCAATTAGAAACTTGGGCACAAATGGGTCGGTAAAAACTCGTTCAGCCTCGTTCAATAACTTAAATGAATCGTTGAACGATAATCTGAGCTCGATAGCTAAGGAACAAGCTTGAGCAAAGCAAGACCCGATTGGCTCAGGTTCGAGATCAGCTCGGCAGTGGCTTGCATATATGAAGAACTTGGGGCACCATCCCAAAAGACTAGCATTTTAGGTGGAGTTGCCTAAATCCAAATCCTTACGTACTCAAGACCATCTCCACGTCTAGCCGATGTGGGACTATTTGTTCGTCCAAAATCCTAACAATTCCCCCTCGAACAAAGAGTCTCCCTACAAGGGAGCTCAACTATCTTCACATCGGAAGATCAAATGCTCCATCGAGATACAATTTTTTTTTTTTTTTTGCACGTGGTATCAGAACTTCCTAGCAGTGTCGTGCACACTACTGTCAAATTCTCGAGAGCCCAACTAGCTTTAGAGGGGCCTATTGCGCCTTTTTTTGCGCCAGTTGTGTGGCCAGGCCCATTGTGCCTTTGTGCTATTAGGGATCTACATCGTCGAATATCACCCACACACACGACTAAGTTCGGGGCATGGCTCTGATACCAATTGAAGGACTTGGGACACCATCCCTAAAAGACTAGCCTTTTAGGTAGAGTTGCCCAAATCCAAATCCTTATATACTCAAAACCATCCTCACGTCTAGCCGATGTGAGACTATTTGTTCGTCCAAAATCCCAACAGTATAGGCTTGACTCAACTTGTATTCAAGATCGCTTGGAAAAGACTCAATAAACTAATATTTAGCCAGGTAACCAGCTTAAACCTTAAATAAAACAAAAATTATTGAAATTATTGTTAAGTTGTAAAAGAAAATAATATATAATTATAGCTCATATGTCTGATTTATTATTCAAAATGATTTAACGTGTTTCTATATTGGCATTGATTTAATGTTTATATTATTTTTGTATATAATTTTAAAATGTATTTTCTAGTATTTGTTTAGAACAGTAGTAAATAAGCGCGAAAAGCTCAAAGCTTGGCTTGAGCTCGCTGAAAGCTCGCTCAGGCTCATTTGATAATCTAAACGAACCAAGGTTGGCCAAAATTTGAAGTTAGGGCAAATAATTGAAGGAACACGAACAACTTAAAGCTCGACTTGATCGGCTCTACTAGCGGCCGTTGATGCGTTAACACTGGAATTCTTAGATAGGTCTGTGTTGTTTTCTTCCTATATTTGATATTTCTCATTGGGAAAGAAGAAAGAAAAACGAGTTCATTGGCAGGAAAGAACCATTGTTCTGTAGGATATATAACATTATTTTTAAATTTAAAACATACAGCACATTAAATTAATAAATATTTAATCAAATATAATTACTTGTCCTGAAATGAAACTAATGTAAAGGAAAAACAAATTTGCTGTCTTGGGATGACATTGTCGCGTAGAAGCATTGCCTTAAAAGAAAGATGATTGACCTCTCTTTCAGACCTTGAAAGTGACGACTTCTTCTAGCGGTAAAAACTCTCCTGATTAATCACCAGCACCCATCTCAGAACGGTGAACTAAGCCTTTGCTTAGATGAAGGTTTGTTGCCGGAGTGAAAAAGGAAAGCTTCAAGAACCACTAAAACTTTAATCACAAGTCCAGAAATTTTGACAAAATTTAATATAAGGAATATGAGGCAGGAAGAGAGACAGTAATAGAAATGGTTATTTCATGTACTGATAATGAACGAGATAACGTTGTATTTATAGCAGCTCGAACACCGTTAGTTGTAATAGCCCCCGCAGATTAGGATTGTACGTTCTGATTTATTGTGACAGCTTCTGCGCGGTTGCAACAATCTCTCGCACGATCTCAGATCTGATTTGATCGGGTGAAATGAATAGAAAATATCGAGCTAGCTCAACAGAATTTTAAATCAAAATTTAAATAAAAAATAACAGATAAAATTAAAACAAAAATGTAGCAAGTTCAAGGACCACCCCCAAGACGAAGTTGCATTCGTGTTCGCAAGTCGCGAGCTCGCCAAACCCAGACCCGAACCCGTCTCAGGTCGGTTTAGCACGTGTGCACACGTGTGGCAAACTGGCTCATGGTCCAACATATAACGATAGAAAATGGAAGAGTTAGTATATATACCACTCATCCTCCATTGGCCTATCTAATGTGGGAGTAAAATCCAAGACCAAAATATGGAAAACTCAAGTTTTCCTTTCAAAATCCAATCTCGGGTATGTTTGTTTCGCCGCAAAATGCCGCAAGTCGTAAGTCGTAAAATGAGAATGAGAAAAGTGATCTGTAAATGAGAAAGTATATTGTGCTTTACGGTGTTTGTTTGATAAAGTGAAAATGTAAAGGAGAAAGTATATTGTGTTTTACGGTGTTTGGTTGATAAAGTGAAAGTGTAAATGGGAAAGTATATTGTGTTTTACGGTGTTTAGTTGGTAATTTAAAAGTGTAACTGGAAAAGTTGAGCACAAAATTAACTGTATCAGTAATTTAAATATTATAAATACTATTAAATTAAATCTACTATTGTAAATTAAATTATATTAATAAATTTGAGATAAAATATTAATAATCTTAATATTTTATTTATAACAATAATATTAATAAAATATTAGTATATTTTTGTAAAATATTACTAAAATATTAACTAAATAAATAATAAATAATTTTAAGAAAATCTAAAGAACATTAATAAAATTTTAAGAATACTAATAAAACATAAATAGTAAAAAATCTTAAAATAAATAATAAAATATAGTTATAATATTATAATATTATAAAATACTTAAAATTATTATAATATTAAATTTTATTATAATATTATTGTAATATTATAAAAATATAAAATTAACAAAGTAAAATATAATTATAATTTTAATAATAAATTATTATAATATTATTTAATGACTTATTATTGCAATATTAACATAATAAAATATTAATAAAGTATATTATAATATTAATAAAGTAATTATTTATATTAAAAAATAAATAATTAAATATATAGTAATTTTATATTAAAGTATAATATTGTTATATTAATAAAATATTAACTCTAAATAAAATATTTAAAATTGGTATAAGTATTAATAAAATAATAAAGTATTAAATAACAATATTAAATAAAAATAGTAAGATATTAAATATTAAAAAATATTTAAAATAATAAAAAACTAAAGATTAAAAATATAAAATAATTAATTAATTAAATAAGAAATTGAACACTATTAAAAATATTTAAAAATATAAATATTTAATAATATTAAATTATATATTGAATATCAAGTAACTGCTTTGAACTGCGAGTGTACTATAAGTAAGATTTACATTACCACAAAATTAACTGTAGCAACTGCAAAAGAGAAAATGTGAGTGTAAAAGTGAGATTTACATGACCACAAAATTAACTGTAGCAATTGCAAGTGAGAAAATGAGAGTGACATTTCGCAAGTTGTTTTTCAGCGAAACAAACAGCAGAAAATAGAAAAGAAGTTTTATGACTTATGACTTGCGACGTTTTGCGACAAAACAAACATGCCCACCCTCGCACACTCCACGTGTCTAACCAGCGAGCATGTTTTTCAAACAACTTATTATTAGGTTTACGACCAATCAATACGGTTCTCAAATGCCAATGAGGTTGGGCTCATTGGTTAAAGAGTGGGAGCAAATTGGGGAGAATCTCAAGTTCAATTCCGACTACAATTTAATTTTCAAAAGAAAAATGCAAAGAGGGAAAGCCAAACTAAATCTAAAAAACTAAATTATATGAAATGTTTATGACGCATGTAGCACAATTGTAAATTTAAATTAGTTAAGGAACAAACCCTTCGCTGACTCAATGCCCCAGAAATAAAAATAAAAAATAAAATTTACAAACGCGATGCATGTGCCAGACGCAAGTGAATATGAACAAATGTGCTTGCACGAATTGTGTTTCTACAATTGGTACAAGGTAATTTCATTTAAGATTGCTTGTATGATCAAATTGTATTTCAAAACAAATTTATTTCTGTTCTCTCAAAATAACACATTTATTTTGTGGCACAATCAACACAGCTTTTATCATGACACCAGTGGAATTAATATTCACTTTACTGTTTTGGCCAAACAAAGGTGTCGACATTTCTTAGGCATTTATACTCCAAACAAAATAGATAATTATTACCCCTAATTCTGATAATGGAAGTAACAAAATGTTCCGAGAGTGCAGCACGCCAGTCACTGTTCTTCACAAATCTTGGTATAGTTAGAAAGGAAACAAAAATAACACCCCAAGTATTCATTCAAAATCACTTGGCATCTACGTCTGATGTTGCACGGACCCGGCGATATTGAAATGGACAACCGACACGTGAACATGTGACAAATTCTTAAAAATATACACGACACGTGTGTCCGACACGCGTGTCAAACATATTTTGGACACGACACAGTTTCATGATAGAACTCTCCATGCCACATAGTCTACGCCATAAGACTAGAAGTTCTTTCTAGAGCTTAAATATAGAAATAATGAAACAATTTGCAAGCGCTTGCAAAGCAACAACCACACCTCATCATACAATAACTCACAGGCATTCCTTGATGTAATAATTTCCGAGTAAAAACTGGCGAGAAACCCAACCTTTAAGTGGATAACACAGAATCACTCAAGCTCCACAAATAATTGGACCCTTGAAAAGTTCAAAAAAAGAAAAAGTGACCACGGGCGCTGTCCTCGCCTGCTGCTGGTTGTATCCTGTTCTTCACAAGGGGCAGCGCAGAAAGTCTTCAACAATATAAAGTGGGTGGTGATGAAGACTGGGAGCGTTTGGATCCACCACTCACCCAAAGCTTCAGTATAATTAATTTAAAGGTCATCCTTCAAACTTGTAACAGGGCAGTTACCCATCCAAATACTCTTGGTCCTGTTTTGGCTCCTTGGAACTCCTCTGATAAATTTCAAGTCAAAAATGAAGCACATTAGTATTTACATACCAACCTTTAACACCGTGGTAAAAGCTTGGCAAGGATGGCTAGATTTGACATCAGGATTTTAAATTAGAACTGTCGACCATCTTTGGAATGGGAAGGTTGTCGTCGAGCATGAATGAGAGGTCAGACATCTGTGCTAATAGCACGTCTAGTTTTGAGTTGGTTCTCTCAAGGTTTGAAGCAGAAATATTTTTCTCATAAGCATCTGCAGCTCCCAGAATACTTGAAGTCTGTAGCAACTCTCTCATCTGTTTCATTCATCCTACACAGAATAAATGTAAGATCTAAATGAGTTTGATTACTGAGGGAAGCCATAGATGCTAGAATAAAAGTCACCAATTTACTTCTTTTGCTGATGGAAGCATACCCTGAACTTAATGGATATCTAAACTGTACAAGTAAATGTTATCCACAAAACTAATGGAAGAAACATAGATTGTAAGTGCATAAATGGTTAGAATCCCCAAAACAGTTGCATGAATAATGTGTCAATTTAATTGGATATCAACTTGCTCCCCTTTTTGATAGAGAACCATCCCAAATGGAACCCTCTCATATCCCAGATAACTTTCAATAAGCGAAGGAAATTTAGTGTATGGATCCTGTTGTTTACTCTGAAACTTTTTTACCCTCTCAAAGTTGTTTTCTGTTGAATGAAAAATATAAGCATGGGTTAAAATCTTGGTACCGGTATCACTATCAGCGAATGATTTTTCATATCAATAAATATTGTCAATATTAATCATCAATATTGGCAATGTGGGCTGATATTATAGGGTCAATATTGTATTAGGTACCTCAAAACCCAATATGATATTGCCAATAAAAAATTGGTTGATATTTAAAACCATGAATATAAGCAAAAATATTTTCTAAACCTTGTGTATGGTGTGGGTGAGTAAACAAGCATACTGTATATTGCGGGGGTGTGCGAGTCTTGACTCCTTCACTTTGCGTCAGTGGGTGGGTGGGATCTTGGCTGCTTCAAGAAAGATTTTGAAAGCAAAACCGATTTACATCACTTAAAGGATCTAAAAACTAAAAATGTGGCAGTGTTAAGTTTTCTTATTTATGCATCAAATAGGCACAAAAACAACAAAAGTTAGCATGCTTAGCTTTTTGGTTACAAACTTTGAAACGTAACTCTGTGAATTAACTATCTTGATAAAATCTTGGTGCACCAAAAATAGCAACATACTACTTTCAATCATTCAAATTCAATTGACTTTTTGTTTGAAACACTTAAGATGATATAGATAAACTTTAACGAAATGAATTTTCATGTGAATATTCTATAAATGAATTTGAATGGGAAGAATTGCTTCGTTTCAAAAGTAGGCAAAGACTCCTATAAAAACATCATCAATAACCACAAAAAAAAAAAGACCATCTCAAACTTTTGGGGTCAATTAACTGAATTTTTTCTTTCCATTAATCTGTATTAAGGGTCATTAACTCAGTTATACCAATTATATCTTTCTATCTGCTTCCATCCATGTTCATTTAGGCCTACCTCTAGTCCGCATTGCTCAATTAATTATATGTCCTACTAAACAATGAAGTGACTCCGTTGCACATACCCAAACCATCCCAGCTAATCCGCTCTCATTTTATCCTCAATGAGAGCTACCACCAATTTTCCTAGGAATCCAAAGGGCAGCTATTCTTTCGCTTGAATGAAAACTCCAAGTAACACCATATAATCAGCTTGTCTTTTGTTTCTTCTCTGTTATAAATTACCATGAGTTATGTGGCCTTCTACTTAACTATAAATCATTAATCTCCATGATATATAAATGAAATGCATCCACATCTCAGCAAGATAACCAAAATCTGTGATGCAAAAGGAACAAACCTCAAACAATAATGCTAGGTAACCACACAGTCTGATAAGAAAGTGTGTGTCAAAAACAAACATAGCGCAACTTGTGAATAAAAAAAGTCAAGCACAGACTACAAATCCTTTCGTGCAACACGTAAAATGTCTCCCATTTCATTTATCATTTCTTCATAATGACATCTAATTGTCCATGTCACCTTGACCATGGAAAATAAATATTGGCATATATATATATATATATATATATATATATATATATATATATATATATATATATATATCAAAAATATGTATATCAGCCGACAGCTGAGAGTCCCTCTCAGCCTGCGGTGACGTGGCACATTATTAGCCACACTAGAAAGGACGGCCCGCCTATTGAAACAGTTGAAATTACTAAATGCCCCTGCGGTAAAAGATAGTGAATCTGTATATTATTTTTTTTTATATTTCTGACGTTAGTCAATATTGTCACCATTATCTTTTATAACTGTGACCAAACTGCGACCAACTGAATATGAATCATATCTCTTCAAGTGCAACTCATCAAATCCCGAAGCAAATTTGAATGCTTCTTTATTAAAAAAAAATTTAAGCAGATATTATATATTTTAGGAATGCGCCTAAGCTCGTAGTGATCAATAAAATAATTTCTCAATAGTTTTAAAAGCGCCCGCGCCCTTTGTCGCAGTCTACAATTATTTAGTTTGTAGATTTTTATGATATGATCTGTAAGAATTTTACTGATTGTGAACATAGTCGCAGTTTACTTGTTCGCATGTAACGTATAAATTATTATTATTATTTTTTTACATATTTCATTCGAATAAGGACTGCGACTATGGTCACAGTGCTTAACGATATCATGTCGTGGGTTATTTTTTTGTTAGGTTAAATGTAATAACGGTGACTAAGGACTGCGAATATGTCGCAGTTTACGTATGATTTATATATTTGATCTTCACTGTGACTGTTGTCTCAGTCGCCTATAAACTATAAATTTTTTTTACATATTGCATGCGAATATGGACTGCGACTTGGACGCGGTGCTTAACGACAGCATGTTGTGGATAATTTTTTTTGCTATCTTAAATGTAATAACGGTGACTAAGAACTGATACTATAGTCACAGTTTACGTATTATTTTATATATTTGTTTTTTACTGTGAATGTTGTCTTAGCCGCCTATAAACTATGAATTTTTTTACATATTGCATGCGATCAAGAACTACGACTATGATCGCAGTGCTTAATGACAGCAGTCGCAGTTTTCTAATTTGTAATATACAGTGAAATATAATGATTTGAGAGGATTGCGATCATGTTCTCAGTATCATCTGTTTATATAGTTTAATTTTAGACTGCGACCATACTCGTTATTCTTAATTTTATTGAATGCAAAACAATCAAACTATTTATGACAGGACAGCGATCGTGGTCGCAGTTTCATATATAAATTAGTTAATCATGGACTTCGACCATAATCGTAGTTCATTAGTTCAAAGTAATTATTATCCGAGTATTGCGACCATTATCGCAGATAAGATGCAGAAATAATAACTATACAGCATACTTTATATGTATTTTAAAAATATGAAAAATTATTTTAGAGATAGAAGTAAATTTTATTTATAGTATAATATGGTCAGAAAGAGACCTTACAAAAAAAGAGCATTAAAAGTCCTTAAAAGAAAACAAAATAACATTGAATATCAAAAGATCAGGAAATCCTAATCCTCATCGTCATCACTATCATAAGCAGATTCTTCGTGTTCATTCTCCCCGTCTTCCTGTTCATCACTTATTTCCTCATCTTCTCCCTCGTTATCCGGCTCGCTGTTCTCTTCAGTTTCTTCCTCCTTTTGTGGGTGCTTTGGTTCATCGATAAACTCACAGAATGGATCGTCTGTATCAAGCTCTTCTTCCGACCCGTGTCGAGAAGAACCTGTAAAAGATATGCTCAAAGAAATCGAGCCCCCAGCATCAGAGGACATGCTTTCATCAAGCATGTCTCTATGAAGTGGCAGAGGAATAAGTTCCTCCTCACTAAGCCCCATGAAAACCTCATCATCCTCATGAAGAGGATCAGATAAAATATTATTTGATGTAGCGAGATAGTTAAAAGGAGTGAGGTCCATACTGCTATCAGATTCACTAGAATACCCTGAAGAAAGAAGACTGGCGGGAGAATGATTAAAGTTGAAATCTGAGTGCTCAGAGGAAGAAGATGAGGAAGACATGATTCAATAATGAATTATTTTCTGAAAGTTTTGAAATCAAATCGAAAATGAAGAGCACAAATATCGTTTTTAGATATGAGATAATATATTAGTTACAAGCACTATAAAAAGGTCAATAATGTGAAACAACATGAATAGTAATAATAATTGTTATAGGTGACGGTTGAGTATTCGAAGAAGTGATAAAAAGAAATTAAATATTTAATTGAAGCAGTTATGGCGAGAGAATCCAAAGAGTTCCTTTTTTCCAGAGGTTTATTATATGAACTACAAATTAACTTTTTATATAATGTTTTTCTTATATATTTAGATTACGTATGGTGCACATCTTTCCTTTATCGAGATTAATATTATTACATCTCTTTTTTCGAGACTGTTGTTGTATCACGGTAGATAGAATATTAATTACTTCAATTAGTTCAGAGTAATTAATACAGTATTTTATAAGATGTGATATACGCGAACTGATCTCACAGTTGCAGGGCTAATCTACTTTGTAAAACGATTAATATTTTGTAACATAAGGCATGCGAATAAGGACAGCGACTGTGATCGCAGTGCTGAACGATAGCATGTTTTGTTTGTTATTTTTATACAAATAAAAAATGCAATTAGGGTCGCAGTCGTGATATAAAATTGAAAGTTATATTATATTAAATCGGCGACATGGTCACAGTGATCGAAAGTTTTGTTACACTATGACTACGACTATGATCCCAGACTTTGTAAAACGATCAAAATTCTGTTACATAAGGCATGCAAATAAGGACAGCGACTATAATAGCAGTGCTGAATGATAGCATGTTTCGTCTGTTATTTCTATGCGAAGGAATGCGACTAGGGTAGCAGTCGTGACATAAAATTGAAAGTTATATATTTTTTTGATTATAGTTTTGAATGTATGTGTAACTGTGACTGGATCCAATTTATAATATATATTGAGAATAAAATAATTTTTAGTATCAAGACCGACCATAATCGCAGTTCATTAAAAATTGCATGAAATATTATCCAACCAATCTGCCAATATTGTAGCAGTTACGAAATATCTGATTTATAAAATATCTGCAAAATAATTAACCATTGTATTTCATTATTTTTTTTACACTGTACATTTGTAATACAAAAAACAATATACAGCTGCCCCACATTAAATTTTATTTTTCTATTCATTTCAGTTTCTTTTATTAAATCTATATGAATTGAAAATAATACGAAATTAAATAATAAAAAAATTATATAAAAAATAACAGGTTTTTTATGTTTCACGCATGTTTTTTACTTTTTACTGCTACTGTTTTTTCTCATTATCTTGATCTTATTTTTTTCCTTTATATTTTCGATGTAGGATAATTAAGAATTTTATAACTGTAGATATATTCAACAGAAAATTCTTTGTAAATTACAAATATTTTAGGTAAATTTTGTTGTGGATGAGTTTTTACTAGTTTGAAGTAGAAAGGGAGTATTTTGGTCAATTTGATTGACAATTCTTTAAGCGGGATGCTTTTGATTTTTTTTGGCGCCTACACTCTGCCACCGATATGTGGCATATATTCGGCCACGTCACCAACAATCAGATATTTTTGAATCCCGCCAATTTAGGTGGTGATAATTTTATCATTTAAGAATTTATCAACTTGATATGCTGTATAGAGTAAAATATCTGGTAGTATTGAAAGGAAAAGGCTCTCGAAATAGACTCATAAGAAGCCTCATCAAGTGGGATAACATCAAAACCTTTATAATCCATTAAGCAATCAATATTAAAAGTAAAACAGATGCCAAATTCTATAGAAAGATCTATAACATAATTATTATTGTTCAATTTCATCAAGATTTGAAATGTATCAGAGCTGCAAGCAAGCAACTTTTGAACATCACCAACATTAAAAGTATTTAATCTATTCCTAGCATCAACTCGTATCCCACTGTTGGTATTATTTTGTGCAATTTTATCACTGATCTACGTGGGTTGTCCATGCACGTGTGATGCAAAAGACGATGCAAACTCATTGACTTGATATTGATTGGCTATGGGGATAAGATCTGTGGAGAATTTCAATTTAGTACCAACATATGCCATAAAAGAAAAGGGAATGGTGTCGGCAGTAAAGGAAGAAGGGGTTGATGATCAAAACAGATAACGACAATAGAGATCGATAGTAGATGAGGTGAAGAAGGTGATGTTGACAGTAGAGCTGGGAAGTGAGAGGACATGTGACAGTAAACTCCTTAATCATATGAGTGACTTTGGAGAAATAATACCATCAGGCTTAGGTGCTTTAACGAGAACTCCATTTTTGATGATAATCATAAATAAGTTTGGACAGTTGACAACAACATGCCTATAATCTTGACATTTGTAGCACTTAGTTGTGGGACTAATCTTGAAAAAGTCATTTTAGTATTCTTACTCTTATTGTTATCAGACTATCTTTGACTTCTCTAACCATGGACAGACTATCTTTGACTTCTCTAACCATGGAGATCACACAAGAAACACTACTTTTGAGTTTTGGTTGAAAGAACTCATGATTTGGAGTAGGTTATCAATTTTATCCATGATATCAAGTATTAGTTAGGACTCTATGATTTGGTTCGAAGAAGTTAATTTGGTTGGTGGGGTGAAAGCGTATTAGACCTTTGGCTTTGAACATATGGGGGAGGTATAAACTCGTAGAAATATGGTGACATGTATTAAGTGATAAGTTTGTCCTTCATATATTCTCAAGTTTCAATCGGTCATTGAGTTCGGGTGTTCTTGTCTCTTTTCAAATCTGTCCAGTATTGGCTAGCTTTGTAGCGAACTGAGTTAATTTCGTGATAGTGAACCTGACATTCTCAACTTTAGAAAATGGATATCAATTGAAGTACATATTCATACTTTGTAGCCAATCTAGAAAAACTTGAGGATTCCTTAAATAACCAAAAAAAATCTAGATGACCATCAAAAGTCGATACATCCATAGTGGTGATGTGAGAATTCATATAGGCAATTTTTATTTTTATTTTTATTTTTTAAATGTAAGAAAGTGATAAAATTCCTAAGAAGTGCCTAGATGATGCAAATCTATATTAATTTTTATTTTATTTTGTTGGTTTTTTTAAGAGTTTTGGCTTAATCACACCCTAATCTTACCAGTCCAATTAGCCAGATCAGCGTAACTCAGATAGGAGATTTTTCGCTCTTAGCGTTCGTTAAGTACGGAACCACGTTGAGTAACCTTTATTAGTTAAATATCAATTGTATGGAATTTCAGGGAAAGATTTATCTTTCAATTATTCCTAAATTACACTAATATTTTTAGGTTTTAAATAAAATTCAAAGATGCAAAAAAATAAATAAACATGACTAATATGCAAATCCTACTTAACTGTGCTCTGATACCAAAACACTCAATCACGCTTCACTAATATGAAACGATCGTTAGTAGAAAAATATTAAAACTAATAAAGCAGATAGATGTAACAAAATAACATGCGTAAATAAATTCAATTCAATCGTGAATCAATTAAAGATAATATATGATGCAGCAAAAAAAATTTCAATCAACATCAAATCTAATGAATTTTTAAGCAAGTAGATACGCACAATCTCACGTTTGTGAACAGTAGTTAAATCGATAAAATATTAAAGATTATCAGACTCAAAAGAATTGATATGAGTTAGAAACGTATTAACTGAGAATCATGTTGACCTCAGTGTCCTTGATGTTTGTAGGTGCGTGAGAAATCTCCTACGAATCCAATGTTTTGAACCGTGTGTGATTTGAGCTTCGGATGAGAGATATAAGCTGAAAACGAATCAAGATTACTTAACGGGTCTGTCAGGCTGTCAGGTTTACTGTAGCAAGGTTCTCAATATCGGATATCGGAATCGTATCGGATGGGGGTTTTTCATATCGGATATCGGATATCGGGGGAGATATCGGGGATACGCGCGCATATCGGGCGTTCATATTAGACACTATATATAATGAAATATTGATAATTAAGAGTTGGTTTAGGGTCATACATATCATCTATCTTATAAAAATGATGTAATATGCTTGCAGAGACAGTAAAAAATAATGTACATTTGCACACGGTCGTGTAATAAATTAGTTATTTCATACCGGGTGATATATCGGACGATTTATCGGCCAATATTGGGAAATTTATCGGGTGATATTTCAAATATCGGCCGTTTTTTGTTGCAAACGATATGGCGAACGATTTTCCCATATCGTATCGGCAGCAGGCAAAAAAGGAGATATCGGACGATATCTCGGCCGTATCGGCCGATATTTAAAACAGGGTACTGTAGAATGCGGGTACATTGTAGCAGTCAGGGGGTCCGACACTGTATCAGTCAGTCAGGCATGTAGCAGTTAGGAACCAAGAGAGATGAAAATTTAGAAGCAATGATTTGATAGGAGGGGATAAACAATTAAGGCTTCACACTTTAATTGGGGCTAGTTAGGGTTTCACACTTTAAACTAGGATTTCTTAGGGCTTCCTACCACTAACAGAGAAATTAGAAGAGATCATTGCTCACATACAATTTTGAGAAAATTTTCATAATATTCATTGTATAAAATTGTTTGATACAAAGGGCCTTATATAGGCTTTTATAAAATTTGAATACAACTAAAACTTCTAATCAAAATAAAATTACAACTCCAAAATAAAGAAACTAAACTCCTAATAAAAATACAATTTCAAAATAAAGAAACTAAAATACATAGAGTTTTACTACTGAAAAACTAGAATGTGGCGTCTGCTCTGCTGGTGAAACACGTGCCATACACGTGGTTTGATATCTGCATCAGATTACCCATTGAAGCAACGGCTGGGGATGAGGGACCCAGTTTGGAGAGGAGAGCGGAAGGAGAAAAAGAAAAAATATCAGGGAGTGATTTGTGGTCAGTGGCAGCTGACACTAACGACGAGGGTGAAAGAGTGGATATTTAAACAATATGAAGAAAATTTAAAGAGATGAGATGATGGTAAGTGTAATAATGTCAAAATGTCGAGAGATGTTTGGAGGTACTAGAATATTCCATGATTAAAGGATACAGTAAACCAAAGGGACTTATAATAAGTGCAAAACACATTGTGAACAAGGTTAGAAAACTCAGTTTTGGTTTTGGACCATCTCAGATTGGTAGGCATTGCGGTTGGTTTCATTAGTTTCGATAAGTTCTGTTTCGAGTTTTGATTTCAGCTCTGATGATTACAATGACATACATACACATATATGTGTGTGACATGACATACATTTTCTGAGTTGAAACATCTACAGGACCCAAGCCAGCTGTTTAAGATTTTATTAAATCAGATAACAAAAATACATAGAACGAGGAGGACATAGAACTGACCTCATGAGTTTGCTAATGTTGCAATACCTCTATTTTTACTTGCATTAACATTTTAAAATATTTTTGTTAAAAATTTGATATAAAAATATTTCTGATATTCTTTACATGCACTGCAATTTTTAAAATATTTTTTCTGTGCAGTTTTTTAAGTCATTAATTATAAAAAATATTTTATTAAAATGTTGAAAATGTTAATATAAATTTTGTGTTAATAATTATTAGTTTTGAAAGTTTTGGATGCTGATATGATTTTTCTATTAATGCTTTGAGGGTTAATATAAAGTTTTCTATTGAAATTTTGAATGTTTAATTAAATTTGACATGTTAATACAAGTTTTATGCAAACAGTTTCATATTAAGAGCATGTTAAGCTCACAACTGAAACATTAACAACAACAACAACTAAGCTATTTGTCCCAAGTATTTGGGGTAGGCTACATGAACTAAAAGAGAATTACGCCGGATCGGGCACATGGATTAGCTTTCTCCACTCATTCCTATCGAGCAATATGCCTTCACTAAGACCTTTAGCCTCTATATCTTGTTGTATTACCTCCATCCATATTTTCTTCGGTCTCCCCCGCACACTTAAAATGTGGAGAATATAGTTTTTACATTGGAGTCTCAAACTACCAATAATTGAAAGAGGCATTAGTAGACATATCACTAGCCCCAACTCCATATAAACCCTCAGCCCAACCCCATCACATCTGACAGCCCCAACTTTATTCACAGCTGACAGCCCCTTTCCCTCACATCTGATCTCTAGTCGAAATGGAATCAAGCTCAATCCTATTCAACACGAGTCAAACTCGATCCTCTTCAGTTAGTAAGTATTCATCTTATTCCCTATTCATCTTATCTCCCCTCTCAAAAGAACGTCAGTTTTGTTTTAGCAATAGCAATGATGTTTCGTTTGAATCGATTTGGGTTTTGAACAAAACACATAATTTTGCAGAAAAACTGAGTGACACACTTGTTCCGCACCGCCCCCATTCAAAACCGGTATTAATGGGTGAAACCTTGTTCCTTAATTGTAAGATGCTAATATCAAAATATGAATTTGTGAGAGAGTAGTACAAAAAAATGACATCTGTTAGGAACTGATATTAAAATAAAGGTCTCTTTATTATGTCTAACCCCCCCCCCCCCCCCCCCCCGGTTGCTTGTCTTATCCGAGCCTAATGATCAATTTCGTGCAATTTCTGTCATGATAAAAAGAGGAACTAAATTAAGCTGATCTTTTTTCCATCTGGGTTCTATGTTCTGGAAAAAGTTGACAAATTTGAACTAAAAAACTCCTAGTTTACTTTCTCTCTATTCAAACTCTTAGGTGTTGTTCCCTAAACCACCCAAGCAAAATACTACCAAATTCTACAAGTTTCTTCCCCAGTTGACCTCCATTCTACATCAGAATTGGACTCCAAATTTCTATCAGCTCTCTCCCAACTATCCAAGGTCCTATAAATTTTTGGAACCTTGTTGATAGTTATAGTCATTAGTCTTAGCTATAAATTTAAGGAGATGAGAATACAGTATTACTGTACTCCCTGGTAGAACAGCCACTGACTTAGAGTTATTGCATAACTTTAAATATCTTACCCTGTCATCCAGCTAAAGATCATAAACCTAGTTTCTAATTGACTATCTCCAAAATTCTGTCAGATGAAACCAAACTGATAAGAAACAAAGTTTTAAACCCTCATCAAGAATGTAAAGGACACTTACTTCCGTTGGATATGTCTGGAAACTAGAAACTTGTATTCAAAGTGCAACCATCCTATACGCTAGCGGCTCCAAGTAGTTACACCACTTGGACTCATTAGTCCTCCAATAATCTTCCTGCACAGACAGGCAAAAGTCGCTCCAAGCATTACACCAGTTTGACTCAATAATCCTCCAATAATCTTCCCAAAGAAACAGGCAAAAGCTGAATCACATCTTTTGAGTTAAAAAAGACTACAGAGATTTTTCTTTGACCTTATTCTTTTGAATTAAAAAAACAGATATCAAATGAAAAACCCCACGCACCCACCAGCAGAACCAGAACTCGCTTCTCCCAAATAGTGGAGGTGTCTCAAAGAAAATCAACCAAGCGAAACAATGGACAATATCAACTATCAAAGTTCTATCATGAGGGAATGACTGATTTCAATATATAACTTCAGAAAAACAAATGTTCACATACCTGTAAAAAACCAAAATATCTTACGTATCATTGACCTCACTAGAACCTTTCTTGTCACCTAATGCTCCTGACAAGGAATCTGAATGCAAAAAGCTACCGAATCCCATGTCCTGTAGATCCAATGATTTTGTTCCAGAAGCATGCTCATACGATATGATCGTAGTATCAGATTGTGTTGACAAACTTGCCAAACTTTCTTGTGCATTAGTTGAGCCGGCAAATTCTTGGCAAGCTTCAAAAGGATCAAAATTATCAACGATTTCCCTAGTATTATTAAATTCCTTCATGCTAGATGTAGAAGCCAAGGTATCTAACTGGATATCATTCGCCTTCGTAGAATCTCCCTGCCAACTCACTCCTGAAACCATATCTGATTGTAAGAAGTCACCAAATTCCATATCCTCTAAATCTGCTGACTTCAATCCTGAAGTATCATGTGATGTGGCCTTAGTATCATTCTGATTTGATAAACTTGACAAATCTTCTTGTGCTTTATTTGAGCTGATAAAATCTTTCCAAGATTCAAAAACACCATAATTATCATTCACATTATTGTTACTTTTAAATCCAATGCTGGAATTAGAAACTAAAGCATCTAACTGAATATCATTCATGTGAGTGGAGCATCTCTGACCATCCACTCCTGAAAATGAATCTGAATATATAAAGCTACCAAACTCTGAATCCTGTGGATCTACTTGCTTCGTTCCTGAGGCATGTCCCATTGGTGTGGCCTCAGCACCAGAAGTCCAAGAATTTGGAATGACCCCAGATGCTTCATTCGAGCTAGTGAAGTCTTGCCAACCATCCAGAGAATCTTCATTATCATCACTCTGTTTGTTTTTATCAAATTCATTGACGCAGTTATTAGAAACTGCCGCATCTAACTTTATAGCACTTGCCTCATCAGGATCTTCCAGACCACGAGTGCTGGAATTAGAAAATAAAGCATCTAACTGAATATCATTCACGTGAGTAAAAACTCTCTGATCACCCAATCCTGAAAAGGAATCTGAACATAAAAAGCTACCAATCTCCGAATCCTGTGGATCTACTGGCTTCAATCCTGGGGCATGCTTGATTGATGTGGCATCAACACCAGAAGTCCAAGAATTTGGCAAAACCCCAGATGCTTTATTTGAGCTGACAAAGTCTTGCCAAAAATCCAGAGAATCATCATCATCATCTCTCTCTTTGGTTTTGTCAAATTCATTTTTGCTGTTACTAGAAACTGGGACATCTAGCTTTATAGAAATTGCCTCATTAAGATCTTTGTGTCCACCACTTTTAAATTCAGTGTTGGTGTTAGATACTAAAGCATTTAACTGGATATCATTCGCGTGAGTGGAACCTCTCTGACCATCTCCTGAAAAGGAATTTGAATACACAAAGCTACCAAACTCTGAATCCTGTGGATCTACCGGCTTCGTTCTGGGGGCATGCTCCACTAACGTGGCCTCAGCGCCGGAGGTCCAAGAATTTGAGGTTCTGGGCAAAACCCCAGATGATTCCTTCGATCTGGTGAAGTCTTGCCACTCATCTAGAGAATCATCATCATCATCACTCTGTTTGGTTTTATCAAATTCATTTAAGCTGTTACTAGAAACTGAGGCATCTAACTTTATAGCACTTGCCTCACTAGGATCTTTCTGGCTTCGTTCCTGTGGATCTACTGGCTTCGTTCTGGGGGCATGCTCCACTAATGTGCCCTCAGCACTGGAGGTCCAAGAATTTGGCGAAACCCCAGATGCTTCCTTCGAGCTGGAGAAATCTTGCCAATCATCGAGAGAATCATCATTACCATCACTCTCTTTGGTTTTATCATATTCATTTAAGATGTTACTAGAAACTGGGGCATCTAACTTTGCAGCACTTGCCTCGCTAGGATCTTTCTGACCACCACTTTCAAATTCAGTGCTGGAGTTGGAAAAAAGAGCATCCAACTGGATATCATTCACATGACTAGGACCTTTCTGACCATCCACTCCTGAAAAGAAATCTGAATATAGAAAGCCACCAAAGTCCTGATCCCGTGGATCTACTGGCTTCACTCCTAGATCATGCTCTGTTGGCATGGACTTGGCACCTTTAGTCCAAGAATTTGGCAAACAACCAAGTGCTTCCTTCGAGCTTGTGACGTTTTGCCAATCATTCAGAGAATCATCATTGACATCACTCTGTTTGGTTTTATCAAATACATTTGTGCTGTTATCAGGAACTGAGGCATCTAAATTGATAGCACTCGCATCACTAGGATCTTTCTGATGACCCAGTGCTCCAGAAACGGAATCTGAATGGAAGAAGCCCCCGAATTCCATACCCTGTGAATTCACGGACTTTGTTGCAGAAGCATCATTTAATGTGGACCATGTGGTGGTCTGTGTCCATAGATTAGACAGATCTCCCGAGGCTCCATTTGAGCAGGCAATATCCTGACAAGCTTCCAAAGAATTGCCATTAATGCTTTTAACATTAAAAGATTCCACTATGTTACCAGTTGAAGCTGAAGTAGTTAATAGAATATTATTCACCTTATCAGGACCTCCCTGCTCATCCAATGCTCCTGAAAAGGAATCCGACTGTAAGAAGTTACCAAATTCGATATTTTGTACATCCACAGATTTTGGCACAGATGCATGCTCATTAGGTGGGATCTCATCACCCGGTTGTATCCAAGTACCTGACGAAACTTCAGGTGCTCCTTTTGAACTGGCAAAATCTTGCCAAGTATCCAATGCATCACTAAAATCATCATCATTATCATCATCATGTTTGCTTTTAGAATTTGATGCATCCGTGCTGCCAGTAGCCCACATTTCATCTTGGCCCCAAGTGTCACGTGTTGATGTCATACATTGTGCATCATCCTTCAGTTCATTGTCATCTGTTTTGCTTGTGCTTTTCAATTGATCAGGTAGATTACCCCAGAGATCATCTTGCATCCGGTCGCCACTAGAAGAAAATTGACCCCATTCATTTGTAGATTCTCCGCTATTACCTTCATTACTTACTTCATGTTCCACATTTGCATGCTCACTAAATGTGGGTGCAGGTGTGGCATGAACAGAAACCTCAGTAGTAGAATCATCAAAGAGGTCAATTGATCTGGACTCCGCACTAACAGTGACATCTGTAGCTAAACTGGCAGGCCTAGCAGTAGACGAACCATGAAAATGGTCAATGGAGTATGATTCTAAATGAAATGTTTGAGAACTAGCAGACTGAAAGCCAGCTTCCCAATCAGCAAACTCACCACCATCTATAGTGCTCTCTGAACTCACAGCAATATTTGGTGTTTGAAGGTCCTTAAAGGAGGCGAAATTGTCTGATCCAGACGATACATGACTTTTTGTGCTTATGATCTGCTTACTAGGCATCAACTCTTCACTGGTTACACTAGGAGCAGCAGAAAATATATTGTTCCTTGAATCAGAAAAGAAGGTATCCAAATCAACCCTTGACAAATTCACAACTTGGGAACTTTCGTGAGCCTTGTCAGAACTTGTGTTAACAGCAGCTTTTTTCTCTGGAGGCCACTTCAATTCCAAGTCTAAAACACTAGACAAAACCAATCCATTATCTTGTGTATCCTGGCTCTTATCTGAATCCTTTGATTCCGTATCTAAATCAATTACTTCCTGCAACATAAGACAAGTAAATTTTCACTAAGTTTCATTGCAAAGAAATTTTAAAAATCATATGCATTATTATCCACAGTAATCATGAAAAATTTCATAAGTCCTTGATATTCATTTTTGTGTTTTCTGATAAAAAGAGGAATGGTGGACACAAGTCAGTATAGCAATGGCCATATTTTTGTGGACTGCTTCAACTATCGGTGATTGTCTATCCAGGTGTATGTCTATCTATCAGTGGTTATTAACATTTGCACAGCAACAAGATCACCTTTTTCTGTACTCAAATATTTACCCAATGAGAAGATCAACCAGGATCATAAAGTTTACCGTGAAGGAAAATTGCTAAATAAATTTGTATGTTTCATTCTTCAAAACCAGCAAATTAGCCCCTATTTACACGATCCGACCACAGCTTGTGACCTCTATCTCTACACATCGAGTTGAAACATTTCAAAGAATAGAGCAAGTTAGCTAATTTTCACTGACACTGTAACACGATCTGACAACAAATCCTTCCCTTTTAAATACAGCATGATTCCCAACTCCCAGTCTAACAGTATCAAAAAAAAAATTTGAAAGAAAAGGAAGTGAATTTGGAAATTTTACTTACGGATCCGTCCAATTGGAGGGACTGGAGCAGTTTCTTGCAGGCGGTGGTGGAATTGAAGGGGAGGGATTGGGCGGGGCCGTCGTCGCTCCGGTCGCGGCCGCAGAAGATGCAGAGGGTTGAGTTGGAGCCTCGGACAAGGCCGGCGGCCCGGCGGCATCGGCTGCAGCGTAGAAAGGAGGAGGAGAGGGAGAGATCGGCGTCGAGGGAGGCGAGGGCGGCGTCGTCGAGGGAGGAGAGAGAAGGGAGAGAGGGGTCGGCGGGGTCGTAGGAGGAGGGGACGGCAGCGTTCCTGCGGAGGGTGGCCTGGATTCGGCGGATCAGAGCGGATGGGATCTCCATCGACATTTCGCTCTTTTTTGCCCTTTGGGGGAGAGAGAGAAAGTAAGTGTCAATGATCCGTCGTCCGTTACCGGGTCACGAGCGGGGGCGTGGACAACTTTGGGTGCGGATGCGGGGCCCCTGCGGTGCGGTGAAGAATGTTTTCTACCGTTGCTAGTGTTGCGCTGTTGCCGCTGGAAAACCAATTGATCAGTAGGGGAAGGAAAAAGAAAAGAGGAGAAATAAGATGAAAAAACGAAGAGGCCTGAGAGAAGAAAAGACGAATGAACGGAATGACTGATAAAGTTTTTATACGAGTAACGAAAGAAAATCTCCTTTTGATCGATTTTAATTATTATTTTTTTGATTTTACGAGTAGATATAACTATTTCCTTTTATGATGGACAATTGCTTGAAGTAACCAGCTTGGATATATTTTTAAAAAAAAACAGCTTGGGTGACACTTCTTTATCGTGTAGGAGATTGTTTGTTTTGATCTGTTGTCATGTAAAGTCTATGTATTTTTCTAAATGAAAGTTAAAATAAAACATAAAACAAATAAAAATACACATAACAACTTAATTAGTATGTGACAGAATTTCAAAATGTTGGAATATGAAGAATATATATGTGAATCTTTGAATTGAATTACGGCGAGATCCGTTGATCGAATCAATTGGATGATGGTTGGAGTGTGTTCTCCTTCCATTGAGGATGAACGTGGTATATTCACATGTTCAATTCCGACTTCGAATGAATGAGATATTCAAGTCTAAAGATTGCCTAATTCAAAGTCAAAATGGGACTAAAGGTAGCTAAAAGCATTTAGTCCCACATTGGCCATAGGATGGAAGTTCGTAGTGTTTAAATAGAGAAAATTGAGAACAAAGAGCGTGCCCTTTGGGTACTTGGAGTTTTCGCGCGCGATTGGGAGGGAACCATGCGCGCGCGCCGCTGGCGGCGGCGGGCGGCCGGCACCGGTGCCGGGCCGGGCTCGGGCTCGGGCTCAGGTTCGGGTTCCCTACCCGACATGGTTCTTTTTGAATCAGGTCTCACGGGTATGGGTTACAAGCATACCCGCTCCGTTATCCGAACCGCCCCGCCACCGGACCCGCTCCGCTATCCGGATCCAAACCGCCCCGCCAACGGCTGTCTGTAAACCGTCGCGGCGGTTGGACGGTTGCGACAGTTGAACCGAACCGTTGCAACGGTTCAGACAGAACTGTTGCAACTGTTGATGGGTTAGGACCAATCTGCCCCTCCCGGAGCGCTATAAATAGCGCTCCGTTCTCTCATTTTGAAACACACCAAACGAAAACTCTCTCCCTCTCTCTGCGTTCTGAACTGGAAGTGAAGTTCTGCGTTCTGAACTGGGAAGGAAGTGAAGTTCTGCGTTCTGAACTAGGAAGTGAAGTTCTGAAGTAACTTCCAACGAGCAGTGGGAAATTCAGTTTCTGAAGCGACTTCCAAAAGAAATTCTGTAAAAATTCATTCTGAAAGAGGGCTCAAAAAATTCAACAGATTCTTTAATAGAATTGTTGTCTGAATCTGGGACTTCCGAAGAAGAATATTCTTCTGTAAATCACCTAGAGGGGGGGTGAATAGTGAAAATCACCTAGAGGGGGGTGAATAGGTGATTATGCTAATCTAATGAACTTAATGCGGAATTTAAAAACTAATTGCAATAAACAAGAGATGCACACTCAAACAAGCCAAGCAATTATGAATGAACAATATGAATTGATGCAAGGCACAAAGTAAAGAGAGAGAGTAAGAGCCAAGGGATCAAGCGCAAACAACAAGATATGTTTCGAGGTTCGAGCACCCAGCTCTACATCCCCGCCTTCACGCAGAAGGATTTTAAGTCCACTAGCTTGTCCACAAAGGACTCCCACAAAAGGAACCTCCATCGAGGATTTGGGGCAATAACAATTACAAGGAGTACCCAACTCCTCTCCTTACAAACACAACCTCCTCCTTGAGGCACAATTCCAAGCCAATAACAATCACCTCACAACTTGAGGGATTAGCACAAACCAATATAAGGATCACCTCACAACTTGAGGGATACAACCCAAAGGCACAAAGCCAAGAAAAGATTGGGTTTACAACTTGGTGGTCTAAACAACAACCACAAACAATCTCTTTCTCCCACACAAAGATCCTATAGAATAAGAAAGTAGATGTAGCTCAAGTGTGAAGAAAACCAAAGGAATGGAAATCAAAATCACAAAGAAAATCCTTGGGAAAAACTGAAATCAAGATATAGAAGTTGAATCAAAATCTTTTCCCAAAAACCCTTTCTTGATTTTCCAAATCCTAACAAAAACACCAAATAGATTGTTCAATTTAAATCCCAAAACTTCTTTGTGAAAACACCAGAGAGTAAGGAAAAATTCGCACAAAAAATCTTAAGGAAAACAGGCTATTAATGGGGTATTTATAGCCCCCAGAAAAATATAGCCGTTGGCAGCAGAAACTGCCAAAAATGCCCTACCAGTCGACCGTGCGGTCGACCGGCCAACGGTCACATTTTGACCGTTGCCAGCTACCGGTCGACCGCCCGGTCGACCGAAACAAACAGAGAGTTGCCTGCATGCAGTCGGTCGCCCGTGCGGTCGACCGGACCATGTGGCAGCCAGCGTGCACGTATCCGTGCACGTCGGTCGACTCATACGGTCGACCGGCTACTTGGTGCGGTCGACCATAGGGGTCGACCGACCTAGCCTGGCAGAGACTGTTCTGGTCAGCAAAAACATGTAATTTTTAATCCTAAAAATTCCCATTAAATCTCTAAAAATCCACAAAATAGTTTTATCATTTTTCATTGAAATACAAACTTGTGTTAAAAAGTTTAACACAAATCTCAAACATTTTGAACTATTTTTGTGTCATAGAAATTTTGCCAAAAACCAAAAACTGTATTTTCTAAAACTTGGATTTTTGAATAGAAAATACGTTTAGTCCAAAACTCATCCAAATACAAAAACATGATATTAAACAACATTTAGGCATGATGTATATGAATATAATCCTATATACATGTAACATATATATATATATATATATATATATATATATATATATGTATATATATATATATATATATATATATATATATATATCCATGTTTTTGACATTAATTTCAAAATATATTTTGTTAAAAATACCAAAACATAAAACACATGAATAAGTAAGTCAAAACTAAGTTTGTTTAAATAGTTAAAGCATGCATGTATATAGAACAAATCTAATATACATTAAGCCATGTAAACTTATTTTGATCTATTTATTCATGAAAACTAAGATCAGTTAAACCAAAAACGGAAAAACCGAAAACCAATATTCCAAAACATGAAACGTGTGTGTTGTGAACTTGAGCATATCATACTATTCTAATCTTTACAATTTTGGATCTAAACACAAAACTAAACTATGGTACCGATGTCTTCTTGTCTCCAAGCCGACTCGATCCAAAACTCTTTGATCCACCGAGCAAGTGCTATATATGATCTTTGACGCTCGGGCTCTTGAATCAACATGTGAAAGCTTCCAAATCATCTTGTTGAAGCTAATCACCTACTAATAACTTAATTAATGATCTGAAACTAAAATCACAAGATTATTAGTACACATAACTACATGAGTTAATCATCATCAAAACTAGAGTGGAAGGCCTCTGGGCCAACAATCTCCCCCTTTTTGATGATGATAAAACTCATGGAGTTATATATGCATGGATTAAAGTTAAGCTTCAAAGAAGCTCCCCCTTAACTCATGCATAAAGCAAATAAACATAAATATGCAATGAATGACAATGCATAATCATGCATAAACAATAAATGGCTCTAAATACCAATGAAATGTTTAAAACAAAACATGCTCTAGAAACCAATTAAAATTAAACTAAATTAAACTTAATATATGCAAAACATAAACATGCATATATAAACCAAAATCTTTCTCCCCCTTTTTGTCAATCATCAACAAAGGGGTAAACAATCAAAACAAAACAAAATCTTCTCACCCTTTTTAATACAAAGAATCAATCATCAATAAAGGGTAAAAGCAAAATCAAATCAATAAATTTTTCTCCTTTTTTTTGTTCGAAACAATGAATCAATAAAGGGTTGAAAACAAGAAAAACAATATTCTCCCCCTTTTTGTCTAAAACAAAAACAAAGTCAATAAGGGGTTACAATCAATTAAGATACCAATTGAAAATATGTCAAAGAATAACATCTTGATACCAATTGAAAGGAAACAAACAAAAAATATTGATACCAATTTTAAGCAAAACACATGAAAATCTTGATACCAATTAAAATTAAACATAATAAATTTTGAATGTCTAAACAAAAATTTTGATACCAATAGTAAATATTTTTCATTTTGAACATATGATACCAAATTTGAATTTATTTTCTATCATAAAGTAAGGGAGTGGGAATCAAATACCAATTGAAAGACAAAATCAAATTTTCTCCCCCTTTATGAAATACCAACTAAAATAATGCGTAGGCTTGATACCAATTTAAAAGTAATCAATTGAAACAAAATTGAAACTCAAGCTTAGCATAAACACTAACATATATATGTATGAAAATAGATACCAATTGAAATTGATATTCTTTGAAATGAAGTATACATACATATAAACATATATGAGTATACAAGAAATGTCAAGATTGATACCAATTGAAAGAATTCAATGATACCAATTGAAACAATAATAAGATCAAATGTATATCTCATATTACCTAGCCTCCCAATCATGGTTCAAGTTTTAAATGATTTTCATTTTAAAGCATACATGAACATGATCTCCCATCCAACCTCCCATAGAAGGTAGGGGTTTTCAAAAATAGGTTTGAAAGTAGAGTACGTTTGAAAATCTCTACCATAAGAAGAATACGAACTAGTTAAATGGAAAATCTTGTTAACTAGTACGAAATCCTTCAAGTAAGGAATAAAACAAAATTGTTTTTCATGAATCACATGTAAATCACATGATCACTAAACACTCAAAATTCATAAAGCCCATATCATAGTCTCATGAAAACAAATCATGAGTAAATTAATAAAGTGAGTGTACAAGCGTAATGTGAAACATATTAACATGAAAATATTCAATTAAGCTCATATGAAATTCCTTAAAAACATAAAGACATGAGAAACTAGATTTTTATTACAAATTGAAATTACCTAAAAATATGAAAATCATCAAAACGATTTAAACTTCAAGGCATATGTATGTCATGTAAAAACTAAAGTATACATACATATCCTAAACATAATGAGTCCACAAAAGTATATGCATGAAGGCACGTGGCTCAAAGATGTACATGTATAATCAATAGTTTGGACAAGATAAACATATACATGAAGTTAAACATAAACACATGGAAACATGAAAAACTAAATTTTCATTAAAAAAAACAAATTTCATTTCAAGGTATATGTATGATTTGTCAACACAAAAAGTATACATACATATCCCTAAATACAATTGAGTCCATATATATAGATTTGCATGAAAGGCAAATGACTCAATGGGTATACATGTATATCTTAAAGTTTGACAAAATAGACATATACATGAAATGGGAAACACAAAATCATAAAATAAATCCAAAAATAGGAATACAAGTTTAAAATGTATGGATCATCAAAACTAGACTATACTAGCACATCTAATGAGTACAAATAGGCATTCAAGCACAAACATAAAAGATTTACTTGTGGCCCATTCTATGTACAAGTATAAATTCTAGTCTCAATGAAAACTAACATCTAAACAAGTAATCAAATCATTAAGTATAAAACAGGATATAAATCAACATGAAAGACATAAAAATGATCATGAAGAAAATCCACATGCTATTAGAATCATGAAATACATAATAGCTAAACAAATGGTGAGAACACAACAAATGGGTCCATCTAAACATGGGTGATCTCAAAAGCTATACATGTATGTCAAAGATCTAATAAACATGGAATTCAACATACTAAACAAAACATGATTCAACAAAACAAAAAATCATAAACATCCACATGATCATTATGTATATGCATGTGCATTAGATCTAGGGCATACATATTAGTTTAAACAAGGTGAGAACACTAAATATAGATCCATATAAAACATGGGTGTCTCAAGTAACTAAACATGTATATCACTAATCTAATGATCATGGCATAATCATAATAGTCAACAAACATTAAAACATGCTATAAATAATAATATGAAAAGCATGCAAATAAAAACGGGAGTTAGAGAATGATACCAAAAACCGATGAAGGCACCTCTCTAGTTCTCCAAACCAATGGTGGTCCTTCTCCACCAAACACCCCTTGAAAGTGATGCATCCAAAATTGTTTTCTCTTAAGCACGGAACGCATCCACTCCAAGGCACCGCTACTCTCATGTGATGCGAGAGCCCACACCTACATCAAAAATTTTAGGAGTGGCATTTGGTACCCATTTTCTTTTGGGTCCATAGGGGTTAGTATCTTTTCTAACCCAAACAAGATTATTTGCTAAATTTTCAATATGTAGACGATCATAGCAAAATCTAGCAAGGTGGCCTTTTCGACCACAATGTGTACATGTGTACACATGTGCATACATAGTGTGAAGTTTGTGATCATGATGAGCATGTGTATGCCGTGGAGGGTGTACATGTAAAAATGGACCTTGTTTCTTACGAACCAAGGTTTCCAAGCGTGTATGATTCAAAGTACATTGGCTCAAAGTGGAGCCCAAACATTCAACACTTTTCTTCAAAACATTTATATCATTTTCAATACTTGAAGATAAAGTAGAGCATGCAATAGGTGTGCTAGAAGAAGAAGCTACACTAGCATGGCAAACATGATTATCTATATCCTTTTTCAAAGATTTATTTTTATTTAAAACAAGATCTAATTCTTTAGTAATGAAATCAATTTCATTTTTTAAAACAAGGTTATCTTTTAAAACAAAATCCAATTTTGAAGATAAAACCTCATTGTTTTTCACAATATCATCACAATCATTTTTGTTTTTCAAAACATCAATCTCTTTTAGGGCAAGGTCTAGTTGAGATCTTAGTGAGTCACGTTCACTAGTAATCTCTTCCTTCTCTTGCAAAATCGATTCAAAAGTTGAGCATAAATCCTTCTTTTCTTCTTTTAAATCAAAGTGATCCTTTTTCAAAAGATTATGTTTTTCCAAAAAATTTTCAATTTTTGTGGCAAGTTCCATATTTAAGGTTTGAGCTTCTAAACAAGCATCGCAATAGGAACTAGAGAAATCATCAAGTTGAGAATCCGATTGTACCTCAAGGGAGTCTTTCCCTTGGACCATGAGGCAATGCTCTTCGGACTTGTCTCTCCTAGATCTTCTCAACTTGTTGATAATCACGGGTAGCTCAGGAGACGTCAATATACTCCAAACTGCAAAAGCCGAGTCATAACGATCAAACACATATAAAAGATCTTCATTGAGAAATGCTCTAAGTGTTTTAAGTGCTAATGCATTGGCCTTTTTATGCTTGCTACTATTAGGGAAGGATTCCATAGTGGAGGCTTGATAAACTAGATGTCCTAGTCTTTTCAAATGGCTACTCATATTGGCCTTCCAAACATTAAGTCTAAAAAAGTCAAACATAGGAGGGCTATCCATAAGTGCAAACTAAATGTGTGCAAATGAAAATGCAAATGAAGATTAGCAAACCAAGATCTCACTCCTAGGTGGTTAAACCTAAATATCAGGAGCGGAGGCTTGATACCAATTGAAAATCACCTAGAGGGGGGTGAATAGGTGATTATGCTAATGTAATAAACTTAATGCGAAATTTAAAAACTAATTGCAATAAACAAGAGATGCACACTCAAACAAGCCAAGCAATTATGAATGAACAATATGAATTGATGCAAGGCACAAAGTAAAGAGAGAGAGAGTAAGAGCCAAGGGATCAAGCGCAAACAACAAGATATGTTTCGAGGTTCGAGCACCCAGCTCTACATCCCCGCCTTCACCCTGAAGGATTTTAAGTCCACTAGCTTGTCCACAAAGGACTCCCACAAAGGGAACCTCCACTGAGGATTTGGGACAATAACAATTACAAGGAGTACCCAACTTCTCTCCTTACAAACACAACCTCCTCCTTGAGGCACAACTCCAAGCCAACAACAATCACCTCACAACTTGAGGGATTAGCACAAACCAATACAAGGATCACCTCACAACTTGAGGGATACAACCCAAAGGCACAAAGCCAAGAAAAGATTGGGTTTACAACTTGGTGGTCTAAACAACAACCATAAACAATCTCTTTCTCCCACACAAAGATCCTATAGAATAAGAAAGTAGATGTAGCTCAAGTGTGGAGAAAACCAAAGGAATGAAAATCAAAATCACAAAGAAAATCCTTGGGAAAAACTGAAACCAAGATATAGAAGTTGAATCAAAATCTTTTCCCAAAAACCCTTTCTTGATTTTCCAAATCCTAACAAAAACACCAAATATATTGTTCAATTTAAATCCCAAAACTTCTTTTGATTGCTGTGAAAACACCAGAGAGTAAGGAAAAATTCGCACAAAAAACCTTAAGGAAAACAGGCTATTAATGGGGTATTTATAGCCCCCAGAAAAATATAGCCGTTGGCAGCAGAAACTGCCAAAAATGCCCTACCGGTCGACCGTGCGGTCGACCGGCCAACGGTCACATTTTGACCGTTGCCAGCTACCGGTCGACCGCCCGGTCGACCGAAACAAACAGAGAGTTGCCTGCATGCAGTCGGTCGCCCGTGCGGTCGACCGGACCATGTGGCAGCCAGCGTGCACGTATCCGTGCACGTCGGTCGACTCATACGGTCGACCGGCTACTTGGTGCGGTCGACCGTAGGGGTCGACCGACCTAGCCTGGCAGAGACTGTTCTTGTTAGCAAAAACATGTAATTTTTAATCCTAAAAATTCCCATTAAATCTCTAAAAATCCACAAAAATAGTTTTTATCATTTTTCATTGAAATACAAACTTGTGTTAAAAAGTTTAACACAAATCTCAAACATTTTGAACTATTTTTGTGTCATAGAAATTTTGCCAAAAACCAAAAACTGTATTTTCTAAAACTTGGATTTTTGAATAGAAAATACGTTTAGTCCAAAACTCATCCAAATACAAAAACATGATATTAAACAACATTTAGGCATGATGTATATGAATATAATCCTATATACATGTAACATATATATATATCCATGTTTTTGACATTAATTCCAAAATATGTTTTGTTAAAAATACCAAAACATAAAACACATGAATAAGTAAGTCAAAACTAAGTTTGTTTAAATAGTTGAAGCATGCATGTATATAGAACAAATCTAATATACATTAAACCATGTAAACTTATTTTGATCTATTTATTCATGAAAACTAAGATCAGTTAAACCAAAAACGGAAAAACCGAAAACCAATATTCCAAAACATGAAACGTGTGTGTTGTGAACTTGAGCATATCATACTATTCTAATCTTTACAATTTTGGATCTAAACACAAAACTAAACTATGGTACCGATGTCTTCTTGTCTCCAAGCCGACTCGATCCAAAACTCTTTGATCCACCGAGCAAGTGCTATATATGATCTTTGACGCTCGGGCTCTTGAATCAACATGTGAAAGCTTTCAAATCACCTTGTTGAAGCTAATCACCTACTAATAACTTGATTAATGATCTGAAACTAAAATCACAAGATTATTAGTACACATAACTACATGAGTTAATCATCATCAAAACTAGAGTGGAAGGCCTCTGGGCCAACAAATAGGTGATAATGCTAATCTAGAAACTAAGTGCGCTAAATGCGAAAGTTAAAACAAATTTTGCAATCACTTAATACAACCAACAAGTGTAGCCGAATTCCCCGTGAAGGGCTCTGGACTAACTCCTCTTGATTCCCCTAGATATGGGTTGAGGTGCTATATGAAGCTCTTGTGGTTAAGTATAAGTGAGGCACACACAAACAACCAAGCATATAATATGAATAGGCAATATGAATAATGCAAGGCACAACACAAGCAATATATGATATGAATGAATGAATGATGCTTTGCACAAATAAAAGAGAGAGAGAGTTAGAGAGACAATGGATCAAACGTAAACACAAAGATATGTTTCGAGGTTCGAGCCCCTAGCTCTACGTCCCCGCCTTCACCGAGAAGGATTTCTAATCCACTATACTCCCACCGAGGGAACCTCCACCGAGGAGGATTTGTTACAACAAAGGGAGTACCGAACTCCTCTCTCAAACACCGCCTCACAACCGAGGGGTAGGCCCGTAGCCAATACAACAACCAATCACCTCTACCGAAGAGGGATATACAAACCAACTCCACCTCTCACTAGAGGGAGCAAACCACAATCTCAACCTCTACCAAAGAGGGAGCAAACACCAACCCAAATCAACCTCACCAAGAGGGATACAAGAAATAAAGGGGTTTACAACAAGTGGTATATCTCAACCACAAACCTCTTTCCTTTTTCCACAAACAAAGATCCTAAATAGAATAGGATAGAAGATAAGCTCAAGTGTAGAAAACAAAGTGATTTGATCAAAGAAATACTCTTGGAAAAATACCAAATAGATAGGAATGAAGAACAATAAACCAATTCCCAAAAACCTAATTTCTTTGAAAATAACAAAACACTTTTAAAAAACAAAGATGAATCTTTTTGGCACTAAAACTCTTTTGAAAACTTCTTTTAAACACCAAGAATAGAGAGAAATTTTAGCTCATAAAAACTGAGTTAAAAACACCAAGCAATGGGGTATTTATTGCCCCAAAACAAAACTAGCCGTTAGGCTGATCTGGCAGCCTGACAGGCTACCGGTCGGCCGGCCCGGCCGACCGCCAACGGTCAGAAATGTGACCGTTGGGGCAACCCGGTCGACCGCACGGCCGACCGCACAGAACAGAGAGCAAAGCTCTCTGGTCCGGTCGGCCGCTCGGCCGACCGTCCCTGTGTCTGCCAAATGTGCACAAGCCTGTGCACGTCGGTCGACCGCAAAGGTCGACCGGCCTTTGATGCGGTCGACCCATGCGGTCGGCCGACCTGGCCTGTCGACCACAAATCTGGGACAGAAACACATGTTAAAAATATTTCTAAAAATTCTTTTATCTCTTGTAAAAATCTCCAAAAATAGTTTTATCATTTTGCATTGATATATAAATATGTGATAAAAAGTTTAGCTCAAATATCAAGCATATGAAACTATTTTTGTGTCATAACATTTTTACCAAAAACTAAAACTTGTATTTTATCAAACTTGGATTTTTCAACGCATGAATAGGAAAGTCAAAATAAGTTTGTATAGGAAGTTTAAGCATGTATGTATATAGAGCACATCTAATATACATAAAAACCAAGTAAACTTGTTTTGATCAATCTATTCATGAAAAGCAAATCCAAAACATAAAACTTGTGTGTGTTGTGCACTTGAGCATATCAACTATACTAAGCTTTACAAATGGATCTAAACACACTAAACTATGGATACCTAAGTCTTCTTGACGATCTTCCATCTTCAAGTCGACTCGGTCCAAACACCGTGATCCAACGAGCATGGCTATGTATGATCTTGATGCTCGGGCCCTAGAATCACCATGTGAAAGCTTCCAAACTCCTCTTTTTGAAGCAATCACCAGCTAATATCTTGATCAATGATCTGTAACTAAAATCACAAGATAATTAGTAAACATAACTACATGAGTTAATCATCATCAAAACTAGAGAGGAAGGCCTCTGGGCCAACAATCTCCCCCTTTTTGATGATGACAAAACTCATGGAGTTATTTATGCATGGATTAAAGTTAAGCTTCAAAGAAGCTCCCCCTTAACTCATGCATAAAACAAATAAACAATAAATATGCAATGAAGGCTCTTAAACATGAATGCATGTATATGCATAAACAATAAAAGGCTCTAGATACCAATGAAATGTTCAAAAACAAAACATGTTCTAGATACCAATTAAAATTAAATTAAATTAAACTTAATATATGCAAAACATAAATATGCATATATAAAACTTCTCAAAATCTTTCTCCCCCTTTTTGTCAATCATCAACAAAGGGGTAAAAATCAAAACAAAACAAAATCTTCTCCCCCTTTTTAATACAAAGAAACAATCATCAATAAGGGGTAAAAGCAAAACTAAATCAATAAAATTTTCTCCCCCTTTTTGTTCGAAACAATGAATCAACAAAAGGGTTAATAAAGTAATGTTCTCCCCTTTTGTCTAAAACAAAAACAAAACCAAATAGGGATGACAATCAATTAACGTATCAATTGAGAATATGTCAAAGTAGTATTTTGATACGAATTGAAAGTAAACATAGATCAATCAATAAATTGTATATGCGATATACATTCATGAAGAGGAAGATGTGAAGCTTCCCTACATAGATACATTACATGAAGGAGGGATGACAAGCCCTAATTTACATAACGTACACTATGCAATGCATAAGAGGAGATGTAAAGCTCCCCCTACACACGTGTACCACATAAAGAAGAGATTGTCAAGCTCTTCAATACAAGATACACTCATCATGAATCTATATGTAGAAGAGATGTTAAGCTCTCCTTACATATAGGCAATACAAATCAAAACTTTTGTAATATTTTTAAACAAAATTTTGAGATACCAAATTTAAAACATTAAAATAAACATTTTGATATCAAAAGAGAGTATTTTTCTTTTTAAGGTATATGATATCAATTTTTTTATTTTCTATCATAAAGTAAGGGAGTGGAAATACAAATACCAATTGTAAACATGAAAATCGAATTTTCTCCCCCTTTATGAAATACCAACAAAACACATGCATAGGCTTGAAATAAGATACCTATTGAAAATTGAACCAATTGAAAAGCAATTGAAAACTAATCAATTGAAACAAAATTGAAGCTCAAGCTTAGCATAAACACAAACATATATATGTATGAAAAAATAGATACCAATTGAAATTGATATTCTTTGAAATGAAAGCATACATACATACAAACATATATGAGTATACAAGAAAGGTCAAAATTGATACCAATTGAAAGAGTCCAATGATACCAATTGAAACAACAATAATGATCAAGTGTATACATCATATAACTACCACCCAACATGTTCAAGTTTAAAATAATTTTCAATATAAAGCATACATGAGCATGATCTCCCATCCAGCCGCCCTTGGAAGGTAGGGGTTTTCAAAAAAATAGATTTAAAAAATAAAGTGTGTTTGAAAAACTCTATCAAAATGAAGAATACGAACTAGTTATATGAAAAATTTGTAAACTAGTACGAAATCCTTCAAGTAAGGAATAAAACAAATTATTTTTCATGAAATAAGAAATCCACATGATATCAAAACACTCAAGTCAATTAAGCATAAATATGACTCATGAAAACAAAACATGAGTAAACAATAAATGTGAGTGTACAAATAAGATGTGAAGATCATAATTATGAAAGATATTCAATTAAGCTCAATTAATTTCTTGAAACATGAAAACATGAAAATCATCAAAACTATTTAATCTTCAAGGTATATGTATGTCCTATACAAACTAAAGTATCATACATATCCAAATACAACAAGTCCACAAAGATATATGCATGAAGGCACGTGGCTCAAAAGGATGTATATGTATAAACAATAATTTGGATAAGATGGATATATACATGAAGTTAAACATAAACACATGGAAACATGAAACAAATCCAAAAATGAGAATACAAGTTTAAAATGCATGGATCATCAAAACTAGACTATACTAGCACATCTAATGGGTTCAAATAAGCATTCAAGCTCAAACATATATAGATTTATTTGTGGCCCACTATATACACAAATATATACCTAGTCTTAATGAAAACTGACATTTAAAACATATATTCAAATCATGAAACATAAAATAAATCATAAATCATCATGATAAAAATAAACATGATTATTATTTAAATCCACATGTTATTAGAGCTATGATAAACATGATAGCTAAACAAAGGTGAGAACACTAAAATAATGGTCCATATTAAATATGGGTGTCTCAAAGACTATACATGCATGTCAATGGTCTAATAATCATGGCATTTTCATAATAATTTAAAAACAACAAAATATGCTATAAATAATGAACATGGAAAGCATGTAAACAATAATTAGGAGTTAGGAATCGTTACCAAAACCTAGAAGGCAACTTTCCTTGTCTCCAAAACATGGTGGTCCTCTCCACCAAACATCCCTTGAAAGTGATGCATCCAAATGATTTCCATGAAGCTCGGAATGCATCCACTCCAACGTACTGCTACTCTCACGTCATACGAGAGCCCACTCCTACATCAAATACAAGAGGGGTGGTCTTTGGTACCCACAACTTTTTGGGTCCATGGGGGTTAGTACCTTTTCTAACCCAAACAAATTTATTTGCTAAATTTGAAACATGTATTCTATCATAACAAAATTTAGCAAGGTGGCCCTTACGTCCACAATGTGTACAAGTGTACACATGAGCATACATGTGATGGGTGTGTCCGTGTGGAGCATGTGTATGCCGTGTATGGTGTGCATGCATAATAGATGGAACTTGTTTCTTTCGAAACAAAGATTCCAATCATGTATGGTTCATGGCACATTGGCTCATAGTGGAGCCCAAACAATCTACCTTCTTCTTAAGCATGGATATATCGTTATTAATCAAAGAAGAAGTGTGGCATGTAAGGGGTGATCTAGGTGAAACTACCCTAGCATGGCAAATATGAGAAACAATATCATTTTTCAAAGACTTATTTTTATTTAAACAAATTTCTAATTCTTTTGAAATAAAATCAATTTCTCCTTTTAAAATATTGTTATCTCTTAAAATAGAAACTACTTTAGAAGATAAAACCTCATTATTTTTCAAAACAACATGACAATCATTTTTAGATTTTAAAAACTCATTTTCTTTAAGTGCAAGTTCTAATTGAGATCTCAATGAATCCCTTTCATTATAGACCTCAACCTTCTCTTGCAAAACCTTGTCAAGTCTAGAATGCAAACTTTTATTTTCTTTTTCAATTCCTAGACTTTTCTTTTTCAAAATTTTATATTTTTCAAATAATTTTTCACAAACAATAGACAACTCTTCATTCAAAGCATTGGCATCCATATAATCATGATCATCAAATGAAGAGCTAGCACTATCTAGTTGAGTATCCGAATATACCTCAAGGGAGTCATTCCCTTGGATCATATGGCATTGTTGTGGCTCGGATTCATCTCCACTAGATTCGTCCTCCGGTTGGATTGGCACTTGAAGCTTGGAGGTGGTTGTGGTTGTTGTCAAAATGTTCCACGCTGCAAAGGTGGAAACAATGTTAGAAACACGCATAAGATAATCTTTAGAAAGCGTGCTTCTAATGGCCTCAAGGGCTTGTGCATTAGCCTCTATATGCTTGCTATCACTAAGGAAGGATTCCTTGGTAATGGCAAGATGAACCTTATGTCCTAGGGTTTGTAAATAAACGGACATCCTAATCTTCCAAACAAGAATGTTGGAAGGGTCAAACATAGGTGGGGTCATGAAGTCCATGGATGTAAACTAAATGTGTGCAAATAAGCAAAAGCAAATGATAGATTAGCAAATAAGGATCTCACTCCTAGGATGTTAAGCCTAAGTATCAGGAGCGTAGGCTCTGATACCAATTGTAAATCACCTTGAGGGGGGTGAATAGGTGATAATGCTAATCTAGAAACTAAGTGCGCTAAATGCGGAAGTTAAAACAAATTTTGCAATCACTTAATACAACCAACAAGTGTAGCCGAATTCCCCGTGAAGGGTTCTGAACTAACTCCTCTTGATTCCCCTAGATATGGGTTGAGGTGCTATATGAAGCTCTTGTGGTTAAGTATAAGTGAGGCACACACAAATAACCAAGCATATAATATGAATAGGCAATATGAATAATGCAAGGCACAACACAAGCAATATATGATATGAATGAATGAATGATGCTTTGCACAAATAAAAGAGAGAGTTAGAGAGACAATGGATCAAACGCAAACACAAAGATATGTTTCGAGGTTCGAGCCCCTAGCTCTACGTCCCCGCCTTCACCGAGAAGGATTTCTAATCCACTATACTCCCATCGAGGAAACCTCCACCGAGGAGGATTTGTTACAACAAAGGGAGTACTGAACTCCTCTCTCAAACACTGCCTCACAACCGAGGGGTAGGCCCGTAGCCAATACAACAACCAATCACCTCTACCGAAGAGGGATATACAAACCAACTCCACCTCTCACTAGAGGGAGCAAACCACAATCTCAACCTCTACCAAAGAGGGAGCAAACACCAACCCAAATCAACCTCACCAAGAGGGATACAAGAAATAAAGGGGTTTACAACAAGTGGTATATCTCAACCACAAACCTCTTTCCTTTTTCCACAAATAAAGATCCTAAATAGAATAGGATAGAAGATAAGCTCAAGTGTGAAAAACAAAGTGTTTTGATCAAAGAAATACTCTTGGAAAGATACCAAATAGATAGGAATGTAGAACAATAAACCAATTCCCAAAAACCTAATTTCTTTAAAAATAACAAAACACTTTTAAAAAACAAAGATGAATCTTTTTGGCACTAAAACTCTTTTGAAAACTTCTTTTAAACACCAAGAATAGAGAGAAATTTTAGCTCATAAAAACTTAGTTAAAAACACCAAGCAATGGGGTATTTATAGCCCCAAAATAAAACTAGCCGTTAGGCTGATCTGGCAGCCTGACAGGCTACCGTTCGGCCGGCCCGGCCGACCGCCAACGGTTAGAAATGTGACCGTTGGGGCAACCCGGTCGACCGCACGGCCGACCGCCCAGATACAGAGAGCAAAGCTCTCTGATCCGGTCGGCCGCCCGGCCGACCGTCCCTGTGTCTGCCAAACGTGCACAAGTCTGTGCACGTCGGTCGACCGCAAGGGTCGACTGGCCTTTGGTGCAGTCGACCCGTGCGGTCGGCCGACCTGGCCTGTCGGCCACAAATCTGGGACAGAAATACATGTTAAAAATATTTCTAAAAATTCTTTTATCTCTTGTAAAAATCTCCAAAAATAGTTTTATCATTTTGCATTGATATATAAACATGTGATAAAAAGTTTAGCTCAAATATCAAGCATATGAAACTATTTTTGTGTCATAACATTTTTACCAAAAACTAAAACTTGTATTTTATCAAACTTGGATTTTTCAACGCATGAATAGGAAAGTCAAAATAAGTTTGTATAGGAAGTTTAAGCATGTATGTATATAGAGTACATCTAATATACATAAAAACCAAGTAAACTTGTTTTGATCAATCTATTCATGAAAAGCAAATTCAAAACATAAAACTTGTGTGTGTTGTGCACTTGAGCATATCAACTATACTAAGCTTTACAAATGGATCTAAACACACTAAACTATGGATACCTAAGTCTTCTTGACGATCTTCCATCTTCAAGTCGACTCGGTCCAAACACCGTGATCCAACAAGCATGGCTATGTATGATCTTGATGCTCGAGCCCTGGAATCACCATGTGAAAACTTCCAAACTCCTCTTTTTGAAGCAATCACCAACTAATATCTTGATCAATGATCTGTAACTAAAATCACAAGATAATTAGTAAACATAACTACATGAGTTAATCATCATCAAAACTAGAGAGGAAGGCCTCCGGGCCAACATCTTCAACCTTCCTTCTTCCTCTACAGTGGGTGCTCCTCCAAAGTAACGGCAAATATTCTCCCGAAATTTGTCTTTGTCCTGCTGCTTCAACAATCCTGTGAAGGTACTGGTTAACTGTGGTTCGACCGTATGGTGATTTAGTAGTGTTATCCAAATACCGTGAAGGAGTGTTGTATCTTGGGAGACCAGCGTCCAGTAACCCGTTAGCACCGGTGCTGGGGACATAATTGTCTTAAGGAGATTCGCTCTAAGCGTACCTCACTCTAAATACTGTATAAGTGAATTAATTTCTTTATACATGGGATATACTGATATTCAGTATATTGAGACTGATTTATATTAGTCTAATTGGTGTTTAACCAAGGAAGGAAATTGAAAGGTGGTTCTTAAATTAAGGAACGTTCTATTGAACGGAAAATCTCCCACCTGACATTTACCAACCTGGCCAATTAGATTGTTGATATTTCAGTGATATTGATTAGTTATCAGATTGATTCCTGAAACCAACACAAAATACTATTACAGAAAATTGCTAAATATGTAATGGTCCCTGTTACTAATATACTCGAGGCACATAATAATATCTGATTTTCTTCTAAATTTCGGTAGCATTTTCTTTGTAATTATTGCAGTGTCATCATGTATTACAATTATATAATTTTGGCCACAATTAGCCTACTTATCACATCCTCGAGGTTCCAGTCTCGACTATTATCATTCATATTATATGTAAGTTCGAGAGTATCCCTCTCGACATTTTCAGTCCCAACATAATAACTATTTTCAACACCAAACTCAAAAGAACACTAACAACCACACATATCTCCATACATATACACAGATCGAACTATTTAACTCACAAGTCTAACATATATTACATAACATACATATCAAGTTTAATGTTTATATATACGAGTATGAACTATTCAGAGGTGACAAAGCATAAGTAATTTTCACATGATTAATTCTCCACATGGTTCCAAAAGAAACGTCCACTAAACTTTAAACCGGGCCTTTAACCTTATCACGACCTAAAAATGTTATTAATATAAAAGGATGAGCTCGACAGCTCAGTTCGTAAAGTCATATAAAGACCCCAAGAGCAGTATACAAATAACAATACGAAGCATATTTATGCATTTGGTAATAAATATGAACATGAATTGGACAAAATAAATAGGAGCTCGATGATACAATAAAAACAAAGCAACCAGAATCGGTATTCAAGTGAGATTCATCAATTGGAAAAGTCCGATTCACTCAACTATTTATTTTATTCGTTTCTTGTAATAATACATTTTATTTTACCAAATGTAATGTATTATTCAGATTCATCTCAACACTTTGCACATAGAAGCTCGCGACATATTAAATAATCATTTTCGTACTTTTATCTTACTAAACTCATGATAAAGTACTATTCATATCAGTACATTTATATACATATATCAAACAAACACAACACATGTAACATGTAATGCATGTATGCACAATTCCTTCCTTACTCCTCTCCACCACCTTCCTCCAATATATATATATATATATATATATATATATATATATATATATATATATATATATATATATATATATATATATATAGAGAGAGAGAGAGAGAGAAATGTATATCAGCCGACGGCTGAGAGACTCTCTCAGCCTGCGGTGACGTGGCTCAATATTTGTCACAGCACTAACTTGCGGCCCGCTTAGAGGAACAAGTTAAATTATCAAATACCCCTTGTTAAAAGCTACTCGCTCCGTTATTGTTTATTATTATTTTCCCACCCCCCAAATTTTTGACCGCTCGTTGTCAGATTTAGGTTATTGTTTATTATTATTTTCCCCCTTTTTTTATCGCTCTTTATAAGATTTAGGTTATTGTTTATTATTATTTTCCCCTATTTCTTTACCGCTCTTTGTCAGATTTAGGTTCTCCTTTTCTAACCTGCGATAAAGTTTTCTCTGAAAATAGCGTTTTTTCTGAGCAATTTTTTATCCTTTTTATTTAATGTCGACGTCTGAGCAGTCTACTTCCCCTACCAATTCTGGTTGCAGTCGTAAGCGATCTCTATCTCCCGATCTAAATATGGATGATATATCATCTGGTTCAACTTTCTCTCAGAATATTGAAAATATTGAAGGGTTGACATCTTTGCATGCTGATCAACAGGTTTTTATTTTGTCAATTTTTTTACGCAATTTCTTAAATATAGAATCTTTCTCTGTAGCGTATATGGTACTGCGACCTATAATCACTTGTTCTAAAGTTTTAGAAATGCGACCTTTCTCTGTAGCGTATATGGTACTGCGACCTATAATCACTTGTTCTAAAGTTTTAGAAATGCGACCACGATCGCAATTTTATTTGAAAATAATCTCCGGCTGTGAAAGCATTTTTTTGTGACTGCGATCTAAGTCGCATTTCTTGTTGTTATAATTCTTACACATTTCTATGTGAATTATATCCATTTTGTATATTCATTAGATTGTTGCATAGTTATTATTGCGACCGTGGTCGCAGTGTTTCTATGCCAGGGAAATTGATTTGTTGCTTTTAAAATTGCCCCCGTCTCTTGGTATATTATTATAACATCTGAATATATTTGAAATTTTTCGCACAAATATAATTTCAATAATTTTTGCTCTATGTTCTTTTTTTTTCTTCACTGAACATAAAGTAACACTGCGACTATGGTCGCATCGATATTTGCACATTTGAATATTGACTTTCGCGTTATCTACAACAGTTCCATCACTTTGACCAGAGTCGCAGTTGCCTGATGGTATTATTTCTGTTTTCGACAACAGTCGCAGCGTTCCCTTTTTCATTTAATTTTAACTTCCATTTCGACATTTTCGCCCTATGTTGTGCTTTAGTCCACTGAAGATAAATTAACATTGCGAGATTGATCGCATGTTCATTTTGCCCATTTGAACGTTCTGTCTGGATGTCTACACCAGCTTCATGACTGCGACCAGAGTCGCAGTTGGCTGTCAATATATATATATTTTAATTGTAACATCCATTTCTATCTACAACATGAATAAAATTTGTGACAAATGTACAGCATTTCAACCAAGACTAAGTAGTAAAAATTATAATTCACACAATTAACATTAGAAAACAGGCTTATATATTTATAAAAAATGGAAATACAAATTTTGAAGTTCTAATCTACTCCTTCTCGTCATCACCATCATAATCAGAATCGTCCTCAAGATTATGACTGTGTTCGTCTTCCGTATCGCTTTCCGTCTCTTCCACCGCTTTACCAACAATCTCCCCTTCGCTTTCTTCCTCTTCATGGCAGTATTTTGGTTCATCAATGAACTCTCAGAACGGGTCGTCTGTATCAAGCTCATCCTCTGACCCGTAGCGAGGGATCGCTTCAGAACTATATTCTTGTTCTTCTTCTTCCTCCTCCTCTTGTCCTTCAACAGGAAGGCCAACCATATTTCTTTCATCATTAGATATGTTGGCCATTCGACACAAAATCTGAAAAAAAAAATATTTAACTTAAAAACAAAACAATGAAATAATTTAACTGCGACCATGGTCGCAGTTTATTTACAACTATTTATGATAAGAATGCGACCATGGTCGCAGTTTATTTGTCCTGCACATAAAATGAACTGCCAAGACTTGCAACTCAAGACTGCGACCATGGTCGCAGTTTATGTATACGGTATTTATCAAGAGAATGCGACCATGATCGCACACATTTGTCCTGCACATGAAATGATTTGCGAAGACTTGTAGCTCAAGACTGCGACCATGGTCGCAGTTTATGTATACTGTATTGAGCAAGAGAATGCGACCATGGTCGCACACATTTGTACTGCAAATAAAAAGAACTGCAACCGAGATCCCATTTAAATGTATAAAATTTTAATCAACAGTATATGGTATTTAATATTTTAAAACTTACGATATTTGTGTCAAGCTCATTTAGATCAACTTCAAGCAGAGATCTGCTAATGTTTTGGAGGTCCCATCTTACTGTGCGTGGGGTTTTGTCCTCCATACCAGACCTCGGCTCAAAAATAAGAGCCCTCTCACATAGCCAATACTGCAAAATACATAATTAAATTAGTTTACACATATATTCACAAGATATCAGGAAATTTCATACAATATTGGCCAAATTTGATATTCATACTTATAATAATTTGTACGGAGTATCCTTGCAGCTCGTACGTGGTGTGCCTGAAGATGTCCATTGACTCAATCAGGAATTGCCAAACAGCTTTAGCCCAGCATATTATTCTCATCAGCTGCATATTGGCAATCTGTTCCACAATATACCACGGCACCGTGCATTTACTGTCAGAAAAGAATAGAGTGGCCGACATGTATAGGATGATTATTATAGTAAAGTCTTGAGCTGCAAGTCTTTGTATGTCTCTTATAATTTCATTTAAAGTCATTTGCTGCTCAAGCTGTTCATCCTTGGTCACATCTAATTCACTCCTCCTTCTTTTCTTGACCAGAAGATCATCCAAAACTTCTTCAATAGATACTTTCGTGATCTTCTTTATATTAGGGAAATAATGCTTTATAACTCCTCTGTCCTTCATTATACAAGTCTTATTCATAATAAAATTCGTCTCAATGATAGGTAGACCAAAAGTTAGGGCAACATTCTCTACTGTTAACTCAATTTGTTTGGCCCCAATTCTAAAGGTTCTTGTATCCCTATCATACTGGTCTAAAATTCTCAGTACAGCAATGTTTGATTTTAGACTCTTTTCTCCCCCAAATTTCTCATTGTAGAAGGCCATGAAGATTGGGTCAAATGGGGTCTTCTTGATCGCATCTACGAAATCGCCCTGAATGTGCTTTTTGAATTTCTTAATGAACTCGCACATAGGTTTTAGGCTCGATCTCAGAGGACGAACCTTCAGTTGTTGTTTACCTATAGATAAAGAAACATTAAAAACTTTAGTTTAATGTTTATTTGAAAATTAAAAGGGAATAAAAAACAAATTATTTTTAGAACACTGCGACCAAGGTCGCATACATCTACAGTGCGAAGGGAATGAAAAACAAATGACGTTTAATATACTGCGACCAAGGTCGCATAACTCTACAACGCAGATTGAAACAATTGCGACCCAGGTCGACAGAGAAGGTGTAACACCCCGTTCCTGGAATACGTACGTAGATATGTATTCTGATTTTTCTAACATATTTCTTTAATTTATCTTATATTTATTTTTGTTTTATGATTATTAGTGTGATTGTTTTCTATTGGATTTGGATTCGTGGACTCGGAGTTAGCCCTAGTCTGAACCGGGGGCCCGAACCTAGTGCATTACTCGAATTGGCATTTCTGGTAGTCCGATTTGACCGATTTCAGTTTTAAACATCATTTTCCAATATTTTAGATTTTTCATGATTTTCTGGAATTTTTCAGAATTATTTGTAAAATCTCCAAAACCGGTGTCGGTCGGCATCGCTGACTGATTCCCAGATTTTTAATTTTCAAATGGGATTGAATTTTCAAAAACGGCTTTCAGATTACATCTTAGAATATCATTTTCTAGCTAAAAATATTTTTTTGAGATTTTTCAAAATTTATCAAAATTTGACCGATTCTGGTGTCGGCCGGTATCGCTGGAAGATTCTAGGATTTTTATTTTAAAAACTACATTATATTTTTCAAATCCGATTTCACCAGGCATCTTAGAATAATATCTGCTATTTTTGAGAATTTTTCGGAACGATTCTGAAACAGTCAAATTTTCGCCTTATTAAAATAATAATATTTATTATCGGTCTTAACTTTCCGTACTTTTTCCTTCCTTACCCCACTACTTATATTTTCAGAAATTATAATAAATAAATTACTTAATAATAAAATTTTTTAAAAACTATTTTATTTTATTTTATTTTATTAATTCCTTTTTCCTTTGACTTTCTTCCTTTTCTTCTTTTCTTTTCTCCTCCTTCACCCACTCCCATCTCTTCATCACCAACGCAGCAAGGGGGGAGCAGGGCATGGATTGAGCAGTGATCAACCACCCCATTCACCATCCCCATTTACTCACCTCCATTCCTATTTATCAATACCAATTCATACCTTCATTTTCAAACAACAAAAATCCAAAACAAAACAAAACACACATCATCTTCAACCTCACGCACCCAACTCCACCGTCGCTCCACCATCACCACCACCGCCTCCGGCGCCACCCTAGCCGCCGCCACCGCACCCCCCACCACCCCACAACACTCCTCCACTTCCACCAACCCCAAATTCCTCCTCCTCCTCCTCAATTTCTCCCAAAACCCATCACATTACCACCTTCATTTCCTCCAAAATTCCCCCTCACCACCACCAAATTCTCCCCTCCAACTACTCCATCACAACCTCCTCCACCTCATCTAACTTCCCAACATCACCAAACATCACCATCACCACCACAACCACAACCACCACCACCCACTTCCACCTTCAAAACAACAACAACAATAACAACAACAAGAAACCCTCACCCCCTCCTCTCCACCCGCGCGCGCGCGCCGCCCAGCTCACCGGCGGAGGCCGGCCGGCCGCCGGCCACCCCCTCCTCTCCTTTCGTTTCCTTTCTTTCTTTGTTCTTTTCTTTCTTTCCCTTTTCTTTTCATTTCATCCCTAAATAAACACCATATTCTCTCTTTCCTAAAATACCCCCCACCATTCCCTAAAACTACTTTCCTATATTTACACTCACTACCCCTCCCCTTTAAATCCTAATTCATTTCAAATCATACCATATTTTCTCTCTCTTTCTCTTTCTCTCTCTCCTTCCTACAACTTTCTCTCTCCTCTCTCTCCTCTCTCATTCCCTCTCTAATATCCATATAAATATTTATAATTATATATTTTAATATATGGATTGGTGTTGTGCACGAATTTCTGGAATTTCGGGATTTCTCGCGGTTTTCCGGTATTGAGGCGAGTACAGTTATTTTTAGCATGCATTTATTTTAACATTATGCGAGTACAGTTCTTTTTAACATGTATCTATTTTATCATTATGATATTTCATGTTCCATGTCTAACAACTGTTATCCTGCTTTTATACATGATATGGGAGTTGATATGTATAACACCGACACTGATATGTTACACGATACTGGACACCGGTCCTTACCATGCTATAGTTGATACATGATATATAACACCAGTACTTGCCATGCAATATTTGACCCCTGATATCTAACAACGACCCTTGGCATGCTACCCTTGATATATGATTTATGTCACCGGCACTCGGTATTTACACCGGTATTCAGTATTTACACCGACACTTGGCATGTTCCACTTTATATATGATTATGTCACCGGCACTTGGTATTTACACCAGCACACGGTATTTGACACATGATACCGGTCACCAGCACTTGCCATGATATATTTGACACCGATATTTGTCATGCTATATATTTGCCATGCTACATTTGACATATGATACTTGAGACCAGTACTTGCCATGCTATATTTTACACATGACACCGGATACCGTTATTTGACATGCTATGCTTGCCACATGATATATGACACCGTTATTTGACATGCTATGCTTGCCACCTGATATATGACATGCTATACTTGCCACCTGATATATATAACACCGATACTTGTCATGATATACATGACACCTGGCACCTATATTACCTGGCATATTCATGATTATTATGTGACCAGACATCTGGCACTCCTGTATCTTCTGAATTCCTATACTCCTGAACTCCTGTACTCCTGAACCCCTGAAAAAGGGTGACTCCTGATATTATACTCCTGTTAACTCCTGTAGTTGGATAATCATGATTATACTGTATACACTTGTGGACATTATCTTTGGGCAACATATATAATAAAATACTCAACTTACACTGGGTGGGGGAAACTGATGGACACCGGTTGATGTCATATTTATAATGGTTATTTCTGAAGTGTCGTGTGGGGCGCGTAATGATAAGTCCCCGGAAGTAGTAGCCTGAATCTGAAGTGTCGTGTGGGGCGCGTAATGATAAGTCTCCGGAAGCAGTAGCCTGTACTCCTGAGCTAGTCCCTAGCAGAGATGGGACCCACTATAAATATGAGCCATCAGATTTATCAATTTCCAAATAATAACTCATCTTATTCATAAGTGGATGTATGTGCACCGGTAGCACATACAAAAGCATATAAATCGGATGAATAACATAAAACAACCAAACAGTAATAAGGTTAGCAACGTGTGATATTTGGTCTCTCCTTTGTTCGGGTTCTGGTACTCACATATCAGACTCGGGTAAGTTCTACAGAGTGCGAACTCTAGTATGGACTATCGGTGATGTGAGACGCTGGTAGGGAGGCGATTGAAATATCAGATGGTACTGACTATTATTATTGGATTAATTAAAATGCAACACCAGTATATTCTCCAGTTACAGTATTATGTTCCGAGTTGACACCCTGCATTATGGCATATGATATATGCGACACAATGATTACTTACTCTAGTTCTATTACCCTGAGGGCAACTCAAGTTGTATGAATTCAGATGATGGTGACATCGGATATGTGGTATATAGGTGAGGGTTTCCTTATTTGGATTATCCCCTTGACGTATCACCCCATGAATCCATAATCTGGGCTTATACAACTAGAATTGTCCATACTTATTTATCGTGTGTTTAGTTTATTTATCACATGTTGCCATATCTTGTCGCATGATTATGCGTACCTATACTCTCTATACCGTTTCCATGCATTTCCGATACAGACTTATTGATATACATGCATTTACTTGATCACGGATTTACTGTCATTTTCCTTAAATTACTTGTCATTTCCTGTACCTGCATGCCTGGACCACATCGCTTGATCATGTACACGTGTGCCTGTTATGCACGCCATCTGGCTTTATTCTTTGTACTCGCTGGGGTTGCTAACAACCCTGGATTCTCATGTCCAGATCTTGGAGTCTGGGCCGTAGCCTTGTTGTACCTGATCAGAGTGCGCAGCGGGAGCGTGGCCTAGCAGTTGCCTATCTGGACCCTCCTTCGTCCAGCCTCTCCTTAATCGGCTCGCGAGATTCTCATCTTGCTACTTGTGAGTATTCAGTATTTCATATTGTGCATCCTGCTTTAGTGCTTCTTAGTGATCATACATTCTTCAGATATTATATCATGTCTTGTGATAACTATGTACTGGTGTTATTATTGCTGGATTGTATATTACCACTGTGCTTCCATACTCTGACTCCTGCCTGTATTGATGCTTAGCGTATATACGTTAGGGTATTTCCGACCTGCGTATATACGTCGCAGTAACGTCTCCGTACCCTCCGGATCGGGGCGTTACAGGGTGGTATCAGAGCCTAGGCTCTCATATCCTTGGTACAACCAGTCGGCAAATTTATGGTAAAAGAAATTTGCAACTGGAATACATGAGTCGTGGTTATACAATCTAACTGCAAGTACAAAGTTATCTATTCCCTCTTGATCATCCTTTCCTTAATTCTTGGAATCTCTTCCATTCTTTTTCCATTTCCAATTCCTATCGTCCTTATACGAACTCAAGATATGGATAAACTGGTAGGGTAGCAGCAAGACAGAAGTGGTTCGCTATCATTATGTTCTGGTATTCTTTGACTCTGGTGCATCACCTAGTCTTATATTGGATGGACCTTCAGCCTCGCATTCTATTCTTGTACTTATGGATATATCACGGGAAATCAGCATAGCAAGTGGGGTAGTCATCACTTATGTAATCAGACAGACCGTATCATTACATGAGGGACATCGGTATGGAACAGTATTTCAGATTTAGAGCTTCTGTCGGACAGGGTTATGGAGACAGCATTCGGGACTCGTTTCGATTATTGTGATTCTTGATCGTGTTCTCAGAGCCGCCAACTTCTGGCAGTTTTTATTGATTTGATGGACTACGGACACCGCTAGCCTCGCCAAGCGAGGGTTGTGTTCTAGTCACCCGTGGATCTAGCCGGGTGTGGGCTTTGCTGCACCCTGGTGCTTAGCATTTAGCGTTGTGTTACGCGCTGGCTTCGCTGCGTGAGCTCCACCATGTGCGAGCCTCGCAGAGCGTTAGCTCCGCTGCACCCTAATGCTTAACGCCTGAGATGTGTTACGCGATGGCCTTACCTAGGCTTGGTTCCGTCCGTGGCTAGTCCCTCCAGTGCTTTGCACTCTAGCCGTTCCTCGGACTTCTTCTGCTTTGTATGTTTTCATGGATCCGATGTACAAGGTTTTCTCGCTATATCTGAGCTATTGTCATGATCCGTTTGAATGATCCATTCGGCCAACCTTGCAGAGATTGAGTATTCTTTAATGTTTCATGTGCAGTCGGGTTATCATTCAGAAGTCAGTCTTCAGAATTCTCTATGGTTATTCTATATTCTTGGCTATGTCTTTCAGAGATTGCAATGCCCAGTGTTCAGGAATTCTTAATTATTGGTCTTCTTGATTCATGCTCAGTATCATCCGAGTTTTCTTTATCTTCGGTATTCTGGAGAAAGAGTGTGTATACAGTATCAGTAATTCTACTATAGATTCCTTGTCAAGGACAGCTTCATGCTATGCGGGCCTTTATATTATATTATGGATTTTTATGGATTTTCAGAGATTTTATATTATGGATTTCAGCACTATGGATTTTTATGGGTTTATCAGCTTTGCTTCGCAGTCCGAAAGAGCAAACGTCAGTTCAGTATTTTTATGACACCGTCAGAGGATATATATGGCAGTAGTGCAGAGATGTCTCAGTCTTGGGTTTATCGTTCAGCCAATTAGTGGGTATTCCCCTCAGTTACTCATATCTTGATTGGTATAAATCCTCATTCCTATTCCTTTTGTGTTCATCCTCCCCTTATCGAAATTTCGAGGACGAAATTTTTGTAAGGTGGATGGAATGTAACACCCCGTTCCTGGAATACGTACGTAGATACGTATTCTGATTTTTCTAACATATTTCTTTGATTTATCTTGTATTTGTTTTTGTTTTATGATTATTAGTGTGATTGTTTTCTATTGGATTTGGATTCGTGGACTCGGAGTCAGCCCTAGTCTGAACCGGGGGCCCGAACCTAGTGCATTGCTCGAATTGGAATTTCTGATAGTCCGATTTGACCGATTTCAGTTTTAAACATCGTTTTTCAATATTTTAGATTTTTCATGATTTTCTGGAATTTTTCAGAATTATTTGTAAAATCTCGAAAACCGGTGTTGGTTGGCATCGCTGACTGATTCCCAGATTTTTAATTTTCAAATGGGATTGAATTTTCAAAAACGGCTTGCAGATTACATCTTAGAATATCATTTTCTAGCTAAAAACATTTTTTTGAGATTTTTCAAAATTTATCAAAATTTGACCGATTCTGGTGTCGGCCGATATCGCTGGAAGATTTTAAGATTTTTATTTTGAAAACTACATTATATTTTTCAAATCTGATTTCACCAAGCATCTTAGAATAATATCTGCTATTTTTGAGAATTTTTCGGAACGATTCTGAAACAGTCAAATTTTTGCCTTATTAAAATAATAATATTTATTACCGGTCTTAACTTTCCGTACTTTTTCCTTCCTTACCCCACTACTTATATTTTCAGAAATTATAATAAATAAATTACTTAATAATAAATTTTTTTTAAAACTATTTTATTTTATTTTATTTTATTAATTCCTTTTTCCTTTGACTTTCTTCCTTTTCTTCTTTTCTTTTCTCCTCCTTCACCCACTCCCATCTCTTCATCACCAACGCAGCAAGGGGGGAGCAGGGCATGAATTGAGCAGTGATCAACCACCCCATTCACCATCCCCATTTACTCACCTCCATTCCCATTTATCAATACCAATTCATACCTTCATTTTCAAACAACAAAAATCCAAAACAAAACAAAACACACTTCATCTTCAACCTCACGCACCCAACTCCACCGCCGCTCCACCATCACCACCACCGCCTCCGGCGCCGCCCTAGCCGCCGCCACCGCACCCCCCACCACCCCACAACACTCCTCCACTTCCACCAACCCCAAATTCCTCCTCCTCCTCCTCAATTTCTCCCAAAACCCATCACATTACCACCTTCATTTCCTCCAAAATTCCCCCTCACCACCACCAAATTCTCCCATCCAACTACTCCATCACCACCTCATCCACCTCATCTAACTTCCCAACATCACCAAACATCACCACCACCACCACAACCACCACCACCACCACCCACTTCCACCTTCAAAACAACAACAACAATAACAACAACAAGAAACCCTCACCCCCTCCTCTCCACCCGCGCGCGCGCGCCGCCCAGCTCACCGGCAGCGGCGGCGCCGCCGCCGCCAGGCCGCCGGCCACCCCCTCCTCTCCTTTCGTTTCCTTTCTTTCTTTCTTTGTTCTTTTCTTTCTTTCCCTTTTCTTTTCATTTCATCCCTAAATAAACATCATATTCTCTCTTTCCTAAAATACCCCCTACCATTTCCTAAAACTACTTTCCTATATTTACACTCACTACCCCTCCCCTTTAAATCCTAATTCATTTCAAACCATACCATATTTTCTCTCTCTTTCTCTTTCTCTCTCTCCTTCCTACAACTTTCTCTCTCCTCTCTCTCTCCTCTCTAATATCCATATAAATATTTATAATTATATATTTTAATATATGGATTGGTGTTGTGCACGGATTTCTGGTATTTCGGGATTTCTCGCGGTTTTCCGATATTGAGGCGAGTACAGTTATTTTTAGCTTGCATTTATTTTAACATTATGCGAGTACAGTTCTTTTTAACATGCATCTATTTTATCATTATGATATTCCATGTTCCATGTCTAACAACTGTTATCCTGCTTTTATACATGATATGGGAGTTGATATGTATAACACCGACACTGATATGTTACACGATACTGGACACCGGTCCTTACCATGCTATAGTTGATACATGATATATAACACCAGTACTTGCCATGCAATATTTGACCCCTGATATCTAACAACGACCCTTGGCATGCTACCCTTGATATATGATTTATGTCACCGGCACTCGGTATTTACACTGGTATTCAGTATTTATACTGACACTTGGCATGTTCCACTTTATATATGATTATGTCACCGGCACTTGGTATTTACACCGGCACACAGTATTTGACACATGATACCGGTCACCAGCACTTGCCATGATATATTTAACACCGATATTTGTCATGCTATATATTTGCCATGCTACATTTGACATATGATACTTGAGACCAGTACTTGCCATGCTATATTTTACACATGACACCGGATACCGTTATTTGACATGCTATGCTTGCCACATGATATATGACACCGTTATTTGACATGCTATGCTTGCCACCTGATATATGACATGCTATACTTGCCACCTGATATATATAACACCGATACTTGTCATGATATACATGACACCTGGCACCTATATTACCTGGCATATTCATGATTATGTGACCAGACATCTGGCACTCCTGTATCTCCTGAATTCCTATACTCCTGAACTCCTGTACTCCTGAACCCCTGAAAAAGGGTGACTCCTGATATTATACTCCTGTTAACTCCTGTAGTTGGATAATCATGATTATACTGTATACACTTGTGGACATTATCTTTGGGCAACATATATAATAAAATACTCAACTTACACTGGGTGGGGGAAACTGATGGACACCGGTTGATGTCATATTTATAATGGTTATTTCTGAAGTGTCGTGTGGGGCGCGTAATGATAAGTCCCCGGAAGCAGTAGCCTGAATCTGAAGTGTCGTGTGGGGCGCGTAATGATAAGTCCCCGGAAGCAGTAGCCTGTACTCCTGAGCTAGTCCCTAGCTGAGATGGGACCCACTATAAATATGAGCCATTAGATTTATCAATTTCTAAATAATAACTCATCTTATTCATAAGTGGATGTATGTGCACCGGTAGCACATACAAAAGCATATAAATCGGATGAATAACATAAAACAACCAAACAGTAATAAGGTTAGCAACGTGTGATATTTGGTCTCTTCTTTGTTCGGGTTCTGGTACTCACATATCAGACTCGGGTAAGTTCTACAGAGTGCGAACTCTAGTATGGACTATCGGTGATGTGAGACGCTGGTAGGGAGGCGATTGAAATATCAGATAGTACTGACTATTATTATTAGATTAATTAAAATGCAACACCAGTATATTCTCCAGTTACAGTATTATGTTCCGAGTTGACACCCTGCATTATGGCATATGATATATGTGACACAATGATTACTTACTCTAGTTCTGTTACCCTGAGGGCAACTCAAGTTGTATGAATTCAGATGATGGTGACATCAGATATGTGGTATATAGGTGAGGGTTTCCTTATTTGGATTATCCCCTTGACGTATCACCCCATGAATCCATAATCTGGGCTTATACAACTAGAATTGTCCATACTTATTTATCGTGTGTTTAGTTTATTTATCACATGTTGCCATATCTTGTCGCATGATTATGCGTACCTATACTCTCTATACCGTTTCCATGCATTTCCGATACAGACTTATTGATATACATGCATTTACTTGATCACGGATTTACTGTCATTTTCCTTAAATTACTTGTCATTTCCTGTACCTGCATGCCTGGACCACATCGCTTGATCATGTACACGTGTGCCTGTTATGCACGCCATCTGGCTTTATTCTTTGTACTCGCTGGGGTTGCTAACAACCCTGGATTCTCATGTCCAGATCTTGGAGTCTGGGCCGTAGCCTTGTTGTACCTGATCAGAGTGCGCAGCGGGAGCGTGGCCTAGCAGTTGCCTATCTGGACCCTCCTTCGTCCAGCCTCTCCTTAATCGGCTCGCGAGATTCTCATCTTGCTACTCGTGAGTATTCAGTATTTCATATTGTGCATCCTGCTTTAGTGCTTCTTAGTGATCATACATTCTTCAGATATTATATCATGTCTTGTGATAACTATGTACTGGTGTTATTATTGCTGGATTGTATATTACCACTGTGCTTCCATACTCTGACTCCTGCTTGTATTGATGCTTAGCGTATATACGTTAGGGTATTTTCGACCTGCGTATATACGTCGCAGTAACGTCTCCGTACCCTCCGGATCGGGGCGTTACAGAAGGGAATGAAAAACAATTGAAGTTTAATATACTGCGACCAAGGTCGCATAACTCTACAACACAGATTGAAACAACTGCGACCCATGTCGGCAGAAAAAGGGAAAAGAAAAACAAATGATTTGTAAAAAAACTTCGACCGAAGTCGCAAACATCTAAACCACAAATTTAAACAACTGCCACCCAGGTCGTCAAAATAGGGAATAAAAAACAAAGGATGTTTCATATACTGCGACCAAGCTCGCATTCATCTACAACGCAAAGTAAAAAATAAATAAATAAATTTTAAAACGCTACGATCTAAGTCGCACACATCTGCAACTCTAATTTTAACAACTGCGACCCAGGTCGACATAAAGTGTATGAAAAAAATTTGTTAAAATACTATGAGCAAAGTCGCATACATCTACATCGCTTTTTCAAAACAACTGCGATCATGGTAGAAATAGAAGGAAATGAAAAAACTTGAAAAAAATTGGACATTTGTCGCTGTGTTAGAAAATTTAAAATTTTAAAAAATTATTCATGATCTCAAGTTTCAGAATCTCTCTCTTATTTGCGACCATGGTCCCAAGTTTTCAAAAAAGAAAGACTGAAAAAAATTCAGATCTGAAAAAAAATTATAACTATTAAAATCCACAAACCCTAAAAAAAATCTGCTTTTGTTTCACCATTACCTTTTTCGGCGGATGATTTCTTTGGCGCCATATGTAGCAAATATATTTTTAAAAAACGGAACAAATTTGTGAAACAATAAAACTAATCTCTTCAGAATGATCTGTTAAAATTTTAGATCTGTAAATTTTTTTGAAATGAAATGTTTTACATAAGGTAAAAAGTTGTGAGGGAGGGTATTTTTGTCAAATACAAAGTTGAGGTGACTGAGAGTAATTTAGGCGGGATTTCTCAGGTTTTTGTCCGTCAAAATTAATGACAAGTTCGTGGCTATTATGTTGCCACGTCCCGCCGGCTGAGAAACTCTCTCAGCCGTCGGCTGAGGTACAGTAACCCCCCCCCCCCCACACACACACACACACACATAGAGAGAGATAGACTAGTGTAGTTCCGGAAAGATTCGAGTCCGAATCCTTCCTACTCAAATACAACCATACATCATCCAAATACAAGATCCATTCCGTTGAAGTTGATCTATACTATTTCAAGTATCTATAAATCAAAAATCAAGTATCTTAAATACCTTTTGCCCATGCATCAAGTAGGAAAAACGGGCGGCCTAAATAGTGAGTTGGTTAGTTTAACGGTGTAGAACATTTAAAACCAAACAAAAGTTGGTTTGTAGGGGTTTTTAAATATTTAGATCATGATTAAATGGCCGGATCGAGAATTTATATGTCTAAAGACATAGAGCCGTCCATTTTGCGCTGCTTGATGGATGGGTAAAAAGTATTCAAAATACTTGATTTTTTATTTTTAATTACTTTAAATAATATAGATCAACGTAAACGGAGTGGATATTACATTTGAATGTTGGATGTTGGATGTTGGTATTTAAGTGGGAAGGATTCGGGCTCGAATCCTTCCGAAACTACACAAGAGTGTGTGTGTGTGTTCCTAGTAGGTGTCCTTAGATTACAATCTAAGGAGACGGCTTAAAACTCTAACATTTCGATTTTTTTTCACGATCTGACCACGCATTATCATCTTCATACTCTAAGATGTAGACATATAAAAAATCAAGTGATTTGGAGTTCGTTCACTCATTGATCTAATCGTTCCATTTTGTTCTACTGTTAAAACTCTGTTAATGCTTAAATCCAAAGAAAATAAAGCAAACGAATCCGAAATCACTTAATTTTTTTATATGTGTACATCTTAAAATATGAAGTTGATAATGTGCGGTCGGATCGTAAATTTTTTTTGGGATGTTGAAATTTTAAGCATTCTCCTTAGATTGTAATCTAAGGAGACCTATTAGGAACATTTCACCCATATATATATTTATATATATATGAGAAAATTGTACCTCAACCGTCAGCTGAGAGAGACTCTCTCAGCTGTCACTTCAAAATGGTCGCAAACTTATTGCAACATGGTCGCAGTCTACTGTAATATGGTCGCAGTTTTAAAAAATCATATATTTTTAGTGTAATTAGTATTGCGACCATGGTAGCAGTCCTCAGAAAAAGATTGCGACCTTTAATCGCAGTCCTTAGAAAAGACTGCGATCATGGCAGCAGTTCTCATAAAAACACTGCGATTATGATTGAGTCCTCATATAAAACTGCGACCATGGTACCAACACTCAAAATTATAGTTAAAATTCAGCCACATTGCGCCAGCTGAGAGAGTCTCTCTCAGCTGGCGGCTGAGGTACAGATTCCTCTATATATATACATATATGTATGTATACATATATGTATGTATGTATACATACATACATATGTATACATACATATGTATGTATGTATACATACATACATACCTACATACATATACATATACATATATATATACATATATATACATATATATATACATATATATATATATATACATATATATATACATATATATATATATATACATATATATATACATATATATATATATATATACATATATATATACATACATATACATATATATATATATATATATATATATATATATATATATATATATATAGATATATATATAGAAATGTAAATCAGCTGACACAGGAGGCAAATTCGTCCTATGTCGCACTCAAAAATCATATTTCCCGAATGAATTTTCAAGATCCGATCGTACATTATCATCTTCATATTCTAAGATATACACATATAAAAAATCAAGTGATTTGAAGTTCGTTTACTCATTGATCTAAACGTTCTATTTTGTTCTATTATTAAAAAACCGTTAATGTTTGAACCCAAAAAAAATGTAGTAAACAAACTTCAAATCACTTGATTTTTTATATGTATATATCATAGAATATGAAGATGATAATGTGTGATCGGATCTTGAAAATTCATTCGGAAAATATGATTTTTGAGTGCGACATAGGAGGAGTTGCCTCCTGTGTCAGCTGATTTACATTTCTCTCATATATATATATATATATATATATATATATATATATATATATATATATATATATATATATATATATATATAATACTTCATATTCACCCATCCAGTGCCACCCTTCGTAAAATGAGTACAACAATTTGTACGCACATGCCACATATATTCACATATACATACTTCCTTCTCCCCTACCATAGCCCTACCTCCATAAACATACATACATACCTATGTGTGTGTATGTGTGTATATATATGTTCAAATATACATATATAATACAAATATAAATATACGTACACACACACACACATATGTATAACTTCTCCGTCTTCACCCATCCGTCAACTTTTCTCCATGCTATGCAATGCACATATGTATATCGAAATAACACATTGTTTAGCATATTAATATCAACAAGTAGTCAAGTTCACATTTTTTCGGTTTATCCAATTCATTTTCATAATCCACACTCGTATTTGCTTTGTGTGTGTGCGTACATATGTGTGTGTGTGTGTGCGCGCGCGCGCGCGCGTATCTGTGTGTGTGTGTGTGTGTACATATGTGTGTGTACATATATAGATGTGTGTGTGTGTGTCACCAATTTCGTTTTTATACCATACTTTCCCAATTGGGATTATTAATGTATTCAATCTGTTTCTCAAAGTTTTGGTTCATGAACAACTCGGTAATAGACTCAAGATTCTTCATTTACCGACATCGATACATTATTTTAACCCTTCACTAGTGACACAATTTCATCATAACCTCTAACAATATATATATATATATATATATATATATATATATATATATATATATATATATATAAAGCTATATAATTTAAATCAATTTGGAAATCAAGATCATGAAACGAGTTAAGGGTTTTTCAATATCATAATTAATGATTTTACACAATTATACCGTGATTATCAAGATATACTAAATTAATATTATAATTATCTAGCTTTAATAATTAATACTAAAATTAATCAAGTTTCCGATAGGATACGAGAAATAAAATTATTAAATCTAACCACGTAAATTAAGTGAGAACAAGAGAGAAACTTTACTTACTCTCAATCTGGTGATTTTCCCAGTATTGATGAAGCTCACACAATAGCCGCGGTAATTCATATGTGTGTGTGTATATGGGTTACTGTACCTCAGCCGACAGCTGAGAGAGTTTATCAACCGGCGTTGACGTGGCCGAATGTATGCCACATATCGGTCGCAGAGTGTAGGCGTCAAAACAATAAAAAAAATCCCGCCTAAAAAATCGTCAATCAAATTGACCAAAATACCTCTTTTTACTTCTAAACTAGCAAAAACTCATCCATAATAAAATTTTCCCTAAAATATTTGTAATTTACAGAGAATTTTCTGTTGAATATATCTACAGTTATAAAATTCCTAATTCTACTACATCGAAATTATAATGGAAAAAAATGGATCAAGATAATGAGAAATAAACAGCAACAGTAAAAAATAAAAAATATGCGTGAAATATAAAAAAACTGTTATTTTTATATAATTTTTATTATTTTATTTCGTGCTAGTTTCAATTCATATATGTTTAATAAAAGAAACTGAAATAAATAGAAAAAAATGAAATTTAATGTGAGGCAGCCGTATATTGTTTTTTCTATTATAAATGTACAGTGTAAAAAAATAATGAAATACAATGGTTAATTATTTTGCAGATATTTTATGAATCAGATATTCTCGTAACTGCCACAATATTTGCAGATTGGTTGGATAATATTCCATCCAATTTTAAAATGAACTGCGACTATGATCGGTCAAGATATTAAAAAATTGCTTTATTCTTAATGTATATTATAAATTGGATCCAGGTCGCAATACACATACATTCAAAACTATAATAAAAATATATATATAACTTTAAATTTTATATCATGACTGCGACCTTAGTCGCATTCCTTATTCGCATATAAATAACAGACGAAATATGCTATAGTTCAGCACTGCGACCACAGTCGCTGTCTTTTTTCGCATGCCTTATGTAACAGAATTTTGATCGTTTTCAAAGTCTGCGATCATAATCGCACTCATAGTACAAAATTTTCGATCACTGCGATCATAGTCGCAGACTTAATATATATAACTTTCAATTTTATATCACGACTGCGACCCTAGTCGCATTCCTTATTCGCATAAAAATAACAGACAAAACATGCTATCGTTCAGCACTGTGACCACAGTCGCTGTCTTTTTTCGCATGCCTTATGTAACAGAATTTTGATCATTTTACAAATTAGATTAGCCCTGCGACCGTGAGATCAATCTACGTATATCACATCTTATAAAATACTAAATTAATTAGTCTAAATTAATTGAAGTAATTAATATTTTATCTACCGTGATACAGCAACAGTCTCGAAAAAAGAGATGCATTTAATAAAGTTAATAACAACGACCATGGTCGCGGTCCAAAATTAAACTATATGATGATACTGCGAACATAATCACAATCCTCTCAAATCAGTATATTTCACTGTTTATCACAAATCATAAAACTGTAACTGCTGTCCTTCAGCATTGCGACCATAGTCGCAGTCCTTATTCGCATGCAATATGTAAAAAAAATTCATAGTTTATAGGCGGCTGAGACAACAGTCACAGTGAAGAATAAATATATAAAATCATACGTAAACCGCAATTATAGTATCAGTCCTTAATCACCGTTATTACATTTAACCTAGCAAAAAAATCATCCACAAAATGCTGTCGAAAGCATCGCGATCATAGTCGCTGTCCTTGATCGCATGCAATATGTAAAAAAAATAATAATAGTATATAGGCGACTGAGACAACAATCACAGTGAAAAACAAATATATAAAATAATACGTAAACTGTGACCATAGTATCAGTTCTTAGTCACCGTTATTACATTTAACCTAGCAAAATAATCATCCACGACAAGCTGTCGTTAAGCACTGCAATCATAGTCGCAGTCCTTGTTCGCATGCAATATGTAAAAAATAATAATTTGTAAACTGCGACAAATGGTGCTTTTAAAACTACTGAGAAATTATTTTATTGACCACTTCAAGCTTAGGCGCATTCCTAAAATATATAATATCTGCGTAAAATTTTTTTTAAAACTATTGAGAAATTATTTTATTGACTACTACGAGCTTAAGCGCATTCCTAAAATATATAAAACCTAGCAAAAAAAAGATTTAATAAAGAAGCATTCAAATTTGTTTCGTGATTTGATGAAGTTGCACTTGAAGAGACATGATTGATATTCAGTTGGTCGCAGTTTGGTCGCAGTTATAAAAGATAATTGTGATAATAATGACTAATGTCAGAAATATAAAAAAATAATAAACTATACATATCCACTATCTTTTACCGCAGGGGCATTTAGTAATTTCAACCGTTTCAATAGGCGGGCTGTCATTTCTAGTGTGGCTAATAATGTGCCACGTCACCGCAGGCTGAGAGGGACTCAGCTTTCGGCTGATATACATATTTCTGATATATATATATATATAGGGGTTACTGTACCTCAGCCGGCAGGCTGAGAGAGTTCTCTCAGCCGGCGGACGTGGCAACATCACCGCCACATATCTGTCTTAAATTTTGGCGAACAAAAAGCTGAAAAATCCCGCCCAATTTAATGTCAGTCACCTCAACATTGTATTTTCCGAAAATACCCTCCCTCACAACTTTTTACCTTATGTTAAAAAAAGTTGCCTTTCAAAAAAAATTACAGCTCTAAAATTTCACCCGATCATTCTGATCCAATTAGTTTTTTTGTTTCACAAATTTGATCCGTTTTTTTAAAAATTATATTTGCAACTGATGGCGCCTAAGAAATCATCCGTCGAAAAAGGTACTACAAAAATGATATTTTCAAAAATTTTAGGGTTTGTGTATTTTAATAGTTTTAAATTTTTTCCATATTTATTTCCGTTTAAGTTTTTTTATTATTTTTTAAATCTTGGGACCATGGTCGCAATTAAGAAAGAGATTTTGAAACTTTAGATGACGAATAAATTTTTAAATTTATAAATTTTGTAATACGACCATAAAGGTCCTATTTTTTTAAGTTTTTTTTATTTCCTTCTATTTTTTCTATGTCGTAGTATTTTCGAAAAAAGTGATGTGCATACACTGCATGCGACCTCGGTCGCAGTTGATAAAAATATATTTTCAGATTTGTGCGATTTTATTTATTTTTTTGGACCTTTCCTTGTAGACGAATGCGACGTTCGTCTCAGTATATGAAACTTACTTTTTTTTCTTACATACTGACGACATGGGGTCGCAGTTGTTTCAATATGAGTTGTAATCTCTTGCGACCAAGGTCGCAGTGTATGTAACATCATTTGTTTTATCATACTTGAGTCGCAGTTGTTCTGATTGCACTGTGATCTTATGCGACCTTGGTCGCAATGTAGTCTTGGGTCGCAGTTGTATCTGATTGCACTGTATTATTATGCGACCTTGGTCGCAGTGTCGACCCGGGTCGAAGTTGTTTCTGATTACACTGTAGTCTTATGCGACCTTGGTCGCAGTGTCATCCCGGGTGCAAGTTGTATGTGTTTGCAATGTATGAATGCGACGTTAGTCGCAGTTTATTAAAAAACAAATATGGTTTTTACTCCCTTATAATTTTTAAATAATCGTTGGACTAAACTGTTTAATTTTTCTTCCTACGTAGGTAAATAACAGATAAAGAAGGTTCATCCTCTGAGATCAAGCCTAAAACCTATGTGCGAGTTCATGAAGAAATTTAAAAAGTACATTCAGGCAGATTTCGTAGAGGCGATCAAGAATACCCCATTTGGCCCAATCTTCATGGCGTTCTACAATGAAGAATTTGGGTCTGAAAAGGGTCTAAAATCAAACGTAGCTGTACTGCGTATTTTAGACCAATATGATAGGGATACAAGGACCTTTAGAGTTGGGGGCAAACAGGTTGAGTTAACAGTGGAGGATGTTGCCCTAACTTTTGGTCTACCTATCATTGGGGCAGATTTTGTGATGAATAAGACATGTACAATGAAAGATAGAGGGGTTATAAAATATTATTTCCCCAATGTAAAGAAGATCACTAAAGTATCTATTGAAGATGCTTTGGATGATCTTCTGGTCAAGAAGAGGAGGAGGAGTGAAGTAGATGTGAAAAAGGATGAACAACTTGAGCAGCAAATGACTTTACATGAAATTTTAAGAGACATGCAAAGACTTGCAGCTCAAGACTTTACCACAATAATAATCCTATACATGTCGGCCACTCTTTTCTTCTCTGGCAGTAAATGCACGGTGCCGTGGTATATTGTGGAACAGATTGCCAATATGCAGCTGATGAGGACAATATGCTGGGCAAAAGCTGTTTGGCAATTCCTGATTGAGTCAATGGACATCTTCAGGCACACCACGTTCGAGCTGCAAGGATGCTCCGTGCAAATTATTGTAAGTAGAAATCTCATATTTGGCCAACATTGTATGAAATTTAACCATAAAATTGTGAATATTTATGTAAACTAATTTAATTTTCCATTTTTGCAGTATTGGCTATGTGAGAGGGCTCCTATTTTTGAGCCGAGGTCTGGTTTGGAGGACAAAACCCCACGCGCAGTAAGATGGGACCTCCAGAACATTAGCAGATCTTTACTTGAAGTTGATCTAAATGAGATTGACAGGAATATTGTAAGTTAGACTTCTTTTTATGTGCAATACAAATAAAATGCGACCATAGTCGCAGTATTGAGCTGCACCTTTCGCATTTATTTTCTGCCTGACAAACAATGTGCGACCATGGTCGCATTCTCCTGAAAATACCTTTTACATGAAATGCGACCATGGTTGCAGTGTTGAGCTGCATGTCTTGGCAGATAAATTTGTGTGGGACAAACATAATGCGACCATGGTCGCATTCTTATCATAAATACTTCATAAATAAACTGGTACCATGGTCGCAGTATAATTATTTCATTTTTTTATTTTTAACTTACTTTTTTCTGTTTATTTTCAGATTTTGAGTCGAATGGCCAACATCTCTAATGCTGAAAAAAATATGGTTGGCCTTCCTGTTGAAGGGGAAGAGGAGGAGGAGGAAGAAGAAGAAGCAGAAGATGAAGAAAAAGATGAAGAAGAAGAAGAAGAAGGCCATACATATAATGAAGTTGACATCCCGGCGGAAAATGAGCCAGAAGCGGCTGAAACGAGTGAGCAACAACCATCTTTTACAGGTTATTTGCCACCACCACGGGATGATCAAGCTGAAGAGATAAAAGAGTTGAGGTCTCAAAATCAGCACTTGAGAGAATATGTTTCTCAGCTCGAAAGGAAAATTGAAAAAATGGAGACTGAGAGCAGACTCAAGGCTGAATTAAAAATAAAAAGAAGAGAAAAAAGAGAGAAGAAAAAACTAAAAAGGCGGCAGAGAAAATTAAAGGTGAAAGAAGAAGAAGAGCTGCTGAGAGTAGCCGCTGCTGCGGAGAAGGAGAAGGAGAAGAAGAGGGAAGAGGAGGAGCATGAGAGAAGAAGATTGGAAGAAGAGAAGAAGGAGGAGAGGAGGAGAGAAGTGGAGGAGAAGGAGAAGAGAAGAAGGGAAGAGGAGGAGAATGAAAGGAGAATGAGGGAAGAAGAGGAGAAGGAGAAGAAAAGGAGGGAAAAGGAGGAGCAGGAAAAGGAGGAGAGGAGGAGGGAAGAGGAGGGGCAGGAGAGGAGGAGGAGGGAAGAGGAGGAGAATGAGAAGAGAAGGAGAGACGAGCAGAGGAGGGAAGAGGAGGATCAGAAGAAGAGGAGCATCGAAAAGGAGAAGAAGGAGAAGGAAAAGAGGAGGATAGAAGAGGGGGAGTAGGAAAAGGAGAAGAGGAGGAAGGTTTTGGAGGAGTTAAAGAAGAAGCGGGAGAAAAAGAGGAATGTGGGGGAAGAGCAAATTAGAATGAAGAGTGAAGAGGAAAAGGAGCAGAAAAGAATGATGGAGAAGCAGGCTGAAGAGGAGAAGAAGAAAAATTGAAAGAGGATAAAATCATGGGTTCTTAATCTATTTTAAATTTTTCTGGGGAAGATATGCCAAGTTTTTCTTTGAATATAACTCAAATGATTCAAGAAACCCAAAGAGATATAGCTTCTGAAGAAAAAAATCAAGAATATACTCCGCCTCAGAAGCAATCCTTAAAGGAAACTGTTTTGGAATACTCTAAAGGAACGATAAAAAGGGGAGTCAAAGAACGCAAGCGCGCTGAAAGAGATCGCGATGACTCCGACTTCGTTTATCCAAAACAGAAGAAGAAAATAAATGAACATCCTCTTCCACAGCCTGCGGCTGTGAGTTCTTCCGCTGGTTTCGGCGACAAAGAGATTTCCTCCACTGAGCCAAAATTGAGAGAATTGACCGAAACCACGGCATACAGAATTCTGCAGCCCCATCAACAAGCTCTTATAAAAAATTTCTTCGACAAGTCCTTCTCTGAGTAAGTTAATTAATTTTATTATAATTCATATTAAAAAATTGTTATACCTTTATATAAGAACAATTTAATTACTAACTTTGTTTTGAATATCTTGCAGTTCTACTGCGCATCAGGATACCGACAACGGAATCATGATTACAAGGAATGACATTGAGGACCTGATGTTCAGTAGAGAGTTAGATGCGAATATAATTCATTTCTACATGCAGCATCTAGAGAAAGGAGAAAGAATAAAAAGCATATTCTTTCAGAGCGAAGCTTGGGTAAAAATCTACTTTCTCCTTTACGGTTTAATGTAATATCAATTGTGGAACAGATTACTAATATTCTCTATCTCTGTGTAGGCATAACTCATGTACTGCGACTAAGGTCGCAGTTTATAATTAAAATGTACTGCTACTAACTCATGTACTGCGACTAAGGTCGCAGCTGCGACTAAGGTCGCAGTTTATAATTAAAATGTACTGCTACTAACTCATGTACTGCGACTAACTCATGTACTGCGACTAAGGTCGCAGCTGCGACTAAGGTCGCAGTTTATAATTAAACTGTGCTGCTACTAACTCATGTACTGCGACTAACTCATGTACTGCGACTAAGGTCGCAGCTGCGACTAAGGTCGCAGTTTATAATTAAACTGTGTTGCTACTAACTCATGTACTGCGACTAACTCATGTACTGCGACTAAGGTCGCAGCTGCGACTAAGGTCGCAGTTTATAATTAAACAGTACTGCTACTAGCTCATGTACTGCGACTAAGGTCGCAGTTTATAATTAAAATGTACTGCCGACTAAGGTCGCAGTTTATAATTAAAATGTACTGCTACTAACTTATGTACTGCGAATAACTCATGTACTACGATTAAGGTCACAGCTGCGACTAAGGTCGCAGTTTATAATTAAACTGTATTGCTACTAGCTCATGTACTGCGACTAAGGTCGCAGTTTATAATTAAAATGTACTGCTACTAACTCATTGTATATTTTATTTTTTTCTTGTCCGCAGCACGGTGTTGTAAATAAAAGTGAAGATCTGGAAGATCATTTCATCAAGCAGCAGCTGTTGAAAAAGTGGACAGCTGATGTGCAGTACATGTTCTTCCCGATTAATCACAAACATAGTGCCGACGATCCGGGATTTCACTGGACCTTGTTGGTATTTGATCGTGATACCCAAGAGTGGATTTTTTACAACTCTTTGGTCCCAGCTGACAAAAAAAGTAGTATATTAAAGTTTTACCAAAAAGATGCGAGAATAATGGTGAGTTGAAATTTAATATTTCGATTACTGGAAACTTGCATTTTATTTGATTAATACTAATTTTTGTTCCTATTGACATTGTAGAAAGAAAGATTATTACAGATTTTTGAGATTGATTTCAATAAATTAATGAGAAAAACTAATATAAAATGCACAAGATGCCCCCAACAAGCAAACAGGTATATAAGTTTTTGACATCTCCTTACCTTTCATATTTTCTACGTTTTTTTAGTACAAAAAACTAATTTTCATTTAATGATTACTCTATGGATATTTCAGTGTTGATTGCGCTGTATATGTATGCAAGTACATGGAAAGTATAGCGTCTGGTAGTCCAGCAGTTGTTGATACTGTTACGGATGCTGATCTATAGAGACTAAGAAGTGAGCTTGCATACATGATACTTGCAGATAGAGAGAAGAGTTGGGATGAAGAAACAGAAATGATACGAGGGATGACATTTGAAGACTGACAGTTGACAAATTATTAATTTACCACAATTTTTTATTTTATAAATGTAAACATAATTGCAATTGCAATTCATTAAAAAAATTTTTGTTTTATTGATTTAATTTATAAACATTTCTATACATTTATTTATTATAAGTTCCATTGATTATTTCCAATCTACATTTGTTACACCTTGGATTTTACTATTGCGTATTGATATTAGAAACAAACATGCGTTCAGCAATTGTACTGCGACCAAAGTCGCAGTAATGACCTGTTTGAGTTACAGTGTTTCCTTATACGGCGATACTTTAATCGAGGCAGCGATCATGGTCGCAGTTACTTAATCATTTATAAGTTCTCAATGTGACTATGGTCGCAATAATGAACTGTTTTGGAGTTCAAAGTAATTTAAAGTTATAGTGTATTAACTTTTAAACTATTTTGGATAACTGAACAGTCACCTAGGAAGTATACAATTTTTGGGAAAAGGTAGAAAATAAATTTGGGAGATATTCACGTGGTCCGAGAGCTTAAACCTTTTGGAATTCCAGGATTAAAAGTATATAAAGGGTCATCAGGACAGGATTATAAACATACTAAATTGTTTTTGCTGAAACTCGTTACTCTCACTTGTTCGGAATTAAATTCAAAAATGTCTTCTCCACCGTCTTCACCGGAAAGAAGCCAATCATCTAATGATGATTGGATGTATAGTTCTGAAGATATGCCTCGCTACTGGTCAGAGGATGAGCTTGATACAGATGACCCGTTTTGGGAGTTCATTGGTGAACCAAAATACATACATGAAGAGGAAGAAAGCGAAGAGAAGATTGTCGCTGAAGAGGTGAAAGGGACGGAAAGCGATACGGAAGACGAAAGCGGTCATACTATTGACGACGAATCTGATTATGATGGTGATGACGAGGATTAAAAGTTTAAAATTTGTATTTTGTTTTTTTTAAAATATATATAACTCTGTTTTCTAAGTTTAATTGTGTGAATTACTGTTTTTACTACTATGTCTTGGTTGAAATGCTGTACAATTGTTACAAATCTTCATTTTAAATATTTTACGCTAAACAAATATACTGCGACCATGTCGCAGTTAATATTTTAATTATTTTACCCGAATAAAATATTAAAATGAAGCTTGCGAATTAGGTCGCAGTCGCTGGCCAAAGTCTTAATAAAATACACAGCGACCTTGGTCGCAGTTGCTGGTCTTTAGTCTTAATCAACAACAACACTACGACCTTGGTCGCTATGCATGTTAATATAAAGGAAACACCTACCTAACGTACTGCGACCTAAGTCGCAGTCCAAGTACTTCGACCCTAGATTGCAATTGCTGGCCCTCTTTATCAATAACAACACTGCGACCTTGGTCGCAATTAAACATGTACACAGCAACCAAAGTCTCTGACTACGTTATATACAAAAAAATTAAACTATATAGGAGAATTTTGTAGTAGTAAAACTTTAAAGTACAACTACTTACAAAAATAATACAGTAGAAATCAAAGAATGATAATAAATCTGATTATAATGACACGCCAGTGGCAGACTGCGACATGAATCTCTCTACACTTTGCGACCCTGGTCGCACTTTATAAAAAATTGAAGTCTTTGTTCCTTCAAGATGGAGGCAACCCAAACCTACTTCTTCTGCCAATAAAAAATAAATAGTAAGAATTTTAAAGATAAATCATTATTTAAAAAATATTTAACAAGTTTAATGTAATACCAGTAACGGACAACCAGTCCTGTAATGGCCCAGCTCTTGGTAGTTACCACATCTTTGATGCTTAACTTCCTTCTGATATATAGAATCTTCAAAACCAGACTTAAGCCTGGATGCAGCTCTAGGCCTCCCCTTAGTTCGTACAGGACCAATTGGATCACGTATATTCAATTCTTCACCATCTCACAATACGACAACGGATACACTGGAACCAACCGCAGTTTTAGGCTGTGATGAATGATCATTTCCTGACATGGCTCTGTATTCTCTACTGGTATCTTGGGCAAAACTTTCCAAAACTGCCTCCAACTTTGAAAGATGGATATCAGAATCAGCAACCATGTCAAGAATCGCATTAAATTTTGAACGAATTGTCCACAATCTAGCCGTCCGTGGAGTGCCTTGACTAGGAAAAGGCTTCAGGCAATTTTCAATTGCAATGTTTTTGTAACGAGCATCCAACCTCCATCTCTGAAGTATATATGATTCCGGTATATGTGTAACATGATTGCGCCACAAAATACACAGAATATGTCTACATAGGATACCCTCTATTTCAAATAACGAGCAACTACAAGAAACATGAAGTTCGTCACGCTTATCATAACTGACCTTTTCCCAGCTGTCTTTTGATTCTGAAAAATTACCAACCAAATATGTTGATCCAGGTTTGTCATGTTCCACCTCTTCTGAAAACAGTGTCATTACAACTGCCCATTCCTTTTGGAACAACTAAAAAATCTTCGGTGTATACAACTTCAAAACCTGTATCTCATATGGATTCGATGTACAATTGGGAACAGAATTCAAACCCCGAAAATCTTGAAGAGATTCAGATATACGACGGGCAGCAACAGCTTTATCATATTGGTGAACAAATTCCACTAGTTTCGTGTTTGCGTTAACAAAACCATCAAAGAAGGAATTAATACTCTCGGACCTCTGACTGGTTGTCATTCCAGCACAGAAAACATCCTTGAGATATGCATTAACCCAATGTCCACGCAGCCTGTACATCTTCATCAACCAACTGTCATCTTCTTCTTCTAACTGATATTTTTCATTCATCATACGCCATCGTTCCTCACAAGTGCTTATATCACGGGAGGTGTACCAAGCATGGAAATCGGAGAACATATCTTCTCCATACTTGTTTGCCATTGGGATTTGTTACTCGGCAATATGTTTCCGCACATGCCAGAAACAGTAACGGTGCCGTGAAGTTGGGAAAACAATCTTGATGGCGTCACCAATCTGCGCATCCTGATCAGTAATAATCAGCTTCGGTTCAACTCCATGCATGCACTTGAGCCATTTTTGGAATAGCCAAACAAAAGTATCCCTCTGCTCATCAGCAAGCAATGCACAACCGAACAAAATTGACTGCCGGTGATGATTTACTCCAGTGAATGGAGCAAATGGCAAGCTCAAGTGATTAGTTCTGTATGTTGTGTCAAAAACGATCACATCACAGAACCTCAGATACGAGGAAATAGCTCTTTCATCAGCCCAAAAAATGCTTCTAAGTGTGCCAGCGTTATCGACTTCACTTGAAAAGAAGAATTCTGGATCGGTCTCGGCTTTCTCTTGAAAATATTTGATAATAGCAATAAACTCATGACCGCAGTTATTTCTACGTTGACGAGTGAAATCAATAACTTGTTGCGGGCTCACTTCTTCACAGCCTTCTCCCTGGCTCATTGCATTCATAACGCGAGAAATATTTGAAGGCCGCATTCCCACATCAACCAGATTGCTCATAATGCTTCTGCTAATCTTTGAACGATGAGTTTGGTGAGAGTAATGGTGATGTACCTTATCCGGGCTTGACAATTCATGTGAATGAGTATCAACAAATTTTGTGATAACCAATATCTTCTGTCAAAAAGAAAACGAAGACGGACATGCATCTCAGCAGGACAAGTTACTCTAGTGTCAATTCGACGATACACTGTAAGCCCCTCTTGTCTTTTGTCACACAACTTCTTCAAACCTTTCTTGTTGCAGCAAAATTTTCTGCAAATAATCTCATAAGGAGGCTTCCGTGACTTATCTGTACCTTTTCTTCTCACGCTAAAACCTCTATTCGTTGCAAAAGAACTGTAGAAATTGTATGCTTTCATATCCGACAGGAACTGTTTCCCTATAAACTTATCTGAGCTTCCAGACATTTCTCCATGTGCATTCATATCCTACAAAAAACAATTACACGAATTACAGATATATAAATATTTTTTAGATATCACTGTAGTCTAAAATATAAGTAATATAACTGCGACCAAGGTCGCATAAGAGATGAAATCTATGTTACTTCTTACTGAAGACTGCGATCAAAGTCGCAGTTATCCGTATGAGAAGAAATCTATGTTACTTCTTACTAAAGAACTGCGACCTAAGTCGCAGTTATCCGTATGAGAAGAAATCTATATTACTTCTTACTAAAGACTGCGACCTAAGTCGCAGTCACAAAAAAAAAGATTTCACATACGGGATGAAATCTATAATACTCCTTATTAAAGACTGCGACCTAAGTCGCAGTTATACGTATGTGAAGAAATCTATATTACTCCTTACTACATACTGCGACCTAAGAGCATACCAAAAAAAAAGATTTCACATCCGGAGATTATTTTCAAATAAGATTGAGACCGAATATTAATACGGTCGCATTTCTGAAACTTTAAAACATGTGTTATACGTCGCAGTACCACATAGACTAAAGAGAAAAATTCAATATTTAAGAAATTGATTATGAAAAATTGAAACAATTAAAACCTGTTCATCGGCATGCAAAGATGTCAACCCTTCAAGATTTTTAATATTCTGAGAGAAACTAGAACCAGATGCAATATCTTCCATATTTAGATCGCCAGTAGACTGCTCAGACGTCGACATTAAATATTTTGGAGAAAAAATTGCTCGGACAAATAGAGGTAAGGAACTAAGGGGAAAAGTAATTTATAAACAAGGGGAAAAGTAATTTATAAACAATAAGCTAAATCCTATAAAGAGCGGCAAAAAAAAGGGAGAAAAAATAATAATAAACAATAACCTAAGTCTGACAACGTTCGCTCCAAAAATTGCCTTTTGGGCAAATAATAATAAACAATAACGAAAAGTTACCGAAAGAGTAGCTTTTCATAAGGGGTATTTAGTAATTTAACTTCTTCCCATAAGCGGGCCGCAAGTTAGTGGGGTGACAAAATTGAGCCACGTCACCGCAGGCTGAGAGAGTTCTCTCAGCTGCAGGCTGATATACATTTTTCTCATATATATATATATATATATATATATATATATATATATATATATATATATATATATATATATATATATATATATATATATATATATATATATATATAGTGAGTTTGTTAGTTTAACAGTGTAGAATATTCGAAATCAAATAAAAATTGGTGTGTGAAGGTATTCAAGTGTTTAGATCATGCTGAAATGGTCAGATCGAGAATTTGTATGTCTAAAGACATAAATCAAAGCAATATGCTATTTTTGGCTGTCCATTTTGCGCCTACTTGATGGATGGGCAAAAAATATTCAAAATATATGATTTTTGATTTATAATTACTTGGAATAATGTAGATCAACTTCTACGAAATGAATCTTGTATTCGAATGTCGTAGGGGTTGTAATTGAGTGGGAAAGGATTCAGTCTCGAATCCTTTCGGAATGACGCAAGTCTATCTCTATGTGTGTGTGTGTAAATATATAGATAAATAGATAGAAATTAGAGTTTGCATATAACAATTAATGAAAGAAATTTAATAAAAAGGGCAAAATGTGTTAGTTTACGTCTAAGAGTGATTAATTTAGTAATTAATCGCCACCAAAACACCCCCCCAACTTTTTGTGTTCTTCTTCTGGCTCACGCACCTTATAGGTGATTAATTTTGGTAGTTAATCAACTATCCAAAGCACCATCCCTACTTCTTTCTCTTCTTCTTGCTCATGCACCCACCTTTTCACGGGTCCGGGCTCGGTCGAGCTCGGTTCCACCTCGGCTCCGCCTCGAGTCGAGGTCGGATCGAGTCGGGTTGCCTCGGGTTAAGCTCGAGTGGCCTCATTGTTAGCCGGCTCCAAATGGAGGAGAAAAGAAGAAAGGAAAGAGAAATGAACAGAAAAAGAAGAGAAAAAAAAGAAGAGAAAAAACTATTTTAAGGAAAAATTTTGGAGTAAAGAAAAGAATTTTATAATTCATCGTATGGGGAAAATGTCATGCGCCGCTTCCTAAAATATACTATAACAGGGATGTGATGAGAGCCGGCGATGCATATATTTAAGAAAAATATCCCACATATAGGCGCTAAACCTCAGTAAAGAAATAAACGCAATATACACTAAAATTTCAGTATTAAATAAGTACAAGAATATATGTAACCCCTAACCCTAAATATACGTATCACGGTATCAGTACTCGATACGCTGTACAAAGTTGATTTCACCTTCTTGGTAGTCAAATTAAACCAATTTCAATTTTAGATATTATTTTTCAATATTTTAGATTTTTCAAAATTTTCTGAAATTTTTTGGGTTATTTTGAAAAATCTCTGAATTCGGTATGGACTGATACCGATAATTGAATCTATGATTTTTAATTCACAAACGGAGTTGAATTTCAAGAATCTATTTGCATATTGCTCTTAAAAATCATATTTTTCTATTTTAGTGTATTTTTGAGATTTTTCTGAATTAGTCAAACATCTGGTCGAACCGGTGTCGACTAGTATCATCAATACATTTCAGGATTTTTAACTTTCAAACCAAAATAAATTTCTTAAATCCTATTTCACATTGTTTCTCTGGATAATATTCTCTATTTATAGAATTTTTGATAACCGTTCGGGATTAGTCAAATTTTAACCAAATTAAAATATTAATTAAATAAAACTAATTTAATTATCTTTCTTTCTTCTCCACTAATTCTTCTCTTCCTTCCCCCTTAAGCTACCGTAATACTTACCGCCTCTGTCTCTCACTCTCTTATTAGACTCTCTCTCTCATTAAATTCTCTCTCTCTTTCTCACACAAACAATACCTCTCTCTATCACTCTCACTCTCCCTTTCTCACCCTTCTCTAGACCTGATTGTCGACCGGTGGCAGCGGCCATGGCTGCGCCAGCCACCAATTCTGACACTCTCCTCTTCTCTCCTCTCCCAAGATCTTTCTCTCTCTCCCCCTCCTTTTCTCTCTCTCTCTTCCTTTCTCTCTTTCTTTTTTCTTCTCCTTCCTTTCTTCAACTTCTCCTCCTCCACCTCTCTACCTGTCGTCGACCAGGCCACGCGATCACTCTCCAGCCAGCGCTATCCCTAGTCGCGCCACCCCGACCTCTTCCTTCTTCCCCTTTTTCTTCTTCCTAGCATCTCCTCCTCCTCACTCACTCTCTTTCGTTCTATCTCTCTTTCTTTTGCCGTCGTCGACCTGGCGCCGCAGCCGGCGACGCCGCCCAGCCCCTACCGGTGGCCGCCGTGCGCCGGCATTAGCCGCCACCCCATGTTTTCTCCCTCTTCTGTCTCATGTTCTCTCTCTATTGGACCAAACCCGACCCAAACCTGTTAACCCACTGCCCATTAACTTAATAACCCATCACTTAACTTTGGGTTTAGGTTTCAGATCTAAATCCAACCCGTTAGCATTCCTAACCCGCATCCAAAACTTATAAAGGTAAACTTACATAAAACCCCCTGAAATTTATAATATTTGCATTTTAGATATTATTATTGCATATTTAACCCATTTTATGATTCTAGTATTCGGACGATATCTTGAGCATTTGGAGTCCGATTTCGATGATTCTTGAACCTTGCGATCGTAAAAAGACGAGCTACATCCTCGTGATAACTATATGAGTATTCTTTTTATAAATATATTTAATCATGATAAATAAAATTAATTAATTGCTTTATTTAATAAATCGTGACTAACGGTAAATCATTATAAATATTATTTAATAAATTATAATTATCGATAAATTACTGTAATTAGAATATGCATGTTAGTTATTTGAATATAACTGATAAAATAATAATTTATTTTGTTTCTTGATTTAATATAAAATACAGATGGATTAGTTATATATTGGTAATAAGCGGTTATTGGATTATTGATAAAGACATTCTAAAATACTAAATTAGTAATTATTAAAATGGTTGTAAAAAGTTTGAAAATAGAAACTTCTATATAATTCATTTATGATATCGATCATAGTAATAATAATGAAATCATCATGTTTATAAATCTACTGACACATGTTCTTGTAACATCTATCATACCAGCCACTGTCATTTCATGTCCATCTATCACCGTTACACAGATGCTGTTATACTAAATACTATTATTTCATATTCATGTACCACTGATACACGAATACTCTATTGTACTAGACACAGACAATGTTATTTTATTTATTTGTATCACTGTTACACGACACTATTATTTCATGTACTAGTATCATCGTTACATGGACACCCTAGTACACTGGACACTGTTAATTCATGTAAACATTTGTTACACTAAATATTGTTATTTCATGTACTTGTATAATTGTTACACAGGTCCTGTATTACACTGGATATTATATTGATTCATCTGTATACATGCTTTGATTGTTCCTCTATTCTTGTTGCATGGCTTATTGAATATAATACATGACTGTGTCATGTAATCTTGATATGAATATGATATTCCTGTTACTGGACATGAGTGTTGTTGATATGTGATGTGTGAAACTAAGTGCCACGTGGATTTAAGCCACGGGTACCACCTCTAGAATCTCACATCTCTTGTTTCTCGTTTCCCGTTATCTTATTTCATGACATCAACAAAGCTCATGTCCTATTATCGTATTACATGTACCATGCACTATTCTTATTCCTGATACACTGTATAGTTTAAATATAATAAATATAATATGAGAATGGGGGAAACTTAACAGTTGACTAGGTCTTATTAGGTGGTATCATATATCTATATTGGTGCCACTGCAGGGGACGTGGTAGTGCTAGCTATCGATTGTACTGTCTACTGTCTACTGATTCGCCTTAGCGGGCTGGCCCTGGTCTCAGTAGCCAGGGGACTGTGTAAGGTCATGATCCCGGGTATACACAGGATTCACCCACCCGATTATAGCTCCTTGACCATTGGGGTTTCCAATTGACATAATAAAACAGTATAAATAATAGTGACATCGAGAACTCTTGTTATTTGGTCACTCTATCGTTTGAATAATGGTACCCGTATACCATGTTGGGATGGGTTCGACTGGAGTACGAGCTCCGGTATAACTGCTAGTGGTATGGGACACTGGAAGAGATTGATTAAAAAATCAGATATGAGACACTGGAAGTGATTGATTAAAATATCAGGCAGTGCTGATTGTTATTATTGTACAAATAACACATATATATTATTGTTCATTTATACTTGTTACAATTCCTGACGTTTTATCCATTACCATGTTACATGTATATTTTGTACTTCATGCATTCTCCACAGACACACTATTCATGTACACTTATTCTGCGTTTCTTGTATCCTCTGTTTCATATCTGCTTTGTAAACACACTACTACTATATAAGCACAACACTGTAGTATGATTATTCGCGTACTTCATGTCTACATTTTCATATTCCTCACGACACTATCATGCTACTGTTGCTATTAAATTAAACAAAAATATTAAATAATTAAAACTTACTACATGTTACTTAAACCCATTGATTTGATTAGGAAATCACTCAATATTATATTATATTACGCATATTGAGAAATATAAATACAAATGGTATAACTCTTATTGATTATAATAACATCATCTCTCAATATGACTTACCTATTATTTTATTTATTTACTAAATATATTATTATTTGGTAGCATATCACGGACATGTTAATTGGTATTAAAGATTATAGAATTGGATAATCTCTAGAGGTAACACTGTTATAACATGCTAGGAATTGATAGTGTTTAAGTGCTAGTATGAAAATTATATTTATATACCGATTGTTAGTATAATTATATTGTATTGCTGGTATTTAAAATATGTATTATATATATTATCGTGATGGTACTACTATTGTATATATTACTGCTTCTTTCATTTCACCACTTACTAGGTCGCATTCTGACGAGCCTGAGTTTGCATGTTCAGGTTGGAGATCCGAGGTATCATAGTGCTTGGTGTTTCTGAAATATTAGTAGGAGGTCCGCTGCTTTTATTATTCATAAGTATATTTATTACTCTAATTTTTTTTTGTTTGTCCTTATTTTTTATCTGTTATAATCACTGACCCATTTTGCAGATATTCTTGTACTTATTTATGCTGAAATTATTATGTATATTGTGTTTATTCTCTGCACTGAGGTTTAGAGTACATAAGTGAGTGTATATTCGCCTTGCGTATGTATATCGCCGTAGCGTCCCCATATTTGCGGGATCGGGGCATTACGATATCTACAAAAAAGAGGGTTAGTGATCACAATAAATATGAAAACATGAATAAATTAGAAAGTAAAGATAAAATAATAAATATACGTATGAACAATATATATGATGAGTCCCTTATTAATATCCTGTGAAATATCAGGTATTACGAAATCTCAGACTCAACCTGATGAAGCAATCTCAGGGTAGTCAGAAAGCGATCTAGTGAGTGGTAAAATGAAGAAAGCAGTAATAGCACACTATAATAGTAACTCAATCATGATAATATATAATACATGATGAAATAGTAGTGATACTTTATAATTATAATAATGGCTGGTAAATATATTACAACTATTATATCTGCACCGTAATATTATTAATACATAGCATGTTACAACAATGTTATCTCTACAATATTATGATTAAAATATTAACGATGTTAATCAGAGAGTTCTATATATACCGACCAACATTAAATTATTTTATAGTCATTAACATGCTTTTAATATATATTATGGGATGAGATATAGAATTTAATTATATGCTACTGAAATCAATTTGTATTATTAATATGTATCATGTATTAATCATTTCATATCTCTTGTTTAAATTATAGTAACAACATCATGATAGTATCAGTGATTAATATGAATATTTACATATGAAATAAACAGTAATAATCATACTATAATGTTTGTGATTAGATAAGAATAGTGTGTCTACATAGAATATATGAAATACAGAGTATAGATGTGTTATAACATGATAATAAACAAGGTAAACATGATGTTAATACAATATACACAGTGAAGATATCACGCCGGTGGTGGAAAATGTATTATAATTATACAATAATAATAAGTATCACTTAGTATTTCAATCAATCTCTTCTAGTGTCTCATACCACTGACAATTCATACTGAAGCACGTACTCCAGCCGAACCCATCTGAACAAGGCATACAGGTACTATTATCTGAACGAGAGAGTGGCCAAATAATAAATGTTCCTATCGTCATCATTGTTGGGTTATTAAATGTATCATGTACTGGGTCTGAATGACTAGTGCACTGAGGATGTCCCCACATGCCAACACGCCCGAAATGTTAGATTTTAGAGGTGACCCCCACGTATTTAAGAGATGGTCCCCACCTCGTGTGTGGCACTTTGTTTCGTATGATACTTAGTTCCACACATCTTCTACCGAACGCCAGCATGACCGTGCGTATAACATGTATGCCAGGTAATATGAATACTAAGTCTGGTCAATAACAATGCCTATAACAAGAGCACCGGAGACATCCTCGTCACCCAACACCAGGTGGACGTAAGGATTCTAGAGGTGGCCCTCACAGATTCAAGAGGTGATCCTACCACATAGGTGTGGTGTGACACTTTGTTTCGTGTGGTACTTAGTTTCGCACATGTTCCGCCAGATACCAACATGACTATGTTAATAACATGTATATTAGAATACAAGTGTGCTAGCTTAATAATAGTCTCCAGTGCAAAAGAATATCCGTGTAACGATGATACAAGTACATGAAATAATAGGTGTATGGAATATCTGCATAATGGTGATATGAGTACATAAAATAACAATATCCATGATCATAACTAACATATAAAATGTGCATAGAACAGTGAAACATGAACATGAAATATCAGTACATACAATAGTGATATTCGAACATGAAATAATAATGTATTTTTGTTATGAGTGAGGTACAATGACAATATTAGAGTATTATCGTTAACATGAGCGTGAATCAATATATCAATATTTATCCCAATTATTCTAATAACATTAACATGATCAATATTACAATGTGATTGTACATAATTAACTGTTTTCAGAGTCTTCACAGCTATCATAATAATTATCAATTTATTATTCTGGGATTTCCTTATCAGCAGTCTATTAATTACCAATATATAGATAATTGATCTTTATTTTATATTAAATCAACAATCCTAATAAAATATTATTTTATTCAATATACATTTAAAATTCATTTACATATATTTTATTTACAGTGATTTATCGGTCACAAGATTTATTAAACATTAAACACAATTTAATAAATTAATTTTTATTCATCACATTATAATATAACTTATAAAAGAAAACATTCGCATAGTTATCACAAGAATGTAGTTCTTTTTTCTACGATCATAACGGCTTGAGAATCATCCAAATCGACTCCGAATGATCAAGATATCGTTCGAACACTAAAATTAAGAAAATGAGTTAAGTATGTAATAAAAGGGTCTAAAATGTAATTATTCTAAATTATCAGGGGATTTTATATAAAATTTACCTTTGTTGGTTTTGAAGTGGGTTTGGGTTGCTAACGGGTTAGGTTCCCGTCCAATAACCCAGACACATTAGACTTAAATGAATATGGGTTTTTAGTTAGTAGGTTTGGGTTTGGGTTTGAGTTGATGGGTTTGGACCTATTATGAAAAAAGGGAAGAGAGAAATTATCATAGGGAAAGAGAGGAGGAGAGCATGCAGCGGCGTGGCCGCCCAGCAGAAGTGGCTCTTCCAGGCCGGCGGCAAAGGACTGTCAGTTGACGACCGTGAGGAGAGGGGAGTAAAAGAGGGAAAGAAAATAGAGAGGAAAGAAGAATAGGAGGAGAAGGAGGTTGGGGTGGTGTGTCCAGGGCATGGCCGCGCGGCCTAGTCGGCACTGGCCAGGAGGAGGAGAGAAGAAAGGGGGTGGAAGAGGAGAAAAGAGAGAGAAAGAGCGAAAAAGAGAGAGAAAAAAGAAGAAAGAGGAAGAAGGGCAGAACAGAGATAGTGGGTAGTTGTTTGGCAGCCTGGCTGATGACCAGCCTGCTTGTCACCAATGAGCAGAAAGAGGGAAAGTGTAGAGAGAGAGAGTGAAAGAGAGAGGGAGTGAGAGTGATAAAGAGTTAGAGAGTGTGAGAGATAAAGAGTTAGAGAGAGTGAGAGATAAAGAGAGATATATAGGGGGAGAGAGAGAGAGAAATGGTGGGAGAATCTATGGGAAGAAGAAAGAAGAGAAGAGAAAAAAGGTGTAGAAGGAGAAAGAGAAATAAAAATAAAAATAAATTAGTTAACTGGAGTAAACTTTGATTAATTTAGAAAAATTCTCAAAAATTCTCAAAAATAGAAAATAATATCCCAAATAACACTGTTAAATCAGATTTATAAAATTCATCACCGTTTTTTAATTAAAAATCCTGAAGTCAATCAGTGGTACAAGTCTACACTGAAATCGGGAGACTTTTCAAAATAATACAGAAAAATTTCAAAAAATTTAGAACAATCTAAAATATTATAAATTAATATCTGAAACTAAAATGGGCTCAGTTCAGCTACTAGAAAGCTTAAATCGACTATTTACATTGTATCGAGTACTAATACTTAGAGGCATGCATCTAAAAATGGGGTTACAAAAAAACTGAGAAAGAGGTGGAAAATTTTGGATGAATCATATATTAACGCGGGGGCGAGAGAGAGAGAGAGAGAGAGAGAGAGAGAGAGAGAGAGAGAGAGAGAGTATGAGTTGTGAGATTTTTTTATTTAAAATAAAACTCTAAAAGTTTCTCTCTCTTTTTGTTCATCCATTTATATAATTTCACACACACACACACACACATTTATATTTATACTTTTTCACCCTACATACATATTAAAATGTGCTTAAAGGTTAAACATAATTAATTGTTCACTAATTAAGTAATTAAATTATCACCTCTAATCATTCTTTATATTCACATAATCGAATAATTAAAATTTTAATTTAGGGTTAAATAATCAGGGTGTTACAAAATATAATTACACGTCTTTATAGAGTTTGAATACTATCAAACATTCAATTGCTTAATAGCATTTAACATCTCCCCTCAAACTCATTATGGTAGAACTTTGAGAGTTTATTTACCAAAAATCGATAACGAGCTATGGTATGAGACTTGACAAAAAAATTCAACAAGTTGATTAGAACTCGAAATATGTGATACCAATCGTCTTAAAATGATAATGAACAATATAAGAGTTAACTTCAAAGTGCATCATTCGTAGTTGAAAAACTTCATTCTTAGCGATCTGAGTTGCACTCTTATTATCACTTATGACAATACATAAATGTAATACATGGCATAGTTACACCTATGTCTTTAAGTAACCAATGAAGTGGAACAATCTCACATGTTGTCAATGTTATAGCCCGATATTCTGCCTCAATAGTGGATCGGATAACATCTTACTTCTTACTTTTTTCAAGAAATCAAAGACAAGAAATATACACCAAGCCAGTATTTCTTTTTTCTCTCTTTTTGGTGTGTTATTCTTATTGTTATGTGAAGAATGCTATAATCTTTAGGGAAATTTTACACCCTTTTAATATTCAAACGAAATGTGTTCACCTTGCCTCTTTTCTTTTTTCCTTCATCTCTTCTTCTTCTTCTTCTTCTTCTTCAATTGTTGTCCTCTGGATTTTACTATGTAATTATTCCGTTCTATTATATATTAACGTTTATGTGAATGTTACTCCAATCTAAGTGATCTTATTCTATGTCATTCTAAGAAGCATTACTCCTCTTCACTGGAAAAGACATTGTTACCTCATTATATCTTTCTGCCAACCAACATTCAAATCATTACTCTTCACTAGAAAAGGCATTGTTACCTCATTATATCTTTCTGCCAACCAACATTCAAATCATTATGTACATGTCTGAAAATACAGCCTCCACTCCACATAATAGATATTTACGTCTATGGAACGTGTTTGCCTTTTTTTTCTAGAACTAACAAGTTCTAGGACAAATGACAAACAAATGTAGATTGTCTTAAACCAATAGCAGATAATTTTTTTAAGTGTTTACTTTTACTATAAACATGATTATTTTTGTTGTTTAAAAAAGAAAAGGTGAGTAGGCTAAAGACAAACCAAATGGATTTTAGTTTAGAGCCTCTAGTTGTAAAAATGTTTAAATCTTATGATGAAAAAAAGAAGTAGATAACGTTAAGATAAAGGTTTAAATAGTTTCAAAACTTTTTACTTTTATAACAATGAAAATCAACCTATTTCAAAAAACAATGAAAGGTAGTTGTACTTATAAAACAATAATAAGTATAAATACAAAAGGTAGCAAAGTCCTTTTATAAAAGAAGCATGTTATTGAAATTTAGAAAACATGATGAGTGAAGTGCTGGGAAAAGAAATATCCACACATAGCCACACAGGCTAAAGATGATTTTTTTTGTTAATCCTTTTAAGCGCCATTTGAAAATTCTTATTAAAGTTTTACATTTTCTTTTTCTAAAGTTTCTTAGCATTCTAAGTTCAAGATACTTTCAATGTTGGTGCACAAAGAGGAGGACGAAGCAAGGCATCCTCAAGAAGAGGTTATTGGAATGTAGCGTCCAGAGACAAGAATTTAAATAAAGTGAGTATAATACATTTGATTAATTGAGTTGATTCATAAGTTGTTTGTAAGCATAATGTACTAACTAATATGTCTTTTATTGCAGCTATTATCAGACAATAGAGGTAAAGGAAGAAGTGCAACAAATCCAAGTGTGTTCACATACATTTCATTTTAGCCATTACTGATCATAAATTGCTTTTTGTATGCTGAGATGGATGATGACTTTCTTTTTACAACTGTAACGTCCCGATCCCGTGAGTACGGAGACGTCACTGCGACGTATATACGCAGGTCAGAAATACCCTCACGTATATACGTTAAACATCAGTACTGGTAAGAATCAGAGGCAGAAGTACAGTGGTAATATACATTCCAACAGAAAAGTACAAGTACATGGTTACCACAGAGAGTGATACGACATTTCAGGAATATTGCATCACCAGAAAATACCAAAGTATTGCACAATACATGAAGAGATATACAAAAGCTGAGAGGTGCTCACGAGTAGCAAGAGGGCCTCGGGAGCCAAACAAGAGAGGAGCTGGGAGGAAGAGCCACAGCAAGGTCCAAATTTCTGTTGTACTCCGATCGTCATGGAAGGATCTGCCGTGCACTCTGATCAGCTACAGTAAGGCCACCAAGGTCCGGTCTCTAGGATCTGGACATAAGAATTCAGGGTTGTCAGATGCAACCCGCGAGTACATATGACAAAGCCAAGTGGCGTGCATATCAGGCACACGTGTACAGGAAAGGTGTATCGTGAATATAAGCACATATGAACATGAAACGAGACAGTAAAATAACTACAAGAAAATCAGTTATACAAGCCCACATTACTAATCCGTGAGATTAGTATGTCGAAGGAATAATCCAAATAAGGAAACCCTCATATATATACCCTATACCTCACGTCACTGTAATCTGAGTTTATATAACTTGACTTTGCCTTCACAATAACATAATAATGAAACAGTATGGAAGCAATCAAGTAATCCCACAAGGTAGCACAAGTATAAGTGGTGAGCAGTATAGATCAAGAGTATAGCTAGTTAGATATCAGGAGCATATTATTATTATGTTATTAAGACTCATCTGATTTGTATACATCGGTATGTGTCCCGTTCCACATACCTCAGCATAAAGACTGGAGAGTAAGTTATTGGAAACTGATGGAGATCGACGAACCATATTTAGAATAGGTAACATACATGCCCGGAATAACGGTCAAGGAGTATCCGGTACTGAGCCGGAATGTACCGCTAGGTACCGGGACTTATTGTATGCCCGAACAGGAATAAAATGTCACCGCTCACACAGGAATAGGCCCAGGGGCTTATGGCATAACCGGCAGGCAGGGGAGTAGGGGTGCCAGTACACCCCCACAGAAACGCCTGGTGACCTCCAGGTCGAATCCAAGTATATGGCCGCGTGACACTATAAGACAATCATAAACATGGAGACTATATTGGTACTCATCAGTTTCTCTCATTCCGGTATAAGTTGTCTAATTATTACAATTTTCTCAGTGATAATGTCCACAGGGTATTCACAGTAGTCCTATATTCATGGTTATCCTATTACGGGGATCAACAGGAGTATAGTATCAGGAGTCTCCCTTTTTCAGGGGTTCAAGTATACAGGAGTTCAGGAGCACAGGAGTTCAAGAATACCAAATATCTGGTAACAATATAATAATCATGCCAAGTCCCCGTAAAAGTGATAATCATAAATATGCAAAGAAATATAGGTATCCGGTGTAATAGTATCCAGCCAGGTGTCACAATATCGGGTCAAATGTACTAATACCAGGTGATAGCATGTCAAGTGAGTAATAGCATGTCAATTATCAAGTATCATATACCAGGTGTCAAGTGATAACATGTCAAGTACCGGTGTCAAATATTAAGTGTCGATTATCAGGTGTCAAATATAACATGTCAAGTGTCAGTGCCAGGTATCAAGTGTCAAGTATAACATGTCAAGTACCGGTGTCAGATATCAAGTGTCAAGTATAACATGTCAAGTGCCGGTGTCGGATATCAACTGTCAAGTATCAGGTGTTAAGTACAACATGTCAAGTGCCGGTGTCCGATATCAGGTGTCCAGTATCAGGTGTCAAGTATAACATATCAAGTGTCGGTGTTAGATATTAAGTGTCAGGTATCAAAGAATTAATATATCGGTGAGAGTCACAACATCAAATATCAGGTATCAACCGGTCACGTAACATGGTACAAGAGAACGATATAAATAAATATTTCAAACTCTTCACAACCATATTTATAACAATAATAATTTAGTCTATTAATTAGCCATGCGAAGCCGAGCGAAGCGGGAGTGGATCTAGGCATACCCAGTATAATACCGATTCAATAAATTATAACAACGGCCGATAAGTATTCATAAAACATGCTAATTTTAGAAATCACTCGTATATCATATACCAACTAGCATATGAGACATCATGTATTAAAAAGCAAGATAATAATTATTAGGCATGTAATGATAGTAATAAAGTATGAAATAACACAAGAAATGTACTCGCCTAACGCCGGAACGAAAATACCGAGAAAAATTCGGGAAGCCCGCTAACACATGCGAGCAAGCTATTAATTCATATATATTAATATATATATATATACACACACACACACACACACACACACACACACACATACATATATACATATATATATATTATAAATATTAGAGAGGGAATGAGAGAGGAGAGAGAGTTGTAGGAAAGGGAGAGAGAGAGTGTGTAGGGTATGTTTAAAAGGGGATAAATAAGGAAATAAAGGGGAGGGTATGATGGAAAATACAGAGATGTAATTAGGGAATGAGGGATGGGTAAAAGTGGAAATGGGGGAAAGGAAAGAAATAAAAGAAAGAAAGAAAGAAAGAAGAAAGAAAGAAAAAAGAAAAGAAGAAGGGGAGGGGAGGGGGAGGTGTCTGGGGGCCGGTCCACCGCTAGCGGCCTGGTGGCGGCGGCGCCGCCACCGGGGAACGTGCGCGCGCGACCTAGGGCCCGGGGGAAGGAGTGGGAAGTTGTAGTTGTTGTTGTTGGTGTTGTTTGTGTTGGTGGTGGTGATTGATGGTGGTTGTTGGAGGTGGTGGGGAGTTGGAGGAGGAGGAGGAGATGATGATGGGGTGATTGGAGTGGTGGAATTGGCAAAGTTGGTGGTGAATTTTGGAGGAGAAGAGGAGGAAAAAGTTATGGGTTTTGTTGAAATTGGAGGTGGAGGAGTGGTGGATGAATGTAAAGGAGGTGATGGAGTGGAGAGAGGGTGTGGGGGACGGCAGCGCCGGCCTAGGGAGGTGGTGGTACAGTAGTGGTGATGGTGGAGGCGACGGTGGTGATGGTGGATGTGTTGGTTGGTGGAGAAATAAAATGGAGAAGATGAAGAAGGAAAAAAGGGAAGAAGGAAAGAAATTAAAAGGAGAAGAAGGAGATGGAGGGAATGGGAGGGGATAGGAGGAGAGATGGGGGGTGTGGTGCTATGTTTGCAGCAGCCGTAGATGCAGGGGATGGGTCGGCAGAGTGGTTGGGGTGCCGGGCATGGAGGAGAAAGAGAAAAGAAGAAAAAGAAAGAAAAGAAGAAAAAGGAAAAGGGAAAAATAAGAAAAAGGAAAAAAATAAGAAAAAATTTATAAATAAATATATTATTAAATAATAAAATTATTAGAATATACTATGAGTATAAAGTAGAGGAGTGGAGAAGGAAAAAGCATGAAAAGAAAAGTTCGAAAAATAATATTATTATTTAAATAGGGCAAAATTCGACTGTTTCAGAAATGTTCGGAAAAATTCTCAAAAATAGTAAATATTATTTTAAGATGCCTGATGAAATTGGATTTGAGAATTTAATCTAATTTTTAAATTAAAAATTCTAGAATCTTCCGGCGATACTGGTCGACGCCAGAATCGGTCAAATTTTGATAAATTTAGAAAAATCTCAAAACATGTATTTAAATAGAAAATGAGATTCTAAGAAGTAATGTGAAAGTCGTTTCTGAAAATTCAACTCCATTTGAAAATTAAAAATCTAGGAATCGGTCAGCGATGCCGATCGATACCGGTTTTGGAGATTTTGCAAAATAATTCTGAAAAATTCTAGAAAATCATAAAAAATCTAAAATATTAAAAATAGTGTTTGAAATTAAAATTGGTCAAATTAGACTACCAGAAAGGTCAAATCTGGCGGTATGCTGGTATCGGGTTCTTGGTCCAGGTCAGGGCTGACTCTAAGACTGAGAATCTAGATCCGATACCAAATAACTGTTGGCCCAGTGGCCTTCCACTCTAGTTTTTATGATGATCAACTCATGTAGTTATGTTTACTAATTATCTTGTGATGTTTAGTTTCAGATCTTTTATCAAGATATTAGTTGGTGATTGCTTCAACAAAGGAGTTTTGAAGCCTTTCACGTGGTGATTCCAGAGTCCGAGCAACAAGATCATTCATAGCACTCGTTGGAGTCAAGCTCGGTGGATCACGGAGTTTTGGATCGAGTCGACTTGAAGATGGAGATCGTCAAGAAGACTTAGGTATCCTAGTTTAGTTTGTGTTTTAGATCCATGTGTAAAGATTAGATAGGTGTGATATGCTTAAGTTCACTATACACACACGTTTCATGTTTTGGATTCGGTTTTTTCGGTTTTTGGTTTAACCGATATTGGTTTTCATGAATAGATAGTATAAATACAAGTTTACTTTGTTTAAGTGTATATTAGATATATTCTATATACATGTAAGCTTAATTTCCTAGACAAACTTATGTTGAGATGCCTATTCATGAGGTTTGGTGTTTTGTGTTTTTAACAAAACATTATTTTGGAATTAAAGACAAAAACTATGAATATATATATATATATATATGTTTCTTGTATATTGGATTTCTATCCATATGCAACTTGTTTCAAAGTGTTTAAGTATCATGTGTTTGTATTTGGATGAGTTTTGGACAAAACATATTTTCATTTTAAAAAAATCCAAGTTTGGAAAAATACGGGTTTTGGTTTTCGGTAATTTTTCATAACACAAAAATGGTTCAATATGTTTGATATTTGTGTTGAAATTTTTAACACATGTTTGTATATCAATGTAAAATGCTAAAACTATTTTTGTACATTTTTAGAAGATTTATGAAAATTTTTAGAATATTTTTTAACAAGTTTTTCTGTCCTAGAATCTTGCCTGACAGGCTCTGGCGGTCGACCGACCGGTCGATCGGACCCAGAGTCGGTCGACCGGGACGGTCGACCGACGTGCACAAGCTTGTGCACGTTGGCCAGGTTCAAGGCACGGTAGACCGAGCGGTTGACCGTTGAGAGCTTTGCTCTCTGGTTTTGGGCGGTCGACCGGCTTCTTCCAACGGTCAAAAATATGACCGTTGGCGGTCGACCGGCCGGTCGACCGCCAGCCGCGTTGGCTGACAATTTCAGCCAACGGCTAGTTTTTGGATTGGGGGTATATAAACCCCATTCCTTTGGGATTTTGTAAAAGATTTTAAGCAAGAAAAATTAGAGCTTCTCCAGAGTTTATTTCCAAGTTTTCAAAAGTGTTTTTGGGCTTTAAACTTCAAATTTGGTTTTGTGTTTTAGGGTTTGCAAAAATCAAAGAAAATAGAAATTTGGGAGATTTGTATTGTTCTTCAATTCTATCATCTTCAAAGTGTTTTCCCAAGTGTTTTTCTTTGAGTTTTTATTTTTCAAACTCTTGGTTTTCCACACTTGAGCTATATCCTCTATCCTATTCTATAGGATCATTATTTGTGGGAAAAGGAATTGGTTTGTGGTTGAGATATACCACCAAGTTGTAAACCCTGTTCTATTGTGATATCCCTCTTGGGTAGAGGTTGATTTGGGTTGTTGGTTGCTCCCTCTTCGGTAGAGGTGGATTGTGGTTTACTCCCTCTTGTGTGAGGTGGAGTTGGATTGGTGTTTGCCTCGGTGGAGGTTGTATTTATTGGATTGGTGGAGTTTGATACTCCGGTCTTCGGTAGACCATTTGTATTGCCTCGGTGGAGGTTGTATTGGTTGAGAGAGGAGTTCGGTACTCCTAATGGATTAGAAATCCTTCTCAGTGAAGGCGGGGACGTAGAGCTCGGTGCTCGAACCTCGAAACACATCTTGTTGTTTGCGTTTGATCCATTGACTCTTAACTCTCTCTTTTATTTGTGCCTTGCATCTATTCATTTTGCTCATTCATATATTATATGCTTGGCTTGTTTGTGTGTGTCTCACTTGTGCTTAACCACGAGAGCTTCATATAGCGCCTCAATTCTTATTCAGAGGAATCAAGAGGAGTTAGTCCATAGCCCTTCACGGGGAATTCGGCTATACTCGTTGGTTGCACTAAGTGTTGTTGCAAATTTGTTTTTAATTTCCGCATTTAGTCCATTAGATTAGCAGTACACCTATTCACCCCCTCTAGGTGTACTTACAATTGGTATCAGAGCCTACGCTCCTGATATTTGGTTTAACCACCTAGGAGTGAGATCTTAGTTTGCTAATCTTTCATTTGCATTTGCACGTATATTTGTTTGCACACATTTATGGATTGCTTGTCACCTCCCATGTTCGATTTCTCCAACATTGACACATGAAAATTTAGGATGTCCATGTATTTGAAAACTCTAGGCTTGCATGTTTTCCTTGCCGCTACCAAGAAATGCTATCTTGGTAACCGCAATCATATAGGAGCCAATACGCAAGCCCTTGAGGCTATTAGAAGCACGCTTAACAAAGATTATCTTATGCTTGTTTCTAACTTTGATTCCGCCTTTGCAGTGTGGAACATGTTGACCACCTCCAAGCTTCAATTGCCAATCCAACCGGAGGATGAATCTAGTGGAGAATTCGAGTCACAATGCTTAATGGTCCAAGGGAATGACTCCCTTGAGGTATCTTCGGAATCTCAATTAGATTGTAATGATGCTAGTTCTTCTTGTGATGATTATGTGGATCCTAATGCCTTAAATGAAGAACTATCCATTGTTTGTGAAAAACTTTTAGAAAAATATAACATGTTGAAAAAGAAGAGTTTTGAACTTAATAAAGAAAATAAGGATTTATGTTCAAAACTTGACATGATTTTGCAAGAGAAAGTGGAGATTTCCAATGAGAGGGATTCATTGAAATTTAGACTTGATCTTGTCCTAAAAGAAAATGAGATTTTGAAAAATAGAAATGATTGTATTGATGTTTTGAAGAAAAATAAAGTTTTAACTTCAAAACTTGATTTTGTTATAAAAGAGAATGATTCTTTGAAAATAAAAATTGTTTCTATTTCAAAGGATTTATACATGTGTTTAAAGAAAAATGAATCTTTACAAAATGATATAGATTCTCATGTTTGCCATGCTAGGGTAGTTCCATCTAGCTCACCCATTGCATGTATCACTTCTTCTTTAATTGAAAAAGATATAAATTTATTAAAGAAGAATATGGATTGTTTGGGCTCCACTTTGAGACATTGTGTTTTGAGTCATACACGTTTGAAATCTTTATTTCGAAAGAAACAAGTTCCATCTTTGCATGCACACCCTCCACGGTATACACATGCTACTCACGGTCACCACCATCACACATTGTATGCTCATGTGTACACTTGTACACATTATGGACGTAAGGGCCACCTTGCTAAATTTTGCTATGATCGTATACATGATGTTAATTTAGCAAATAAATTTGTTTGGATTAAAAAAGGTGCTAACCCCCATGGACCCAAAAGGATATGGGTACCAAAGACCACCCCTATTATATTTGATGTAGGTGTGGGCTCTCGCATGACGTGAGAGTTGCGGTACCTTGAGGTGGATGCGTTCCGAGCTTCATGAGGATTATTTGGATGCATCACTTTCAAGGGAAGTTTGGTGGGAGGACCACCTTGGTTTGGAGAACTAGAGAAGTGCCCTCATCGGTTTTGGTATCGATCTCTAACTCCCGTTTATTCACATATTTTCATATCATTGTTTATAGCATGTTTTGATGTTTATAGATTATTATGATAATGCCATGATTATTAGACCTTTGACATGCATATATAGCATTTGAGATCACCCATGTTTATATGGACCTATATATTGTGTGCTCACCATTGTTTAGCTATTATGTATATCATAGTTCTAATAGCATGTGAATTTACATAATGATCTTATTTATGTTTATCATGTTGATTTATGTCTTGTTTTATGCTTCAAATTTTGAATATATGTTTAAATGTTAGTTTTCATCAAGACTAGGATATATGCTTGTACATATAGTGGGCCACAAATAGATCATTATATGTTTGTACGTGAATGCTTATTTGTACCCATTAGATGTGCTAGTATAGTCTACATGTTTTTCATGTTTATATGTTTAACTTCATGTATATGTCTATCTTGTCTAAACTATTGACTATGCATATACATCCTTTGAGCCACGTGCCTTCATGCATATACCTTTGGGGACTCGTTATGTTTTGGATATGTATGTATACTTTAGTTTATACTTGACATACATATGCCTTGAAGAAATCGAGTTTTGATGATTTTCATGAATATTGAGCTTGAATGTCTATTTTCATGATTATTTGTGTCACATAACACTTGTACACTCACTTCATTTAAATGTTTCTCATGATTATATTTTTCATGAGTATGTATGGGCTTTATGGACTTCAAGTGTTTAGTGCCATGTGATTTACATGTATTTCATGAAATATAATTTTGTTTTTGTTTTCCATTGATTTGCAAAAGGGGAAAACTTACAAATAAAAGTTTGAGGAGCTAAATTACAAGTATTCTCAAAAGATTACAAGTAGATCTCCTCAGAGATTCTGGGAAAATGTGCCGATAGGAGTCTGGTCAGCGCGCGACCACTTTGTCCCTTTGACGATGCGAGCGATGAGATTCCCTTCTCGCCTGGTTCCGGGAATCAGAGAATAGAGGATTGGTAGAACCCTCTTGCTGCTTCTCAAAATCGCCTTCGATAAGGAATTCCTTCTCGCCTGGTTCCGGAGATTCCTTGAGAAGAAGGACGATGTTAGGGTATCAACACCCTGGATAGAGAAAGCAATTCTCTAAAAGGTCTCTGAATTCGAGAACGCACGGTGCGTTATGAAGAAGCCTCAGTCGAAGAAGCTAATTGATCGATTCTTGCGATCAGAAGGCAATTGATGGCTCCTTCCTCTGCAATCCGATGCCTCTTCTCCTCTGGTCCTTCGATTGATCGATCCTCCCTCATTGTACCCCTGGCGGGTTATTTATAGGGAGAGCAAGGGTATAATCGTCCCCTTTGAAGATATGGAAACAGATTGAACCGAATCTGTTTGAATCTGGAAAGTAGCCTTGCTGCGAGGCTAGAATAGCTTCCGTGGAGCTAGAAAATGGCAAGTCGGTTGATCTATTTTGATCCTTTCCATATTATTGGGAGATCCTCCTTGATCCTCTTACTCGTTTCAAGAGAGTCAAGAGATTGTGGCAATCACCTGCCATATTTGAATCCTGATTGGATTTGATTTGTTTTGAATCCGATCTTATCAGGAGATTTGATTAGTCAAAGGTTGACCATAGCAGGCTGATGGCGGAGCTGCCCGCTTTGAGGCTCATAGCGGAGCTAGAGGCAATTCCTGGCGAAGTCCGAAAAGAGGGTCTTCGGCGAAGTCCGAAAAGAGGGTTTTCGGCGAAGCTATCAGTTAGCTTCCTGGCGGTGCTCTGGATGATGTTAGCCTCTCAAGCGAGGCTATCTCCTTGGGCTAATGTAATGCTAAATGCTAGCATTTTAGACCTGCTGAGGTCTGTTTAGAAACAATCTGGGTTCACTGTTCTGCTTGCTGGATCAGTGGAGTCCAAACCGCTTCCTTGTCCCTTGGAGTTGGGTGAAAAACTGGTCTTCAGCTTGTCTGTCCCTTGTCTTTTGTAAATGTCAACAAGTATCGAGACATCGTTCGGACCAATGAGAATCTTGTCTTTTTTAAGTGTCAACAAGACCCCCTTCAAAGTTTTCGAGAGTCTGCAATAGCTCAGACTTCGAAACACTTTGAACTGCTGTGATGGTGGTGTGGAGTATGAACGTCGCCATGATGGTTGAGTTCAGCTTCGCTTTCAATCCTGCTTTGGGGTGAATTTGCCGAAGAATTGCACTGGTTCGCGAGTAGCTTCGCGTCGGGGTAGCTCCGCATCTGGGCTTCCAAGAAATAAGTTCGCTTTGGAACTCCTGTTGCTTTTTCAAAGCCAACTGCCGTGGGGCGGTTACGAGGAGGATCATTCCTTCTTTTGCGCCAATCGAGAGAGATGTTCTCCGATTTGCACGTTTCCAAGGGAGGATATTCCCTTTATTCAAGGCACCATAAATGCCTTTTATGAGGGAGACGTTTTCTTCCCTTGTACGGTTCCAATGGAAACCGTCCCTGTTATCAAGGCGCAGTAAATGCCTTGAATGTGCTCGTGCTTCCACGCTTGAGGTGGTTGCGCTCAGGCCATGGGGCCTATAAATAGGACACTTGAGGTCCTCTGAAGAGAAATGCCTTGCCTTTCTTCTCTTCTCTTGGTTGTGAGAGATACTCAGATCTCTGAATTAGTGGGAAAGCCCACTCTGGTTGTCTAACCGGCCAAGGACCAGTAAGTCTTGATCATTCAAAGACTTCACTGTTTTTAGGGAATTCATCTCCCTTAATTTAGCTTTGGCAGCTCGCTTCAAGGATTAGCTTCCCTTGTTCATCATCTTGCAATTGGCTGCTGCAGAGAAGGATCTCATCATAGCTTTCTGTGAAGCTATCATCTTGATTTGATCAGAGAAAGATCACTGTATGTTAAGTCCGCTGCGCAGGCAGGACTTGGGACTTGGCTTCTTCAATAGTTGAGCCAGTCTTGCCATATTGGTGAGGTTGAGACTGTTCTTCACAAGATCAGTCTGACTTTGCCGTATAGGCGAGGCTAGGACTTGGCGTTTGCTGAGCCATCCCATGGTTGCTGTGCAGGTGGAGCTTATCCTCTGCTTAAGTCGGATTGCTTTGCCGCTGAAGAATCTGACTTAATGTTTTTGCAGCTCTTTCTGTGCTTAACTGCTAACTTGCTTCAATTTGCCTTGCAGCGAGCTATGCTTGTCAGTCTGGTGACTTGATGGAAGAAGCCATAAAATTGCCTTATGCTTCCCCGGTTGAAGCTTTACTTTTAAGCAGGAGGAACAATTCGGGGCAGCGGGTGCGCGTCCCAGAGGCTGTTGGCAGCCTCTTATCCGAGATGATTCGATCTGAGGTGAGGCTGGTTGCCGACTTTCAACTTTGGTGGCCTTCGTCGGGGACGATCCATTTCAGGGGAGTGGGCCTCACGCACGCGTCAGATCCGCGTCATCAAAACTAGTTCCCATTATATGGGATCTGACGTGTTGGCGGCGATAAGTTTTATTGCCAGGCTTCAACAAAAATGGCCTGGTAAGATCCGCCATTTTGTGGAGAAAAATGACCGTGTCCCGGTGGCAGAACTGGTTAAGCCTTGTGCAGGAGGAAGGCCTTTCGTGTCCAGTTGATCTGGTCTGGAAGCAGATAAAACCGCTTGTATGCCTTTTATGCAAATGGCCTTGCTAGGCAACTATGTGTGTTGTATGAAACACAACTTTGATGTAATATCAATGTACCCTTGCTTTTAAATCAATGAAAGTTCTTTGTCTGATCATTTGATTTTTTGCTTGCTTTTGAGAGTTTGGCCATTGCTGGGCTGAACTGTATGCAGAATTAAGGACATTGTCTTTCCTTTGAATGATCTTTGCGAGACTGGCATGTCCCGCAAATAGCAGCCTCTTTGGCGGGCTAAGGTAGACTTCCTGGCGAAGTCTTTGAAGGTTTGTGCGAAGCCCGCACTTTGCTCCTGCGCGGAGTTAACCCTTTAGTGGGGTTGAACCGTCGCACTTTGGGAAAAGCGCCTCAGGCGCTTCGGGCACTGTTTCGAATTAATTCGAAACGGCGGCATGTGCCCTTTTTTGAGGCCTTGATTTAGGCGCTGACTGGCCTATAAAAGCCTGATCGGGCTGATCATGGGAGAGATCTCCTTTTTTCAGAGAAATTTCTGTCTTTTCCTCTCCTTCTTCCTCCTTTGCTTCAGAGTACTTCGAGAACTCTTGCAGTTCTTCAATGGCGCCCAAGAGACGAGCGGGTAAGGAAGTAGCGACTTCTGCAGTGGAGGGCCCTCCTCCTCCGGTCATTGAACGACCAATCACTGGTAAGAGACTCCTTTCCCAGATTAGGGATGATGGTCTTCTCTTTTTGGAGTCGGCGCTTGGCCATTAGGACGATCGAATATGATCTGTCCTTTATCAGGGGACTCGTTTCCCTTAACTTCCCTATTTTGCTTGCACCAGGGAAGTAAGAACTGAACAGTTCTTCTCTTGGGCTTCCATAGGAAGCCATTGCTTGGGCAATCTTCATCCTGTTGAGGAACAGGATATGGGTCGTGTGCCTTCAGTTGTGGCCACGAAGGGTGACTGTTATCCATAACGTCCTTTTGATGACGCCAGCCCTTAGGGCTATGCCACTTCTTGCAAAGATGCAGTCTTATCTGTGAAGCGAAGCTTTTTATCAAAGCTATTATCCCGCTGTCCCTGCTTACTGGGCGAGGCTATGCCTTAGCGAATTTTTGTGTCTTCGCGTCGATTTGATTGGTGAACTAATCATAGTTCATTTTCTTCTTTGTTTTTGCAGTGCATCACGCCTCCGGCCTCCAGAACAGTCTATTTGGCTTAACCAGTCGACCAGGGAGCATCAGCTTGCAGTTCATCGGGCAGGCTTCCTTGTTCAGTGAGCCGAGCCCCCTTGTACGGGATACGCTCATTCAGAGTGGTGGCCCGCAGGCCATGCGGAGCATTTTGACTACGGCTCCGTTTGAAGATATCGACCGTCAGGCTTACAAAAAGCCTGACTTCATGTTCGGGGATGCTGCACCTGATCCCGATCGCCAGCTACAGGCCGGTGAAGGCCAGTGGATCTTCCAGTTGGATGGCGAGAGATTCTATCTCCCATCTACTAAGCGGCATTTCGCTTTGCCTTCCTTCGCGAGCGTGACTCAGGCTCGGAAGATGGCGTGGGGCGTGAGCCTAAATGCTGAGTCCGTCCATGTCGGGAGACTGTCGTATAAGTCCGGCTATTCAGGGGCGGGCTATCCTCGTAGCATAATAGGGCTATACCCTGGGAAGGTGGCGAGGGACCTTCCAGTAGGAGAGAATCCAGCTGCGGCGCCGACCTTTGGCACTCAGTTCTGCGAAGTTGACGGGAACTATCCCGCCACGGACTTCAGGGCTCCTGGTTGGGTCCACCCTCCTAGGTCATGGTGGGTGGAGTTGACCAATTATATCCTCAATCATTTTGAGGGGAAATTAGAGAGGTTGAACCTCTATGAGGCCGTCAGGGCGACCTGCTACGGCATTGAGATGAAGGTGGCGTGCTTCTACGCCATCCTAGAGTTGTACTGCCCGGCCTCGGGGACTTTCTTCACCCCAGTTGGTGAGTTGGGCATGGCCCTGCATGAGATGCAAGAGATCTCAGCTTTGCCCTTCGGGTCTCTTCCATATGAAGAATATTTTCCGTGCGACACGGAGTTGGCTCTCTTGGAGAAGCAAGAGCCTGCCTTGCTTGAGACATATCGGGAATTGATGTGCCACCTGCACATTTGTTCCAGTATCCACACTGGTGGTAAGGGCAGCTCGAAGAGCTTGAAGAGCTGGGGGAGCTACTTGTTCCCGGACATGACTAGTGTGCCCGAGGCAGCTCATTGCGGAGTTGCTGAAGAAGACATCTTGGCGAGGATGGAGGTGCGCGCTGAAAAGGACATCGTCGTGACCGAAGATGATGGTCCTTTCGAGAAGGGTGATGTTCTTCGGAGCTTTCACCATCAGGCCCGTCGGCCTATGTCTCGCAAGGCGTTGCTGGCTGGCTTCTTAACCATCTGGTTAAAGAAGTGTGTCGTACCTTCTTCTTCGGGTGACATTGTTCACCCAAATGTGCTGCTGCCTGCCGTCCGCTTGGTCCATGGCCACCGTCTGGGTCTCCTCCCGGCCATGGTGTGTTGTATTCAGAGGGGCCTTCGTATACTGACGGAGGCTTTCTGCAGGCCGATGGCGTCAAGGCGGGGGAAGGGTGCCGTCCTGCCTTGTGACGGGCCCAATCCTAGGGTAGGTTTACCGTACACCTACTTGATGGCGTGGTTCGCCTTACACTGCCCCGGTTTGATTGGAGCTGGGGAAGATCCACCTCAGGGTGTTCAAACGGCGCTTCTCCGTCGTTTTGAAGGCTGTCTGTGGCAGAAAACTTATGTGGCCGAGGCCCGTAAGTTAGTGCGTCGCTATGACGCTTATAGCCTGTTCCGTTGCTTTCCTCGCCTGCGGAGTGCAGGATACAACGAGGAATTCCATGATGTGGAATCAGGTCGGTCCCCCATGAGTCGGGGTGTTTTCGAGTGGCTGGTCTGTATCCGGCCCTCGCATTTGCTGTACCGGAGTGGGGATACCTGCTACATGGAGCCCTACATCCCGAGCCGGTTCGCCCGCCAATTTGGGTATGACCAGTTGTATGTGGGCAACCCGAATCCGGACCTGGCTTTCATGGGGAGCCTCATTGATGGGGCTCGTGCTTGGCGGTTCTTTACCGCGGATGACACTGGAGCGTGGCTACGCACGCCGTCGAGGGATCCCGGCCTATGGACGACCCTGTGTTTCTGCCAATGGTATGCAGCTTCGAACTCCACGCCTCCTGGATTCAAAGTCAATAGTTCAGGTGTGAAGTTGATTTCCCATCGGCTGAGGCAGAAGGCTTCTGATAAGATGGAGGGCAAACGAGTCCGTGTTCCTGGCATAGAGGAGTTCATCGCTGTGGATGATAGCGAGGCTTCTGATGCAGAGAGCCCGTGCTTCGAGGCAGAGACAAGGCCCGATGCCCCCGAAGCTGGTGCTCGTGAAGCCGGCTCTGGTGTAGTGGGGGCAGCTCTCCCACAGCATGTGGAAGAAGTGGAGGAAGAGGACTCTGAGGTCCACTTCAAAAGGAAGCGTGGGAGTGGATCCCGTAGGAAGTCGTCGGCGAAGAAGCCCCGTCGCCAAACTCCTACCATTGTGGTGGAGGGTGAGCCCTCTGCTGCGCCTCCTTCTGCTGCTCCATTAGTGGCTGAGCCGTCGGTTGATGAACCGACTACTGGTAAGATTGGACCCATCTAATATGCCTTCAGCGCGCTTTACATGACTCATCATTTGCTTTTTGTTGCAGGAGCTGAGGCAGTTGGAGAGCAAGGGGAGCACTACGATCCCCTGTTCACTTATGGAAGTGCAGCGGGTTCCTTTGCTCGCTCGGAGGAGTCCGGAGGTGATGCGGCCGATATTGGCCCTTCGGGCGCTGGGACTTCTAAAGGAAGTCCTATGGCATCCAGCTCTGCCGGGTGGTCTGCGGAGGAATCGGCGAGTGGCCCGGCTATCCGCGTTGAGTCGGGTAAGAACTTTCCGATGGGACCCTTGGATTCTGACGAGGCTGTCGAGGTGACATCGGCCTTTGGTATGATTTTGACCTCTTGGTCTTCGCCTGTTTGCTGCGTCTCCTTTTTGACCTTGGTTTCGTTGCAGGCATTCGTCCCCAAGGTGCATCAGCTTCGAAAGAAGCGGAGGGTCCTCCTGAAGGGTCAAAGGGCGATATGAGCGCTTCGACCGGGGCAGACGCAGCTGTGTTAGACGCGCTGTATGGCGACCTGCCTTTTTATCAGCCCAAACCAGCGGAAGGCCCTGAGGTTGAAGAGGTGGCAGTCCCGGAGGTACCCTCACTCCCGGTCACATCAACGAGTGAGGTGCAGACTGTTTTGCCAAACATGGCACTGAGGGTGATTGTGAGCCCTACCTCCCCGACGCTGGTAGTTGAGCCTGCTGCTCAGGAGGCGGTGGCCAGTCCTACCTCCGCGGTGGCTGGCGTGCTGGTGTCGCTGAGGACTCCGCCGAGGTCACCTTTGGCTTGCCCTGCTGCTGTCGATGTTCCCGCTTCTTCTTCCGCGGTGGTGTCGACTAGGTTGGTAGATTGCTCCGAGGTTGTCTCAAGGATTGATGAAGCTGAGAATGACTTCATCGGTAATCTGGTCGACAGCTTCTATAACAGTTTGGAGCAGACTATCGGTCTAGTCTTGAAGGGCTCGCCTGTGCCATTTTCGAAGCTGAAGATGGTTCTCTCCCGTGGCATTGAGTGTATCCGGGACTTTGAAGGGTACCATCAAGCTACTGCTCTGGAGCTCCTGGTGGATGACCTTGAGAAGGACGTGGGGGAATGGCGCCATTTCCATCGATCCGATGCAGCGTCTTTGGCTGATGAACGGCTCGCACGTCTTGTCGCCCAGAAGCGCGAGGCTCAGCTCGCTGCTCAAGAGGCTGTTGAGGCTATCTCCTCTGACTTGAGGTCCTTGGAGGCAGAGGAAGCAGAGGTTGGGAGTGCAATTGATGCTTCCAACAGTGCTCTTCTTGACGCTGAAGATAAGATCAAGAGGGCTGAAGAGATGATCCGGAAGGCAAATCTCCTCTTGTCCAAAGCTACGCAGATGCGTCATGAAGAGTCTGCGCGGCTTAAGCAGCTCAGGGCTCGAAGTGAGGAGCTGGCGGAGCAGAAGTCATCACAGAGGGCGATTTTGGCGGAGACCGAGGCTCGTCTGGCTCAGGCAGTGGACTTTGATGAGGCGGAGCTAAGATCACAGGCGCTGGCCCAGGCTGAAGATGACAGGAGGACGCGGCTAGCTTCGCTCGGAGATCGGATCCGATCTTATCATGTACGCCTATAGGCTCCTCCATGTATCCCATTCTTCTGGATTAATAGAAAAATTTTTCTTTTGTTGTCTGTTGTTTAGATAATGAGACATGACTGTCTGTTGGTTCAGAGGTCGCAATGACATAACCAGTTGAGATGTTGTCAGTCTCGAAGTCAGCCCTTTGCGGGGCTAAAAAGGGAGATACTTGCCTTTTGTAAATGTCAGCAAGCATCGAGATTGAGACTTAGCTGTCAGCTGGTTCAGAGGTCGCAATGACATAACCAATTGGGACGCCGCTAAGCTCAATGGTAGATGAGGCTTGGCTATCTGCCAGTTCAGAGGTCGCAATGACATAACTGGTTGAGAAGCCACCAAGCTTCGATCGATAGGTGATACTCGTCTTTTGTAAATGTCAACGAGTATCGAGACCTGTCTTTTGTAAATGTCAACAGGGCTCGGGATTGAGACTTAGTTGTCTACTGGTTCAGAGGTCGCAATGACGTAACCAATTGAGACACCACTAAGTTCAATGATAGATGAAACTTGGCTATCTGCCAGTTCAGAGGTCGCAATGACATAACTGGTTGAGAAGCCACCAAGCTTCGATCGATAGGTGATACTCGTCTTTTGTAAATGTCAACGAGTATCGAGACCTGTCTTTTGTAAATGTCAACAGGGCTCGGGATTGAGACTTAGTTGTCTACTGGTTCAGAGGTCGCAATGACGTAACCAATTGAGACACCACTAAGTTCAATGATAGATGAAACTTGGCTATCTGCCAGTTCAGAGGTCGCAATGACATAACTGGTTGAGAAGCCACCAAGCTTCGATCGATAGGTGATACTCGTCTTTTGTAAATGTCAACGAGTATCGAGACCTGTCTTTTGTAAATGTCAACAGGGCTCGGGATTGAGACTTAGCTGTCTGCTGGTTCAGAGGTCGCAATGACGTAACCAATTGAGACACCACTAAGCTCAATAGCAATGGAGTTTGGGAATAGTCTCGTTTTCACGGGGAGAAACGAGGGAATCGCTGTCATAGGTTTAGTGTTAACGTAACAGCGGAATATATGTGGTCCTACCATTCTATGGATGAGAATTGGTAAGTGATTTTGGAGGTCTCATTTTCTCGGAGAGAAACGAGGGGATTGCTGCCATAGGTTTAATGTTAACGTAACAGCGGAATATATGTGGTCCTACCATTCTATGGATGAGAATTGGTAGGTGATTCTGGAGAGGGAATCAAGTGGGAACAGGTCCCTCGGGATTTTGAGCAAACCCCCAGCTATCAATAGGTTTGATATGTTTGGAGAAAGAGAAAGGCTCTCTTTGTGCGCATTCCGGACGCGCGGATCTCGATCAGAGGTGTAATGTTAACCTGATCGAGAGCAAGATCCTTGATTAAGGATAATACTTCTTTAAGAATTTGCCATTGATCGGCATCATGAGGAGGTCGCCATCTGCAGTTGTAAGGCGGTATGCTCCGTTTGAATAGACTGTCTCTATCACAAACGGTCCTTCCCATTTAGGCTGAAATTTGCCTTTGGTCTTGTGCGTCATAATCATCGGTCGTCTGACGGCTAAGACTAAGTCTCCTTTCTGGAAGACTCTCTGTTTGACCTTCTTATTGAAGGCTTTTGACATCCGAGCCTGATATAGCTCGATATGTTGCTGAGCTTGCAGCCGCTTCTCGTCCAGGGCTTCGAGCTCTTGAAGACGCAGGCGATCATTGTCTTCTGATGTCATCTTAGTAGTCAAGGCTACCCGCAATGATGGCACCTGGATTTCCAATGGGATGACCGCTTCGCACCCATATACCAGGGAGAAAGGCGTATTGCCTGTCGGTGTCCGAACCGTAGTCCGGTAGGCCCAAAGGCATTCACCGAGCTTTTCGTCCCAATTTCGCTTGTTCGAGGAGACAAACTTCTTGAGCAGCTTGATGATTGTCTTGTTAAATGCTTCTGCTAAACCGTTGGCGGCAGGATTGTAAGCTGTTGAAGCCATATTCTGAATTCGGTATTTATCGCAGAACCGATAGAATCCTTGGCTTATGAATTGAGGACCATTGTCATGGATGATCCGCCTGGGGACACCAAATCGATGGATGACATGGTGTTTGATGAAGCTAACCAGATTGGAGGTTTTAACTTCGGCCAACGGTGTGGCCTCCGCCCATTTTGAGAAGTAATCGGTTATTACCAGGATAAACCGGTGACCTCTTGCCGAAGAGGGACTGATTGGCCCTACGACATCGACTCCCCATGCTTCAAATGGCCATGAAGCAACAGTAGGGTGGAGTAACTCCGAAGGTTGGTGTATGAAGTCTGCATGGACCTGGCACGCCTTACACCTTCGTGCATATTGGGTGGCATCGGCCATCATGGTCGGCCAGTAGTACCCAAGTCTGTGCAGCCTGTCTTTAAGCTTCGGACCCGGCTGGTGAGCTCCGCAAATGCCATCATGTGCTTCTTTAAGCACTTCTTGTGCCTCTGAATGAGAGAGACAACGGAGGAGAACACCGTCATATGAACGACGGTAGAGTGTCTTCAAAGTGGGATCATAGTAGAAACGGAGCGACCTTCGTCTGATGGACGCTGCTTCTTTGGGATCGTCTGGAAGCAGACCGTGCAGAGAGTAGTCAATGAGAGGGAAGCGCCAATCCCTCGGCTCAAGACCCACGGAGACATTATAGACTTCTTGGATCCTTAGTATGTGCTTGGAGCATACAAGATGTCGGGTTGCGACTGTGAGGTGATACTCGGTGTCGGCCGGTAAGGCTAGCGTTGTCGCTAATGCAGCGAGAGCATCCGCCTTGATATTTTGAGATCGGGACACATGCCCAATGTAGAAGCCTTCAAATAAGCTAGCCAATTCGATGGCTGTATGATAATAAGGCACCAAGTCTTCATGACGGACCTCGTATTCGCCTTTAACCTGATTTATGATCAGCTTTGAATCGCCATAAGCTTCAAGGTAGCGTACCCCCATTCCATGGGCGAGCTGGAGGCCAATGAGCAGAGCATTGTATTCCGCTACATTATTAGAGCATGATTCTGTCAAGGAGAATGCTCTGGGAAGGATATGATCCTGTGGGGAGATAAACACAACCCCCACTCCGGCAATAATCTTTCCTTTGGGGCCCATCCGCGATGCTCCATCAAAGAACATCTGCCACACTTCCTCTACTGAGGTTGCATTAGACTCGAAGACTTCATCAGGGATGTCTTCGTGAAGCTTTGAATGTTCCGGGACTGGATGCGCAGCCAAGAACTCTGCAAGGGCTTGACCTTTAACTGCCTTCTGAGGAGTAAAGGTCATGTCGTATTGAGACAACAGAAGTGCCCATTTAGCCAATCTTGAATTCAGCGACCCTGGCTTCGTCATGAGAAGTCGTAAAGGGTTCACTCTGGAGATGACATGTATGGTTTGGCCAACCAAATAATGTCGTGTCTTCTGGACAGCGAAGACGAGAGCTAAACACTCTTTCTCAATAGGATTGTAGCGAGATTCCGCTCCTATGAGAGTCCTGCTCAGATAATAAATGGCCTGCTCATGGCCATTGTCATCCTTCTGAGCGAGGAGGGCGCCGAGGGAATAATCCAGAGCTTTTACATAAAGCAAGAATGTTTTCCCTGATGTAGGGGCCACTAAGACCGGAGGTTTTGTGAGATACCTCTTAATATCTTCATAAGCTTCTTGACAAGCTCGATCCCATATGAAGGCAGTACCCTTCTTCATGAGACGGGTGAACGGTTGGCAGCGGCCCGAAAGATTTGCTATGAATCTTCTGATGTAGGCTAATCTGCCTTGCAAGCCTCGGAGCTCTTTGAGGTTCCTTGGTGGATGCATGTCCTGGATGGCTTTGACTTTGTCTGGGTCCAGATGGATCCCTTTTGATGTGACAATGAACCCAAGGAATTTGCCACTAGACACTCCCAAGAAGGATTTTGTCGGGTTCATTTTCAGCTGATGAGCCCGCATTATGTCGAACATCGTTCTCAGATCGCGAAGATGTTCATTTTTGCTGCGGCTTTTGACGGCAATGTCGTCAACATAGCACTCCACCGTCTTTCGGAGATGGTCGCGGAAGATCATGCTCATCGCCCGTTGGTAGGTTGCTCCCGGCGTTGAAACCATATATTGTAGTGGTGGTTGCGGACAACCTGTACAGTGGTATGCCAAGGAAGTAGAGGAGCCTTTTGGGGATGATGCTGAGCGCAGACCCCGGATCGACTTGTATCCTTTCAATACAGGTTGAACCGATATACCCGGTATAGTACAGAGGTCGATCATGCTTGTTGTCTTTGAGAAGCATATCTTCCGTCGTGAAGGTAATGGCAGGTACCTTTGACTGTGCGTGATGGCACTCTGAGCAGGAAAGCCGTATCTCATCACCAGGGATCTCAGGCATGCATGTCAGAAAGGACTCTGAGTTGGCTAGCGCATCTCTGAGCGCCTCTCTCGTCTCTTTAGAGAGACGAAGAAGCTCGTGTATTGTGATACGAGCCGGGATATTGGCTAAGTGGGCCAATATATCAAAGCGAAAGGGCGTGGCTAACCCTTGGCCTGGCGGTTTCTTCAACACATGGTCGAATCGCACCTCCTTAGGCTTCTCCTTCCCTTTGGCTGGAATTGGAGTGGATGTCGGCATTGGTACTGATGTCGTTAGCTGCTGTATCTCGTCAGTAGGCTTGTCATATTGCCTTAGGTATGACTTTCCAGACCGGGTGCCCGTCTGTTGAGGCGCATCTGCCTGCGCCGCACAGGCATGCTTTTCTTCTTCAGAATCGCTGAGGGAAGCCGAAGTAAGATTACCATCGTCTGGTAGGACAGAGATGACATTGCAGGATTTGCCCTTTCTGCTGGAGTCCTTCGACGTCTGCTGTACGTCTTGGATGAGGTCGGGGTGTATCCACATAACTTCCCCTGTCTCCAATGTCAAAGGGACGAGACCCTTATTGTTTTGAGTCGTGGCTGGAGGATGCTTGATTTCCAACCGTGGCGCCGGGGCTGAGTAGGTCTCGCCAGGAACCATGACCTTCTGGGCAGTGCCGAACTCAAGAGTCACCATATTGGCAGTGACTTTCTTCTGTTCCGTCTTCAGTGTGAGGACTCCGGCGTCGACCAAGGCTTGAATTCTATCCTTAAGAACATAGCACTTGTCGGTAGGATGGTGGATCATCCTGTGGTAGAGGCAGTATTTAGGGTCATTTGAGCGCCCTACCTCATTAGGACGCCGAGCATCTGGCAGCTTCATCTTATTCCCTTTATGGAGCAGATGGAATATTGTGACCACCTGGTCATCTCTGAAGGAGTACTGCTTCGGAGGAAACTTGGGCTCTTGGCTGTTGACGCCGCTCTTCTTGGCCTTTGGCTGTGTGTCCCCGGTCAGCTCGACGGACATAATTTCCTTCCCTTTAGCTTGGGAAGACTGCGGGAGATCGCTACGCCCTTTGTTGTTCGTGCCCCATTTGCTCCTAGGGGCGGATGGCTCGAACTTCTTAGCCGATTTCTCGGCTATCTCGGCTTGTTCGACCAATTCCTTCCAAGTATGGGCCTTGACAGCCCCCATGCGAACTTCTACTTGATCCAAGAAGTTGTGTCTGCATGTTTGTAAAAGCATGGGTAAAGGCATCCCTGCTGGGCACATCAGAGATAGATTTCTGAACCGCTCAATGTATTCACGGACAGATTCGCCTTTCCTCTGCACAGTGGAAAGGAGCTTATCCATGGTCACTTCGGTATCGTCCTCATAGAAGCGAGAGAGGAACCGGGTTTCCAGGTCGATCCAGGAATTGATAGAGCCCGGGGGAAGACTGCGAAACCAGTCAAACGCCACCCCTTTCAAGGTGCCGATGAACAACCTAGCCATGATGGCGTCGTTGTTTAGAACATTACCGGTCTGAGACCGGAAATAGTAGATGTGCTGATTGGGCGAGCTCTTACCATCATACGTGTGCAACGTTGGTGGTTTGAACTTTGGCGGATATGGCACTGAATCCCATTCCAGTGGGTAGGGACGGACTACCCCCACTTTCTTCAATTCATCCTTTTGCGCCAGGGATGAAATTTGAGCTTGAAGGCCTTTAAGGACTTCGGCATCCAGGGAAGAGCCTCCCTTGGATCTCTCCGTCTTGGGCGGATCATTGCTGAGATCCCCCTCCTCGTCATGATTACTTCCGGTATCATCATTCCGGTTGCTGAGGAGCTGAGCTAACATCTGCTGGATATTGTCCAGGGCCTCTTGCTGAGTTCTAGAGGTTTGCTCCTGAGCCTCCAAACGCCGACGAAGGTCGTCATTGGCGTTATCGGCCATATTAACCGATGCTTTGTCGGTTTGCACAGAACTGACTGTTGCTGAAGAGGCATACCCGCTGTCTTCATCTTCTCCGTCAGACGATTGGGGTGATCGTCCGGACTGTGGCGGGATCAGGACCTTTGAGGAAGAAGGCTGTTCATAATTATAGGGTATCGCTACCCTGGATCTGGTGTTTCGGAAAACACCTTCTTCGCGCACCAAGACTTCACCTAAGCCTGGGCAATAATCTGGATCTGGGGAGCCGAAAGGGGTATCTTCGGATGTATGACCTCCTCTGCGCGGCTCTCGCCCCCTTCCGGTCATGTTGACGGATGCAGAGGCTGGATCTGGCGAGCCACTCCTTCTGAGATGCTTCATTGGGATGCGCGCAGACAGTCGATCAAAGACTGATCGCCGATATGGAGAGGTGGCAAGGGTTGGTCGTAACCGACACTGCATAGAATGGACCATCACCAACTGGCATCCACTTCGTCGACAACAGGAGGAAGTAGTCTGGAAATGCTTCAATCTCCGCTTGTCCGCCAAGAATTCTCGCAGGTCGGCCCCGTAGGGGCCTGAACAATCTGGTATATGGGACAACGCATCGTTCCCCTTATTCCTGCGGAAAGGATTAGCACTGTATAGTGCTCTGGTTTTAGCCTCGCGGCTGTAAACCCGATGAGTACGCCGAGGTACAATAGCCTTGCTTGCGAGGACAAGGCTAGCAGTAGGCGTCGCTGCACTAGGAGACGGTATGATTGCCGTCTTGACTTTATGGTTGGCAGCATTGTTGGCACAGGCGGGCATCTTGCCTTTTTCTTCATAAGAGGGGCGCGGCTTTGGCGAGGCTACGCCTGAAGCTTCAGCAGAGGACTTCTGTTTAGGCTTCCATACCCGCTTTGACAGAGGATGCGTAGGTTCGCAAGGAACCTGAATAGCCACAAGCGGGGCTGTGGGGTGCTGGCAGGATTCTGCCTCTGGTTTCTGATTTGAAACCTTGGCCATAAAGACCTTCTTGTGCTTCCGCGCTCGAAGCATCAAGCCACCCCCAGAGAGGACTTCTTCAAATCTTCTTTGATCGATCTGGATAACCAGGTTCTCAAAAGTGCAGGATCTGGGCTGCGGGCATGTTTCCTTGTTGCGCCAGAGAACTGCGGCAGGTTTGCAGAGAACTTTTTCCGTCTCCGCAGAGACTTTGCTTGAAGATTTAGCCAGAGAAGATCTGGCTGCACCGGCTTTTCTGAATTCAGAGATAGACCCGAAGGTCTGTTCGTCGCATTGCGACACTTGATTCTCAGCAGAGGAGAATACATTCCCCAGCGGAGTCGCCATCTTGTTTTCCATTGATTTGCAAAAGGGGAAAACTTACAAATAAAAGTTTGAGGAGCTAAATTACAAGTATTCTCAAAAGATTACAAGTAGATCTCCTCAGAGATTCTGGGAAAATGTGCCGATAGGAGTCTGGTCAGCGCGCGACCACTTTGTCCCTTTGACGATGCGAGCGATGAGATTCCCTTCTCGCCTGGTTCCGGGAATCAGAGAATAGAGGATTGGTAGAACCCTCTTGCTGCTTCTCAAAATCGCCTTCGATAAGGAATTCCTTCTCGCCTGGTTCCGGAGATTCCTTGAGAAGAAGGACGATGTTAGGGTATCAACACCCTGGATAGAGAAAGCAATTCTCTAAAAGGTCTCTGAATTCGAGAACGCACGGTGCGTTATGAAGAAGCCTCAGTCGAAGAAGCTAATTGATCGATTCTTGCGATCAGAAGGCAATTGATGGCTCCTTCCTCTGCAATCCGATGCCTCTTCTCCTCTGGTCCTTCGATTGATCGATCCTCCCTCATTGTACCCCTGGCGGGTTATTTATAGGGAGAGCAAGGGTATAATCGTCCCCTTTGAAGATATGGAAACAGATTGAACCGAATCTGTTTGAATCTGGAAAGTAGCCTTGCTGCGAGGCTAGAATAGCTTCCGTGGAGCTAGAAAATGGCAAGTCGGTTGATCTATTTTGATCCTTTCCATATTATTGGGAGATCCTCCTTGATCCTCTTACTCGTTTCAAGAGAGTCAAGAGATTGTGGCAATCACCTGCCATATTTGAATCCTGATTGGATTTGATTTGTTTTGAATCCGATCTTATCAGGAGATTTGATTAGTCAAAGGTTGACCATAGCAGGCTGATGGCGGAGCTGCCCGCTTTGAGGCTCATAGCGGAGCTAGAGGCAATTCCTGGCGAAGTCCGAAAAGAGGGTCTTCGGCGAAGTCCGAAAAGAGGGTTTTCGGCGAAGCTATCAGTTAGCTTCCTGGCGGTGCTCTGGATGATGTTAGCCTCTCAAGCGAGGCTATCTCCTTGGGCTAATGTAATGCTAAATGCTAGCATTTTAGACCTGCTGAGGTCTGTTTAGAAACAATCTGGGTTCACTGTTCTGCTTGCTGGATCAGTGGAGTCCAAACCGCTTCCTTGTCCCTTGGAGTTGGGTGAAAAACTGGTCTTCAGCTTGTCTGTCCCTTGTCTTTTGTAAATGTCAACAAGTATCGAGACATCGTTCGGACCAATGAGAATCTTGTCTTTTTTAAGTGTCAACAGTTTTATTCCTTACTTGAAGGATTTCGTACTAGTTTAGAAGTTTTTCCATTTAACTAGTTCGGATTCTTCGTTATGGTAAAGTTTTCAAACATATTATATTTTTCAAACCTATTTTTGAAAACCCCTACCTTCGACGGGCGGTTGGATGGGAGTCCATGCCTTGTATGCTTTTATTGAAAATCATTTTAAACTTAAGCATGATTGGGTGGTAGGAAATATGAGATATACTCTTGATATTATTGTTGTTTTAATTGGTATCATTGGATTCTTTCAATCGGTATAATATTGACATTTCTTGTATACTCATATATATTTTTTATGTATGTATGCTTTCACTTCAAATTGTATCAATTTCGATTGGTATCTAATTTTTCATACATATATATATGTTTATGCTAAAGCTTGAATTTTTAATGACCATCATGTTTCAATTGATTAGTTTTCAATTGATATCTTAAACACAAGCTTATGCATCTTTTTAGTTGGTATTTCATAAAGGGGGAGAAAATTTGTATTTTTACCTTTCAATTGGTATTTTGTTTACCGTTGATTTCTTCTCCTACACTTTATGTTGAAAATTGATTTTATTTTGATATCATATGCTCTAAATGACAAATACTTACAATTGGTATCTTTTTGTTTCAAGATGCTTATTTGAATACTTTAAATTGGTATCAAGATTTTATTTGTTTTCTCAAAATTGGTATCAATGCCTTATTTACTTTCAAGTGGTATATGTTTACTTTCATTTGTTATCTAAATGTACTACTTTGACACATTTTTAATTGGTATCAAATTTATTTTATTGAGAAAATTTGAAATGTTTTAATAAGAAATATGAAAAATGTTTTGATTTATACTGCCTATATGCAAGGGGAGCTTAAAATCTCTTCTATATATAGATTCATGTTGTGTGTATCCTATATTGAGGAGCTTGACAACTCTTCTTTATGTGGTACACGTGTGTAGGGGGAGCTTCACATCTCCTCTTATACATTATATATTATGTGTTATGTGATTAGGGCTTGTCATCCTTTCTTCATGTAATGCATATATGTAGGGAAGTTAACTCAGCGTCTTCCTCTTCATGAATGTATATCGCATATATCTATTTATTGATTTGTTTGTTTGACCCCATAGTTAATTCTTTGTTTCGAACAAAAAGGGGGAGAGGAATTTATTGATTTGTTTTTTACTTTAACCCCTTGTTGATGATTGCCGAAAAGGGGGAGAAGTATTTGGTATATATATGCATGTTTTAAGGATTTATGTTCATGCATATATGTTTTGTTTTGCAAATACAAGGAGATAAGAATTTGATGAGTTTTTATATGCTTGTTTGGCATGTTGTATTTGCATACATATTTATGAGCTTTCATTGCATATTTATTGTTTATTACTATGCATGAGTTAAGGGGGAGCTTCTTTGAATGCATATATAACTCCATGAGTTTTGTCATCATCAAAAAGGGGGAGATTGTTGGCCCAGTGGCCTTCCACTCTAGTTTTGATGATGAGTAACTCATGTAGTTATGTTTATTAATTATCTTGTGATGTTTAGTTTCAGATCTTTTATCAAGATATTAGTTAGTGATTGCTTCAACAAAGGAGTTTTGAAGCCTTTCACGTGGTGATTCCAGAGCCCGAGCAACAAGATCATTCATAGCACTCGTTGGAGTCAACCTCGATGGATCACAGAGTTTTGGATCGAGTCGACTTGAAGATGGAGATTGTCAAGAAGACTTAGGTATCCTAATTTAGTTTGTGTTTTAGATCCATGTGTAAAGATTAGATAGTGTGATATGCTCAAGTTCACTATACACACACGTTTCATGTTTTGGATTCGGTTTTTCGGTTTTTGGTTTAACTGATATTAGTTTTCATGAATAGATAGTATCAATACAAGTTTACTTTGTTTAAGTGTATATTAGATATATTCTATATACATGTAAACTTAATTTCCTAGACAAACTTATGTTGAGATGCCTATTCATGAGGTTTGGTGTTTTGTGTTTTTAACAAAACATTATTTTAGAATTAAAGACAAAAACTATGAATATATATATGTTTCTTGTATATTGGATTTCTATCCATATGCAACTTACTTCAAAGTGTTTAAGTATCATGTATTTGTATTTGGATGAGTTTTGGACAAAACATATTTTCATTTAAAAAAAATCCAAGTTTGGAAAAATACGAGTTTTGGTTTTCGGTAATTTTTTCATAACACAAAAATGGTTCAATATGTTTGATATTTGTGTTGAAATTTTTAACACATGTTTGTATATCAATGTAAAATAATAAAACTATTTTTGTGGATTTTAGAAGATTTATGGGAAATTTTAGAATATTTTTTAACAAGTTTTTCTGTCTTAGAATCCTGCCTGATAGGCTCTGGCGGTCGACCGGACCCAGAGTCGGCGGTCGACCGACGTGCACAAGCTTGTGCACGTTGGCCAGGTTCAAGGCACGGTCGACCGAGCGGTCGACCGGCCAGAGAGCTTTGCTCTCTGGTTTTGGGCGGTCGACCGGCTTCTTCCAACGGTCAAAAATATGACCGTTGGCGGTCGACCGGCCGGTCGACCGCCAGCCCGCCTTGGCTGACAATTTCAGCCAACGGCTAGTTTTTGGATTGGGGGTATATAAGCCCATTCCTTTGGGATTTTGGAAAAGATTTTAAGCAAGAAAAATTAGAGCTTCTCCAGAGTTTATTTCCAAGTTTTCAAAAGTGTTTTTGGGCTTTAAACTTCAAATTTGGTTTTGTGTTTTAGGGTTTGAAAAAATCAAAGAAAATAGAAATTTGGGAGATTTGTATTGTTCTTCAATTCTATCATCTTCAAAGTGTTTTACCAAGTGTTTTTCTTTGAGTTTTTATTTTCCAAACTCTTAGTTTTCCACACTTGAGCTATATCCTCTATCCTATTCTATAGGATCATTATTTGTGGGAAAAGGAATTGGTTTGTGGTTGAGATATACCACCAAGTTGTAAACCCTATTCTATTATGATATCCCTCTTGGGTAGAGGTTGATTTGGGTTGTTGGTTGCTCCCTCTTCGGTAGAGGTGGATTGTGGTTTACTCCCTCTTGTGTGAGGTGGAGTTGGATTGGTGTTTGCCTCGGTGGAGGTTGTATTTGTTGGATTGGTGGAGTTTGATACTCCGGTCTTCGGTAGACCATTTGTATTGCCTCGGTGGAGGTTGTATTGGTTGAGAGAGGAGTTCGGTACTCCTAGTGGATTAGAAATCCTTCTCGGTGAAGGCGGGGAAGTAGAGCTCGGTGCTCGAACCTTGAAACACATCTTGTTGTTTGCATTTGATCCATTGACTCTTAACTCTCTCTCTCTTTTATTTGTGCCTTACATCTATTCATTTTGCTCATTCATATATTATATGCTTGGCTTGTTTGTGTGTGCCTCACTTGTGCTTAACCACAGAGCTTCATATAGCGCCTCAACTCTTATTCAGAGGAATCAAGAGGAGTTAGTCTACAGCCCTTCACGGGGAATTCGGCTACACTCGTTGGTTGCACTAAGTGTTGTTGCAAATTTGTTTTTAATTTTTGCATTTAGTCCATCAGATTAGCAGTACACCTATTCACCCCCCTCTAAGTGTACTTACAATAACATAAGCAAACACAACCCAAAAATAAATACTGGAAGAAAATTGAAGGAATACATTCAAAAAAAATTAGGACACGTATCGGGTACGTATCCCGGGAACGGGATGCTACATCAACTAAACCAGGGATCAAAACATGGAACAACACTTCAACTTCTGATTGAATCCCAGACTTCCTAAGTGACCAACCCCTAACATGGAGTTTATGATGGAGGATATTTATATTTCTTGTATGTTTTGTGGTAAAAGTAAACCAATTACTTGCTTCTAACAATTACATTTGTGCTAAGTGATTTTAAGTTATGTTTACAGCTGTGATACTTTGTGGGTTCGTGCACTCTGAAGTACTTGTGATGCTTTTGAGTGTTTTTTTGTTATTAGGAATGATTTTTGGATAAGCATGACAGGTTTCTGAAAAATAAAGTATATGTAAGATATGTGGTGTAAATTTGATTTGAAATGAATGGATGTATTTGTTATCTTCCAAGTAGTAGAAGGGTTTTTTTTTGTGACTAATGTATAAAATGTGGGGGTTATTTGAGCCTTCAATAGAAAGATGTGCGGGTATTTGATACTTGTAGACAAGTTTAAGAGGGTGATTTGAGACTTGTAGAGAAATTTGAGAGGGTTATTTGAAACTTTTAAATAAGACTATGTCTTAATTGATCTCTCTTTTTTCTAGGTTGAAACTGATGTTGTTTTTTTAATGAAACTGGAAGTAGAGTTACTTTCTGATTCTATTCAAATTAACAATGTCTCAAACACGTTATATGTCAATTAAAATCAATTGTCACATTCATTATACGACGAAAATTATCTTGAAAACAAAAAAGCTCTCCCATTTGTTTAAGTGTCATTTCATAACAAAAGACAAAAGAAAATTACCAATTGTCACGTTTATTCATAATACAAAACTCTCTATTATAAAAAGAAGCAGAAAATAGCATTAATTACATTCTTCCAATAAAGAAATCTATAAGCCACCCTAAGATTGCGAAAACAAGGGCAACATACATCAAAATTCTACTAATTTCCCTAACATAACTCTCCCATTTAACTTTCAGGTCAACAATTTGTAGCTGAATCTGTTAAAAAATTGTGTACTATTTTCTTTTTGATTAAAACATGCAATTCAAAATTTAACATTGCACAAAATAAACAAAGTTATTGTAAAATCTAGCATGCAATATTAAAAATTAAAGCGCAGAAAGAATAGGCTTACCTGAGGAATGCAATTGCGATATCGCTGCCTTAAAAGATCCAAACCGACAGTAGTCTCCCTAGTGGTAAAAAACAACCGAAATCACCAGCACCTGGCCTAGAATAGTAGATCAGACCTCTGCTCAGACAAGAAATGATTGCCCAAAAAATAAAGATAAAGAACAAAAAAATTCTTTAAACACTGAGCCATTCTCATGAAGAATAGGTTTCAAGTTTTCAGAGGAAAAGAAAAAGAATGAATGTTGTGCATAGAATGAATGAAAATGACTCTATTTTTAGGTCAAAAAAGTCAGTTAGTTAGAGAAATTAGCTATGTGTTAACAACTTATAAGAGTGAGAATATGTCAACAATGGTTAGAGTAAGAATAGGCCATAGTGGTGAAGAGGAAGAATAGTTCACAATTTGAATAAGTCAAGCTCAAGTTTTTTTTTATTAAAATCCAACAGTTCCTTCAAAAACTTGAGTTTCAGAAAAGACAAAATAGAACATTAAGACATAAATAAATCATAAAATAAAAACATGAATAAAGTTGGGCAATCTCATACTGTGGATTCAGGACAGGTGGACTACGTCTAAAACCTTCCTTAGTGAATTTATCGCCATCTGAGAGACATAATAAACTATGCCTGGAATTAGCCTCTTTTATCAGATATTGATGAAAAATACATACAATAAGTCCTCATCTATTGAGCGAGTGGGTTGAGCGTTGATGGCCATGCTCATAGTAACTGACTCATGAGAGTTTCTAGAGGTCAGCCCTGCCCCCTCAACTTCGGCCATCACGATTCCTCTCACGTAGGTAAGTCCTCCAAGGGTATTACAGCTAGATGTTATACCCTCTATACTACATGTATTGGAGTTATGAAGAGTTTGACTCATCCTTACTTACCTATATTAATCGCCATAGAGAAAGGGTTATAGCTACAATGTTACATATAATATATAAACATATCCGGGTCAATGTTCCACACGAGTATCATCAGTCTAACTTGTTTCTACCACATTGAAGCTCTTTCATGGAATCAGCTTCCAATCAAGTAGGTTGGGTTCCCGTTGTCGGTGAACTCTACTATGAGCTTATCTTTCTCGATGAATCTAAGACCAAACTCCTAGAAAGACCCTTAGTCAGCATGACTTTGTCTAAGGTCAAACAATGATTTAACAACTTTTTATTTCTCAAGTGGTGGTAGTCAGAAGTTAACTCTTCATGACCACATTATTATAACTGTTGACACCCTTTATCAGACCTATAAAGTCATTGGATAATTGTCAGAGTCTTCCCCAAATTTGAAATTATAAGGTAATTATAATTTTTTTCCATTTTACTTTAGTTTCAAAATGAGTAAATTATCCCATAATGGCTTATGACAAAGTACATAGACATTGCATTTGACTAGTCAAGTATTTAAGGGGTGTGCGCGCGCGCGTTAGCTAAAGAATAATCAAGAAAGTTATGCTTGTCAAATGTTTTTTTATTTTCTAAATATTTATTTGGCTATAATTATATTTTACCTTATTTATTAGTATTAATTAACTTAGTTTTTGATTTATTATTATTGATGTTGTTATCATAATAATTATTATTATTATTATTTTATTATTATTTATAATTATTAGTGCTATTATTATTGATATATTTTGTTGTTGTTATTATAATTATGATTATGGTTAATTACTATTATTAATACTATTATTATTAGTATTATTAGTGGTAGTTGTTATTAATATATTTTATCATTTCATTATGATTATCATTACTATTATTATTAGAATTATGATTAATGGTTATGAATAACTGTTACTATTATTATTAACTATTATTATTAATTGTTGTTACTATTATTATTATCTTTGGTGTTGTTAATTATTATTATTATTAATATTATTGTTAATTAATATCATTGTTATTGCTAATTATCATCAAGTATTATTGTTCATTAATATTATAATTATTGTTGTTGTTTACTATTATTATTATTATTATGTAGTACTATGTATCATTACTATTTCATTCTAATCCTCCTAGCCTAAACCCTATTATCCATAGACCCAAACCTAATATGACCTCAACCAAAATCCTATATTCATTATACCCAAACCCGCTACCCACTACTCGTTAACCCACAACCTATATCTCCTATATATAATCATCACATTAACTCTAATCCCGAACCCTAATCTATATTTCTTCTTCTTCTCCTTTGGCTGCGCACACTCTCGTAGCTCTGCCCAAGCCCGAGCACATCCAAGCCTTCTCCTCCCCCCTCCTGTACTGCTCCTTGCCGCTTCATCCACGGAGCCCACGCAGGCCAAGCCACGTAGTCCTCCATCTCCTACTTCATCCCACAACACACCCGGCCTCTCCTCGGCCAAGCCCTGCTCTCCACAGTAAGCCACCCTACGTTCCTCGGCACTTTGGTAGCCCAGACCCACGCCATGGCCAAGGACACCCACAACGCCACCAACTCGTGCTCTCCTCCTTGCTGAGCTACCACGCACTCCCCCAACCGCACCCACCTGCAGACCCCTACCAAGCCCTCTTGGTCGTGACCTCCAGTGAGCCAGGACACCCTTGCGGCAGCCCGTGGTTCCCGATCTCGTCTACAATCACTCTGGAAATCCACCGTGACCTCGGCGGCTTCCGCTCTCCGCCGGCGAGTCTCCATGGTAACACCCCGAGCACCCCCCTGCGTGAGTCCTCTTCTTCACTCTCTTTCTCTATGTGTTTGTGGCTGTGGGTGTGTTATTATTATGTGAATATAAGAGTGTGGGTTTTTGTTTATTTAATTGTATATTTGTGTGTTAAGTATATGTGTGCGTGGGTGTTTGTGTGTATGTATGGGGATATGTAAGTATATATGTGTATGTGTGAGTGTGTGTGTGAATGTGTGTGTAAGTGTAGATGACTGGATATAAATGTGTATAATAATTTATATAAGTATGTATACATAATGTGTATGTATGTGTATACTCGTATAAATGTATGTATGTGTGTGTATGTAATTGCGTGTGGGTGTGTACATGTGTTAGCGTGTTATGTGTGAGTGTTAGTTCCCCTCTCTCTGTATATGTTGCGTGGTACAGCGTCACGGACTCGTTCGTGCGATCCGAACTCGATAATGGGAGATTCGAATTTATGCTCGTTATGGACCACCCGATAGACTGGCGATTCGAATACCGACCTATGAAATGATTCGGAGATTCGTACCGGTTCGTGCAGTGAAGACCAGACGACGACTTAGATCCAAAATCGTGTCATTTCATGTGAGTGTTTATTCTTATGTTATTTTCTTATTTACCATTACCAATAGCTATTTGTGTTTTACTTGTATCATTTCATGTGACTATCTGATATATTTTACTAGTATGATTACCTATATCACTTCATGAGACATAAGTGAGCATTCACGTTATTTATTTAGTTGTTATGAGCGTTTATCAGCATCATTTCATGTGTATTTGTTTACCGCTATTGATTTAAGATTAGTTGTAGTATACCTTAGACCGGACTTGATCTTGTAATTGACTTAGTTATGATAAATTTTAGAATATAAATTGATTGGTCTTGAGATTGGTCTGGTTCATGTTTGTGGATTGAGGTATTTATCGGACATTGTTTGGTGATTATTTGGTGAATTGAAATTTGCATGATAATTATCTGTTGATTGATTGGTGAGTCGATGAAAGCTAAATTGTCAGGTATTAGTTTCTTATATGCTTAGTGGTGTTTAAAGTTACTGGTAGTTCTTGATGTTACCTTATTGATATAGAGTATCAGATGTATATGGACTTTGTATTTTGATATTGAGATATTAGACTTATGTCATTTCATGTGTAACCGTTTCAGATTCAGATTTAGTTGTGACAAATTTAAGTATGTAACTGGATTGATCTTGAGATTGAGTGGATCTATATATGGCATTATTTAGAGTTAGAGATGATATAGGACTTATATTCTTTTATCGGATCTTGATCAGTATTTAGATATGATTGACGATTGTTAGATTATGAGTTATGAGTATTTCGAATTTATTTACCGATCATATTGGTTAAGTATGAATGAGTTTATTGATGTTGAGTATCAAATATAGACTATTCTGGGTTTCATGTCGCTTGAGAATGTTTCCCTATTTAGATGTGATTTGTTATCTGTTGATCTAGTTGTCTTTGAATATTCAGTAGATATCTCTTCATGATTGATTCCTAGTCACTGCAGTTATTCAGTTATGGATACAAATATATCGTAGTGATCTAGTTGATATTAGTGATCTCGTACTTCAGAGTAGATAGCAGTTATCAGATATCAGTATCAGTTATCGGTGATTAGTGTACATTTGTTATTAGTGAATCTAAATCTCTAATATTCAGATGTCAGTTATTAGTTGCCAGTTATTCAGTTGTCAGATATCAGTTGTCAGTTGTCAGATATCAGTTATTATTGACATCATCAGTTGTTAGAGATATCTGGTCATTATTCCATCTTAATAACAATTCATATTAATTGTTTGTTAATAAAAGACATCATAACCCCAGAAAAGAGGTAATTGCCTGATAATGCATGTTGTATATTTTAGAAGGACTTTTTATGATATGCTAAGTTGTGGGTTCCATCATGAGGAGCCAAGGTAGTATTGAATACCTAATTATTCAGTTGTCAGTTGTCAGGGCTGTGCCCGAATTATGGCGCCACACTAGTTGTCTTTTTGTGTGGGGCTCTAATCTTCAATTATTAAAGTCCTTGCAGCTTGTCTTGATTTAGCGTCAGGGGTGTTAGACCGTGGTACTAGGCATGCATGGTACCCTTCTAAAGCACATGCACTACATTAGCATGCAGGAGTGTTAGACTGTGATACCTTGCAACTTGTCTTGGTTCAGCGCCAGATGCGTTAGACCATGATACTGGGCATGCACGGTACCCTTCCAAAACACATGCACTACATTGGCATGCAGAGGTGTTAGATTGTGATACCTTGTAGCTTGTCTTAGTTCAGCGCCAGAGGTGTTAGACCATGGTATCGGGCATGCACGGTACCCTTCCAAAACACATGCACTACATTGACATGCAGTTACAACAAACGATAATCTTATTTGATATGTGGGAAAATGGCTGTGGTATAGGACACAGTGAAGTACTACATTAGTTAGGTTAATAATAACCACTCAGAGTAGAGATATATCTAGATCACACCTCTTTGACATCAGTTGTTTGCATTTATTGTGATATGAGTTATATGGTTATACATCTTGATATCAGTTGTTCGTTTTATCAGTGGTACTCTTTTACCTACAGACTTGTCCATGTTAATATTCAGTTATCTTTTATTTATAGTTTATCATGTTATTATTGTATACACAGTGTTTATATGCACAAGCAACTTTTCCTTTTTTTCTTACACACTCATTGGGTCGCTTTCTGACGACCCTGAATTTGCACGTCCAGATTAGATGTTTTACTTCATTGTTCATGTGTTTGATAGGCTCGTACGCTTTTTGAGGAGTCTGAAGTTTCCCTCTGTTGATCATTGGTATTCTTCTTCACTTTCATTTCTGTTATTTCCTGATTTTCTATATATCACATCAGTTGTCATTATATCTCTGTGTTTATTTATTATTATGTGTGGATACTTATATGTGATATTGCAGTGATCATGATTTACTATAGTTTAGATTTATACCTTGTTTTGAGTTACTTAAGGCTTAGCGCGTATACGTGAGGTATTTTTCTTGCGTATAAGCGTCACCGACTCGCGTCGCGTCTCTGCTCCATTGTTTTTTGGGAAGCGGGGCGTTACAGGATTTTCTTAGTATCAGAGCCTAATTTTCGACTTGCGATGCTGACTTTTGACTTTACTTTTTGCAAGAAAATCTAGTTCATACCGGTAACTTGAAACGAGCTATTGTTATACTGCAATATACATATACTATCCATACGATGATATTGACTCTATTTTAAATTGATCGTCCTCCATTTTGAAAATCCATCTTTTTGATCTTTTGATATCCCTGATTCCAACTCTTCTTTCAGAGCAATCTGGGTTCAATCTTGATTCTATCCTTCTTCCCGATTCTATTTTTCTGATTTTGTCTCTTGAAATTAGCTACTCCATCTGAAGCCGGTGCAAAAGTCAGGAATCGTGGTGTCCCAGAGAAGCATCGTGGAAGCTTGATGTCTTCTCCCTTAATTTTGACTTCTTTTATTATTCCCTACTTTATTGAAATTTCGAGGACGAAATTTTTGTAAGGAAGGTAGAATGTAATATCCCTAATTAGTGATACTGTATTTTTATTTTTCTAAATATTTATTTGGCTATATTTTTATTTTACCTTATTTCTTAGTATTAATTAACTTGGTTTATGATTTATTATTATTGATGTTGTTATCATAACTGTTATTATTATTATTTTGTTTTGATTATTATTTATAATTATTATTGATATATTTTTGTTGTTATTATTATTATGATTATGGTTAATTACTATTATTAATACTATTATTATTAGTATTAATAGTGGTAGTTTATAGTTAGTAGATCACATCCAACGGTTTGGATCATGCATGTGGGTAGTGTATCAATCAAATTAAAGTAAGAGTATCGACATTCTTGATACTTCCGAAAGTAGCCCATCTCTCTCTCTCTCTCTCTCTGTGTGTGTGTGTGTGTAGGTGTGCGCGTGCGCGCACACACACACATATAAGTTTTGCTCTCTCTTACTGTTGAACAAAATCTAATATGAAATTATACTGGAAATAAAAAACAAAAAAATCATATTGTAAGTATGACAAATGTCAATAATTTTTTTATGTAATCTATTCTTTAGAAAACAAGAAAAATTATAAAATGTCTTAAAAACTTAATAATAATTATATGTCTAAACTTACTTGAATTTTGTATATGTGCTATTTATAAAACTAAATCTATGGAATATAAAATTGAATGCCTATCATTTACATCTTACCAAATAATGTTTTCCTTACAATTTTTATTTTAAGAACACATGGCTAAAGACTGGTTTTAATAAGTCCTACAAGCATATAGACCTTGTGCACAACTGATGAATGATATTCTGTGTTTTCTTTTTGACATTTTTTTTTTTTTTGTGTTTTTGTGTTTTTTTTTTTTGGGGGGGTGGGGTTAGATTGTTAGGGTTGGGATTATATGTGCTCTTTGCATATCATATCTCAAACGAAAAATTATAAAAGGCGAAGGATCTCTATGACTCGACAGTCATTTTCTAATATGATAATTTAATGGATATTTTTTCTAAGAGGTATCTGCACCTCGGTCGTCAGTTGAAAGAACTCTCCTAGCTGGCACTGTGACTTGGTCGCAGTCCTAAAAAATTTCAGATATTCTCAGTCTAATTAACATGCGACTATGATCGCAGTCCTTTCAAAATAGTACGATCAGGATCTGTGGCTGAGATTCAGCCACGTCGCCGATAGCTGAGAGAGTCTCAACTGACGGTTGAGAAACATTTTTCTCTTTTTCTATATAAAAAATATTTGAAGGGTATTTATATTTCAGGAAGGACTTGACAAAATTTGCAAATTGCAATACTCACCCCCTCTCTTAACAAATCTGAACATATATCAACTGGACCTGCATGAATAACATGGCACAGGTGAAAATGTACGTCCATGAGGCCATCGAGTTCCGAGAAATGTGGTTGGCCATACTGGGTCATGGCCTTTGCGGGGGGCGAAAATGATCACTTGTATGTTGCCACCTCATCATTATTCCTTTGCTTCGCCGAGAGATTTTCTCTCCTTTTATCATATTCATTCATCTGTTCCCCTTCTCTTCAAGAACCAGAACGCTGATTTCGCCCCCAATCTTCATCGCCTACAAGGTGAGCCTTCCCCTTTCTCCTAATTTTATCTCATCAATTCCTATTTCCATCAACAAATCTTGTCAATTATTGCACTTCTCATATAATTCATCTCAAAACTTAAAGTTTCATGCATATCGAAGATCTCTTCATTTTGAACGAATGCTACATTGCGATTGCATCTTTCGTCCCTATTATTTGATCTTCGAAATAGACCACCATAATAGGCTGGATACCAACCAATACTCCCAATTATAGGGTTAGCATTGTTATCTCTCAATCTTCAGAGGAATTTTCTGTGTGATCTGAAGAGCTTTGATTCATTTTCACGATCTTTAAATGCGTGGCATTGCAGTAGACTGAAGAATAAAACAGTGAATTTAATAATTTTATTGTAATTATAGGAATGGAGGAAGAATTAGCGAATAGGTTGGAATCTGCGGTTTCACGATTGGAGGCGCTCTCTGCTGGATCACATCCATCCATTTCATCGAGAGATCTCTCCGATGGGCCCATGGACTCATCGATATCGGCATTCTCTGATTTGATTGACAACTACCTTGGTAAGGTTATCACAGTAGCTGTGAAGATTGGTGGCAAAGTTTTGGACGCGACGAAGGTGGTAGAGGAGGCCTTTTTGGTTCAGAAGGATCTTTTGAGCAAGGCTAGGAAGTATCAGGTTGTTTTATATCTTATTCCTTTTTCTCTTTTGTTTCAAGTCTAATTCTATATTGTTATTACCCTTTGTCACAATGCTCATGGTTCTTTAAATGGGAATTATTTTGATTAGTGATATTTGTAAAGTACTTGGATTAAGCAGTTATGTAGCAAACACTGCTTATAACTCAGACAAAAATTCATGCTCCCCTCATTTTCGTTTTGTCTGGATTCATTCATGATGTTTGCAAGGTGTGCACACAGGTGTCGAATTGTTTGAGTGATTGTTTCATGCTGTTTCCTTGGAAACTTTTCATGGCTGGAAATCAGGATTGGTACCACCTAAACAAAACTATATTGTACAATGATTATTTTTTAAAAAAATGTTATTAGAGATCCTGCTGCAAATTCAGTGGCTCTTATAAGCAGCGTTGATTGGTATTGGAGTAGGTTGTTAAGTTGTAAGATACTTTGTTTATTTAATCAGATGGGGAGTTTTTCGTTCATGATGAGTATCCTTTCTTTTCTTTCTATCAAACAAGGCTTACACAAGACAAACAAAATGTTACCCATAGAGAATTTTGAAGAATAGTATAGATTATAGCAATACTTAAAAGAGGTTCACTAATTTATTTGATCATTCAAAAAACCAAATTTCCACATAAAGCTCACAAGAAAACTCTCAAGGAAACCTCTTAAAGCACCATAAGAAACTCTCAATTTTTTTTCATAAAAACCACTCAATAGAAAGCAATGTCCTACATTTATTTTAGTTATCATGATCAAAGACTCAACTCCCATTTCTAAAGGAATCTAGGATCCTATTTAGCCTAGAATTCACGTAAAGAGAATTCAATTTGGACTTGGACTGAAATTTGATTCTGAATCAAACCCAACACTAAATTTTAACTGAACTGCTTCACATATATTTCCTACATGTTTCCCTCAGAAAATATGTTTTCCAAGTCACGATTCAGGCTACCATCACAACTCTCTTCTTTTGGAGCCTTGGGCTACCTCGAGGTTCTTTCTTTTCCTCTATGTTTCTTTTAAAATGGAATCTTAACAACTAAATTAGTAATCCATTAAGGAAAGAGCACGCTATAAAGACAGAATAGTAAATTCTCAGGATAGTTTAGTTTCATATGCTGACCCCATATCTTGTTTATTTATTTTTGGATTTCATGTGAATATGTTTCTCTAACCTTCTCATTTTCTTAATTGCTAACAATCTTGATCTGTGCTGCTGTAAATGCCACAGAAACCAGACAATGCAGGTTTAGAAGAGTTTCTGAAGCCACTAAATGAAGTAATTGTTAAAGCAAATTCCTTGACAGAGGGGAAACAGTCTGATTTTTTCAACCATTTAAAGGCAGCTTCTGACAGTCTTGCAGCTTTGGCATGGATAGCTTATTCTGGAAAGGGTTGTGGTAAGCTGAATCTATTTACGTGATTGTTATTAGTTATTTTCCATATCGTAAGATTACATTTCATCTCACAATACAGCGTTCATTCTATTTTCTAAAACGGTTCCTTTCATTCAAGGCATGAGTCTTCCAATTGCACATGTTGAAGAGAGTTGGAACGCGGCTGAATTTTATAATAATAAGGTATGTGCAGAGTGCTATACTTTAGAAGCTTAAAAAAAATTAACAATAAAACATGTCTTAAAAAGGTTGGAATTACATTCTTGGACATGCACATTTCATTCAGGATGAATTGTAGATGGGTACTTGGGTTGTGGTTTTATCTTTATCTTTTTTGGTTTTTGTCTAGTTGACTAATTCCCCAAGTCTTTGCAATAAAATTTCCTCATTTTTTCTGCAAGTGATTTTATTACATTTTTGTATGAAGAGGATACAAATATTTTGTCTTTCCAAATATTGCTAAAATCTGCACCCCCCAGTGAAAACTTTCCATGGTTCAAAGATTTACACTTTTACCTTGCGGACTTAATCATGATCATTGTTTTAAATATCAGCCGATATACCGGTATATCGGCCGAGATACCGGTATTTTATCCAAAATGATACGATAAGTGAAAAAATTTACCAGATATCATTTTAGGCCAATATATCGCCACGTGGCTGATATATTGGCCGATATCCGAGATGAAATATCTGATATATCGGCCCTTATAGTTACTTTTTAGATAATTATTATTTTTGCGTGAGAGATTGTTTTATTTTATTCTATGTTCATTATGGTATTTCAATGATGTTTTTATATAATGTTTGGATAATAACTTATTTCTTTTAATAATGTCTTATATGTAGTTACTATTGATATATCAACCGGAATTTAGTACTATATCGCGATATATCACCCGGTATCCGATATCCGGTACATAATTTTGCCGACCGGTATATCGCTGATATCCGATATTTAAAACACTAATCCTGATCATATATCGATAAAATCTATTAAGACTTCGTTGAGTAAATAGAATCATGTCTACCGCATGAGCTACGTTAGTAATAACTTTTGATGTGTTATTTATCAGATTCTTGTGGAGTACAAATCAAAAGAGCCTGATCACATAGAGTGGGCAAAATCTTTGAAGGAGCTTTATTTGCCTGGATTGAAAGAATATGTCAAGGCATTTTATCCACTCGGTCCTGTTTGGGGCCCCGCAGGAAGTCCTAGTGTTTCTGCATTAACTTCCGGTTCTTACAAGCAAAAATGTGCAGCTCCGTCCCACGCTGCGCCACCCGCTCCTTCAACATGTCTTTTCAGCTCTGGGAATGCACCATCACAGTGTAAAACGGGGATGTCTGCAGTATTTCAAGAAATCAGTTCAGGCAAGCCCGTGACTGCAGGTAACCCATTAAAGCACTCCCTTGGAAATTTGAAAAATGTTTCCTCAGAATGCTTATATGGATAGTTCCATAGGTCTGAGAAAGGTGACAGCTGACATGAAATCTAAGAATCGAGTCGACAGAACCGGTGTTGTTAGTACAACTGAAAAAGAATCTCGCACCAATACCCCTTCTACTTCCAAAACAGGCCCTCCCAAATTTGAACTTCAAATGGGCCGCAAGTGAGTTGCTTTGACCATCAAATTTTTTAACCTTACGTACTATATTGAAAATAGAGAAATTCTTTGATGATTTCTTTTTTTTCCTGAAAGATTTGCTTACAAGATGGATATGCTTATTGGAATCTTCTTCTTCTTCTTCATTTTGGATATCTTCTGACAGGTGGTTGGTTGAGAACCAGGTTGGAAACAAGAACTTGGTTATTACGGACTGTGATTCTAGACAGTCAGTTTATGTGTTTGGCTGCAGAGATTCTGTTGTACAAGTCAAAGGTATTCTTAGGTTTTGTAATCAATGTATGTGCAGTAGAGGAATAGTATTATTCAGGTCTTGTCTCAAGTCTAATTCTTATTTCCATACTTGTGAGTCCAACAAGTCCAGGCAACTATTAAATTGGAATATTTGAACTTCTTGTAATAGGTTTATTTTAATAGAGCGTATAAGATGCAATTAAATGATTTAAAAATTGCAGGGAAGGTGAACAACATAACCGTTGATAAATGTATGAAGATAGGAATCGTGTTTAAGGTGAGTGCAGGAGCATGTGTATCCATGTTATTGCTCACATGCTCGTTTGAAAGCAAGAGAGCACATATGAATTGCGCTGTCGGCACTTGTGAGATTTACGCGGGTTACTATGCATTCTTCTAATATTTTATTTTCATGTTTGACTGATTCAGGATGTTGTGGCAGCTTGTGAGGTTGTTAACTGTAATAGAGTTGAGGTGCAGTGTGAGGTATGTTTGGCTTCAACCAATTTTAGAATTTTGTGTACTGTCAAGAGTATATGAACTTTGTCAAGAAAAAAAGGAAGTAGCATACAAATGTTAAAGAAAAATAGATCATAAGAATTCAAACTGAATGTCCCCCCATGTGGCCACACGATAAGCTGTTGGGTTTGCTCCCCAATAGGCGCCGGTTCGAATCGAGGTGCGACATATATGAATAGGGTGTATGTATAGGCTATAGCGGTTAATAGCGAGCTTCTTCTCAAAAAAAAAAAAAAAGAATTCAAACTGAAAATACCCGGTCCTTTCTTATTGCTATTATATCCTCCCATCCTTCTTTAAGTGTCATCATAGAATTGCTAGATGTATGATGATATTGGGACTCTATCACTTAATTTAAAAGAAAAAAAGAAAAATCCTTAGGTTGGTTCAGTCCACATTCGACTTTTGACAATTATCCCTTCATTTTCACTTCCAACATGCCTGCTACCATTTTGTCTGTACCTTTTATTTTTGGCGAATAATTTTTCTGTACCATTTAATGTATTACAAGATGGGAAGTGTCCTTTCTGATTGAATTCCCTAACATTTTTGTCCACTTTAAAAGTAGAACAACCAACTTGGTGGTGTATACTTGAAGTGTAGGAAGTATTTTTGAGCATGGAGAATGGCGCTCATGATAGGAATAAAAGAGGGAGATAGCATAGTTGATGCCTTTTTCTTATATTTGTCTCTAAGATAGTTAAGCTATATAATAGGTTGGACTTAGTAATATATAAATTTACTATATCAGGTTAAGTATGTTAATACAAGTGTTTCAAACAATTCTTTAAAAGAAATGGTCATTAAAATATTCTAAAGGCATTTGCACTTTTGCCTAAACTAGTTAACTGTTCAGTTAGTGAATTCCAGTTTCAAAGGTGCAGAAATTTCTAGTGTACTGCATGCTTGTTAATGATATATGTCCTAGATGCTACCATGAAATTTCTTGGTCTTTTTAGCTTGTTTACATTGGCATATCTGTGCAGGGTTCAGCACCAACTATATCAATAGATAACACAGGAGGATGCCAACTCTACCTCGGCAATGATTCACTAGAGACTTCTATAACTACAGCGAAATCAAGTGAGATTAATGTACTCGTTCATGGTGCAGGCCCTGACGATGATTGGGTAAAAATCTTCTCAATACATTCTTTGTAAAAATCTTCTCAATACGTTCTTTTCTTCTTTTCTTTTGTGCTAGATATCAAACACTTGTCAATTTAGAATTGGTTGGATCAAGAGTATAAAATTTTGATTCAGAAGATTCCCATTTATATTTGCTACCACTTTGTATGCAGAATCTAATTAAATGTGTAGTACAAATTATAATGCCCAATATCTGAAGTCCAAATAAAATCTGGCCCATATCCTCCTTCACTTCTAATTATTCCAAAACCATTCTTCTCTTGACTAACAAAAAATTTAATATACCCGCCTACCTTCTGTAATCAGATCGTTGGTTTTCATATGAACAAACATAAAAGAAAATTTCCTTTACCAACTTCCACGTAACAAACTGGCTAAGTCCAAATTTTTGGTTAGTCAATGGGAAACCAAGGATCCAAAGTAAAAGTATTGCCTCAGGTATGTTTAGAGAACGGGTAGCATACCAATATAGAGTGGGCATGAACTAGTGCTGAAATGGACAATTGCCTTGGAGAAACACTGCTGGTACAGTAAGATGAGCTTCTTGTTGAAATATGAATTGGATGTCATCTCTTCTTTAGGAAATTAATTATAAGAATAGTGCCAATAATTGGACGCATATGTTATCCAAGTTATCCAAGTTGCCATTTGGATTTTAAAAATCCAACCTTCGTTTCATGAAGAGTATGCATTGCCATGTGAGTGAAGTAGAGACTTGAGACCCGAGGTGGAGAACATAAAAGAAAGATAAATCATGGAATTTGGGTGGCAAAATGGCCACTGTACAAAAATTTCCAAGGGTCGGGGTCAGATCTGCTCTGACCCAATCCCCTTACCTGAATTTGACATGATTAGTAATCTGGTCAAGATTCTTGACTCTAACTCTACCTTCCTAATAATCGGGCTACCCGAACCCGACCAGACTAACCGAATTATAAGGTGGGTTAGGTTTAACCAAGTTTTGGTAACTTTTTTGTTTCTAAGTAAGACATTTTGGGTGGAATTGTACCTCTGGCCAAGAATTAGGTAACAAACGAAATTCAAAATTTGAAAATTAGAAAAACATATGTCGTCTTTTTGCTATTATCCTTGTTGATCCCCCCTCTCCCTCTCTCGATTGATCGATCGATCGGTCGATCGACAGGAGAGGAGGGGCCGCCGACGCTTGTACAGCTCTGGTCTTTGCCCCCTCCCCCACTCATCTCCTCTTGAAAATTCAACTTCTCCGAGCTTATGCTTTGAGATCCAGCCAGGGGACATTCGGATTTGTACTCCTTATACCGAGTCCATAATTAAGGTTTCAGATCCTGTCTAGAGATGGCTGGATTTGAGCAAGAGTTGGTAATCAACACTGAAAAACACCTAGAGGGGGGGTGAATAGGTGTAAGTGCTAATCTAAGAAACTAAATGCAAACTAAGTGCGCTAAATGCGGAAGCTAATGCAAATCTTGCAACACTCTTAATACAATACAACAAGTGTAGCCGAATTCCCCTTGCGAGGCTCTGGACTAACTCCCCTTGATTCCCCTTGAAATGGGTTGAGGCGCTATGTGAAGCTCTTGTTGGATGAGTATAAGTTAGGCACACACACACAAGCAATCCAAGCAATATGAAATGCACACAATCAAGCCAAGCATATAAGAATGAATTGCAATATAAAAGATGCAAGGCAACACAAGCAATATATAAGATATGTATGCAATGAAAAAATGATGCTTGAATGAAATGATGCTTGCACAAAGTAAAGAGAGTAGAGTTGAGAGAAATTGGATCAAACGCTAACGCAAAGATTTGTTTCGAGGTTCGAGTACCCAACTCTACATCCCCGCCTACACCACCGTGTAAGATTTCCCAATCCACTATAGGAGTACCAAACTCCTCTCTCAACCTTACAAAGCCACCGAGACTATACAACCACAATCCACCTCTACCGAAGAGGGATGCGGCCCGTAGCCAACAACAAACAATAACAACAACAACCTCTACCGAAGAGGCTCACAACAAACACAATCACCTCTACCAAAGAGGGATCCAAACCAATACCACTCCGATCACCTCTACCGAAGAGGGATTCACAAAAGTAAGGAGGGTTTACAATAAGTGGTTACAAAGACCACAAACACAATCTTTCTTTCTTTTCTCTTTTCTTTTCCACAAAAACAAGATCCTAAATAGATTAGGATAGGTGATAGCTCAAGTGTGGAAACAAGGTGTTTTTGGAAACCAGCAACAAAGAAAAACTACTTGGGAAATCACTTGTAAATGATAGAAAATGAAAAACAAAACAATCTCCCAAAACCCTAGCTTTCTTTGATTTTCCAAAAACCCAAAAACAAATAAGATGAAATCTTTTTGGCTTAAAAACTCTTTTAAAAACTCTTTTAAACACTAGAGAAAGTCTGGAATTTTTAGCTCTAAAAATCTTAGCCAAAACAATGGAGAAATGGGGTATATATAGCCCCTAGGAAAAACTAGCCGTTAGGCTGATGTGGCAGCCTGACAGGCCACCGGTCGACCGGTCCGGTCGACCGCCAACGGTCAGAATTATGACCGTTGGGCAACTGCGGTCGACCGGCCCGGTCGACCCAGAAAATCCGAGAGCAGAGCTCTCAACTCGGTCGACCGTCCCGGTCGACCGTGTCTGTGCCTTACAGACGTGCACGTCTGTGCACGTCGGTCGACCCGAACGGTCGACCGGCCCTTGGTGCGGTCGACCGTCAGGGTCGACCGACCAGCCTGTCAGCACAAAAACAAGGTCAGAAACTAAAAAATCTTTTATCTCTTTTAAAAATACCATAAAAATTGTTTTATCATTTTATATTGAAACTCAAACAAGTGATAAAAATTTCAAGACAATATATCAACATATCAATTCATTTTTGTGTCTTGCCAATTTTATCAAAAACAAAACTTGTATTTTTATCAAACTTGATTTTTCAATAGGAAATCTGATTTCCTAAAAACTTATAGAAATACAAAAACATGATATTTGAACATTATTAAGCATGATGCATATGGACATAGGTCTAATACACATTCAACAAATATATCATAGTTTTTGTCTTTAATTACAAAAATATGTTTTATACCAAAACATAAAACTACATGAATAGGTATGTCAAACTAAGTTTGTATAAGTCATATAAGCATGTATGTATATAGAGCACATCTAATATACATATTATGTAAACTTGTTTTGATCAAACTATTCATGAAAACTCATATCGGTTAAACTAAAAACCGAAAAACCAATATCCAAACATGTGTGTGTTTTGTGCACTTGAGCATATCAACTATACTAAGCTTTACAAATGGATCTAAAACTCTATCTAAACTAGGATACCTAAGTCTTCTTGTCGATCTTCCATCTTCAAGTAGACTCGATCCCAAACGCGTGATCCTCCAAGTGCAAAGGTATGATCTTTAAGCTTTGGCACCGGAATCAACAAGAAAAGCTTCTAAACACCTTGTTGAAGCTAATCACCAACTAATATCTTGGTTAATGATCTGAAACTTAAACAACACAAGATTATTAGTAAACATAACTACATGAGTTGATCATCATCAAAACTAGAGTGGAAGGCCACTGGGCCAACAAACACTGCATATCATAGCGGGTGGCTGTCCGACCAAGGGTGTGTTATGGTACTAACACAACAAGAGAAAACACTGAGAGACTCAACAATGGAAGCGTGGAAGTGATCTACCCACTAACAAGTAATAAAACTAATCATCACAAATACATTAACATTAGATTTAACGTGGTTCGGCCACGAGGAGGGGAGAAACTTTGTTTAAAAAAAAACAGAGAAGAAAATTACAAGAGCTACAAGAATTTTTCTCTCACAGCTTTCAATGATGGAAAACTTGATTTGCACTTGACTTGTTATTCAAAGACCACCTCAAAGGGTTTTTATAGACTCATAGAATCATCCTAGTCTTTTACAAACCCCAGCAATACGATCAATACCGTCTCAGAAGAAAAGAAAACTCAAATTAAACTCGAACTGAAATCAGAACAAAAAAAGAAAACTGCCAAAACTGTCGATTAGTCGACTACTCTGATTGGGTAGTCGACTATCCTACTCACGACTCATCCAATATATTAGTCAACTAACTGAGGTGCATGACTCTCTGTTGCGTCACAATCGACTATATTACATGCTATTAGTCGATTTCTCTGTACTATAAGTCGATTGACTGTTCGCAGTAGTCGACTTATCTTTTGCACAAACTATGCACATCTTCTTATGCATGTCTGTTCTTGATCTCTGAAGCTTGTAACTCTTCTACCTTAATCTGATTTCTTCTTCAATGAATTTGAGGCACCCAAAACTAAACATCTCCATCTTGACTCGCATTCATTAAGTCTCTTTGTAAAAATTGGCCTCCACGTTATTCACCGAGTTTTCTCCCCCGTCTTGTGAGTTCACGTGGCTCCCTCCCAAGAGCCCCTTCTCCACTCTCTTTGGAGACCATGGAAACTTCTTCATCGGGATGATTTTTGTCATCATGTTCGCTGGATTCTTCTTTGAACTGATCTTTATCAAGTCGATCACCTTGTCATCTACGATCCATTGACGTATCTTGTGATATCTCACACCATTCATGTTTTTTATTGATTTGAAAAGAGAAAAACTTACAAAAATTTTAAATAGAAATTACAAGTGATCTTTTCTAGAGTTCTTGAGAAAGTGTGCCGATAGGAATCTGCTCAGCACGTGACCACTTTGTCCCGTTGACGATGCGAGTGACCAGTCTTCGAGTGCTACTGCTTGAAAATTTTCTTCTCGCCTAGTTTTAAGAAATTCTTTGAGAATAAAAGATTTAGGGTATTAGCATCCTCAGTTTATCCTTAGAGGATTAGAGAAATAAATTTATAAAAACTTAAAAGCTAGAGAATAAATCTCTTCTTAAAAAGTAAGCAAGCCAAAAAAGCAGCCGCCCCAAGCTCATCCTCAGAATGAGCTATTTATAGGCTCTGCAAGGATGTAACTGCCCTTAAAAATCAACAAAGGCTGAAACAACCTTGATAGCCTCGTGTGTGAGGCTAAAACAGGCTCTGTGCAAGCCTGAAAATTGTTCACACGAAGGTAGAAACATGCTCTGCACGAGCCTAGCAAGCTTCATGTGAGGCTAAATAGGCTTTGTGTGAGCCTATAATAACCATTCTGTCTTAGTTGTCTCCACTTAATGTGGGATATAGTGGGCGGGTGTAACCACCAACTAAAGTAGCATTAACCCAATTAAAGTAGTAGAGTTAGCCCACTAATCCTGCTAGGGGATTTGAAACGGTCAATTAATGCCCTGAAATGTGAAGTGAGCTTATAGAGGAACTAGATAAAGCTTCAGGCGAAGCTATGAAAAGCTTCAAAGCGAAGCCCTGAAAAGTTTCAGACGAAGCTAAATTTAGCTCTCAGCGGAGTAATGAAAAGCTTCAAGCGAAGCTAAAAATTAGCTCTTAGTGGAACTATGCCAAGCTTCCAGCGAAGCTAGACAAGGCTAGCCTCTCAGGCGAGGCTAAGTGTTGGACTAACTTAGTCTTATAGGTATGCCTAAGCCTATTCAAAGGCAAAACTTGGCCTACTGTTTACTTAACGAGAATAGTATGATCCAAATGATCACTCTATCCATCTGAGATGGGTATGAGCTAAGTAAACAAAAGGAACTGGCCCTCAGCTTGTCCCCGACTTGTCTTTTGGAAGTGTCGACAAGTTAGACATCGTTCAGACCGGTTGAATAGCTGTCTGTGAGTTTGTCTTTTAGGAGTGTCAACAGTCTGCTTATGATACTTATGCTTCTTAGCAAGATGAATAGTACTTTAACTGTCACAGTGAATCTAAATTGAATCATGTATGATGCTAAAAGTCTCGAGTAATCCTCTCAACTACAAGGCTTTCTTAGATGTCTCAACTATAGCTATGTATTCCTGTATTCCACCTCTGTTGTTGAAATAGTCACTGTGTCATTCAAATCTGCCTCCTAATTAATGACGCACTTAGCTACCATGAATACATAACCCATTGTAAATCTTTGCTGATCAAGATCTTCAACATAATATGCCTCAATATAGCTTTGTAATACTATAGGCTTTCCCGTTTTTAATCTCTGAAACTTCAAAGCTAATCTCACAGTCCTTCATAGATATCGTAGCACTTACTTTATTGCTTCTCAATGTTGCTTGCCTGGATTCGACATGAGCCGACTTACTGTGCTAAGTACATAGGCTAAGTCAAGCCTAGTACAGACCATAACATACATAAGTGATCCCACCGTACTATCATATGGTACTCGAGACATCTTTTTCTCCTCTTCCAGTGATTGTGGACACTGATTAGAGGATAACTTAAAGTGATCTGTCATAAAAGTAGTGATTGGTGTTACTTCTACCATGTTAAATTATTCCAACACATTTAGAACATAGTTCTCTTCAGATAGCCAAAGTCTGCTTGAACCTCTCTCGTGTAACTCATACTTAAGATCTTCTTGGCTTCTCTGAAATCTTTCATGTCGAATTATCTATTTAGCTGAGCTTTAATCTTCTGGATATGTGCCTAATTCTTTGCATCAATCAGGATATCCTCCACATACAATAACAAATATGTCAGATCAGTATAATTCTGCTTGAAATAGACACAATTTTCATATTCACGTCGGGTGTAATTAGCTATGATTATGAAAGAGTTGAACCGTTTGTACCACTATCTGGGAGATTGTTTAAGTGCATATAGGGATTCCTTGAGAAAACACTTTGTTTTCTTATCATTTCTGAATGTACTCTTCAGGTTGCTTCATGTATATCCTTTTGTGTAGCTCACTGTGCAAAAACACTGTTTTGACATCAGTGGTTCCAACTCTAATTCTAGATCAAATTGACTACTATCACAATAATATCCAAATAGATGTATGCTTGACTACTGGAGAGAAGATCTCACTGTAATCAGTACCTTCCTTCTGAGCATATCCCTTGGCAATCTTTTGAAAGATCTGCCAACTCTCATGTTTGATTTCATTCCAAAGATTCCATCTCTTTTTCCATAACTATAATCCACTTGTCACTGTCATTTGCCTCGATCGCCTTTCTGTGATTGTTAAGATCTCCTGTTTCTGTTACTAATGCGAATGAGATATGATCATCTTCCCAACCATATCTTGTTGGTGGCACCGAATCTGTCTGACAACCTCACAGCCTCAATGGTCTAGGTTGATGCTGAGTAGCCTCCTGCTTGTTTCCATATCATTCTGAGGGATCCTCATCTGATCCGTCAGGCTTTTTAGGGCCATTTGAAAACTCAACCTCCTTTGTCTGAGAATCTGCTGAACTGTGTGGAGCTCCACCTTGCTCCTTATCTTCATTCTTTGAACTTTCTTACAATATTGATTCTTCATCAAAGATCACATCTTTGCTGACAAAGACATTTCTTGTCTCAGGATCCTAAAGTCGAAAATCATTGACTCTTTTGATGAACCCGATGTAGGTACACCTCTTAGACTTAGACTCAAGTTTGTTTTTCTGACTATCAATCAAACTGTACGGCAGGCAACCAAAAATCTGTAAAGTTGAATAATCCACAAATTCTTGGCGTAATTCTCTTTTGATTCATGTAGCCTACCCCAAATACTTGGGACAAATGGCTTAGTTGTTGTTGTTGCTTCTTGTCATATCTCTTCTGGGATCTGAAGATCAACGACTGTAGATAGTGATATGTTTACTAGATAGCATGCATGACTCACTGTCTCTGCTTAAAATTCTTCTGACATGTAGCCTGTAGCCTCATACCATAGACACGCTCTGTAAATGTTCGATTCATGCGCTCTGCTACTCCATTCTGTTCTGCTTGCCCTAAAATATTTAGCTAGTGTATGATCCCTTCACTTGCCAAGTAAGCTTTGAACTCTGCGGAGGTATGCTCGATTCCACTGTCACAACTTAGGAACTTTATGTTTCACCCTTTTTGTCTCTCCGCCATGTTTTTTCACTCTTTGAACTTCTGAAATACCTTTGATCTCTACTTCAAGAAGTACACCCGAAGTCATTTATGAACGTGACATAATATCTTGCACCCCCAATGGATACTACTGGCAAAAGTCCCCACACATCTGTGTGTATGAGATTTAACAAGCCCTTTGTCTTGTGCCGTGACGTAGAGAAACCTACTCTACATTGTCTACCTATAATGCAAAATTTACATAGATCGAGTTTACAATATTTGATACCTGGTATAACTCTTTTGTTGTATAGGGCTTGAAGAACTCGCTTATTCATATGTCTATTATGCATGTGCCAAAGTCTTGTAGTGTCCTTTTCCGTTGCTGTTGAAGCGTCACCAACAATAGCGCTCCTGATCATCTTGTACAAGTTCACTGTTTGCTCTCCTTTGAGAATTGTCATGGAGCCCTTGGTAACTTTAACATCTACATCTGCAACTGAGAACTTGTATCCTTAAGCTTTCAAAGCTTGCAGCGAGGAAAGATTCTTCTTTAGATCTAGAACGTATCATACGTTATCACTGAGGGTAGCACCTGACCGTTAAACATCTTCATACAGATATTACCAATGCCAACTGTCCTACATACGGTCGTTCTCCATCAAGATTGAGCCTCCATTGAAAGGCTTCATGTTTTTGAACCACTCTCTTTTTGGGTACATGTGGTATGTGCACCCTGAGTCAAGTAACCAAGCATCTGAGTACTTTCCTTTTCCTAATTGAGTTGTCACGACATCACATGGATTCTTATCTGTTTCTTCGATAACATCGACTTGTTCTGATTTTTCACTGATATTAGCCCCATCAGTATCCTTACCGCTTTTCTTCTTCAGCATCGCCTTGTACTTGAAACAGTTTTTCTTGATATGTCATGATTTCCTGCAGTAGTAGCAAGCATCAGTATTAGAAGTGCTTGGATCCTTTTTGGGTCCTCTACTCCGTGACCTTCCCCTCTGGCCTTTGACAACCAATCTTGAAGCCTCCTCTGTGGAATCCATCTTCCTCACCGACTCGTTCTAAAGCATCTATCAGACGTCTTCGAACTCTAGGTTTTCCCTTCCATACACGATGGTGGTAGCCAAGTGGTTATAACTCGATGAAAGAGAAGATAGTATCAGAAGAACTGTCTTCTTCATCTAGTTTTATCTCTAGAGCATATAAATCACTCAAGATCCTATTGAAAGTTTTGAGATGTTATAGAATAGGCGTACCTTCATTCGAAGGTTGTATAATTGCTTCTTTATGAAGAGTTTGCTCGACAAACTCTTCATTATGTAAAGACTTTCCAGCTTACATTAAAGTTGAGCAGTTGTTTTCTCGTTCATGATGTTCTAGAGAATCTCATCTGATAGGCATATTATGATCGTCGTCTTCACGTGAAAGTCGATGTCGTTCTACTCATCATCCTCCATCTTTGATGACTTCTTCTTTTCTTGTAGGGCATTCTGAATACCTTCTTTCACAAGCATCGCCGTCATCCGCATCTTTCACAACATGAAGTTTGAATTTTCTCAAACTTGGTTATGGTGATCTTGCTAGCCATCATTCTGATACGAATTGTTGTGATACCAACACAACAAGAAAAAATACCGAGAGACTCGACAATGAAAGTGTGAAAGTGATCTACCTACTAGCAAGCAATAAAACTAATTATCACAAACACAAGAACACCATATTTAATGTAGTTCGGCCATATGTGCCTACGTCCACAAGGAAGAAAAGAGAAATTTTATTGAAAAACAGAGAAGAAAATTATAAGAATTACAAGAATCTCTCTCTCATAACTCTCAACGGTGAGAAACTTGATTTGTACTTAACTTGTTCTTCAAAGACCACCCCAATGAGATTTTGTAGACTCCTAGGATCATCCTAGTCCCTCAAAAGTCTAGCAATACGAACAATACTGCCTTAGAAGAAAAGAAAACTCAAATTGAAATTAGAATAAAAAACTGTTAGAACCGCCGATCAATTGACTACTATGATTGGGTAGTCGACTATCCTACTCATTAATCGATTGATCCAATATATCAGTCAACTAACTGAGATGCTTTGCTCTCTGTTGCATCACAAACAATTATATTGCATGCCATTAGTCGACTTGACTGCTTGCAGCAGTCAGTTTATATTATGCAAAAATTGTGCACATCTTCTCCTGCATGTCCGTTCTCGATAACTGAATCTTGTAACTCCACCTTATTTGTCCAATGAATTTGAGGCACTCAAAACTAATAGGGTGATCGTCTTCGACTAGGGGAACATGTTTTCTGATGAGACTCCATCATATTCGTCTAATGGTTAGTTGATTCCTAGCATAGGTGATCAATTTTGACATGGGGCGGTGGTCCCTGAGGATTTCCCTTCAATTAGGGGGAAGGGATGACCGGGTCCTCAGATGCAGTGGCCGAATTCAGCTTGGACCAATAGTCTCCCTCTCCTTCCGCAACCATCAAAGCCACCACCAAATCATCTTCGTCAACTCCGAGAGACGGAGAGAGCATGGGGTGGGGTTTGCTCCGATCAAGGGGCGGTCGGAGCGTCACCTCCAAGGAAAGGTCCTATAACAACCCAAAGCTGGGATTTTAGCGGTTAGATGGCCATGATAAAGGCGAAGCTGGCACGTGGAGTCTAGCTACTACTACACGAGTCCCACACACCACTCCACAGCTCTGGGCTTATCTAGTGGTCGGACCTAGCCAAGAGTCGGCGTGTTGGTGACTAAGCAAATTGCGGGGATTGGGACATTTGGTTTGCTCAGAACTATTCATAACTCTTCAGAACTATTCATAACTCTTCAGATCCCGGTTCTTTTTCGATGTCAAGCATGAGCACATAGGGATGCAATTCTTCTGTTGGAGTCTGCGAAAATGTATGAAATTTTGGACGCAATTATAGATACGGAGGGACATAAATTCATCTTTTGCTTGAATGGAAGGGAGAGACTAATGGGTTGCGTTGATCAGAGTTATTGACCAACTTGTTGGTCATTGTTGAGTTCGATGAGTGCCAACCAGCTCCTCCTTCAATGCAATCTATGGTTGGGACACAAAGTGTTGTACCATACGTGCAAATTATTATTTACCTCATTACCGATGCAACCATAGGCGTTGGGAATCGAACATAGATAGGATGCATTATTCGTCAGCTGATCTAACAAGTCATAGTTTGGCAATTATGAGGATAATTCGTGTACCAAAATTCATGTATTTTCAATTAGGATCAAGGTTCTAAATATCGGATATCGAGATCGTATCGGATGGGGGGTTTTCATATCGGATATCGGGGGAGATATCGGGGATACGCGTGCATATCGGGCGTTCATATCAGACACTATATATAATGAAATATTGATAATTAAAAGTTAGTTTAGAGTCATAGATATCATCTACCTAATAAAAATGATGTAATATGCTTGCAAAGACATAAAAAATAATGTACATTTGCACGCAATCACGCAATAAATAAGTTATTTCATATCAGGCGATATATCGGGCGATTTATCGGCCAATATTTCAAATTTCGGTCGTTTTTTTTGCTGCAAACGTTATGGCGAACGATTTTCCCATATCGAATCGGCAGCAGGCAAAAAAGGAGATATCGGACGATATCTCGACCGACTCGGCCGATATTTAAAACAGGGGTTAGGATGGAGGACGATAGAGCTGTGTTTGGCTTCAAGAAAGAAGAAAGTGGATGGGGATAAACCCCTTAAGGTTTTATCTCAAACAACACCAGCACTACCACCAGAGACAACATCCTACCGTATGACAACTTCAACACAGTACGCTTCTTCACTGATGGACCTTTTAGGTCTCATTGTTAGTTTTCAAAATTTTGTCAGGGGTAAGGTTGTTGCAGTTTGTATTTCTTTTATGTAATATAGCTTGTTTCATTTAGTCTCTTTCTAATGGGGCATGGGGGATTATATCCAACCGTTTTGCTTTAAAAAAAAAAGGTAACAAAATTTAGCTAAAACTCTAACTTCTCTCTATCATTGCCTCTTTCATGCTAAATCATCAACATAAATTATACTTACTTTAAACATATATAATTTGTTTAAAGAATAAGACGTAAAAGCATAGGATTGAAACCCAAAAAGCACTAAACATAGGCCACTCGATTAGCTACACACACACACACACTTGCTCATCTGATTAATTGGGTCAAATTAGATTAGTTGGGTTAAGAATATTGACATACCCTAACCCATTTATAAATTTGGTTGGATGACCCGAATAACTCGTACTCTACCCGATAACTTAGAATCCGATGTGAATCAACCCACTGGCTTTGAGCCTGAAGTCCCACATTGAAACCACTACACATGACATGGAAAACCATAGTTACCCAGTTAAGATCCATCCAATTTTAAATTTGAGCTTGGCAAATGTTGTAAGGTTCAATTGTGACTAAAAAATAGTCCCATATTGAAAAATCAAAAGAAAAGTGAAAGACAAAAACATGAGTTGATCTAGACCTACTAGCTCAAGTTTTGGGTCAAATTGGGTCTTGCCCAATATTGGTTCTTCACTAGCTACGCTCTCCAAAGGGACCGGATCTGTCATGATAATTGGTAAGAGTCCATGGTTCGGTGGGCTTTTTCAGATGTTTGTGTTGTACGTTTTGATCGGTACAGGTTAGAGCTCAAGGTGAAACCCACATGTTGTACGACTCCATCTAGCATGAATTAGGGTATCCTTGGATGCATGCACTGTTGTGTTTGATCATTTGGTGTTAATTAGGGAATAATTTTGATAAATGGTTAAATATGTTTAGATTCATGATTCAGATAGGGTTGAAACTTGGAGAACCTTGCACATTTCATCATTTACGCATAGGCGTCTTAGGAGAACTCCTGAAAGGGTATATTGTATTCATTTTGGGGCAAAATATTGAGCTAAAGAAATAGGATCCAAGAATGTAATAACTTCGGACATCCTCCAAAATAGTTGATCGGTCGCAGTAATTATTTTCTAACATGATTTTATCTTCGTGCAGGTGGAGCATGCGTTGCCGGAACAGTTTGTTCACAGCTACAAGAATGGGCAATTCGTGACATCTCCAGTGTCTCATTCTGGTGGGTGATCTCTCTTCATATTTTTTCATGTCTTTTGCCTGGGTGCATATGTCATTCGGGAGCTAAGATCTTATGAAACAGCTATAGAATTTCTATCTTAGAGGGGGAAAAAAGAGAGGAAAATAAAAAATGGTTCCCTATATATATATATATATATATATATATATATATATATATATATATATATATATGAGAGAGAGAAATGTAAATCAGCTGACACAGGAGGCAACTCCTCCTATGTCGCACTCAAAAATCATATTTCCTGAATGAATTTTCAAGATCCGACCGCACATTATCATCTTCATATTCTATGATATATACATATAAAAAATCAAGTGATTTGAAGTTTGTTTACTACATTTTTTTTGGTTCAAACTTTAACGGTTTTTTAACAATAGAACAAAATAGAACGTTTAGATCAATGAGTAAACGAACTTCAAATCACTTGATTTTTTATATGTGTATATCTTAGAATATGAAGATGATAATGTACGGTCGGATTTTGAAAATTCATTCGGGAAATATGATTTTTGAGTGCGACATAGGACGAATTTGCCTCCTGTGTCAGCTGATTTACATTTCTCTCTCTAGATATATATATATATATATATATATATATATATATATATATATATATATATATATTAGATTACTGAGAAAAGAGATTATTAGAGTAGAAATAAGATTTTTTTTCTTTGATTTTTTTAACTTATTTTAGTTTTTTAATTTTGATTTCCTACTTCAAATTGAACATTGTGTATTATCTCAGTCTTATTAGGACATGTATCTTTTCTCTATAAATAAACTGTCACTCCCTAATTGAGGGTACACAATCTTCTCTTCATCTTCCTCACCTCAAGATGGTATCAGAACAAAAATCCTAACTTTAATTTTTTTCAAACAAAAAATCATAACCCTAGTTTACCCAAAATCCACCCCAAAATCCCCCGAAAATCACAAAGAGCATTGTTCATCTTCGTCCTGTGTCCTTCATCCAAACCCAAAATGCCGCCCCAGCCTCCTCGCCGTCGACCTCGTCTGTCCTCTGCCTTCCTACCACTCGCCATCGCCGACCCCTCTGCCACGACAACCCTCCACCAAGATGACCACCATCATGTCCTGCAATCCATCAACCCATCACAACCACTCAGTTCAGTTCCACCGACCTGGCAACCATCACTCACTGACCTTGCAACAATCTTGCCGAGACTCTCATGCCATCAGACCTCATCTTCATCCTCGCTCTGAACTCGTCTTTATCCCCTCTTCTATCATCTTCTCCATCAACTCAGATCCGATAACCAAACCCAACTCAATCCCCCAACATGTTACTGTTCGAACACAAGAGCAAAGAAAAACTTAGGGTTTTCTTCGGACAAATCCACTCGAAGCTAAAAAAAACTTGCCTTTTTCTCTATCAATTTTGTTGAAATTTTAGCAGCTACCATCAATCGACATGAAAGGGACAAAGAGGCCAATGTCCAAATTATACTGAGATGTAGGCCGTTGAGTTATCAAGAACAAAGACTGAATGTTCGAAAGCTCTGACCCGACCCGAATTCACAGCTCCGACCCGACCTGACAATTGTGTCCTACCCACTTCTTCAGAATTATTGCATATCCTGACTCATTTGCGGAAAATTGACCCACTAGCCGTATCCAGATTAGTTTTTCAGCCGTATCTCAGCCGTCCATAATCTAATTCAATTTAGAATAGTTAATCGATACAATTTTCCATTTGAAATTATTCACACTAAGATTTGAAGTCCTACTCGAGTTAAAAGTGTGTCGAGTTTTTTTTTTTTTGAAACCTTTATTGAGCCTATGGTGTGTAGTTATTTTTAATGAAAAATTGCTCTAATTCTCTTTATTTTTCAAAAATTTCTTAAAAAGATTAATACTCAATTTAATTGTTCACTTATAATTTTATGATCTAATAATGCTTTGAAATATATACAAAATGCTCTTCAAGATTATTGTATTTTTCATGATATAATTCATCAAATTTCGTGAGCTCATAACAAAACAGTGTTGCTTAAAGAAAAAATCATCATTTACTAAAATTGCTCGGATACTAATGATTCATATGCATATTCCAAAGGATTTTTGGGCGACGCAGTCCTTACTACTTGTCACTTAATTAATGGGGTTTTTTTCTTCTGTTTTAGATGGCAAAACTCCCTTCTCAGTTTTTTATCCTGAAAAACAACCATTTGATTTATCTCCAAAAGTTTTTAAGTGTGTGTGTGTTTTGTTCAAAATTCTCAAAAAAAAAACATGATAAATTAGATCTTGGAGCAGTTCGGTGTATGTTTTTAGGATATTCTTAGACATAAAAAAGAATATCATTGTTGGAATTCCGTCAGCAAGAAGTAAGTAATTTATGCGGATGTCACTTTTTTTTAGAACAGACCTTATTTTCAGCCTCTATGGATTCTACTACAAAATCTTCGACCACTCATGTTACTCTTCATGTACCAATAGAAGACTCGCCTCTACTCCAAGTTTATCAACGACGCAAAAAAATTACTTTTGATCTTGATAGCTTACCCCCTCATCAATCAACTGCTTTCACTCATAGCTCTTCAAAAAGGTACTCCTATAGATAAAGTGTTCTCTCTCTGATTTATCTCCTATGTATTTTAGTTTTGCAATCAAATTGTCTTTTTTGTTTCTCTCAAAATCATATCATAATGCTATGTTAGATCTTAAATGAAAAAGTGTTATGGATAAAGAAATGATTGCTTTGTCTGCTAATGAAATATGAGAATTAACTTCTTTACTATAAAAAAATAAACTATTGGTTGTCGAGGAATTTACACTATCAAATTTCTCCCCAATGGACAAATTGACCATTTGAAGGCACGATTGGCTGCTAAGGGCTACACACAGAATTATGATGTTGATTATTTTGAGACTTCTCTCCAGTAACTCGTCTGCATACTCTTCGCATTCTTTTATGAGTTGCGATGTGAAGCAATGACCTTTGTATCAGTTAAATATTAAAAATACAATCTTATATGAAGATCACCAAGAGGTGTATATGTTTCAACCCCCCTGATTATGAGTTTCAGGTGGAGATAAAAAGATCTGCAAACTCAAAAAAGCAATAAATGATTTGAAGCAATCTTTACGAGCAAGGTTTGACAAATTCAGTACTATTGTTGTATACTATGGATTAAGACTGAGCTCCTCTGATCACTCTATATTTGTACAATATTTTTCTGCTGTCATTATTATTCTTGTCATTTATATTAATGATATTGTTATCACTAGAGATGATCATCAAGATATTATTCAGTTGAAAGTTTATTTGAGTTCTCATTTTCATATGAAAGACATTTGTCTCTTAAGATATTTTCAACGAATCGAGGTTGCTAACTCTTCGAACGGTTTTTGTCTATCTCAAAGAAAATACTTTACTGATTTATTGGAAGAAACTGGTATATTAACATCTAAACTTTTTGATACTCCTATGAATCTTAGTGATCATTTTGATCAAAACCTAAGAGAGCCACTTGTGGATCCTAAAAAGTACAGAGGATTGATTGGTAAACTAATTTACTTAATTGCCATTTTACCTAATATTACGTTTGTTGTGGGTGTGTTAAGTCGATATATGCAGAGTCAGTATCAGTTTCTTTGGACTGCTACTTATCTTACGATATCTTAAAAGAGCTTCAGGTATAGAATTGCATTATCATCATTCCTCACATTTGGATATTGTGAGATATTCTAATGCTGATTGGGTTGGTGATCCTATTGATCGTCATTCTATTTCTGATTATTGCACTTTTGCAGGAGACAATTTGGTGACACGGCGATGTAAAAAATAAAATATTATTGCTCGATCTAGTGCTAAGGCTGAGTATAGAGTTATGGCTCATACAACTTGTGAATTAATGTGGATTCAATCTCTCTTTTCTGAAATGGATGTTATCTATAACAAACCGATGGTGATATATTGCGACAATCAAGCGGCTATGTATATTGCCAATAATCTTATTTTCATTAGCGAATGAAGCATATTGAAGTCGACTGTCACTTTATCTGAGACATGGTGATAACACATCGGATAATTACTTCATTTCACATCGAGTAGTCAAATTATTGATATCTTCACTAAAGTTTTATCTAGAATTTTTTTTCAATTTTGTGTAGCAAGCTGGGCATGATTGCCATTTATGCTCCAACTTGAGGAGTAGAAATATGATTTTTTTTCTTTGTGTTGTTTATTTATTTTGGTTTCTTTATTTTTGTTTCCTACTCCAACTTGAATATTGTGTATTATCCTAGTCTTATTAGGACATGTATTTTTTTCTTTATAAATAAATGACTACTCCCTAATTGAGGGGACATTTCTTCTTTTCATCTTCCTCACCTCAATATAAATGTTTTCATGATTTCTAACATATGCATCAAGTAACCTAAAAATAGATGGTTAATAGTGGAGAGTTTCGAAGATGTATGATTTATGAAGTATAAATTGAAAATTCAGCTCTTGATTCATGATCTAAATTACATTAAAACCCTTGGACACCAATTTTTGTAGGGTTTGAAACATTATAGATCATAAAACTAAATAACTCACTCATTATAGATCATAAAACTAAATAACTCACTACTTTTGATCGTTCATTTTGGGATTATTTGATTCATGCAGGGAAACTCAAAATAGTTTACATTTTGATTTATAAACACTTCAAATGATATAGGTGAACTTCAACAGAGTGGATCCTCAAATTTGACGTCCTATCATCTAATTCTAATAGATAGTAATAGATTCCAAATCCTCTCGGAAGAAGCATAGTGTGTGTACACTTGGCTACTTTCGGAAGGATTCGAGCATGAATTCTTCCTACTGAAATTCAATGCTATGACATTCAAATATAGGATCCACTCCCTTGAAGTTGATCTACATTATTTAAAGTAATTAAAAACAAAAAATCAAATATTTTGTAGTTTTCTTGTCCACTCATCAAGTATGTACAAAATAGACGATCGAAAATAGCATATTACTTAGATCTATGACTTTAAACATACAAATTCTCGATCCGACTATTTGATCATGATCTAAACGTTTAAAAACCTTCACGAACCAACTTTTATCAGATTTCAAATATTCTACACCATTAAACTAACCAACTCACTATTACGGCCGTCATTTTGTGCCTACCTAATGTATGAATAAGAAAACTATAAAACACTTAAATTTTTGTTTTTAATCATTGTTAACAATGTAGATCAACTCTAACAGAGTGGATCTTCAATTTGAATGGCCTAACATTAAATTTGAATAGAAATGATTTATCTCCACATCCTTCCCAAATAGAAAGATGCTTCCTATATTATTTCTAATAGACAAGAAAGAAACTCAAAAGAGAGAGGACAGGAAGCATTAACATAAAAGCTCTATATTTGATGCAACATGTGAACGCGCATACCTATAATATAACCAAGGAGCCCATAGTATATACTAACATTATGGCTCTCTTTTATGTAACTAACCAGGTTAGAGATGAAGTTTGCACTGAATCCAAGTAATTAATGTCATCAGTAGTTAATGTCATCACAAACAACATTTACAGAGAGCAAGCCACTTAATTGTACACTGAGGCCACTTGTAAGCATGTTTATATCATTTGATGAGGAATAAAGAGAGATTATTTTTCATCTACAGTGTCTTTATGTACGTTCTTGCTTCATTAAGTTGATGAAAGGGGATGGTCTCCATAATTTTCTCTCAAAATTTAGAGCCTTATAATTTTTGTATAGTTTACAGATGGTTTACATATTTATCATACGTATGTAAATCTGGTCTACATTAGTAGTAGGGATACATATATTAAAAGAGTTGAAGAAAGATTTCCAATGGCGAGTTGCTCCATGTGCTTTATGTGGAAGGTCTTCCAAAAGAGAAATGTTGAAGGTAATATAATTAGTTTAAATTGTCAAGAATGAGATGTTCAAGCTCTTAACATATTGCATTATAAACATTTAGCCCAACAACTTAAGCTAGAGAAACCTATTTAAATAAATTAGTGTATACCAATAAATATGTCTTCCTAAATGAATTTGTGGTCACAATGTTGATGCCCTTACCTCTTATAATGCCTTCCATTATACTATAATGTTTTCTTTACTAGATTTTGTTGGTTTTCTGCTTAACAGGAATCAATCTGACAACTAATCAAGATCACTGAGATATCAACAATCTAATTGACCAGGTCGGCAAATATCAGGTGGGAGGTTTTCCGTTCAATAGAACGTTCCTTAATTTAAGAACCACCTTTCAATTTCCTTCCTTGATTAAACACCAATTAGACTGAATATAAATCAGTCTCGATATACTGTAAAATATATCCCCTGTATAAAGGACTTAATCCATTTATACAGTATTTGGAGTGAGGTACGCTTAGAGCGAATCTCCTTAAGACAATTACGTCCCCCGCACCGGTGCTAACGGGATAATGGACGCTGGTCTCCCAAGATACAACACTCCTTCACGGTATTTAGATAGCACTATCAAATCACCGTACGGTCGAACCGTAGTCAACCAGTACCTTCACAGGATCGTTGAAGCAGCAGTACAAGGACAAATTTCGGATGAATATTTGCCTCTACTTTGGAGTAGCACCCACTGTTGAGGACGAAAGAAGGTTGAAGAATATTCTTCTTCAGAAGTCTTAGATTCAGACAACAATTCTATAAAAGAATTTGTTGAATTTTCTAAGCCCTCTTTCAGAACGAATTTTGCAGAATCTTCTTTGGAAGTCGCTTCGGAAACCGAGTTACGGATTTCCCACTTTTCGCTGGAAGTCGCTTTGGAACTCTACTTCCCAATTCAGAACGCAGGCTTGCTTCTGCTTCAGAACTCAGATAGAAAGAGAGAGAGTTGTTTACTTGGTGTGTGTTTTAATTGAGAATCCGGAGGGCTATATATAGCGCTCCAGGAGGGACCAACAGGTTCGAACCCAACGAAAGGATGCAACGGTTCGATCTGAACTGTTGCAACCTTTGGCCGTCCAATTGGTTCGCAACCTTTGGCCATCCAACTGGTTCACAACCGTTGGTAGTCCAAACTGGTTCGCAACCTTTGGCGGATCGGTTCAAATCCTGACAGCGGAGCGGGTCTGTTGGCGGGGCGGAGCGGAGCGGGTCTGGTTCGAGTAGCGAAGCCATACCCTTGAGACCCAATTCAAAAAGAACCAGGCCAGGTAGGGAACCTGAACCCAAACCCAAACCCAAACCAGAACCAGACCCCGAGCCCAGCGGCGGCGCGCGCGCATGCACACATGTGCGGGCGGGCATAGATCCCTCCCAATCGCGCGCGAAAACTCCAAGTACCCAAAGGGCACGCCCTTTGTTCTCAATTTTCTCTATTTATATACCACAAACTTTCATCCCATGGCCAATGTGGGACTAAATGCTTTTAGCTACCTTTAGTCCCGTTTTGACTTTGAATTAGGCAATCTTAAGACTTGAATATCTCATTCATTCGAAGTCAGAATTGAACATGTGAATATACCACGTTCATCCCCAATGGAAGGAGAACACACTCCAACCATCATCCAATTGATTCGATCAACGGATCTCGCCATAATTCAACTCGAAGATTCATACTTATATTCTTCAATTCCAACAATCCCCCACAATGAATGAAGATTCAAGGAAATGACACACAAAGAGGCTGACTCTATTGTGAAAAGTACTTGAGAAAAGAAACTGCATAAGGATAGGTGAACTAGGTCTTGAACCTTCCATAGCGAAAGCTTTATCGGACTTACTGGCTAATCAGTGAACTAGGTCTTGAACTGTTAGCCGTTAGTGTAAGTCAAGTCAACAAGCTTCACACAGTGACTTTCCAAATTAACTTTGGTTCTCGGTTGTGTCCGTTTTGACCCTGGACATTCTTGGTTTCAGAGAGTATCTTTAGGGAATAACAGCCTCCATAGAAATTCCCAAAGAGCCGACCCAACTCTATACTCACATAGGTGATGGACCTATTAAGAGTAGTCTACTCTACTCCACTTGTTTAGTAACAAGATATAGGCATCATTAAAAGCGTTAAACTTATCCTTAATCCACTTGTAGAAAAGCACTTATGTGCACCTTAGGAATGGATTGGAGTCAAGCTCCCAAGTGCTTACTTGCTGAGTCAATCATAACTAGTTTTTTCTCTTGAACTTAGTCCGTGGGATCTCCAGTCGCTAAGTGAGGTTTCCATTAAGCTGACTCGGTAAGGTTAGGCTTTTAGACCCATTCCCCTCGATGCGCAGTTTATACGCTCTCCACTTAAACCTTTAGTAAGCGGATCCGCTAAATTATCATTTGACGATACAAAGTCAATAGAGATAATTCCATTTGAGAGCAACTACTTCACGGTATTATGTCTACGACGAATATGTCTAGACTTACCGTTGTATATAACATTCTGTGCCCTAGATATAGCTGCTTGATTATCGCAGTGTATACATATAGCGGGCACTGGCTTTTGGCATAATGGTATATCTTCTAAGAATTGTCGAAGCCATTCTGCTTCTTCTCCAGCCTTATGAATTCCGATTCCATAGTGGAACGGGCAATACATGTTTGCTTAGAAGATTTTCATGATACCGCTGCTCCTGCTAGAGTAAATACGTATCCGCTAGTTGATTTTAATTCCTCAGAATCTGCAATCGAATTAGCATCACTGTATCCTTCCAGTACAGGTGGATACTGTCCATATTTCAAGACATATTCCTTAGTATGTGATACGTAACCCAATACTCGTAGTAGAGCGGTCCAATGTAGATCACTAGGATTGCTAGTGTATCTACTTAACTTGCTTACAGCGTAAGCAATATCGGGTCTAGTGCAATTCATCAAATACATTAGACTTTTGATAATCTGAGAATACTCCAACTGGCGTATTCCAGTTCCTGTATTCTTATGAAGGTGGACGTGTGGGAGAAAAGGATTTGTATTCTCCTTTATCCCATGATTCTTGAATCTTTCTATCATCTTATCCACGTAGTGAGATTGAGATAGACTAATTCCATCTGGTGTTCTGGTAATTTTAATTCCTAAAATTACATCAGCAACCCTCAGATCCTTCATATCAAAACTGTTGGATAACATTCTTTTAGTGGACTTAATAATCTCAATATTAGTCCCAAGTATCAACATGTCGTCTACATAAAGACAAACAATGATACACACATTTCCAACTGTTTTCGTGTAAACACACTTATCGCATTCATTGATAGTGAATCCATCTTTGATCATGACACTATCAAATTTCTCATGCCATTGTTTTGGAGCCTGCTTTAAACCGTATAAGGATTTTACCAATTTACACACCTTGTGTTCTTGGCCCTTGACTTTAAATCCTTCAGATTGCTCCATATATATCTCTTCATTTAATTCACCATTTAAGAATGCAGTCTTGACATCCATTTGATGGATATCTAAGTTATGCAATACTGCTATTGCAATCAACATCCGAATGGACGTTATTCTTGTTACTGGTGAATAAGTATCGAAGTAGTCAAGTCCTTCTTTTTGTCGATAACCCTTGGTTACTAATCTAGCCTTGTACTTATCGATAGATCTATCGGGTTTTAATTTTCGTTTGAAAATTCACTTACACCCAATTGGTTTACTGCCATGAGGCAAGTTTACCAATTCTCAAGTATGATTACTTAGTATAGATTCTATTTCGCTATTTATAGCTTCTTTCCACATTTGTGCTTCTGGGGTTGACATAGCCTCTTTAAATGTTTGAGGCTCGCTCACAATAGCGTATGCTATGAAATCTGGACCAAAAGATTTTGAGATTCTAGATCTCTGACTTCTTCTTGCTTCAGTTTCCGCATTAACATTCGGTTCCTCAGAACTTTCGTCCCTGAACGCCATCTCGTGTGTTCTTTTCCCAGAAGTCTTATCTGCTTCCCGTTTGTATGGAAAGATGTCTTCAAAGAACACAGCATCTCTAGATTCGATAATCATGTTTACATGAATATCTGGTATTTCTGATTTATGAACCAGAAATCTGTAGGCACTACTATTCAAGGCATAGCCTATGAATATGCAGTCCATAGTTTTTGCTCCCAACTTAGTCTTTTTAGGTAATGGTGCCAGTACCTTTGCAAGGCACCCCCACATTTTGAGGTAATGGTAGGAAGGTGTTCTTCCATGCCATAACTCGAATGGTATAAGACCAAGTTTCTTGTGGGGTACTCTATTTAGAATATAATTTGCAGTTAATAGAGCTTCCTCCCACAAGTTCTGCGGAGCTCCAGAACTTACGAGCATGGAATTAACCATCTCCTTCAAAGTTCTGTTCTTCCGTTCAGCAATTCCATTCTGCTGAGGAGTGTATGGTGCTGTAGTTTGATGGATTATACCAAAATTAGCACATAACTCACTAAAATCATTTATTTCATATTCTCCGCCTCTATCGGATTTTAGAATCTTGATTTTCTTGTTGAGTTGATTCTCAACTTCGGCTTTATATGTTATAAACATATTTATTGCCTCATTCTTACTGTTTAAAAGATACACATAACAATATCTTGTACAGTCATCAATAAAAGTAATGAAATACTTTTTACCGCCTCTAGTTGGCATAAACTTCAAGTCACACAGATCGCTATGAATTAACCCTAAAGGTTCTGTATTTCGATCAATTGAGTGAAATGAATTTTTCGCCAACTTGGCCTCAACACAAATCTCACACTTGCGAATTTCTTCCAAGTTGAGTTTAGGAATATATCCCAGATTAGACAAGTTTTTCAAAGACTTGTAATTTACATGCCCTAATCTAGCATGCCACAAAATAGGAGACTCAAGCAAATAAACAGAAGAATTTCTTTTATTTATAAGCTTCGGGTACAAATACACAGACTTTTTATCTACCACTGCAACATTGGCTTTAAAAAGTCCATCAACAAGATAACCCTTTCCCACATACATCCCTCCCTTAGTAAGTACAAATTTATCTGATTCAAAAACCATTCTAAATCCTTTCTTACTAAGTATTGATCCAGAGATCAGATTCTTGCGGATGTCTGGAACATGAAGCACATCGTTAAGAGTAAGCTCTTTCCCCGATGTCCACTTCAGGATGACCTTGCCTTTTCCTTCAACCTTTGATACGGTTGAGTTTCCCATGAATAATTGCTCATCTTGCTCTAGTATTTGATATTCAGAGAATAATAATTTCTCAGAGCAGATGTGCCGAGTAGCCCCAGTGTCTACCCACCAATCCTTATTGTTGGTTGTCAAATTCACTTCTGACACCACAGCTGAAAGGCTTGGCGACTCATGGTCGGTCAAGTTTGCCTGTGGATGGCTCTTCTTGTTCTTTTTGAGGCGGCTGCGACATTCATTCGCCTTATGCCCCTCTTTGTTGCAGATGTAGCAGGTTCCCTTGAAGCGCATGTTCTTGCCTACTTGGACCTTTCCTTTGTACCCCTGGGAAGTCTTCTTCCGCTTTAAGCCTTTGGAAGTAGACGCTTTCCCCTTTGAGTCTTCGATCACATTGGCTTTTGCTTCATAGGAGTTCTTACTGATCCTTTTCTCGGACTTTCTGTTGTCCTCCTCAATTCGAAGCCTCACAATGAGATCTTCCAACTTCAACTCCTTTCGCTTGTGCTTCAGGTAGTTCTTGAAATCTCTCCACGCAGGTGGGAGTTTCTCCACGATAGTAGCAACCTGAAAGGTTTCAGGTAGGATCATACATTCGGCTTCTATCTCGTGCAAGATAAGTTGGAACTCTTGCTCCTGACTGATTACAGTCTTGCTGTCCACCATTTTGTACTCCAGAAATCGTCCTACGACGAACTTCTTGGTACCAGCATCCTTAGTCTTGTACTTCTTGTCAAGACTGGCCCATAACTTCTTTACCGTTGTAATAGGACTGTAGACATTATAAAGAGAGTCATCCAGTCCATTTAAAACATAATTTCGGCAAAGGAAGTCACCTTGAGTCCATGCATCGACTGCAAGGACTGAGTCCCGATCAGTTCCGGGTTCTGGTGGATCCTCTTGCAGGAATTTGGCCAGATGAAGAGTGGTCAAGTAGAAGAGCATCTTCTGTTGCCACCTCTTGAATTCTGTGCCGTCAAATTTTCCTGGCTTCTCCGGCTTCGGGTTAGGAAGTGGAATTGGCATCAAAGCTTGTAGCTGCATGTTTGATGCCTTGCTAGAGCTATCTTGATTAGTTTCAGACATTTTCTGCAAGTTCAAGCAGAACAGAAGTAAGAAACTTCAATAATAATTGTCTTAAGATTGTTGGTTTTCTGCTTAACAGGAATCAATCTGACAACTAATCAAGATCACTGAGATATCAACAATCTAATTGGCCAGGTCGGCAAATATCAGGTGGGAGGTTTTCCGTTCAATAGAACATTCCTTAATTTAAGAACCACCTTTCAATTTCCTTCCTTGGTTAAACACCAATTAGACTGAATATAAATCAGTCTCGATATACTGTAAAATATATCCCCTGTATAAAGGACTTAATCCACTTATACAGTATTTGGAGTGAGGTACGCTTAGAGCGAATCTCCTTAAGACAATTACGTCCTCCGCACCGGTGCTAACGGGATAATGGACGCTGGTCTCCCAAGATACAACACTCCTTCACGGTATTTAGATAGCACTATCAAATCACCGTACGGTCGAACCGTAGTCAACCAGTACCTTCACAGGATCGTTGAAGCAGCGGTACAAGGACAAATTTCGGATGAATATTTGCCTCTACTTTGGAGTAGCACCCACTGTTGAGGACGAAGGAAGGTTGAAGAATATTCTTCTTCAGAAGTCTTAAATTCAGACAACAATTCTATAAAAGAATTTGTTGAATTTTCTAAGCCCTCTTTCAGAACGAATTTTGCAGAATCTTCTTTGGAAGTCGCTTCGGAAACCGAGTTACGGATTTCCCACTTCTCGTTGGAAGTCGCTTTGGAACTCTACTTTCCAGTTCAGAACGCAGGCTTGCTTCTGCTTCAGAACTCAGATAGAAAGAGAGAGAGAGTTGTTTACTTGGTGTGTATTTTAATTGAGAATCCGGAGGGCTATATATAGCGCTCCAGGAGGGACCAACAGGTTCGAACCCAACGAAAGGATGCAACGGTTCGATCTGAACTGTTGCAACCTTTGGCCGTCCAATTGGTTCGCAATCTTTGGCCGTCCAACTGGTTCACAACCATTGGTAGTCCAAACTGGTTCGCAACCTTTGGCGGATCGGTTCAGATCCTGACAGCGGAGCGGGTAGCGGAGCCATACCCTTGAGACCCGATTCAAAAAGAACCAGGCCAGGTAGGGAACCTGAACCCAAACCCAAACCCGAGCCCGAGCCTGAGCCCGAGCCCGGCGCCGCCGCCAGCGGCGGCGGCGGCGCGCGCACATGCACACATGTGCGGGCGGGCATAGATCCCTCCCAATCGCGCGTGAAAACTCCAAGTACCCAAAGGACACGCCCTTTGTTCTCAATTTTATCTATTTATACACCACAAACTTCCATCCCATGGCCAATGTGGGACTAAATGTTTTTAGCTACCTTTAGTCCCGTTTTGGCTTTGAATTAGGCAATCTTAAGACTTGAATATCTCATTCATTCGAAGTCGGAATTGAACATGTGAATATACCACGTTCATCCCCAATGGAAGGAGAACACACTCCAACCATCATCCAATTGATTCGATTAACGGATCTCGCCATAATTCAACTCGAAGATTCATACTTATATTCTTCAATTCCAACAGATTTCATGCGATGAAAAACTTTAGCTTAGCCCGCGCGTTATTTCTACATTGTTTTCCCTTGTCAAAGCATCTTCTCTACCAGTAGACAAAGTGCTTCATAACAGAAAGAACATTGTTTGGCAAAGGATTCTTGGAAGAGATATTCTTCCTCACTGTAGGACTTCTAATTATGTGATGTGATAACTATTAACACAAGAGACTAGTTTGGCTGAAATGAAAACAAGTCATACATCCATGGCATCTGCTACATGATGAGATGGGTCGGCGTAAAAATGTTGAATCCAAACAGCTTCCAAATTTTTGCATGAAGAGTCTCAAAAGGTTAAACGAGAAATTCCTAATTCCTAAATTTTCATCCTGAAGTGCAATTATACACGCCGAATCTGAGGTTAGCGTCAGAGCTCTGCCGAAATCAAAATACAAACAAAACAAAACAAAATATTCAAGAAACCTAGAGTTTCCAACCAATCTCCCTTGAAATAAGCAGATCGATTAGAGAATAGGACTCACCTAGGGTTTTAAAGGGAAATCAGGGCTAATAAGAAAAATCGACAATAATACCTAATATTCCAACTTGAAAATAGTTTCTTAAAATTCTAATTACCCTCAATCCAAGAAATTTCAAGGTAATTAATTAAAAGCCGAAAAGGATTTTAAAAAAAAAAAAGAAAGAAAGAAAAATAACAACCCCACTGAGGTTGAAGAGAAAGTGTGAGAGATACCTCCTTGAAGACATAACCATGTTCTTCCCTACTCGAAGAAGAAGAGATCCTCGCCGTTGCCGTTGCCGCCTCCAAGATCCTCTCGGTCTCTATTTCTCGTCAGTCAGCCGATCGAGGAAGGAAGGTTCTTTAGGGTTTTGGAGGGAAGAAAGGGGGAGGAGGAGGAGAGTCTCAGAGGAGAGCGGAGCGATTAAGGGTTCTCACTTCTCCGCGGCAAGTGGGGGTTTTGCGGGAGGGATTGAGGGTATTTATGTCCGAAAATCTCAACGGGCCACTATTTCGCGTTCAAACCTCGCCAGGCACAAATGAATAGGGTTAGTGCTAGACCGGGTCGGATCCTATAGTATTCACACTTGCGGATCCGTTATAAAAATCGCCCGGTTCTTCTTGCGGGTCCATTATAAAATTCTCATGATCCACAGCCCAACAACAAATCTAGGATTGATCAGACCTATTATTGAATTGGAATTCGAATTCCAATTCGGGTTACGAAATCCAATATTTCTCTCAACTTTTTCTGCTTGTCATTTTTCATTAAGCGGCTCTTTGGTTGTAAGAAAAAAACGGATGGAAAATTCTGAAAACCACGGGCTCTTTAGGGATTTTTTTCAAAAGATGTTTGGCTGTGCAAAAACTCAAAAGTGAAAAACAGTTGTGGGGCCCGCAAGCCGTATGCAACTCAGAACGAATCAGTGTCCTACTGTTTCACTTCTGAGGGCGACGGAAACCGGTTGGAAACTTATTATCGTGGGCCCGCAGTCAAGCTTTACCATGAAAAACTTCATTTGTAGGGCCCGTCGAAAATTTTCCCAAAATATTTTCTAAACCAAACATGCCCTACCTAAGAGGCAAAACAAAATTTGTTAAGACTTTTGTTGGTCATGTTAACTCATGTATTTTGTTTAATTAGGGTTGTTATTCCCCGGATCCGTTCGGACTTGAGGCCATATCTGTACCAAACCCGCTAACGAGTGGGTCTATATCGGCCATATATTTCCCGATCCAACCTTTCATGTAAACCCGACTTGGGCGCGAAATGAGACCCATTTAGTCATTAGGTCGAAAGTGCAGTGCCTATATTACCCGATCTGAACCTAGGCACGAGCTGGACCCGCTAAAATACTCATTATTTAAATAAATGATTAAATACGAATACTAACATTGACAATAATAAGTAGGCTTTTGTTATGTCTGACTCGTTAAAATAAATTATTTTATTAAATGATACGAGTTTATCTAACTACTAAACTCAATTAATTAAATAACTCACTAACACTTTTAACCGCAAAGCACACCTCTCTTTCTTTTTTGTTCAATCATTTTATAGTCGTCACGTCCATCCTCGTTCTCTGTTGATTCCAAAAATTGAGTTGGACATGTATTATGTGACACAAGAGAGTGGATATGTATTGCTGGAGTTGGGATTTCTGTTTCTTTTTATTTTAGTAAAAAATATAATAATTTTACTCCCCAATTACATTAGTTTTTTTAATTTCAATTTTTATCTTAAATTTAATGTTTACTTAGTTGTTATATGTTTCTTTCAGTAACTTCCTTTGATTTAGTAAAGTTTATTAGTCCTTCAGCATAAATTTAAATATACCAATCTGTTTCGGACCAGATGTGATGAAATAGGGTATGAATCTTTCTAGTAAATACCTTCCCATTAACCTGGTGAGTACATTGAGTCTTTGTAGGCTGTCTAAAAATTATTGAGGACAGCACCTCAAACGCGGACCTCAAGTCAAACGTGAGGGTCGCATTTCAACCCTAAGTGCAACTTGGCACTATACCAACGCGAGGGTAGCGCTCGTCATCAAATGCGACACACATGTTATTTTTTCAAACGCGGACCTCAATTAGGGTCGCGTTTCAGCTTCAAACGCAAGCCGAAGCAGCTCTATGTTTCAACTTAACACGTGAACTTGCGTAGCTTTGCATCTTCAACTCAACATGCGAGCCTGTGAGCTCCGCGTTTCAATTCAACACGTAAGCTTGTGAGCTCCGCGTTCAATGCAACTAAAAAGTCCGCATTCTGTTCATCAAGCGAGACCCGCGTTCTGCTGTAACTGATAGCCACCAATTGGGTTAACACCCATGTTTTTGAAATACACCTAGAGGGGGGGTGAATAGGTGTAATTGCTAATCTAATGCTCTTTTTAAATTTTACTTAAGTGAGTGATGCAACGATCTCTCAAAACACGACTAAGAGCCGAATACCCCTTGCGAGGTTTTGAACTTCTTCCTCCCAATTCCCCTTAAATGGGTTAGAGGTGCGCAATGCAACCGTGTTGTATTGAGGTGTGATCGAACAATTCCAAGTATGAAATGCGATGATGAAATGCACACAAGTAATATAGCAAGAAAAGTAAACAAGTAAGGATTGCACAAATAAGATGTTAGTTCTCAAGCAATAAATTGAAAGTAAGTAAAGCAAGAGAGAATTAGACAAGATGACACAAAAGCAATCGCAAACAAAGTGATTTGTTTCGAGGTTCGAGCCCGTAGCTCTAGTCCCCGCCTTCACCTCCGTGAAGGGTTTCCACTATCCCCTTAGGATCCCGTACAAGTTAGGCCTCCAAAGACCTCAAGCCCGTAACTTCACCTTACAAAGAAACTCCACCGAGGAGCTTGTCTCCACAAGAACAAGAATTACAAATAGTGATCTTTAACTAGACCACAACACTCTTTTACAAACACTCTCACTCTTTTACAACTTCACCTATAGAAAGAATATGAAATTTTTGGCTCTATGAAGTGTGGTGAGAAAAGCTTCAGTTGTAGAGTGATATTAGAGATCAAACAACAACTGAAAAACCAATTTGAAAGAATGGAAATGAAAGCTTTAAACTATTTTTCTCTTTCTCTTGAAAACTATGAAAACTTGTATTTTTCTTGGTAAATAACTAAGGCCTATTTCCCACTATTTATAGGGAGAGAATAGGTTAAAAACTCTGATTTTTCCAGCTAATATCACCTGCAAAAGCACCCCAACAACCCTCTAAAAAGTCTGTTAAAATAGAAAATAAAACAGTTTTTCAGAACAGCCCAAAGAGGAAAGAGCCGTTGGAGGTGTTGCAGGCCTACCGGTCGACTGCCGGTCGACCGGGACCCTGCTGGCAAAAGAGCCGTTATGGCTCCGGTCGACTGCCAGTCGACCGATCGCAAGAAAGGAAACACAGTTTCCTTCTACCGGTCGACCGACCCAGTCGACCGGAAAGATACAGAGAGCAAACATCTAATTTCGGTCGACCGGTATGTAGGTCCGGTCGACCGACAGACATGCACAGCCTGTGCATGTCTGGGCACAGCAGCCGGTCGACTGGGCCGGTCGACCGGTCTGCCTGGAAAACTGTTTTTCTGGGCAGATTTTAAGATAGAAAATTTTGTATAAAATCTTTAAAAATCTGAAGCTAAGTTTTATGCTGAAAATAGTTTATATACATGTATTTAAACAAGTTTTTGAAGATGTAAAGCTTTGGGTACATGTATGTATAAACTAAGGCATAAACCTAGAAATAAATATTTTGAAAACATAGAAACATATAAAACAAATGTGTGTGCAAATCCTAGAGCCAAATTTCACATATTCTATCTTTACAAAACTAAACTTACAAACTACAATGGTCTTCAAGACTTCAACTTGAGCTATCTTCTCTTGATCTTCAATATTGCAATTTGAGCCCAATTTGACTTGTCTTGAGTCCAATACACCTTCCTTTAGGGAAGAATTCATCTCTTTAATATATAAACCTGAAACACACTTAAACAACAATTTATATTAGTACAAATAACTAATATGTTTTGTAATCATCAAAATACACTAAACATGGGTTGATTGTAACCTTGGGCCAACAATCTCCCCCTTTTTGATGATGACAAAACATATGAGTTATTAAACAAATAAAAGAAGAAAGAGCTTGGAAAGCTCCCCCTTAAACAATGCTATGTATTTAACATGAATATGAACACTATGTAAACATACATAAAGCATTGAAAAATATCATCACCAAAAAAATAAACTATCATAAGGAATAACAAAATTTAAAACAAACCACATATTTTTCTCCATATATTTTCTCCCAAAACTAATATATATTTATATTTCTCCCCCTTTTTGTCATACATCAAAAAGGGTTAAAAAAAATTTTAAGACAAAACAAAACAAACATATTAGAAACCAAAACAAAACAAACTAAGATATTTTAAGTATCAATCTTACATACATTCAATTCACCACAAATAAATGAAAATCTTGCATAATCTAAAGGTTTTGTGAAAATATCTGCAAGTTGAAAATCTGTGGAAACAAAATCAATATCTATGTCACCTTTTTCAAAGTGATCTCTAAGAAAATGATATCTAATGTCTATATGTTTGGTTTTACTATGTTGATTAGCATTTTTGGTCATGTGAATAGCACTAGTATTATCACAATAGATCTTAACATGATCAAAATGTAAATCAAAATCGAGAAGAGTATGTTTCATCCAAAGTACTTGTGCACAACAAGCTCCGGCTGCTACATACTCCGCCTCGGCGGTTGAAAGGGCTACACTATTTTGCTTTTTGGAAGACCAAGACACAAGACAATTGCCCAAGAATTGGCAAGTGCCACTTGTGCTCTTCCTATCTACCCTACAACCGGCATAGTCGGCATCCGAATAACTAGTCATGGTAAATTGGTTAGTTTTCGGATACCACAAACCTAAATCAATTGTGCCCTTAAGATACCTAATTATGCGTTTTACCGCTATTAAGTGTGATTCCTTAGGACATGATTGAAAACGTGCACATAAACATACGGAAAACATTATATCCGGCCTACTAGCCGTAAGATAGAGTAAACTACCAATCATGCTACGAAATAATTTGATGTCTACTTCCTTACCTTGTTCATCCTTGTCAAGTTTCGTAGTGGTTGCCATGGGAGTCTTTTCTACTTTGGATCCTTCAAGCCCGAACCTCTTGATGAGTTCTTTGGTGTACTTGGCTTGGTTGATGAATGTCCCATCACTACGTTGCTTGATTTGAAGTCCAAGGAAGAAGTTGAGCTCTCCCATCATAGACATCTCGAATTCCTTTTTCATGCATGACTCAAAATTCTTGCAAAGTGAAACATTAGTAGATCCAAAAATAATGTCATCAACATAAATTTGAACTATGAGGATATCTAGATCTATATGTTTGGTAAATAATGTTTTATCAACTTTTCCTTTCTTAAAATCATTTGAAAGTAAAAATGAAGACAATCTTTCATACCAAGCCCTAGGGGCTTGTTTTAAACCATATAGTGCTTTATCTAATTTATAAACATAATTAGGGTGTGTAGGATCAACAAACCCGGGGGGTTGTTCAACATACACCTCCTCATCAATATAACCATTAAGAAAAGCACTATTTACATTCATTTGAAATAACTTAAAATCTTTAAATGAGGCATATGCTAAGGTCATCCGTATGGCTTCGAGCCGTGCTACGGGTGCAAAGGTTTCTTCAAAATCGATTCCCTCGATTTGAGTGTAACCTTGGGCAACTAACCTAGCCTTGTTTCTAACTACATTACCCGATTCATCCAACTTGTTCTTAAAGATCCATTTAGTGCCAATAGTTGGTCTATTTTGGGGCCTAGGAACAAGGTGCCAAACTTGGTTGCGCTCAAATTGATTGAGCTCCTCTTGCATAGCTAGCAACCAATATGAATCGGCCTCGGCCTCGAGGACATTTTTAGGTTCTATGTGTGAAATAAAAGCAAAATTACCACAAAAATCTTGAATCTTAGAGCGAGTGGTTACCCCTTTTGATACTTCACCTATGACGAGGTCCTTGGGATGATGAGGATTGAATCTCCAATCCTTTGGTAGTGGTTGAGAGGGCTCCTCTTCATTTGCTTGATGTTTATTTCCTTGATCCTCTTCCACTTTGGCTTCACTTCCATCACCATCCTTTGGCTTGTCTCCCATGGTAGAAGCATCCTCCAAGGTCACTTTCTCCAAGCCTTCATCTAAAGCATCAATTTCTACACAATTCTTAACAAACTTGTTAGATTCCTCAAATTTAACATGAATAGATTCCTCAATAGTCAAAGTTGACCTATTGAAGACTCTATAAGCCTTACTAGTATTTGAGTAACCTACAAAAATAGCCTCATATGCTTTTGCATCAAATTTTCCCAAATTAATATTTGTATTTAAAACAAAACATTTGCAACCAAACACTTTGAAATAAGAAACATTGGGTTTTCTAGAAAAATACATCTCATAAGAAGTCTTAGTAGTATTTTTACATAGGAAAACACGATTTGCAATGTAACATGAAGTATGAACGGCCTCGGCCCACAAATAATGTGGTAGACCATATTCATTTAACATTGTCCTAGCCATCTCTTGTAAAGTACGATTTTTCCGCTCAACTACTCCATTTTGTTGTGGAGTTCTAGGACAAGAAAGTTCATGTTTTATTCCATGTTCCTCACAAAAAGTGGTAAAGGGAAGGTTAATGAACTCACCTCCTCTATCACTTCTTATTTTAATTATTGAGGAGTCATTTTCCTTTTCAACTCTTTTCTTAAAGGCTTGAAAATGTGAAAAGGTTTGACTTTTATGTTCAAGAAAATAAACCCAAGTAAAACGCGAAAAATCATCTACTAAAACATAAGCAAATCTACTCCCACTTAAACTTTTGGTTTGAGTAGGGCCAAATAAATCCATGTGGATTAGCTCCAATGGACGTGATGACATGATATCCTTAATTGATTTGAATGAGGACTTAGTTTGTTTCCCAAATTGACATGCGTCACAAACTCGGTCCTTTTCAAAGTTCAATGAAGGAATACCCTTCACCATTTCCTTAGAGTTAAGCCTAGAAATATGGTCAAATGAAACGTGGCCTAATCTCCTATGCCACAACCAAGAGTCGTCATCGAGGGCTTTTAAACATGTTATATTACAAGACATATTTAACATATCAATCATATAAACATTGCTTTCACGAAAACCGAAAAATACACAAACATTAGAAGTTCTATCAATCACTTTACAAGAAACATTATCAAAAACAACATCAAAACCTTTATCACAAAGTTGACTAACACTCAAGAGATTATGCTTGAGGCCATCAACTAAAACTACATTTTCAATTAAAGGAGAGGTGCCAAGTTTTACATTACCAATACCGATGATTTTACCCTTGGCGTCATCTCCGAAGGTGACGGTGCCACCTTCATGATATCTTGATAGGGTTGCAAAGTTGTTGATGTCCCAAGTCATGTGTCTTGAGCAACCGCTATCAAGATACCATAAACCTCTACGTCTTTGAGCTTTGGAAAGTACCTACATCATTTAAAACAATAGTTGACTTTGGTACCCAAACTTTCTTGGGTCCTTGAAAGTTAGTGTTACGAACCCAAACATTATGATGTGATGCACTTAGTCTATCATAACAAAAATTAGCTAAGTGTCCTTTCCGTCCACAATGTGAACATGAGTACACTTTTCTATACATGAATGCATGGTGTGTATGTGAAGTGTGAGCATGCTTTGGGGGTTTACCATGATGCATAGGTTGTGTAGCATGTACATGAGCATGAGCATGAGCATGATGAATATTTTTCTTAGGAGCTTGTTTCTTAGGAAACATATTCTCCATCTTCTTCTTATCAAACTCACTACACTTTTTCAAAACAACATCTAATGAGTCTAATCTTTCCTTAAGCATGGCAATCTCATTAGAATCTACAAATGGGGTCTTTCCTTTACAAGCAATCTTATATTTTTCAAAATCATTTTTAGTGGAAACTAAAGAAGAATGCAAGTCATTATTTTCTTTAGAAAGATTTAACACTTGAATATTCAAAGATTCATTATCCTTTTTCATTTTCAAGTACTTTTTCTTCATGAAGTCATAATTTTGAGAAAGTTCTACAAATGCTTCTCCTAGCTCATCCATGGATAAATCATCATCAAGAAGAGTTGAGGGGGTTACCTTGCTTGTGCTCTCATTTGCCATGAAGCACATATTGGCGGTGTCGATCTCCTCCTCGGATTCACTTTCGTCATCCCATGTTGCTTTCATAGCCTTCTTCTTGTATGGCTTCTTGGATGAAGATGGCTTCACTTGGTCCGGACACTCCGCTACTATGTGTCCCGGCTTTTGGCAATTAAAGCAAATGATCTTCCTTTCTTCCTTGCCTCTTTGCCATCTCCTCCGTCCTTGGAACTTTGCCTTGTTGTACATCCTCCGGACGTTTTTGACTAGAAGTGAGAGCTCCTCGTCATCTTCTTCTTCATCATCTTCGTCGGAGTAAGTAGTATGACTTTTGAAGGCAATGGTCTTCTTTTTGGTAGGTGCCATGTCCTCCCTTGCCTTTCTCTCCATTTCATGGGTCTTCAAGTTCCCAATGAGTCCAATGAGCTCAATCTCATCTTTATTATTGAGTTCCTTCAATGTTGTAGCTTTCACTTCCCATGATGGAGGAAGAGCCCGGATGATCTTTCTCACCCTTTGATCATTGTTGATTTCTTCACCTAGAGAAGCAAGACCATTAGTAATCTTTGTAAACTTAGTAACCATATCATCTATGGTTTCATTCTCTTGCATGCAAAAATTTTCATATTGGGACCGAAGAAGGTCTATCTTGGCCCTCTTCACTTGTGATGTCCCCTCATGTGTTACTAGCAAATGGGTCCAAATCTCATAGGCGGATTTGCAATGGATGACTCTAGCTATGTCATCATCATTGAGGGCTTGTAGGAGTGCATAATGAGCCCTAGCATTGGCATCAAACTCCTTGGTCTCAATTTCGGACCAAGTAGATTCATCACCATCGGGGGCACTAAATTGTTTAGTCACGGCCTTTGCAACTCGGCTACCTAGAGATTGCAAGAAAACAGTCATCTTAACCTTCCATATGGGAAAGTTAAGTCCATCAAACTTAGAGGGTGTCTTAATACCATCGGCCATGTTTACTATGTGGAAATGAATGAAATGATTAGCAATATGAGGATCTCTCTAAGGTTGTTAAGCCAAATCCTAGAGTCCAAGCTCTGATACCAATTGAAATACACCTAGAGGGGGGGTGAATAGGTGTAATTGCTAATCTAATGCTCTTTTTAAATTTTACTTAAGTGAGTGATGCAACGATCTCTCAAAACACGACTAAGAGCCGAATACCCCTTGCGAGGTTCTGAACTCCTTCCTCCCAATTCCCCTTAAATGGGTTAGAGGTGCGCAATGCAACCGTGTTGTATTGAGGTGTGATCGAACAATTCCAAGTATGAAATGCGATGATGAAATGCACACAAGTAATATAGCAAGAAAAGTAAACAAGTAAGGATTGCACAAATAAGATGTTAGTTCTCAAGCAATAAATTGAAAGTAAGTAAAGCAAGAGAGAATTAGACAAGATGACACAAAAGCAATCGCAAACAAAGTGATTTGTTTCGAGGTTCGAGCCCGTAGCTCTAGTCCCCGCCTTCACCTCCGTGAAGGGTTTCCACTATCCCCTTAGGATCCCGTACAAGTTAGGCCTCCAAAGACCTCAAGCCCGTAGCTTCACCTTACAAAGAAACTCCACCGAGGAGCTTGTCTCCACAAGAACAAGAATTACAAATAGTGATCTTTAACTAGACCACAACACTCTTTTACAAACACTCTCACTCTTTTACAACTTCACCTATAGAAAGAATATGAAATTTTTGGCTCTATGAAGTGTGGTGAGAAAAGCTTCAGTTGTAGAGTGATATTAGAGATCAAACAACAACTGAAAAACCAATTTGAAAGAATGGAAATGAAAGCTTTAAACTATTTTTCTCTTTCTCTTGAAAACTATGAAAACTTGTATTTTTCTTGGTAAATAACTAAGGCCTATTTCCCACTATTTATAGAGAGAGAATAGGTTAAAAACTCTGATTTTTCCAGCTAATATCACCTGCAAAAGCACCCCAACAACCCTCTAAAAAGTCTGTTAAAACAGAAAATAAAACAGTTTTTCAGAACAGCCCAAAGAGGAAAGAGCCGTTGGAGGTGTTGCAGGCCTACCGGTCGACTGCCGGTCGACCGGGACCCTGCTGGCAAAAGAGCCGTTATGGCTCCGGTCGACTGCCAGTCGACCGATCGCAAGAAAGGAAACACAGTTTCCTTCTACCGGTCGACCGACCCAGTCGACCGGAAAGATACAGAGAGCAAACATCTAATTTCGGTCGACCGGTATGTAGGTCCGGTCGACCGACAGACATGCACAGCCTGTGCATGTCTGGGCACAGCAGCCGGTCGACTGGGCCGGTCGACCGGTCTGCCTGGAAAACTGTTTTTCTGGGCAGATTTTAAGATAGAAAATTTTGTATAAAATCTTTAAAAATCTGAAGCTAAGTTTTATGCTGAAAATAGTTTATATACATGTATTTAAACAAGTTTTGAAGATGTAAAGCTTTGGGTACATGTATGTATAAACTAAGGCATAAACCTAGAAATAAATATTTTGAAAACATAGAAACATATAAAACAAATGTGTGTGCAAATCCTAGAGCCAAATTTCACATATTCTATCTTTACAAAACTAAACTTACAAACTACAATGGTCTTCAAGACTTCAACTTGAGCTATCTTCTCTTGATCTTCAATATTGCAATTTGAGCCCAATTTGACTTGTCTTGAGTCCAATACACCTTCCTTTAGGGAAGAATTCATCTCTTTAATATATAAACCTGAAACACACTTAAACAACAATTTATATTAGTACAAATAACTAATATGTTTTGTAATCATCAAAATACACTAAACATGGGTTGATTGTAACCTTGGGCCAACAGTTTTCTCCACATAAGGAGAGATTTAAGGGGTCAGTTACCCCCCAAAATTCTCTATAAATAGCTATGAGAAGCTACAGAGAGAGTGTTCTGCTTTTTGGCTACGGACTTTTTGGATGCCTTAGAGAGTTCAAGAGAAGAAAAAGAGAGTATTTTCTTTAACTTGCTAAGTTCAAGTTTCAATCTTTTTGAGATTTCAGCCATTGCTTGAGGTTTCATACTTCATCAGTGAGCAATGCAAGAGAGTAAGAAGATTTGAAGTCAAGCTTCAGGTTCGGTCTGTCAATAGATAACAACATTCTGTTAATCTCACGTTAAGGTGGCCCACTTAACCTTGGTTAATTAATTGGATTCCTAATTAAGGTTAACTGATATTAAAGATGCCCATATTAAGTCACATTTATATAGTTTATATAATCTCTTGAGATATAAGGGTACCATGATGGATGGTTTTATTTCAAGGTTTTATTTGCAAATGTGTGACCCACTTTTCTCCTCCTGCAAAGAAAATACAAAACCTCTCCCTCATTTTGAGTACTCATCAGTAAAAGAAATTCTGAGAGTTTTGTGCAAAGAAAAGGAGACAGAGAGAAGCAGGTTATTTGCATTAGGGTTTGCAGGATCAAAGGAAGGAATCGAGGTCTTCTTCAACCTTCATCTATTCTTCACCAATGGCTTCAGGTATGGTGAATTAAATGTATTGTTTAATTGTGTATATTTAATTCCTTGAGATGTTTTGATTCTAGATCCATGCTTATATTATCCGCATAAAGTATTTTAATTCTTACATTTGGTATCAGAGCTTGTGTTTTAGAATCAATACATCTTGGATTAAGGATTATGGGAAATTAGGGTTTTTGATAACAGTTCAAAAATCAATTTTTGATCATTTTAATTGTAGAATTTGTAGAGGATTTAATAGCCCTAATATTATGTTCATATTCCTCTAATTATGCAATTAATAGGGATCAAAATTCAGGATTAAAAAACCCTAATTTTCCCTAATTTTGGATTAAGTCGTCGGAACAGGAACTGCCATTTGATAACTGTTTCGTCGACTATTAGTCGACTAGTCATATGTTATAGTCGACTAAGTCTTTTTCCCGAAAGTTGAGAACTCTCTGTTTCTAACAGGAGTCGACTTGTATTTTTGATTAGTCAACTAGTAAAGTGTATAGTCGACTAACCATTTTGCCAAGTCGACTAACATTTAACCGAGAGTTTGCCTTCCAACAGGAGTCGACTAATAATATGTGAAGTCGACTGATAAAATTTGTAGTCGACTAATTATATGGGTATAGTCGACTAACTTTTCCTTGCCCTAGTCGACTAGACCTAAATGTATAGTCGACTTGACTTGACCCAAGTCGACTAGTCTTTCCTTGTAGTCGACTAATGGTTGTTTATAATCAATCATTAAAGTATGTTACACATTAAAATTGTTGTGTTAATATTGATTGATGTTGGTCAAGTAATGTATTGAAGTATTATGGCATTACTCAAATAAAAGGATTAGAGAATATTATTGGTTAGTTTGTATTCATATGGCTTATTGATTTAGTAGTTGCCAAAGTGACCTATGTTAGTAAACCTTATGAATATACAACTACATAAAAGACTTGTCAATGAGGATGACATAAAAGACAATAATATTCTCGATGGCGGTTCTAGTTAGGAGATTGGGACTGGCCCAAAGGAAAGTCTCTTTCAAATAATTATGAACCGGAGTAGGATAGTGTAATTTATGTAACTTAGTGGTGTAGAATTGGATACCCAAAGGTAATATGACTTACTATCTAAGTAACATAAATTATATTAGACCTACATAGGTGATAAAAGGTCTCACCTAAAGAGTGAACACTAGATATGCTTAGATTTCGCCCAAAGGAGAAATCAAAGTGATATCAATAGTTCATCTTCATTAAATTTAAAGCTTTTTGCATTGATTCGAGGCATTAATGTGAGCTACGTCCTATTTTGTTTCAGTGAACGTCCCCACTTCCCTTCACACTCATGCAACTAGCATTCCAGCCCTGGATGGTACAAACTTCTCAGAGTGGTTTGAACATATCCAATTTACACTGGGTGTTCTGGACCTAGACATGGCTCTTTTAGTAGAGAAACCTGACGAAGTGACTGCTGAAAGTACAGCAGAACAGGTTAGCCATGTCAAAGCTTGAGAAAGGTCGAATAGACTCAGTCTCATGTTCATCAAGATGATCATAGCCAATAACATCAAGACTTCACTCCCACATACTAATAAGGCATCTGAACTATTAACTGCTGTTAAAGACCGATTTAAGTCTGCAGATAAGTCATTAGCTGGCACCCTTATGGCTGAACTGACTACCATGAAATATGATGGTAGTAGAGGAGTTCAACAACACATCCTTAACATGACTGATAAGGCTGCCAAGTTAGGTACACTGGGAATGAAAGTGGATGAATCCTTCTTGGTACAGTTCATCCTCAACTCACTTCCTTCTCAGTTCGGGCCATTCAAGATTCATTACAATACACATAAGGATAAGTGGAATCTGAATGAGCTGACTGGTATGTGTGTACAAGAGGAAGTGAGGCTGAGGCAAGAAGGACATCACTCAGTATTGGCAGTGTCTCAAGGGGCTATCCATAAGAAAGGTAAATATGGAAGAGGTAAGAGGTTTCCACCAAGGAAAGGGTATGAACCTGGGGAAGGTAGCCAGGGTCATGGAAAGACTTTCACTGTCAAATGCTACTTCTGTGGCAGAAAAGGACATGTGAAGAAGGACTGCAACAAGAAGAAAGCTTGGTTCGAAAAGAAAGGTATGAATCTTTCTTTTGTATGTTATGAATCAAATCTTGCTGAAGTTCCTTCTAATATTTGGTGGATTGACTCTGGAGCCACAACTCACATAACTAATTCAATGCAGGGATTCCTTACAACCCGGAAACCGAAGGAAAGTGAGAGATTTGTCTTTATGGGGAACCGTCTCAAAATGGAGGTCGAGGCTGTTGGTACTTACCGACTACTCTTAGAGACGGGTCATCAGATGAATCTTGAAGATACTTTTTATGTACCTTCGATTTCTAGGAACTTAATGTCATTATCCAAATTAGATATTGTTGGATATTCTGTTTTATTCAGTTGTGGAAAACTCAGTTTAATGTATAATTCAATGTCGGTTGGACATGGAATTTTATGTGATGGTTTATATAAAATTTCATTGAATGATGAGTTTGCACAATCTCTTTTATCTCTGCATTCGAATGTTGGTATTAAACGTGGCTTAATTAATGAAAATTCCTCTATCTTGTGGCATAGACGACTGGGGCATATCTCCAGGGATAGAATTGAAAGATTAGTGAAGAATGGGATTTTGAATAACCTAGACTTCACTGATTTTGGTGTGTGTGTGTGGATTGCATAAAAGGAAAGCAAACCAAACACACTAAGAAAGGTGCCACAAGAAGTAAAGAGCTTCTTGAAATAATTCATACAGATATTTGCGGACCACTCTCCATTCCATGTTTTATGGGAGAGAGATACTTCATCACCTTTATAGATGATCTGTCACGTTATGGTTATGTATATCTAATTCATGAAAAGTCTCAGGCTGTTGACATCCTTGAGGTGTTCATTACAGAAGTCGAGAGACAATTAGATAGAAAAGTTAAAATCATAAGATCAGATCGAGGTGGTGAATTTTATGGTAGATATGATGAGTCAGGACAACATCCTGGCCCATTTGCCAAATTTCTAGAAAAGCATGGTATTTGTGCTCAATACACAATGCCAGGTACGCCTCAGCAGAATGGTGTTGCTGAAAGACGAAACCGAACACTTATGGATATGGTTAGGAGCATGATGAGCTTCTCTAATGTACCTAATTCATTATGGAATGAAGCCTTAAAGACTGCTATGTATATCTTGAACAGGGTTCCTAGTAAGGCAGTCCCAACAACTCCTTTCGAGTTGTGGACTGGTAGGAAACCTAGTTTAAGACATTTACATGTTTGGGGTTGCCCAGCAGAGGCTAGAATTTATAATCCACAAGAAAAGAAATTAGACTCAAGAACAATATCTGGGTATTTCATTGGTTATCCAGATAAGTCTAAGGGGTACAAATTTTATTGCCCTAACCATAGTACAAGAATTGTTGAAACTGGTAATGCCAGATTCCTTGAGAATGGCGAAATTAGTGGGAGTGATGAACCAAGAAAGATAGATCTTGAGGTGGTAAAGGTAAATATCCCAATACCCTTTCCTTCAAGAGAAATTGTTGTCCCTCAGCTTGATCATCAAGTTGAGATACCAGAACAACATAATGATATTAGTTCACCACTCCATGAGTATATCGCCATTGAAAATGTAGTAGAACCACCACAACCGGCAGCTTTGAGAAGATCTCAAGGGAAAAAGATCTGCCATTTCAGATGATTATGTGGTGTATCTACAGGAATCTGATTATGATATTGGGATAAATAAAGATCCAGTTTCATTTTCACAAGCCATAGAATGCAATGATTCTAGTAAATGGGTTGATGCTATGAATGAAGAGTTGAAATCTATGGACCATAACAAAGTCTGGGATCTCGTCGAATTGCCTAATAACTGTAAGAAAGTCGGGTGTAAATGGGTCTTTAAGACCAAGCGCGACTCCAAAGGCAATATCGAACGATATAAGGCCAGACTTGTGGCTAAAGGTTTCACTCAGAAGGAAGGCATTGATTATAGAGAAACCTTCTCTCCAGTATCAAAGAAGGACTCTCTTAGAATCATTATGGCCCTTGTAGCTCATTATGATTTGGAGTTACATCAAATGGATGTGAAAATAGCTTTTCTGAATGGAGATTTGGATGAGGTAATTTACATGGAGCAACCTGAAGGGTTCGCAAAGAAAGGAAAAGAACACTTGGCTTGCAAATTAAAGAAATCCATATACGGACTTAAACAAGCTTCCAGGCAATGGTATATAAAGTTTAATGATACCATTACCTTTTTCGGATTTACAGAAAACACTGTTGATCAGTGTATATATCTAAAGATTAGTGGAAGCAAGTTTATTTTTCTGGTTCTGTATGTGGATGATATCTTGTTAGCCAGTAGTGATATTGTATTACTGTATGAAACTAAAAGCTATCTTACCAAGAACTTTCAGATGGTTGATATGGGTGAGGCAACTTATGTTATTGGCATAAAGATCTTCAGGGATAGATCTCGAGGATTGCTAGGATTGTCTCAGAAAGGGTATATCAATCGAGTCTTGGAAAGATTTCATATGGAATTGTGTTCAGTCAGTCCTGCACCCATTCAGAAGGGTGACACATTAAGTGGGAGCCAGTGTCCCAGAAATGACTTAGAAAAGGGTCAAATGCAGAAAGTTTCATATGCGTCAGCAGTTAGGAGCTTGATGTATGCACACACTTGTACCAGGCCAGATATCAGTTTTGCTGTTGGGATGTTGGGAAGATACCAGAGCAATCCAGGAATGGAGCACTGGAAGTTGGCTAAGAAGGTAATGCGGCATCTTCAAGGGACGAAGGACCATATGCTCACATATAGGAGATCAGATCAGTTGGAAGTGATAGGCTATTCGGACTCAGATTTTGCTGGTTGCCCAGATAGCAGGAAGTCTACTTCAGGCTTCATATTCATGCTAGCAGGTGGGGCAATCTCGTGGAAGAGTGTAAAGCAGTCTATCACTGCTTCATCCACGATGGAGGCTGAGTTCATAGCTTGTTTTGAAGCCTCGAATCATGCATTATGGTTACGGAATTTTATCTCAGCACTTGGTGTAGTTGACTCTATTGCTAGGCCGCTGAAAATATATTGTGACAATACAGCAGCCGTTTTCTTCTCTAAGAATGGAAAGTACTCTAATGGTTCCAGACACATGGAACTTAGGTACTTGGTGGTTAGAGAAAGAGTTCAGAAACAGAAGGTGTCAATTGAAAGTATAAGTACCACTTTAATGGTTGCTGATCCAATGACCAAGGGATTGCCTCTAAAGACATTCAAGGAACATGTTGTTAGAATGGGTCTTTTGAGCAATCTGTAAATGTATGTTTTGGTACTTGTATAATTGACAATATTGCGCAATAAAAGTTTGTTTCTGTGTTTCCTGTTATCCAATTATGTGTGCACATATTATGTATGGATGTTTGTTAAACAGGAAATGTCTTTACAAGACAATTACAGGGGTCATTTTGGTTATGGACTCAATTAGTAAGGGTTATCAATGTTGTGGTACATAGAAGGGAGTATGACGTGGATGTTGTATAACCGCTATGACTCGCATTGGTGGTCCAAGCTAATTGCAGTATTACAGTATTTCATATTTGGGCTTATCAGTTGTTGTTTTTAAAATTCGTGATCACGTATCAAGGTTTTTCAGTATGGAATCCAATGGAGTCAAAATGTTTTGAAAATGAGTCTTTTCTTTTATTTGTTTTCTAAAATTTTAACCTAATCGGTTAGTGGTCCAAGTGGGAGAATGTTAATCTCACGTTAAGGTGGCCCACTTAACCTTGGTTAATTAATTGGATTCCTAATTAAGGTTAACTGATATTAAAGATGCCCATATTAAGTCACATTTATATAGTTTATATAATCTCTTGAGATATAAGGGTACCATGATGGATGGTTTTATTTCAAGGGTTTATTTGCAAATGTGTGACCCACTTTTCTCCTCCTGCAAAGAAAATACAAAACCTCTCCCTCATTTTGAGTACCCATCAGTAAAAGAAATTCTGAGAGTTTTGTGCAAAGAAAAGGAGATAGAGAGAAGCAGGTTATTTGCATTAGGGTTTGCAGGATCAAAGGAAGGAATCGAGGTCTTCTTCAACCTTCATCTATTCTTCACCAATGGCTTCAGGTATGGTGAATTAAATGTATTGTTTAATTGTGTATATTTAATTCCTTGAGATGTTTTGATTCTAGATCCATGCTTATATTATCCGCATAAAGTATTTTAATTCTTACACATTCACTCTCCACTACTGCATCAAGAACCCGACATTAAATAAAGGGGATATCCACTCAAAACTCTTCTCTTTTTTGTAATCGGATTCGATCCGTTGTAAATTTTTATCCACTCAAAGAATTTTACTTCGAATTTCTGACCAAATAAAAGATGACGACTCCGCTGTGGACTGCTTTTTTCTAACGATCAGATGGCTGTAGCCCAAATCGACCTCAAGCTTCTCGGATCATCTGTCGAATCGCTCGTCATCGAATTCGACCAAGAGAAGTTCGAACAAGTTCTCTCCTCGGGCTTCATTATCCCCAAGGCAACACGACAGTACCTAGGGGTGCCACCGGATACGGATTATCCGCAGATATCTGCATCCGAATCCGCCTCCAATCCGGATACGGATATTATTTTTTCACATCGGTCAATATTCGTATTCGTATCCAAAAGGTAGGTGCGGATACAGATATGGTTAACGTAATATCTTATTCGTATCCGATCCGATATCCGAATGTTGCGTGCTTCATAATGATATCGGTATGGAGGAGACTGAAATAAGGCATTAAATTTTGATATTTTGAGTTGGTGAAAAAGTAATAGTGAAAAGTATTCGATTCTTGCAAGAGTACCACACGATATTTTAAGTATTTCGACATCAACCATGGCACCCGAATCAGCATTTAGCACCGGAGGACGTGTAATTTATTGTTATAGAAGTTGAATGACAATGAATATGATGAATGTATTGATATGTACACAATAATATCATAGTATGTATCACATTTAATATTGTAGTAGATGAGATAAAAAGTAATATAAGTATTTCTGTTTAATTTATCTTTAACTATATCCATTTTTTACATATCTGATTAGTATCCGCATCCGATCCGCTAATATCCGATTTATATCTGATATCTGATTTTGGCGGATACGGATATCATTTTTTCACATCCGCCAATATCCGTATCCGTATTCATATCCGAAAGTTGGGTGCGGATATGAATATGGTAAAAGATAATATCCGATCAGTATCCGATCCGATGGCACCCCTAGCAGTACCACAAAATCTCTTCGGAGACTTGCTCTCTTCCCTCGTCGAAGGCTTCTCAAAGAAAAACTTCTATGGAAGTCAACCATGCGTTTTTCAGCAAAGCAAACGGTCCAAACTATCTAGAGGTTCGCGCAACCTCCTCTGGAGCCAACATGGTTCATGATGAAGTCTCTCAGGAAACCCGCAAGACTGATGTTTTGGCTCAATAACAATTCCTCGGCAGATATCAATCTTTCCGTCAAGCCTCTCGCAAGGCTCAACTAAGCGACCAGGACGCGAGTCTCATGGTTCGCTTTGATACTAAGTATGCTCAGTTTACAGGGATTTCGCAATAACTTATTCGAGCCAAACGGATTTCTGATCGTCGACGAAGGCGTCAAGCTCGACGATATCAAACAAAGGCTGAAAGCAACACTGTCTACACCAAACGCAATGCTCGCGTTCAAATGCAGCAACGCGACATTCCCATTCAACACGATGCTCGCGTTCAGATACAAAAACACGACAGTTGTAAACTGTACATTTCTGCTCCAACACGCGAGGTTCGCGTTCAACTTCCTTCTGATCCAAAATGTGACACCCGCATTTAGATCCAAAAATGTGATGTTTACGTTCAAACGCAGCTCCACGTCTCTGCTCTAAAATGCGAGACTCGTACTCAACACGTGGCACTCTAGAACGTGACCTCCGCATTTCACTTTAGAAACACGAGACTCACGTTCAGATACTGGGAGATCCCAATTATCGTGAGTCCGGAGTTAGTTCCACACCAGGTCCCACTGCAGACCTATGAGACTACCTGACTCATAAGCAGAGTGTCCATCAAATCACTCCTCAATGCTGCTATGAGCGGGTCATCTCAACAATTCTCTCTAAGTGCAAATGTGTCTCTAATACGAGCAAACCGTCAATCTTCAATCGGTTATCAGCGGCTTCAACCTCTAGTTCAGCCAAGAGATGGCGATCTCGCAAAACGAAGTCATTCTCTGACGTTGAGTACCCGGAAGTGACTTCCAACATGATGGGTCTGAGTGCCACTCCAAGTAAATCGAAGGAGAAGCAGCTTGCTCTAAATTCTGAAGAGTCAGATGTTGAACGTTCCTCAGGCTCGAAAGAAATATTAATCGAGCCTGAAGGAATCTATCAACATACTCGAATCTGAACTAGAGCAATTGCCCCCAGTACAATCTCCTGGCTAGAGGAATTGACATAAATGATGAGCATTCTACCATTGCAGAGTCTCAGTTGTCCAACTCTTACATGGAAAAGGAGGCATTCACATATATGGCCAATACTCCAGAAGAGATGGCCAGAAGATTTGAAGAGCATTCTCCGGTGCAGAGAGAGCAACAAGATATGATTTGAGTCCAACAAGAGTCTATCAACGACCTCAAGAAGACGATAGCTCTCTTTCTTGACAAGAAAAAGTCGAAAGGTTCTAAGACCGGCGCTTCTTCCAATAAGAGCAAGAGAAAATAGGAGGAGGGTGAAAGCTCTACTTCTGAGAAAACTGAGAGTGAGGACAATTTCAATTCTAAACCCCCTAAATCTTCATCTGAGGAGGAAAGAGACTCAGAAAATGGAGACAGTCACTCCAGAAGGATGAACAAACTTGAAAAAAGCCTAGAAGCCATTCCAAATCAAAGCCTATACCCGATCGAGTGGGATATTGTTCCATTTCTTCCCAAGTTCAAGGCACCTTATAGACCTTTGGCGGCAAAGGTTCTCCGAACCAGCACATATACTACTTCAAGTCCCAGACTGGGAATGTAGTATCAAATGCTATTCTGGCTCATTTATTTATCTCACTCTCAAGGAGGCTGCCTTTGAATGGTACATGAAGCTTCCTGCGGCTCCATCAAGAACTGGGCTGATCTGGAGAAGCTCTTCCTAGCCCACTTCTTTGAAGACAACACTGAAGTGTTCGCCCCCACTCTCCTTGCCACAAAGCAGAAGAAAGGAGAGTCAATTAAAGCGTTTGTGGAAAGATTTCAGAATATGAAACTTCATTGTCTGAGTGGTATGATGCAGTCTACACTGGTAGAGACTTGCCACCATAATTTGCAAATCACACTCTTAATTCAAATAGGAGTGGCTGAATATTGCACTTGGAAGCAACTGGTGTTACAAGGTGAACAAGCCAAAGAGATCGTCACGAGAGTCAAGGCTGAAGAAAAAGAAGATAAGCGTAGACCGAAAAAGTCAACGAGGCGCATGCCAGAGCAATTTTTTCAATAAAAAAAAAGATACTCTGACAACAGAGACCAAATCTCCTTACAAGCCTCAATCAGCTAGAGGAGGTAACTCTTCAAGCCAGATGCACGCAAATAAGCAATACTCGTTCAAGGATGAGCATGTCGTCCCCTGTTCAAGTTGCTTAAGAAGAGCAACAAGATCAAGCTGCCAGAGAGGCGGGGAAGACGAATGATCCTAACTACTGTTTATATTACAGGATACTGGGACATCCTACCAAGAGCTGTTACATCTTCAAAGATATTCTTTAGGCACTGATTGATGCAGAGTGCTCAAACTCTTCCCTGAGAAAAGAAGGTAACCACCAATATGACATCCCTTCAATTTGGCAAAGATCTCCTGCCAGCGCCAACCAGAGTGGTTTCCATCCCGAAAGAGAAAATAAGAGTGATTGATACTGATCCCCACAACAAGAAGGAAAAGGGTCTTGTCTCTGTCCCTGCTCTTCACGGAGAAATAATGTGGGTTCATCCCGATATTATTGAAAATCAGGAATGGACAACTGTCACTAATAGAAAGTCTAAGGGGAAAGCGAAAGTATCTTCTTGTAATATGGTATGCGCTTCCTCAAGAGAAGTCGAGATGGATGTCACCTCTCTTACTGATTCAGAAGAAGAGAAAATTATTCTCGCTGCAGAACATGATGCTCCTCCTGTGGCTGGAACCCGATATGGCCAGCAGTACTTAAAAAAGTATGATGAAGCAGTGGCGAGCTCCTTCAAGCCAACCAAGGAGGCAACAAAATAATCCATGAAGCAACCCATAGATATGTAGAAAGAGCTTCAGTATGCCGAACCTCTCCAAATAGACAATTCGAAAAGACCATTAACTCCTTTTTGCTTTGATGTCTTGGCTCATCTAGTCAACATCCTGGCCAGGATCACTTTTTACGAGTTCCTACGATTATCCAAGTCGACAAGAGAAGCTTTTGAGAAGCTCTAGCCAACGCAGTGGCTTTTATAGCCTAAATTCCAGGACATGAGGAGGAAGACGACAGACACTGTCTCCAAACTTTCAAGCATTTCTCTTGCATTACGTTCATTTCGGATGATATGCAGATTAAATGAAAGCATGATAGACCCCTATATTATACAAGGTATCGAATCATCTGAAATGAGCCACATTCTGGTTGATTCAGGGTTTACGTTGAGCATTATTCCCCGCAAAGTGATGCAACACTTAGGGATCCTCACTCATCGACTGAGCGCCACCCAAACTACCATCTATGATTTCAACGCTAATGGTATATGCCTGATGGAAAAGGTTAAGCTCAAATGCCAAATCAAAAACTTGAGGTCTGAGGTGACGTGTTACATCATTGATGCTGATACATTTTATAATTTATTACTGGGACGACCATCGATTCATCGGAACTCCATCCTCCAATCCACCCTTCATCAGGTGATGAAATATGTTGATGAAAAAGGAGAAATGAAAACATTGATTATTGAAAAGCATCCGTTCAAGGGGCAGAGAACTACTTCACATACTTCCTCCTTTACCAAGATTCTCTCGAGATTGTTGAGAGAATCCCTCTCCAGAAGACCCTCAATCTGGCAACAAAGCTAATACTGAGCCATAACCAGAAGAAGAGTGTCTTTAGGAAATAAATCACTTGTAACGAGCATTGATAAACTCGATTTTAATAACACTGCTAATGTTGAAGGTGAGTGGTCTATTAACGAGAATTTAGATTTGGCTTATCTATATGTGTTAGCTTCTGATTCTGTACCGTCAGACTTTATTATTGACATAAATAGTGACCTTTTGTCTACAACAGATGCCCTGACATCATTGTACACACCAATAAGATCGTCCTTTATAGTGCATGAAAAAACTAGTGATGCGCAAGAAGCCTTCTTTGAAGTGCCAGCCAAACAAGGGTCAGAAGTTTATCCTATTTGGAAAATTCAGATCTGAGCCAATGACTAGCGAAAGTTCAGAGGACAGTTTCGAGTCCCCTTATTCTCTGATAACGGGTAAAATTCATACCATATGAAGAAGAAGATGGGATATGACTGTTGGCCCAAAGGCCCATCACTCTAGTTTTGATGATAATCAACTCATATAGTTATAGTATTAATGATCTTGTGTTTATTTAGTCTCAGATTCATGATCAAGATCTTAGTAGGCGTGTCGCTTTAACAAAGGATTTAAAGTCAAGTTTTGGAGCTAGCACGGTTTGATTCAAGAGCTTGTGCATAAAGACCACATCAAGTACTCAAGAGGAGTCTAGCTCTATGGATCGTGTTTGGACCAAGTCAAGAAGATGAGAAGACTTCCAGTGAAGACTTCAAGAAGATGAAGACTTGTGTCTAGGTTTGTTTTATAAGATTTTGTTTTTAGTTAAAATGTAAAGGATAGAATAGTTGGTGGATTGCTCAAGTACATATACACACACACTCTTGATAGTTTTGTTTTTACAAAAGATTTTCTATTTTAGAAAATACATGTTTGATTTTTGGTATCCTAGTTTATATGTTTTATCCAAAATCATGTTTAGTGCTTAATGTCAAAAACATAAATATTTCACCATGTTTGTGTAGTGGATCATATCCATACACTCTATACTTTAAAAGAGTTTAAATATCTTGTTTTTGTTTCTAGTGAAGTTTGGAAAACAAGTTTGGAAAAATCAAGTTTTGGAAAATACTGTTTTTCATTTGAGCCAATTTTTTCATATTACAAAAATAGTCCAAATCATTTGTAACATGCCTTGATTTTGTGCAAGCATGTTTGTTTATCAAAGTATATTGGTAAAACTATTTTTGTAGATTTTTAGTAATTTTATGGGATTTTATTTGAGCCAAAATGACCAAGTTTTTCTTTCCCTAAAATCCCTGACCTGGCTTCAGCCGGTCGATCGGGCCGGTCGACCGCGCGACGTGCACAGACGTGCACGAGTCTGGCTGGAAGGCCGGTCGACCGCCAGAGAGCTTCTGCTCTCTGAAAAACCCAGGTCGACCGAGCGGTCGACCGACAGAGAATCTGTTCTCTGTTCCAGAGGCTCGGTCGACCGGGCCGGTCGACCGAAGCCCCAACGGTCGGATTTCTGACCGTTGGCGGTCGGCCGGCCGATTGACCGACAGCTCTGTCATACCCCTAACGGCTAGTTTTTTTTAGCTCTATAAATTGGGACATTTGGGGACTGTTTTGATTAAGATTTTAAGAGAGTTTTTGAGCCAGTTTTTCCTATCCTTTCAAGAGGTTTTCTCCACATATTTGAGAGCAAATATTTCCAATCAAAAGGAGAGTTTTATCAAGAGTATTTAAAAGTGATTTTCTTGAGTTTTTCCTCCACCATTCTCATCCTTGTTTTTCTCACAAACACTTGAGCAATTCATAGACATATTCATCCTATAGGAGTGTTGTAGTGAGATTGGTTTTAGGTGATCAAAATGTTGTGATCACCAAAGACCTCTTTCTTTGTTCTTTGGGAGGCGGACGGTTGTGTTCGCGAGTGTTTCGAGTTCGTGTGTGAACTCTGTGTTTGAGGTGCGGCCTCGGCGAGCTAGAGAGCTTGCAGTGTGTACGGACTAGAGAGTTCAAGAGCTTGTAGGTGTTGCGGCACCGAGAGATCCGGGGGATCGATTATAGTGGAAATCCTTCGTGTGTCAAAGGCGGGGATGTAGAGCAAGGGTGCTCGAACCTCGAAATATATCCCTTGTGTTTGCGATTGCTCACTCTCTCTCTCTGTCTCTCGTTTATATCTTGCATGCTATTATTGTCATTACACTTATATGCTTGATATATTGTGTGCTCATATTGTATATGCTTGGGTTTGTTTGCTAACACTTGTATTTAACCAAGAGAGCCAACGCGGCACCTCAACTCTTATTTAGAGGAATCTTGAGGAGTTTGTCCAGAGCCCTTCACGGGGAATTCGGCAACACTCTTGTGTTATACGTGGTGTTTAGTGTAAGAAGTTTAGTTTAGGTTATATAAGTTTTTAATTCCGCATTTAGTGACCATTAGATTAGTCATCACCTATTCACCCCCCCTCTAGGTGATTTACAATGACCTTACCAAAAGTTCTGACTTAAACTTTGGTAAAAGAAGACGAACAGTAGTCCGATCTTTCGTACCAAAGGGGAAAGTCCCTGACTACTATCACAAAACTCGAAGGGGGTTAGGCTATGTGTCAACTCTAGTCTCATCAGATCCTAAATCTAAAAAGTGGGACCATCATGGCCACTCATCAGGGACATGGTTTCAACCAGTCATCTGGAAGATGAAGATATACATGAAGCTGAAGAAATGATCCAGTCAGACACCAGTTCCTTGATTAAATACTTGAATACCCTTTGGGACATATGCTTCGAACAGCGTGAACCACCCACAGAGGATAAAGTAGCTCAGATAAATCTCAGAGATGAGGCTAATCTCAAGCCTATCTTCATAGGCGAAAGTTTATCGCCTTCTAAGAAAGAAGACCTGATACATCTTATATGAGAGTATATAGATGTCTTTACTTGAAATTATGATGACATACATGGACTCGATCCTCAAGTAGCCATGCATCACCTCAACATCAACCCGGATGCGAAGCCAGTCAAGAAACAACAACGACAGTTTTGTCTAGAGAACACAGAAACAATCGAATCAGAAGTCAAAAAGCTCATAGACTCTAATTTCATCAGGGAGGAGCAACATCCTGACCAGGTTGCAAATATCGTTCCTATCCTAAGAAGAACGAGAATATATTGACTTTTGCGATCTGAACGTTGCTTGTGCCAAAGATGAGTTATTGCTTCTGATTACGAATGTCATGATTGACAATACGTGCGGATTCGAGAAGATGTCCTTCATGGATGGCTTTTCAGGGTATAATCAAATTAAGATGTATCCTGAAGACAAGAAGCATACATTATTCAAAACGTCATTAGGAGTATACTACTATATTGTAATGCCCATTGACTTGAAGAATGCAGGTGCGACATATCAACGCGCCATGAATACGATCTTCCACGAGCATATACGCAAAACTGTGAAATGTCACGTAGACAATACTGAAGTGAAGAGCCGCGACAACGGCAATCACTTAGCATATCTGAAAAAAGTATTCGATATTATGTGGGTACATCAACTGAAGGTGAACTAAACTAAGTCCTTCTTGGGGATGGCCAATGGCAAATTTCTTGGGTTTATTGCAACATCCAAAGGAATTCACCTCGATCCGGAGAAAATCCGCGATATCCAGGAGATGCAACTTCCAAGAAATCAAAAAGAACTTGAGGATTGCAGGGATGATTGGCTTACATCTAAAGATTCATATCAAATCTCTCAGGACGTTGCCAACCTTTCACCAAGTTAAAAAAGAAGAGAGTCTCATTCATTTGGGATAGTACTTGCCAGCAAACGTTTAAGAAAATCAAGCAAAACCTCAGGCATGCACCGATTCATGCAGCTCCAGTATCAAGGAAACCCTTCCTGATATATGTTAGCGCTATGGATCATTCTTTGGGAGCTCAACTAGCCCAAAATAATGATCAGGAACATGAGCAAGTAATCTACTACCTTAGCAGAATCATGATCGGGGTTGAACATCGATGCAACTCGATCGAAAGGAGTGTTTCTCTATAGTCTTCATCATCCAAAAGATGCGACACCATCTGGTGGACCAGCTCATCCATGTCATCTCCAAAGTTAATCCTCTGAGATTGCTCAAGACGAAATGCTTCATAGCTAAATGGTCGGTTGGCGAAGTGAGTTATATTGCTCTCGCAATATGAGATATGATTCCTACCACAGAAAGTCATGAAAGGATAAGAGGTGACAAATTTCTTGGCTGAACATCCAGATCTAAGAATAACCAAACTTTATGAAGATCTCCCAACGAGGTCGTTGATGTTTGCATGACCCAAACATCCTTCAAAGAACATGTCTGGAAACTATTCTTTGATGGCGCATCAAGGATGGGTCCTAAAGGAAACACTATAGTAGCAGTGGGGGTAGTTTTTGTGTCTCCACAAAACTATGTGATTCCTCATACATTTTCGCTAGTTGAGCTGTGTTTCAATAATGTAGAGGAATATAATGCTCTATTAATCAGAATTCAACTTGCAAAAGAGATTAGTATCAAGCATCTTGAAGCATACGGTGATTCAAAACTCATCATCAATCAGGTCTGCGGAGAGTACGAAGTCTGACATGAAGACTTCATGCCTTACCACAATGCAACCATCAATATGGTGAAGAAGCTCAAAAGCTTCTACATCAACTATGTACCTCACCAACAGAATACATATACATATGTATTGATGTCCCTCGTCGCTTCACTAGCTCTTCCAGTCAAAGCGACAGAGAAAGTACTTGTTCATAGTGAAAGTACACCTAGAGGGGGTGAATAGGTGTAAGGCTAATCTATGACAGATAATGTGAAATTTAAAAACCAAATTGTAAACACTTAGTGTAATCAAAGAGTATAGACGAATTTCCGGTAAAGGGCTCTGGACTAACTCTCTTGATTCCTCTGAATAAGAGTTGAGGTGCTATATGAAACTCTCTTGGTTAACACAAGTATGACACACAAACAGACCAAGCATGTATATAATATGAACAACATGAATCAATGCACAATGTAAGAGAGAGTTAGAGAAAAGTGGATCAAATGCAAACACACTAATATATTTCGAGGTTCGAGCACACAGCTCTACGTCTCCGCCTTCACACAGAAGAATTTTCACTAACTCGTGCACACAGGACTTCCCATATAGGGAACCTCCACTGAGGATTTGGGCAAATGCAATTTAGGAGTACACAACTCCTCTCTCAAATACAGCCTCTCACTAGAGGTAAGGCACAACTCAAAAACACCTCTACACTTAGAGGGCTAGGCACTTAGCAAAACAAAGATCAACCTCTCACTAGAGGGATAAGGCTCAAAGCCACTCAAACACAATCACCTCACACTTGAGGGATTCCAACACAATCTCCACCTCTCACTAGAGGGATACAAACACCACTTCCACAATCACCTCTCACTAGTGGGATACCAATACTATCACCTCTCACTAGAGGGATATCACAATGAATGGAAGGTACTAACACTTGGTGGTCTCTCTCAATCACAAACCAATTCTTTCTCACAAAACAAGATCCTAATAGATAGGATAGATAGATAAGCTCAAGTGTGAGAAACAAAAATGTTTGGAAATGAAAACAATAAAGAAAAATACTTGAAAAAATCACAAGATAGATGTTGAAATAAAGATCAAAAACCAATTCCCAAATACTCTCTTTTTCTTTGAATTTCTAACACTTTAAAACAAATAAAGATTGATCTTTTAAACCCAAAAACTCTTTTAAAAACTTGCTGTTAAACACTTATAAAGGTGAAAAAAATTGCTCTATAAAAACTTGTTTAAAAATAAACTCAAATGGGGGTATTTATAGCCCCATATGAAATCTACCCGTTGGCAGCTGGAAAGGGCTGAAATGCCCTTCCGGTCGACAGGGCGGTCGACCGACCAACGGTCATATTTTTGACCGTTGAGCCCACCGGTCGACCGCTCGATCGACCGAGACTGGATACGGGGAGCAGAGCTCTCTGCCGGTCGACCGACCCAATCGAACGGGGCCATTTTTAGAGAGCAGAGCTCTCTGGACGGTCGATCGACCCGGTCGACCGGCCCACCAGCTCAAGCTGGTGTGCACGTTTGTGCACGTCGGTCGACCGCACCGGTCGACCGACTACTGCTACGGTCGACCGGTCCGGTGGACCGGCAGACAGCCAGTCTAGCCATTATAGGACTTAAAAACTTATGTTTTTATCTTTAATTAATTCCCATAAAATCACATAAATTTCACAAAAATTAGTTCTTATTATATCTTTGAAATGCAAATATGTGTGATAAAAATTCAATACATATTTCAAACAATTTGAACTATTTTTGTGAGATTGAAAATTGACCTTAAACCAAAATTCGTATTTTCTAAAACTTGAATTTTTGAAATGGAAAATCGTTTTCTCCAAAACTCATGTAAATATAAAAACATGATATTGAAACAACTTTGAAGCATTATGCATATAGAATACATGAAATATAGTATATCTATGTTTTTGACTTAAAAACTAAGATCAGTTAAACCGAAAATCAAAAATCAATAAACATGAAACTTGTGTATGTATTGTGAACTTGAGCATATCACGCTATCTAATCTTTATAATGATCTAAACACAAACTTAAACTAAACAAACCGAGGTCTTATTGTAGAATGCCATCTCCAAGTCGACTTGATCCAAACGTGATCCACCGAGTTTGACTCCAACCGAGTGCTAGATGTGAACTTGACGCTCGAGCTCTTGAATCACCATGTGAAGGCTCCGAAACACCTTTGTTGAAGCTAATCACCTACTAATATCTTGATCAAATATCTGAAACTAAATATCAAAAGATTATTAGTAAACTATAACTACATGAGTTAATCATCATCAAAACTAGAGTGAAAGACCTTTGTTCCAACAATCTCTCCCTTTTTGATGATGACGAAACTCATGAAGTTATATATGCATGGATTAAAGTTAAGCTTCAAAGAAGCTCCCCCTTAACTCATGCATAGCAATAAACAATAAAGATATGCAATGAATGCTCAATTATATATATGCATACACATGTATAAAACAAACATGATCTTTTATACCAATGAAATAAACATACTTTTGATACCAATAAAGACTATTTTAAAATAAACATGTTCTTAAAAGTAATGTTACTCTAGATACTAATAAAAATTTCTTTTTAAAAAATGTAGCTCTTGATACCAATAAAATAATAAAATAATGTTGCTCTTGATACAAATAAAAACTCTTGATACCAACAAAAACAATAAAAGATGCTCTTGATACCTATACCAACAAAAGATGCTTTTGATACCAATGGTAAAGGATAACTAATTCAAACAAATATGCATATAAACAACCGTGCATACAAACTCCAAAATATCTCTCCCCTTTTTGTCAATTCATCAACAAAGGGGTTCAAACAATAAAATGGCATAAATAATATTTTTCCTTTTCGCATAAAATAAAACAATAAAGGTATATATGCTATATACATTCATGAAGAGGAGAGACGTGAAGTTAACTCCCCCTGCATACATGCATTTATATGAAAAGAGATGACTAAATCCTAACCACATAAAGTATAATATGCAATGTATAAAAGGAGATGTGAAGCTCCTACTACGCACGTGTATTACATACCAAAGAAAGGTCAATAACTTCAATATGACATACACTCAACATGAATTTATATACAGAGAAGATGTTAAGCTTCCCTTGCATATAAGCAATACAAATCAAAATGATACCAATTGAAAGATATATCAAGTTAGTACGAAGGTATACATCAAAACATCATGATATCAATTTATGATATCAATAGAAAGTAAACAAAACAACAAAAATTTTGATATCAATTGAAAGATATAAACATATAGGTAATCTTGATACCAATTGCAAACAAAAAAACTTAGTATCAATTGAAAATATTTTACACTTTTGATACCAATTGAAAAATATAAATCAATCTTTTTGGTTAAACACTAAACACATTTTACAATAGAGATACAAAATAGAGAATAATATCAACTTAATATTCTTGATACCAATACTGAAAAGGAACCATGTACCAATTGAAAATAATTTTCATTAGGAGCATATGATACCAAATTAAAAAATCAATATCATTTTTTAATCATTTTTCAACATAAAGAGCGGAGTAAGATATCAATGGTAGACAAAACCAATTGAAAGGTAAAATATGAATTTTCTCCCCCTTTATGAAATACTAATGAAAATGATGCATGAGTTTGTATAAGATACCAATTTAAAAATAATTATCATTAAGGACTAAATCAAGCTTAGCACGGCAAAATTTGTGCTTAAAGATATAAAGATATAGTAAGTACAATCAAAACACATATATATGTATGAAAATATAAATACCAATCGAAATTGATACTATTTGAAGCTGAAGCATACATATATAGAAACAAATATGAGTATACAAAATAGAAATCAATTGTGACACCAATTGAAAACACAATAAGGATCAAGTGTATAACTCATACTCCCTACCACCCATTTCATGCACAAGTTTAACTAGATTTTCAATAATGCATACAAGGCATGGTCGCCCAACCAACCGCCCTTAGATGGGTAGGGGTTTTCAAAAATAAGTTTGAAAATAATTATAACACGTTTGAAAATTCTACCACATGAAAAATACGCAACTAGTTATATGATAAAATTTGAAAACTAGTACGAACTCTTTCAAGTAAGGAATAAAATAAGAATATATTTCATGAAACATGAAAATCACTCAAACAATGACACTCAAAGTCTATATAGCACATATAATACTCATGAAAATAAAATCATGAGAAAACATCAAATAATGTGAGTATAAGTTTTGTGGGAAAGACATAGTCATGAAAATAGGCAATTAAGCTTAATGTGAAATTCCTTTAAAACAAAAACACAAAAATCATTAAAATTTAATTTTCAATAATACAACTTCAAGGCATATGTATATTTTGTACAAATTAGAGTATACATACATATCCAAATATGAACGAGTCCACAAAAATATGTGCATGAAGGCAAGTTGCTCAAGGATGTATATATATAACTAATAGTTTAGACAAAATAGACATATACATGAAGCTAATCACAAACATGAAAACATGCATATAAATAGGAATACAAGTCAAAATGTATGATCACCAAAACTAAGCTATACTAGTACATCTAATAGGTACAAAAGAACAATTAGGAACAAACATATAATAATTTATTTGTGGCCCACTAGTTGTACAAGCATATACTCAAGTTTTAATGAAGGATACATTTAAAACAAGTAGTTAAAACGTGAAACATCAAAACAAAACTCATATGATCATTATGTAAATACTCATGTTATTAGAGGTATGATATACATAATAGCTACACTATGGAGAGAACACAAAATATGAGACCATATAAACATGGGTGATCTCACATATTATATATGTATGTCAATAGTCTAATAAGCATGGCATATGGCACAATGAGCATTAAAACAAGATATGCTACAAATGAATGATCTAAAAGCATGCAAACATAAATGGGAGTAAGAGATCGTTACCAAAACCATGAGGGCAACTCTCTATGTCTCCAAACCATGGTAGTCTTCCCACCAAACTCCCTTTGAAAGTGATGCATCAAAAATAGTCTCCGTTTAGCTCCGAATGCATCCACCTCAAGGCACCATCACTCTCACGTCATGTGACAGCCCACACTTACATCAATTAAAATAGGAGTGGTCTTTGGTACCCATACTCTTTTGGGTTCATGGGGGTTAGCTCCTTTCCTAACTCAAACAAACTTATTTGCTAAATTTACATCATGTATTCTATCATAACAAAACTTAGCAAGGTGGCCCTTACGTCCACAATGTGTATAAGTGTACACATGCGCATACATAGTGTTGTGTGCATGAACGTGAAGAGCATGTGTATGCCGTTTATGGTGTGCATGCATAGATGGAACTTGTTTCTTTCGAAACATAGATTCCAAACATATGTGGTTCAAAGCACATTGGCTCAAAGTGGAGCCTAAACAATCAACACTCTTCTTAAGCATACAAATATCATTTTCAAATATAGAAGAGGTGGTACATGCAATAGATACACTAGGTGGTGTAACTATACTAGCATGGCAAACATGTGTATCTAAATCATTTTTCAAAATTTATTTTCATTTAAGCAAACTTCTAATTCTTTTGAAATCAAATCAATTTTGTTTTTCAAAGAATTATTCTCTTTTACAACAAAATCATGTTTTGAATATACAAGATCTCATTTTTCTTCAAAACATCATTGCAATCATTTTTATTTTTCAAAATCTTGTTTTCATTTAAGGCAAGATCAAGTTGGGATTTAAGTGAGTCACATTCACTTGAAATCTCATCCCTCTCTTACAAAATAATCTCAAGTCTAGAAAACAAATTTTTATTTTCTTCTTTTAATGTAAAACTTTTCTTTTTTAAAAGATTATATTTTTCTAACAATTTTTCACAAACAATAGATAGTTTTTCATTTAAAGCATCGGCGTCAATATGATTATCGCCGAAAGAACTAGCACAATCATCTAGTTGAGATTCCGAATATACCTCAAGGGAGTCATTCCCTTGGACCATATAGTAATGTTGTTCGGATTTTTCTCCACTTGATTCTTTCTCCATAATGTTTGGCGTTTGAAACTCGGAGGAGGTCAAAGTGTTCCACACTGCAAAAGCAGAATCACAATGAGAAACCAACATAAGATATTCTTTATTAGACGTGCTTCTAAGTACCGTTAGGGCTTGTGCATTGGCCTCTATATACTTGCTATTACCAAGATAGGATTTCTTGGTAGCAGCAAGAAAAACATGCAAACCTATGGTCTTGAGATACATACTCATCTTAATCTTCCTTACATCGATGTTGGAAACATCAAACATAAGAGGGGTCAGGCAATCCATGAGAGTAAACAATATGTGTACAAATACAAATCTAGATTAGCAACCAAGATCACATTTCTAGGTGGTTAAACCTAATATTAGGAGCGTAGACTCTGATACCAATTGAAAGTACACCTAGAGGGGGTAAATAGGTGTAAGGCTAATCTATGACAAATAATGTGAAATTTAAAACTAAATTGCAACACACTTAGTGTAACCAAAGAGTGTAGCCGAATTCCCACTGAAGGGCTCTGGACTAACTCCTCTTGATTCCTCTGAATAAGAGTTGAGGTGCTATATGAAACTCTCTTGGTTAATACAAGTATGGCACACAAACAAACCAAGCATGTATATGATATGAACAATATGAATCAATGCACAATGTGTGAGAGAGAGAGAGTTAGAAAAAAGTGTATCAAACGCAAACACATGGATATGTTTCGAGGTTCGAGCACACAGCTCTATGTCCCCGCCTTCACACAGAAGGATTTCCACTAACTCGTCCACACAGGACTTCCCACACAGGGAACCTCCACTGAGGATTTGAAAAAATACAATTTGGGAGTACACAACTCCTCTCTCAAATACAACCTCTCATTAGAGGTAAGGCACAACTCAAAAATACCTCTACACTTAGAGGGTTAGGCACTTAGCCAAACAAAGATCAACCTCTTACTAGAGGGATATGACTCAAAGTCACTCAAACACAATCACCTCACACTTGAGGGATTCCAACACAATCTCCACCTCTCACTAGAAGGATACAAACACCACTTCCACAATCACCTTTCACTAGAGGGATATCAATACTATCACCTCTCACTAGAGAGATATCACAATGAATGGAAGGTAATAACACTTGGTGGTCTCTCTCAACCACAAACCAATTCTTTCTCATAAAATAAGATCCTAATAGATAGGATAGATAGATAAGCTCAAGTGTGAGAAATAAAAGTGTTTGGAAATGAAAACAATAAAGAAAAATACTTGAAAAAATCACAAGATAGGTGTTGAAATAAAGATCAAGAATCAATTCCCAAATACTCTCTTTTTCTTTGAATTTTCTAACACTTTAACAAATAAAGATTGATCTTTTAAACCAAAAAACTCTTTTGAAAACTTGGTGTTCAACACTTATAAAGGTGAAAAAAATTGCTCTCTAAAAATTTGTTTAAAAAAAACTCAAATGGGGGTATTTATAACCCCATATGAAATCTGCCTGTTGGCAGCTGGAAAGGGCTGAAATGCCCTTCTGGTCGACCAGCCAACGGTCATATTTTTGACCGTTGAGCCCACCGGTCGACCGACTCGGTCGACCAAGACTGGATATAGAGAGCATAGCTCTCTGGACGGTCGACCGACCCGGTTGACCGGCCCACCAGCTCAAGCTAGCGTGTATGCTTGTGCACGTCGATCTACCGCACCGGTCAACAGACTATTGCTACAGTCGACCGGTTCGGTCAACCTGCAGACAGCAGGTCTAGCCATTATAGGACTTAAAAGCTTAGGTTTTTATCTTTAATTAATTCTCATAAAATCACGTAAATTCCACAAAAATCAGTCCTTATTATATCTTTAAAATACAAATATGTGTGATAAAAATTCAACACATATTTCAAACAATTTGAACCATTTTTGTGAGATTGAAAATTTGCCTTAAACCAAAATCTGTATTTTTCAAAACTTGAATTTTTGAAATGGAAAACCATTTTCTCCAAAACTCATGTAAATATAAAAACATGATATTGAAATAACTTTGAAGCATGATGTATATGGATAAAATTCAATATACATGAAATATAGTATATCTATGTTTTTGACTTAAAAATCAAGATCGGTTAAACCGAAAATCAAAAACCAATAAATATGAAACTTGTGTGTATTATGAACTTGAGCATATCACACTATCTAATCTTTACAATGATCTAAACACAAACTTAAACTAAACAAACTGAGGTCTTCTTGTAGAACGCTGTCTCTAAGTCGACTCGATCCAAACGTGATCCACCGAGCTTGACTCCAACTTGTTGGCCCAAAGGCCATTAGCCCTATATCTTGTTGAATATTTTGATGATAACAAACCATATTTAGTTACGTATTTAACAATTTTGTTTAAAAAGAATTTCAGGTTAAATAGGTTGATTTGACGGCTCCACTATCAAGACTCACAAGTTTGGACGCCGCTAAAGATGTGCATTCCCAAGCTAAGCACATTAGGAAGCTTCGGGATCAAGACATGAAGAAAAGACCAAGTCAAGATCAAGACAATGAAAAAGTATAAGATTTGTAATTTTACTTTTCTTTTAGAATCTTTGTCAAAACCTAGATGTTAGAAGTAAATTTATGGGATTGTCACTTACACACACTTTAGTTTGATATATGGCTTCAAAAACAATTTCAAACTCTATTTCCAACTTAGTTTTATAGCTAACGTGTTTTTCGGAAATTTGTTTTAGAAACTCTAAGTTTTTGGAAAAACCGATTTTTGGGAAAAACAAGTTTTTATCAAGAGAAACTTTATCAAAATGTTTTAACATGTTAGGGCAGTGACATATGGTCATACTCCTATTTTTTACAAGGTCCAAAACCCCAAACCTCAAGACCTATCCAAAGACCCAGTTCTGACTTTCTGCAGTTCTGATTTTTCAGAACAGACAGGAGCCGGTCGACCGTCCCGGTCGACCGACGTATACACAAACGTACACGCTGTGCATGTGTGTACGTCGGCCGACCGATCCGGTCGACCGGAGCACTTACAGTGCTCTCTGTTTGTTCCGGTCGACCGGGGCGGTCGACCGTAGTCCCCCAACGGTCAAAAATATGACCGTTGGCGGTCGACCGGCCCGGTCGACCGGCAACTGTCAGAAGTTCTGACAGACTCCAACAGCTATATTTTCTGACAGATTTTGTTGGGATCTCACCCCAACGAATCTCTCTTGCTATTTTACCCAGTTTTTCAACCCCTATAAATAGAGGGTCACTTCAACATGATAAGATAACTATTCCTAAACATTTTTACAAGAGATTTTCATAAGATTTCAAGTCTTCATTTTAGAAAAGATTTTCAAAGCCAAAATTTCCATACACCCATTTGAAGCCTATTCCTCTACTTCTCTCTAGATTTTGCACTACACAATCCCAAATTTCTACATCTACATATTGGTTATAGGATTGTGCAAGTGAGCTATTTTTGTGATCAAGTGTGATCATTTTCTTCTTGAGCGAAGTTGTAGAGGCATCGGCCTCAAGGCGAGCTAGTGTGCTCCGGGTGGTGTTGCGGCATCACAAGTGATCGGACAAGTGTGTCCTTGTATTGAAGATCCGGTGGGATCGACAATAGTGAAAATCCTTCAAGTGTGAAGGCGGGGACGTAGAGCGTGGCTCGAACCTCGGAAACATATACTTGTGTTTGCGTTTGCTCGAATTTTCTCTAAACTCAACTCCTTTATTTCTTACAATTCTTATTGTGTTTATTGCTATTCTTTTTATTTGAGCAATTTGTTAGTAGAATTTTTAATTCCGCATTATTATCACATTTCATATAGCCATCACCTATTCACCCCCCCTCTAGGTGATTTCAATTGGTATCAGAGTCTAACCCTACTATTTGGTCTAACCACATTAGGGAGATCCTTGCTATTTGGCTATATTAGTTGCATTTTTCATATATTGTGCTTTATATCATTCATCCATGGCATCACTTGACTTTTCTAGCATCAAGTCCCCACCAAAGTTTGATGGCTTGAACTTCCCTATTTGGAAGGTCAAGATGAACCTATTTCTAAAGTCCCTAGGTGTTAGAGTAGCTAGGGCCATCACTAGAGAATTTGTTGAACCCCTCACCGATGAGAGTTCATGGTCCGAGGACACCACCAAGGACTATGAGGCAAATGCTAGAGCCCAATATGCCTTGACCCAAGCTCTAAATGAGGATGACTTAGCACGCATCATAAATTGCAAATCCGCATTTGAAGTTTGAAATATTTTAATTGTGACTCATGAGGGAACGTTACAAGTCAAAAGATCCAAGATTGACTTGTTACGTTCTCAATATGAGAATTTTTACATGTTTGATAATGAGAGCATTGATGACATGCTCACGCGTTTCACCAAGATCACTAATGCCTTGTCTTCTCTAGGTGACGCAATTGATAATGACCAAAAGATTCGCAAGGTCATTCGGGCTCTTCCCAAATCTTGGGAAGTAAAGGCAACTACCCTCAAGGAGCTCAACGATCGGGAGGAGATGGACTTCTCCGGCTTCATCGGAAATCTCAAGACGCATGAGATGGAGATGAAGGTAAGAGAAGAAAGGGAGGCACCCAAAAAGAAAGCACTTGCTTTCAAAGCCACTCCAACCATTCTTGAAGAGGATGACTCATCGGAGGATTGCGATGAGGATTTCGCCATGCTCATCCGGAAGGTGGGCAAGATGTTCTACAAAAAGGGGAGGCAAAGCAACTTCCGAAGAGGGAGACCTCAAGGAAGGTATGAAAAGAAAAGAGAAGAACCCGGTCCTTACTTCCATTGCAAGAAGATCGGACATCTTATTGCGGATTGCCCCGCACTTCAAGCAACCACCTCCAAGAATGCCCCAAAGAAGAAAAAGGCTATGGTAACAATATAGGATGACACGGAGTCGGATTCCGAGGAGGAGAACGACGCCGCACACATGTGCTTCATGGCACATGGGGAGGATGCATCAAAGGTAACAAACGAAAACTCAATAGATGATGATAAGCTAACTATGGATGAATTAGCCCAATTTTTTGAAGAACTTCAACATAGATATGAGATTTCTCAATCTCATAATAAGAAATTAAAAAGGGAAAATGAATCTTTAAAAGATAAAATTAATATTATTGAAAAGGAGAAAAATGATTTATCTTGTGCTTTTAAGAAATTAAAAATTGATTTTGAAAAATACAAACTAGTTGTAAAGGGAAAACCCCCATTGCATCATGTAACAAAAATGAATTTTTGAAAATTCAAAAACGAGTTGAAGTTTTAGATTCAACTCTTAAAAAGTGTGCTTTTGATCTAAATAAGTTTGCATCTAGATTTTCTAAGGGAGTAACCCAAGGGAAACACACTCACCATGCACATGCACGGAAACATGCACACACACATAAACATGCATACATGTATGGTAGTGGTAGAATTTACATATGCACGCATTGTGGCCGCAAAGGCCATTTAGAAAAGTTTTGTTTTGCTAAACATAATGTAAACAATAAATATGTTTGGGTTCGTCCCGGTACTAATCCAAAATGACCCAAAAAGATATGGGTACTAAAAGACCCACCAAATTTAGATGATGCAGGTGGATCTTCTTCCTCCAAGACTTAGGGGGAAACGATGCCCGGGTGGTGGATGCAACTAAGCTCAAAGAACACATCGCATTTGCATCGCTATCATGGAGGCACCTATTTTTGGAGATTGCCCATGTTTGTAACTTCTCCATTTAAAAGTTTTTTGTTTGGTTATTTATATACACATGTATAGGATTGTTAGTTTACTTTTATGACACATTGATATATGCTAGTGTAAACTTACATCCCTATCATGATTGTATATGCCATGTTTTAATATCTTGTCTTTTATACCATGTCCATTGTATATCTACATGCCATGCCTAGACTAGCTTATTTATATATACACATTGTATTTTCAAAACTAGAAATAAAATTTTGTAAAAATTTCATATTCAAGCAAATACCTTAGAGATGGCAATTGCGCACCTCAACTCATTCAAGAGGAATCAAGAGGATGAAGTTCAGAACCCGTCACCGGGTATTCGGCTTCAACATCTCTAAAACTTTGTTTTTGTATGAAAATTAAATAAAATGTTTTGTGTGAATATTTTGGTTGACATGATAACCTAATGAAGATTTAAAAACATTGTTGTATCTTTGTATGTTATATGTATCCTATTTAATTGTTAAATATTTTCATTTAAATTTTTTTCTGAGCTCTTTTCTGTTCACTATTTTTTGGGCAAAGCCGGTCGACCGGCCCTAACCCCGGTCGACCGCCAGTGCCTGAAAGAGAACAATTTTTGCTCTCTGTTGCCGGTCGACCCGGACGGTCGACCGCGGTTGATTACAGTGCTCTCGGGTTTTTCCGGTCGACCGTGCGTCGTATTCAGCCCCAAATCTGCTATTTATTTCATCTTCTCTCTCACTTTCCTCTCACCAGACCGACGAGCTCCTCTTTCCCTCTTTTCTCCAAAATATCTCCAAACCCTAAAACTCCCAAATTCCTTCAAAATTCAAGTTGGAATCACTCTTTGTGGGTTGGATCATCAGTCTCAAGGCTTCCTCACCACCAGATTTTCAGGATTTTAGATCTAGGGTTAGGGTTTTCTCACCTTCAGGTAAAAATCACCTTTTTACTCTAAATCTTGATATCTAGCTCTTAGTTTTCCTTTCACTTGTTAAAATTTTTAGGTTTCTTCTGTTTAGATCAAGCCTTATCAATCTACCCTAAAAATCAACCTAAAAATCACATTTTTCTCCCAAAATGTCAAAGAGATCCAGGTCTAAGAAGGGAAAAAGCATAGTTCCCTCATCTTCCACCACTCCTACACCTAAAAGACCTTTTGTGAACGATCTTGCAGAAAATCGTTTCATACAACTTTCCAAAAAATCTGTAATTTTGGGGAGATGCGTCATTCTAAAGGATTTTGAACACCTAGGCATCCCTCGTATCCTCAAAAGAAACTCTTTGCATCATTTTATGACTATTAAGGAACCTGTCTACACATCCCTTGTTCACTATTTCTATGCAAACTATGCCTATGAGGGAGGTCGTGTTAGATCACGTGTTTTAGGGAGAGATATAGACATCCCTATATCACGATTTGCTGACTTGCTACATCTCTCCTCTGGAGAAGTGGATGTTTATACTTTTGATTTACACGACTTTGAGTATCCGGACGGTGAGTCTGCGCTCACCGCCTCCACCTTGATTCACGGGGATGACAACCCCGGTCTAGTGAGGAATGAGGAGGTCAACAAATTTACCCTCACCTCCCAAGTCCTTGCAAAATTCATTTTCTACAATATTTTGCCTAAGTCCGGTGAGTATAGCAATGCTAGGGGTTCAGTTCCTCTCATAATCTATTGCCTTCTGAAAGGCATCAAGATTGATTTTCCTCACCTCATTGCTACTCACATGGCCTCTGACCATATCCGCATGTCCGGTAGGCACTTGCCTTATGGAATGCTTATTACTCATTTGCTTCAGAGATTAGGCTTTGATTTGTCCTCTGAGACTCCCTGTCAGCCAGCTATAAATTTAGACAGCGTCCTTTTGAAGAGGATGCAGGCTCAAATGCGTCGTCACGCACAAGAGCACCCTCCTGCACCTCCTGTTGATATCCCAGGGTCATCTTCGGCCCCTGGATCCTCTTCCGTCCCAGGGATTTCATCTGCATCTGTGCCATCTTTATCACCTGAGTTCCAGTCCTTCATATCTTCTGAGATTCGCTCTCAGATCCAGGAGCATCAGTCTTGGATCGAGCAGCGAGACGCAGCTTTTCGGGCGGATTTGGAGCAGCGTGATGCAGCCCTTCGCGCGGAGATGGACTCGCGCTTCCAGGGATTTCGCAATGACATGACTTATTTTGCGAACGCCATGAGATTCGTGGATTCGCAATTTGAGACATTATTTGCGAAATTCGATATGATTGGTCCAGATCCCACGACCATTTCTCGTCCTCTTCCATCCTCCGGTCCTCCATTTTCTATCAGAGACCCTACTGCGGCTCCACCTCCACAGCCAGGCGTTGCCGGTATCGATCCAGAGGAGGTCGGTCATGAGGATGATGATCATGATGGTGATGAGACCATGGCAGAGGGTGACGCGGAGGAGAGTTCGTCTGAGGAAGGCGACGCTGAGGAAGGTTCGGACGATGCTGCTGGTGGTGCTGAGTGACCTGCCCCTTTTGATGATGTCAAAAAGGAGGAGAGTTATTTGTTGAGAGAGTCTTGCACTTTTGTTTGTATTTGTCACTTATATTTTGTGTAGTACTTGGTATTGTATTGTGGACATATGTTTGTGTTGTGTCTTTATTTTGGTGGACATGTACTTGTTTATGTTGGTTATGCTTTGTGGACATGTGTTTCATTTCTATTTTATGACATGAGTATTTTTTATCTAGCATGGATATATGTGTTGTGGATTATGTTGTGGATTATCACCCACCATTATTTTTTTGAGAATTGTCTATGCTTGAGCATATTTTTGTATATGCATGTGTTGAGGGGAGCTTCATTTGAAGTTTCTACCCAAAATATTTGAAATAACTATATATGTTTTGTCATCATCAAAAAGGGGAGATTGTTGGCCCAAAGGCCATTAGCCCTATATCTTGTTGAATATTTTGATGATAACAAACCATATTTAGTTACGTATTTAACAATTTTGTTTAAAAAGAATTTCAGGTTAAACAGGTTGATTTGACGGCTCCACTATCAAGACTCACAAGTTTGGACGCCGCTAAAGATGTGCATTCCCAAGCTAAGCACATTAGGAAACTTCGGGATCAAGACATGAAGAAAAGACCAAGTCAAGATCAAGACAATGAAAAAGTACAAGATTTGTAATTTTACTTTTCTTTTAGAATCTTTGTCAAAACCTAGATGTTAGAAGTAGATTTATGGGATTGTCACTTACACACACTTTAGTTTGATATATGGCTTCAAAAACAATTTCAAACTCTATTTCCAACTTAGTTTTATAGCTAACGTGTTTTTTCGGAAATTTGTTTTAGAAACTCTAAGTTTTTGGAAAAACCGATTTTTGGGAAAAATAAGTTTTTATCAAGAGAAACTTTATCAAAATGTTTTAACATGTTAGGGTAGTGACATATGGTCATACTCCTATTTTTTACAAGGTCCAAAACCCCAAACCTCAAGACCTATCCAAAGACCCAGTTCTGGCTTTCTGCAGTTCTGATTTTTCAGAACAGACAGGAGCCGGTCGACCGTCCCGGTCGACCGACGTACACGCTGTGCATGTGTGTACGTCGGCCGACCGCTCCGGTCGACCGGAGCACTTACAGTGCTCTCTGTTTGTTCCGGTCGACCGGGGCGGTCGACCGTAGTCCCCCAACGGTCAAAAATATGACCGTTGGCGGTCGACCGGCAACTGTCAGAAGTTCTGACAGACTCCAACAGCTATATTTTCTGACAGATTTTGTTGGGATCTCACCCCAACGAATCTCTCTTGCTATTTTACCCAGTTTTTCAACCCCTATAAATAGAGGGTCACTTCAACATGATAAGATAACTATTCCTAAACATTTTTACAAGAGATTTTCATAAGATTTCAAGTCTTCATTTTAGAAAAGATTTTCAAAGCCAAAATTTCCATACACCCATTTGAAGCCTATTCCTCTACTTCTCTCTAGATTTTGCACTACACAATCCCAAATTTCTACATCTACATATTGGTTATAGGATTGTGCAAGTGAGCTATTTTTGTGATCAAGTGTGATCATTTTCTTCTTGAGCGAAGTTGTAGAGGCATCGGCCTCAAGGCGAGCTAGTGTGCTCCGGGTGGTGTTGCGACATCACAAGTGATCGGACAAGTGTGTCCTTGTATTGAAGATCCGGTGGGATCGACAATAGTGGAAATCCTTCAAGTGTGAAGGCGGGGACGTAGAGCGTGGCTCGAACCTCGGAAACATATACTTGTGTTTGCGTTTGCTCGAATTTTCTCTAAACTCAACTCCTTTATTTCTTGCAATTCTTATTGTGTTTATTGCTATTCTTTTTATTTGAGCAATTTGTTAGTAGAATTTTTAATTCCGCATTATTGCCACATTTCATATAGCCATCACCTATTCACCCCCCCCTCTAGGTGATTTCACAACTGAGTGCTAGATGTGAACTTGACGCTCGAGCTCTTGAATCACCATGTGAAAGCTCTAAAATACCTTTGTTGAAGCTAATCACCTACTAATATTTTAATCAAATATCTGAAACTAAATATCACAAGATTATTAGTAAACTGTAACTACATGAGTTAATCATCATCAAAACTAGAGTGAAGGGCCTCTGGGCCAACACATAGTTGTGACTTATACTGCCCAAAATTCGCCTTTGAAGACAGTCAGACTCCAGAAGAAGACCTTCAAGTCAAAGAGGTTCTTGAGACTTCAACAGGTTCAGAACTTAGAATTGGCAATTCTCACTCATTGATTATGTCTTATACGACATATTGCCCAATGATTCTAAGGAGGCAGCTACCATTAAAAGGAAAGCTTCTTGATTCTATTATAATGTGATCATGTGAACATTATATCACCGATCGCATAATGGAATCCTGCTCCGCTACCTTTTGCACAAAGAGGCACAGGAAGCACTCAGGGAAGATCACGACGGTATGTACAAAGCTCACCAACTCGAACCCAAACTTGGGAACAAACTTTGAAGACTTGGCTACTATTGGCCAAAGATTATTTTTGACGCCATTGCCTGGTGATGTCATGCTTGTCAGATCCATGGTGGCTTCATACACCAAGCGCTGGGACATTTTCATCCAACGTCTTCTTCATGGCCTTTCAAGACGTGGGGAATGATGTCATCGGGCCCATCAGCCCACTAACCTCCAAAGAACATCAATTTATCTTATCTGTAACCGATTATTTTTCAAAATGAGCATAAGCTATCCCTCTGAAGGAAGTGAAGACATCCGACATGATCAAGTTTTTCAAACATCACGTAATATACCGTTTAGTATACCTCGACTGTCCATGACAACGGACCCCAATTAATCAGTCAAGCATTCCAGAAATTCTGCAACAAATTCAGAATTCAGAGTGTATCCTCGACTGCATACTATCCAACCGCCAATGATCTTGCAGAAGCCTTCAACAAGACTATTGAAAAACTTTTCAATAAGTTCATCTTAAAAAGTTAACGCGATTGGAACGAGAAATGAAGTGAATGTCTTTGGGCTTACCGCATAACAGTTAAACCCCGACAAAGGCTACACCATTTTTCTTGGTGTACGGATGCGAAGTTGTACTCCTACTGAAAATTCAGATTCCATCTCTACGATTGCCTTGGCGACAGAGATGATGAATGAGGAGAAGCATTAACTGTGCCTCCAAGAGTTGGAATCTTTAGATGATAAACGTCTACAAGCTCAACAGCAGATCAAGCTCTATCAAGCTCGAATCTTCAGAGCTTTCAATAAGAAAGTCAAATAATTAATCTTTAATAAAAGCAACCTTGTCTTATCTGTCAGACAACTCTTGGTCATGACACACAATATGAAAGGAAAATTCAACTCTAAATGTGAAGGACCATTTGTAGTAGAGACAATCTATCAAATGGAGTTTATCGTCTCACAAATCCAAATGGCGATACGCTTATGATGTCGATTAATGGAAAATACTTAAAGAACTACTATCCTTGATCAGGTTAAACACCACAGCTCTAGTCAAAGAAGTACTATCTAGATTCATGTTAACATTATACCTCTGGTCACCTAGTTAGAGCCGTTTGATTATTCTATCCTTTCATGGAACAATCTTCCCCAAACAAGATTGATTTCGACCCTCTCTGATTGGTTAGATGGAATAGGGTTTGGGAGCCAAGATGTTTGGGAGGGCGCCAAATAAGAGTGTACTTCTTCAAGAGGATTGCGTCGTCGCCTACCGACATCAAGCCGATTGAATTGGGAAGACAACGATGCATGATGTCAACATTGAAGAACTGATGAAGGCAAACTATCTGTTTTAGCCTTGTCACTCTTCTCATAACCGACATCGAGCCGATCGAACCTCGGGAGACAATGATGCATGATGCCAGCATTGAAGAAATGATAAAGACAAGCTATCATTTTTAGCCTTGTTATTCTTCTCCAGTATATAGACACGCATCCACATTCAGTTTGAAAGAATAGGTCATATTTTGAAGTTAAGCATATCTAGGCAGCAGTTTTTGGCACTATTCTTCTCGATCGTTCCTTTCGTTCCAAAAGTATAGCTCTTCTGACCTGGCTTTGTCATATGTAATGATGGCATATCTCCAACCACCTCCTTCCCCTGTTCGACCGATCGACACTCAACTCCAAGGCTCATTCATCCAAATATTCAAATAAACTAATTGAATGAGTTTATCTGATGACTTATCAAGCCGAACTCATTGAAAAAAGTTCATGATACACTTTCACAGAATCTTTTCAGTGTTTCCACATTCATATCAAGATCTAACAATCAGTTGAGAACCAGAGTTTCGATTATGAGTGAGACAGGAGAAACCTCATAGGGAATGCTACTTTCTCGATTAATTACCTACCAAGTTTTATAATCACTTCTTAAATCCCCAGCAAGAGTTTAGAGGTCATCTATGAAATAAAATACAGAAAGTACATCATATATTTTGTCAAAAATATTCACTTCAAGTGACATAACAATCCAACGCTTCTGAAGGCTAAGGATAGAGGAACATATTGATTTTTAAGTCCAATGCAAAATCCTCAACAACTCATCATGCTGAGAAGAATATCATGGCTACTCCAACTCAAACGGTAGTTGGTAAAAGCAAACCAAATCTGTTGATAACTGAGAACTTGCTAAAAATCATAAGAGATTCATTCTCGCTTAATACCACCAAAATCCTCCGCCAGTTCCCTTCCATGGAATGGTAGGTCTATAAAACAAGTCCCTACTATGTTAACAGTACACGTCTGACATTCAGACTTTAATATTCTTAGCGGATAAAATTTTTACTTATCATTTCTCTTCAATAGAATAACAGGTCACCAAACTTGCTCAAATCGCAAAGCCAACCCCGGTCAAGTTAACATTATACCTCTGACCAAACTTGCTTAGATCGCAAAACGAATCCCGGTCAAGTTAACTTTACACCTCTGACCAAACTTGCTTAAATCGCGAAATGAATCCCGGTCAAGTTTATATCACACCTCTAACCAAAATTACCTAAGTCGCAAAATAAATCCCTGTCATGTTAAACATCACACCTCTAACAATAATTCTTCTTGAATTTTTCAATGAAAATGAGAGTATATCTTCAGTACTAGGTTAACAGTCACCTTTGGCACGCATCCCTGCCACATTAACATCACACCTCTAATAGTAATTCTTCTTGATTTTCTCAACTAAAACTAGATTATATTTTTAGTGCTAAGTTAATCATCACCTTTAGCATGCAAATACCTTTAGCACACAAAACAAGTCCCTGTCAAGTTAAAAATTACACCTCTGACAGCAACTTCTTTCAATTTCTCCAACAAAAAGGAGAACTATGGTTAAAATTACACTCTCCTATTTCAACTTCCCTAGTGAAGTTATACAATTTTCGATTGTTAAGTTAACTGTCACCTCTAGCAATCAAAATCAATCGTCTTAGTCTGTCTAATTTTCAACTCAAAAGAGAGAACAAATAAGATTTGAAAATCTTGTGAAAACTCAGATACGAGTCTCAGGTTAAAGATAACAGTCAAGTGAAGCGACTGTTGAAAAGACCCATAGTCTTTTATAGGCTTCTTAACGGTCCAGATATGCGGCGCAAATCTCGAGCTCAATCTGAGCTAGACATGCATCTCTCGGGAGACTCGCATTACAGATGGCGCCCGCATCCAGAAGTCTCCAACGCGACCATCGCATTTTGAACACGACGACAGATGAGAGTCGCGTCTTCATCCAATGCGACAGTCGCGTCCAAATGAGAGTCGTGTTCCCTCTCCAACACAAGTGATATGTCTTCACTTTTGCAATGGTTCAACTACACACTGTCAAAAGAGATTGACGATTCAACCGGTTCAACAGTACACCGACAACCAAATCAAAGCTCTAACAAAATTCTAAATTGTATTTCTAGATACTTACGATGATCTTCTTTGGGGCTTCAAGCAGTTCAACAATGCACTCATGAAGAACAGAATCCAGACAAGATCAGACTCAAGGCATTTCAAGTGATTGCCAGTCCAATTACAAAAAATCAAGTCAATATGAAGTCCGAAGTGTTCGAAATCCTTTCCACTCAGCCAAGGGGTCTCGAACACTTTGAAAGGGGTTCTGTAGGCTATCTAAAAATTACTGAGGACAAAGCCTCAAACGCTAACCTCAAGTCAAACGCGAGGGTCGTGTTTCAACGGCAAGTGCAACTTGACACTACACCAACACGAAGGTGGCACTCATCATCAAACGTGATAGTCATACTGTTTCTTCAAACGCAGACGTCAATCAAAGGTCGCGTTTCAACTTCAAACGCAAGCCTGGGCAGCTCTGCGTTTCAACTTAACACGCGAACCTGCGTAGCTTTGTGTCTTCAACTCAACACGCGAGCCTGTCCGCGTTCAGTGCAACTACGAAGTCTGCGTTCTGTTCATCAACGCGAGACCCGCGTTCTGTTGTAACTGACAGCCACCAACTGGGTTAACACCCATGTTTTCTCTACATAATGGGGAATTAATTCCTATTATGGAGAGATTTAAGAAGTCATTTACACCCTCAAAATTCTCTATAAATAGCTGTGAGAAGCTGCAGAGAGAGAATTTTGCTTTTTGGCTACGGACTTTTGGGGGCCTTAGAGAGTTCAAGAGAAGAAAAAGAGAGTACTTTTTTTAACTTGCTGAGTTCAAGTCTCAATCTTTTTGAGATTTTAGCCATTAAGTTTCATACTTCATCAGTGAGCACTCCAAGAGAGTAAAAAGATCCGAAATCAAGCTTCAGGTCCGGTTCGTCAATGGAGCATAAGAATTACTCTCCACTGCTACATTAAGAACCTCGCATTAAATAAAGGGGAGATTCACTCAAAACTCTTCCCTCTTTTATAGTCAGATTCGATCCGTTGTAATTTTTTTCCACTCAAAGAATTTTACTTCAAAATTTCAGACCTAACAGTCCTCGGTCCTAACCTGTCCCGTTCATAATAGAGTCTTGTTTAGGTTCAATAGTGGTACCCACAAGGGATTCCAGTCCGGGTAGAGTGATACCAGCACTATGTTTAATTTTTGGGAAAAAAGTGTTTTTGTACCCTTCCACTTTTTTGTCATTTATTTGTTTTCTATTTTTTTATCATTTATTTATTTACCCCTTTCTTAAATTCTCTTTTTGTTTTGCCCTTTATTTTATGTTTTTGTTTTGCCTTTTATTTTATATTTGTTAACCTTTTTTACCCATTTCATTTTCTTTCCACGGAAATGAAACTGAAAGGAAACTCGTGTTAGACCATTTTACCCGTACCCGTTTTAGTTCCCTGTTGACGCACCTTAAAAACAAATAAATTGCACTAATTTATAATGTAACCCAATTCACTGATTTTTTTTTTTTTGATATGTTTGCCAGTTCTGATGCATGCTTGGATTGACATCTTGCGAGGACTATAAAACATGCACAACTTTTACAAGCTTTCGATTTCTCACATGGGAGTGGTAGGTATCTCAGAGCAATTGTTTCCAGTAGCTTGATGCATCTGGTTCAAGATTCTAAATTTTGCGATCTGTATCATAAATGGATCCTTTTTTTTTTTTTTTTGTGGTAGGGTGGGGGTGTGTGTTATTTGGGGGGGGTGGGTTGGTAGGCGGTTGTTGTTCAGTTTGCTTGATCAGATCAAGGCATGATGCAGAAAGATTCAACCAGTTAATAGCCAGCCGAAAAAACTAGGTCAATAGTCTTTTACTCTTTAAAGTCCAACCATGCTAGTGACAGCACATAGAAAAATTAAGAAAGAAAATGCCACGATGGGGAACAACATTGTGGAATAAAACACTCTAAAATCGAATCTAACGCATATGTATATGATCCAAAATATGGCTTGTAGGTCATCGGAACTTTGAGCTTTTAGACTACTAAGAAGAGGTCAAACTAATTCTCAGATCTGAACAGCTATAGAGTTTGATTCTCAACGAAAGCTTGAGTAATTGTTGTATTTATTTATCTAATTATTTTGTTAGAGGACCAAAGTCTAATCAAGCATCTTCAGACAATATACAGTGCTAATACAGATCAAATGGTGCAGATTTCGAGATAATTAATTCGATGATGCTTAATTTTTCAAGTTTAGTTTTACAATTCGTATCTTTGGCCTTTGACTGATGTAGTATTATTGTTTGAAACCATAATTAATCATTTGATGAGAGGATGTTAGTCAATAATTGATCGTTTGATGTTATTTGCTTATCGTACATGCTGGCAGATGTTCACTTAGAAGACAAATTAGGTTGACAAAATGAGGGTCTGTGGGATTGATATTCTTTCATTCGTATTCATACGAGCTATTTGAATGCATAAAACTTGTTAAAACAATGGTGATGAGCTCTCAATTGTAGTTGCATGCTGCATTACAGGACTTTCATAATTCTTTATATATTTCATTGATCCTTCCTCTCAGAAAATATTTCATTGATACCATTATTAATTTACTTGTGAATAATTGTAGTGTCATACCCCATGATGGGTGCTAAAGTACTTAAGCTTGGACCAAATGCAAGATCAACAAAGTCAGTAATATAATTGACCCATCTAGTGGGAAGAGCGTCGCAAGTGAAGTAGGCTGTAAAGAAGGATCATGACAGGTAACAAATATAGTGGAAGACAACTCTTCTCCAAAAATTTAAATTCGAAAAGTACACTCAGAACTAGTCCTTACAGTCCGTAGAGACTGGCTTATATTATAACAAATCTTGTAAAAAAAATAATTTGGCAAAACTTAAGTAGGCACGGTATTGAATTACTTGACAAGAAATTTTCTCAGACTGAACATTCATTTTTCTCTCTCCTAATGGTTTATGATGGAATGGTGAAGAGATATCCTGTATTGAGATATCAAGTGTAAGTTATATGTAACAGGTTCAATAATACACTCGTATGTTTGTACCATGTGTTGAGGAGATCATGAGTTATGATGATATATACCATGTCTTTATATATTTTCTTGCTTAATTTTTTTAGTCTTTTTAATGAAAGGGGATTGTCTCCACAAATTTCTCTCAAAAGACAGCCTTATAATTTTGTACAGTTTAGGGATGGTTGACATATTTATCATATGTATGTAAATGATCTAGATTAGCAGTAGGGATACATAAAAACAGTTGCAAAAAGATTCCCAATGAAGAGTTGCTCCATGTGCTTAATGTAGAAGGCCTTCAAGACAGAAATGTCAAAGGGTAAATCGTCAAGAATGAGATGTGCAAAGGAGCCACCACATAAGATACTACATTTTCAAAAAAAGATTTGATCCAAGACCACATAATAACCACTTAATTTGCCCAACATCTTAAGCTTAAGACAGAAATTAAATAAATTAAGCTATTCCAACATATGTCTTCCTAAATAAATTTGTGGGGACAATTTTGATAACCTTTACATTCGATAATGCCTTTACATCATATTGTTTGATTTAGTAGATTTCATGCTTCCATAATTAGGTGTCCCCTCTGGTGTTTGTACGTCTGTTTCCCTTGTCAAACATCTTCTCTACCACTTGAAAAAGGGCCTCGATCATAAGAGAGAGAACATTGTTTCGCAAAGGATTTGTAGAAGAAATTCCTCACGACCAAAAGGACTTCTAATTAATGTGATAAACATCGATCAACCAAAAAATGGTTTGTTTGCAATGAGAACGAGTCATATCCATGGCATCTGCTACCTGAGATGAATCGGCATAGAGAATGTTAAATCTTAATGGATTTAAAATTTTTGCACGAAGAGCTTCAAAAGGTTAAACAAGAATTTCCTAATTTTCTTTTTATCCTCCAATAGTCGCTAACTGGTTAGCTACAATTCATAAACAAATTGGGGGAAACAAAATGATCAAGAAAATCCAGCAATAATATGTGACCTAAACCCAAGAGAATTGAGAAGGTAACACTTGGGATAATGGTACTGACCAAATCTCAAACAAGAGATATCACCCAGTATATAATGCTCCCTGGTACCCTAAATAACTAACCAAAGAACTAGATGTAGGGCCTAATTTTTCTCTCTTGAAAAAGAAACGAACTTAAATATCGCTTACATGAATCAATATTATTTAATGTTCACATTTATTTTATGTTCACATTTGTGTACATGAGAATTAGACAACCTGAAGATTAAATTAAAATTTGGAACTCTACAATTTTATTTTGATGATCAGTACTATTGAAACTTTTTAATTAAGATGTCACTAAAACATGGAAGAAACAACAAATGCCCCCTCTTTCCCTCCTTCTTCTCTTCATTCCAAAAAACCATCAAAACAATCTTCCAACTACTTATAAAACCATGAAGTATGTTTTGTGACGGTGGACCTCATCATCATGAATCAAGGTATGACGACTAAAATTCAGTTGCGAGTATGAATAATTTTGTCAATTATAGCTTTCACTGAATCCACTTGATTTAGTGACTTTTGAAAACATCAAACTCATGAGTCAAGATTTATTAGCGCAATTTTAAACTAGTTGATATTTGAGATAAAATGACAAATGTGCTATTTTTTTATGAAGAAAATGTCAACTATTACTAACTTAGTGTTCATATGTTCTCCCTTTCTAAGTATGGCCTAAGCTTGTTCCTGAATTACTTGATTTTCTCTGCAAATTATAGATTAATTAATTAATATCATTTTTAATTTCCATATATAAATAATTTGTCTCGAGTTAACATAAGAACATACAGTTGCTACAAGATTCTATTCAAAATGTGACACACACACACACACACACACACACACACACACACAAAAAAAAAAAACACATATGCTCTAAAAATAATAATTCAACTGAAAGAACCATACATATATTGTAGCATGATATGGCATATGAAGTTCTAGATGACATTAAATTTCAAATTTCATGGAATAATGACTACAACTAAATGGCTGTAAACTTATAAATATCAGAGACATCACATGTAAGTTAAATTAGACACATATCAAGTTACCGACACTTAATGCTACTGCCAGACCAAAGTCTACACTTATATTGCATGAACACATTAATATTTCAAGGAACTATTGAAACTGAGATGCATATTAAATTAATGTTAGGGTTTGAAATACCAAGGCACATGGCATGTGTGAGAGGAAGCAAATCTTATTCCCTGCTCATATAAGTTCAAACATGTATCTATAGACACAACCCTACCAAGAAAGGAGTTCAAACACTCACATGTAACAGAACTACTAACAACTGGAAAAGCTCAAACATACCCACGCAGAAGAAACTAACAAGAGGAAACATTAATACCTTTTAATATTCATCAAAGGAAGAGAAGTGACTTGATTTAATCCTTGTTCTACTGATTAGCATGTGAGGTTGAAATGACCAGAAAGCAGCCGAAACAAAAGCATCCTAATGTTCTTGATATTTTTATTCCGACCTATATTATAGGAGGAGAGAGGAAGTAAATTTCAAAGGCTAGAATAAGTTTTTCAAATACTCTCAACAGCGAAGAAATCAACAATATGCATTATTATCCACTCATTTACATCAAAATAGTCTTGGACTCTTCATGCAGAATATATAACAACTCATACTACAGATCATACCCTAACACATACTCCTGAAGCACCCAGTCGGGCTGGAGAGCAGAAACCGTGTCCCAGGAACTCGATGATGATTTCTCATCGAAGCCATTAGCAGCCCACCAATTCACACACTCTTTCCCTTGCCCATTCATTTCTTGGAAGCTCTGAAACTCACAGACACTGCCTTGCCCTATTGAGCACCCACTGTTGCCATAATTAAGAAAGCTCTGCAGCTCGGCCTGCAGCCCGTCTGCCACCGAATTGAAGTTCGAACTCTCGCAGAAATCTTCTTGCATGCTTGCAGTCATCGGTGGATAATTGGACTCATCTGCTTGCTTGTTCGAAAACAAAGATTGGTGATTAGGCTCGAGCGCAGAAGTCTCGGAAACTTGATGCATAGGAGGATTATTAGCAGCACTAGAAGCATCCGGTTGGCCTTGGAAGTGAGTTGCAGTACCGAGGGGGTGGAATTTAGGCCAGAGTGCAGGGTTGTTGTAGAAAGAGAAGGGGCTGTGAGGGCCTTGGAGCTGTAAGTGCAGCTGCATCCTTTCAATGGCCGTAGAACTTAGGGTTTGTATAGGCGATGAGTCGTGATCCGACCCATTGGGCTCTAAATTGAGTTCTTGATTGAGGGAGAGAGAGCGGCGAGACTGAGATGGCTCCTTCCGCCGTCCAAGGAGCTTCTTCTTGAGCCTAGTGTTCCAGTAGTTCTTGATGTCATTGTCGGTTCTCCCAGGTAGCTGGGCTGCAATTATGGACCACCTGGTTTCGTGGATGGAATTAGGGTTAGGAGATTAGGACTGTTGTTGAAGGGAGAGAGATTAGGGATAGAGAAGAAGATCGATGATTGACGATCATGATTGCGATCAGTTACCTGCTTCCGATACTAATGTAGAGCCTGCAGATGATTTGGTCTTCCTCTTCTGAGAATCCGCCATGTTTGATGTTAGGCCTTAGATAGTTGAGCCATCTGAGTCTGCAGCTCTTACCACACCTCTTCAGACCTGAAGCATATATTCATTTAGAGAAATGAATAACGTATAAATTTTAGGTTAAGTGGCTTCTAGGGTTTTGAATTGCTTTCCCAAAACATGAAATTATCCTCATTTTTCAGGAGAAAATTTGTGAGTTGAAACCCTATTGAGCCTTTTAAACCCCTATTATTCCCTGAAATAATAGAAAGAAACTGCTAATGTAAAACAACATAAGCTTTCGTTTCTCCTATGTACTATTGCCAGTTCTATAGAGTTATTAGTTTGAAGGAATTTTGTGATATAAATCCTACTAGGGTTCCCTAATCAATTGCATGGATTTATTAATTCCTTGATTGATATGTAGTATATATCCATCAAAAGATTCAAATTAAACAATAAGCAATTCAAGGTGATGAGAAAACTAATGAAACTATCAAATTGTAGAATTTTGCATAATTCCAAGATTAGAACCAAACAATTCAACATTAAAGAAGAAGGTGGTGGTGTAACTAGGGCTCCCTAAAGGCTTACCAATCTTTTGTGGGAGAGCAATCCAGTTGCCACCAGTTCCATTCTCCTCTATGTAAGCCTTGAGCTTTGCATCCTCCTCCGGCGACCATGGTCCCCTCTTCACGTTTGCCTTATCGCAGCACGGAGCCCGACCCATCTCTCTCTCTCTCTCTCTCTCTCTCTCTCTCTCTCTCTCTCTCTCTCTCTCTCTCTCTCTCTCTCTAGGATCTCAACGGTGAAGAAGAGGTCTTGGGTGAGAGAAAAAGGGAAGAAGGTGTGCTGAGCTTTATAGGAAGCCACCGGGAGAGAAAGAACTAAGAAGAGAGACGTGATGTGATGCTTACGATAGGACAAAGGGCTGCTGTTGAAGATTTTATTTCTAGGGTTTTTCTTCTCACTTCCTTTTTCACTTTTTTTTTCAATTAGCTTTGCTCTCTGGTTCTCTATTTTAATTTCAATGCATGCTTTTCTCTCTTACATAAAATGCACCTTCTCTTTACGAGCATTTGTTTATTGGATTTGAAATCTAATGTGTGACAAAGTCCACCATGGTGTATGCTTACCTTCACAAGTGCTTCAGTCTTGCTCAATATTGTGTAAAAGACAAAACTGCCCTCAAACCTAATATCACGGCTTAATTTACAAAAGCAAACTGTATATTATTATAAGAATATTTTGGAAGACCTGAGGGAGATAATGCTTTAGATTCCCACAGTGGACTAGTCCTGTGTATGAATTGGACAGCAATAGTTTTAACTTTCTAATGGTCATCTTGACATTGTTACTCTTTTTGAATAATAGCATGGTCATCTAATCTAATCAAACATTAGATCATGAAAAAATAATGTTGGTTGCTGACAATGGGAATTGTATGGTGGAAGATATCGATTCAATTTGATAGCTGGAATGCTTCAACAGTATAGAATGGTATAAAACAATGTATCGAGTAACTTGATTTGAATTAGTGAAGGTATTGACACGTGATAGAAAATTCATTAATTCGAAGCATGAATATATCTCAGAACATGTTACTACTGAAATTTACACTCCCATATAAGCGAGAGAAAACGATCCTAATTCTCTCCAGTAGACTCAATCCATATACAAGCGAGAGAGAACGGATTGTGGTTTCAATGGTATTGTTTCTCTCGCTCTCCCCCTTTGTTTGTGGCTTATCTAGAATGGTAATAGACAGATTCACATATAAATATTAATGTACGGATCAGCAAAAAATGTCTCTGTAACAAATGTGGTAAATCCATTACAAAATCTACAACCTGCAAACTACATTACATACCCCAATGGATTTAGATTCGAAACAATCTATCAAGTTGATTATTAGAGAGATCCATTAACCTAGAAACTTTGGATTTAAATTCATCACGTATACATCAAAGATTCATAACAGCTGGCATATTTAAACTTAGTTGAAGGAAAGTAAATTTCATGATCGATTAAATCTTATATCAATTTAATTCCCGCTTGCACTAATATGCCCTATAGTCAAAAAAAAAAAATTAAAAGAAAAAAGGAAAAGAAAAGAAAGTTAATTAAGTTAAGCACAAGGATTTGGCATAAATTTAAAGGGCCAAATTATTGGATATAGAAGCCTATCTGGAGAATTTATTTGAAAGAAAGTATATATAGATACGAAAGGGCTTATTATAGATCATAAATACCCAATTATTAGCTTCAAAAACATACTGTGGCATTGTATATGACTCTAACGGGAAGTACTATTACTGCAAAATTCTAATAGCCTAAAAGTATAGGTCATCAATTAAAAAAAGATGATATTATAGTATGATTGAGAACTGCATGACACAACTGGAAACTAAAGAGACAACTAATGACATAATCACTCTCTGTTGAGTATATTTGTAGCCCAGTTATTACTCAAATACATGACTCATAATCACATTTTCTAAATGAATTTATTTTGTACTGGAACTGACATACCACTGTTGATCTAATAATAGAAATGTTCAGATATATAGAAGTATTCATTCCGTAGACTAATCAAGGTTATTATCATCTCTCTATATTTTTGTGGTGAGAAATTATCTAACAAAAACATTGCATTTGAAACTGCAACTTCAGGATTCCATCCTCCTTGTCTGACTTTTTCTGCACACATACAGCCCACAGCCGATTTTCTCTTTTTGCTCTTTTTTTTTTGCATTCTGATGTCAGTTTTAATGTGTTACAAAAGTGTAGGTGTCTAATCGTAAAACTTTGTTGGTTGAATCCTCAAGGAAGATGGTTATCTCTAAATAGGCGAAATAAGAAATAAAGAGAAAGATGTTTGTTGTTTTCAATTTGAGAAAGAATATGCATCTCGGTTTGAGTTCCCTAGATTAATTATATGAAAACTAACTAGATCTTTCTAAGAATCAAGTGTAATTTTTTTTTTTCTTTTTATGTTCTAGTTTAGTCAAAAAGAGAGAGAGAGGAAATAAGTGTGTAATCTGCAATTGAAGTGACAATCAAGGAAGATACAACCTGCTTTTTCACCGTCTCTCTTAATTGGTATGTTGAGTATGCACTTTTATTTTACTTATTATTTTAATTATTCCATGGATAACTAAATCGGTTTTCTAGGCTCACTAGTCTATACTCTCTTCTATTTTCTTTTGATCAATTTTGAGATCCTAATTGAATCATATGAATTCTTTGAATCAAGCCTTGTTATTAGTGAGTGTTCTTGACAGCACTTGAGGATGGGTATTGAATTGTAACTTTTTATTTAAAAACATAACTTTTAAAATTTTATTTTTATTCCATTCTTGTTCGCTTAATGGTTTAATATTCAGACTTAAAATTCGTGTCTAAAAGAAGTTAAATTTTTCAAAACTTATCTTATTTGTTTTACTTGAACTCTTCTTAAACTGAAGAATAATCGATGGCCAATGATCCAATTGAGGCACAACTCTTTCAAAAGGTAAGTACATAGTGGTGTAATAGATTAGCGAGCCTGGATTTCTTCTCCTTATTTCTAAAACTCATTTTCTTCGCTCGAGTTTTTATCGCTTTTCTTAAACCCTAATTCTTCATTATTCTAAACTTTCTTTATTTTTCTTTTTCTTTAAACCACACCTCAACCAAACCATATTCTTTTTTTTCTTTCTTTTAAAAATAAAAAACACAACTTGATTTTTGAATAAAATACCGAAAAGCTTGCATCGCATTTCTCCTCGTGGACACAACCCGTTAGCCCTAGGCTACACGGTACACTTTTATCCAGTCACCACACACGACTCTTTGCTTTAACTTCTTTACTCCACGTGGAGCATTTGGAAGTATGGGGTGCAAACCAAACAAAGTTTGGCGTCATTACTGAGGAGAGAACGATTTTTTTTTGTGATTTAACAAGTTTGTTCTCCATTTCAGTGTTCAGGAAAAGTTACTGCAGAAGAACCATAACAGCTCTGTGCCTCTGCTCTAGAAAGTAGAGCACAAGAGTCCATGCTTTTGTCGCATTTTCTCTGTCTTGACCGTGCAAACGCGGCTAGGGAATTGAACTAATGACATTTTTTTTTTTTTTGCAGGACATAGATGAATTGCAAACAATATTTTGTTATTAGTTTATATTTTTGATTGATTTTGATCACCGTTTTAAACTCAACAGTAACCAATTGTTTGAATTGCTTAAAAAACAGTTAGACTTACATCTTAGGTATTTATCTAATTTCGTTTATTTCAGTTACTATTGAAGAGTGCTAGAGCCAAGGTGCATTTGCATATAATATAGCTTAGGAAATATTCTTGAGCGACATTTATTGCTTTAAGAGTTACTTTATGCTATTTACTTGCACACTTTACACAAAAACGAACTAAGGGCAAAACCTAACAACAAGATAAGGTGGGGGAGTCATTATCTTTTCTTAGCCTGCAAATCATCTCCACTACAGTCACAAGCTAAGTTTAATTAAAAAATCTGAATAGACGTTAGCCCTAGAGACATGTCAGACTCACTAGAAGATTGATCTCGGAAGGAAGTTGTTAGCGTTTGACTCTAGTCAAATCGGTGTGTAAGGTTGGGAATAAGAGTAAAGATCCTTGAAAATCAGTGATTTGGCATAATTAAAGTCCGTTGTCTTGCACGGATACCTCTCACTGAGTCTTACCCCTACTTGATCGATTAACTTGTGGTCAGACTGTTGCAGTATACCTCTCCTGGACAGTCAACTAGTTAGGAGTCATCTAAGTCTAAATCTACCTTAGAATAGGCTCGGTTGATTTTTCTTTTTCTTTTTGACTGATTGTTTGGTGATACTGTTTGTGGTATATTGTGCATGCAAGTATGGTTGAGAAACCGAATTACATCTAGGTTAACCAAAAGCATATCACCACCAAAACCAGATCCGATTATGGCACAAACATAATCTCTGTAGGATAAGTTCTATCCCATTATAACTTCCCTTCCATCTTGCATTCGGCTCCCCGAAATCAGTGGCAACAATTTTGAGCTTAAGCCTTAATTCATCAATACCCTTCTCAAGTTTCATGATATAGAGTCGAGGATGTGTACTTCTTCATAAGAGAATTTGTAAAAGTATGCTTTATAATGAGAATACCGTAGCTCGGAGATGATACTGTTAGGTTACGTTTCATTCTTTTTCCCTTAAGGATCTAGCCAAAAAATGGCTTTATAGTTTGGCGGTAGATTCTGTTATATCATGGGATGATTTCGTTAAGGTCTTCTTGAAGAAATTCTACCCAATCCACAAAAATGCTCTCATTAGAAAAAAACATAATGCAATTTAAGTAAGACTCGAGTGAGCCATTTTAGAGGTACTTTGAACGTTTTAAAAATCTCCTTACCTAATGCCCCCGTCAATATATAGAGAAATGGCGGCAATATCAAATTCTCTATGATGGTTTAAACTATCAAACTAAGACTCTCTTAGAAACCATCTGCAAGGGGTATTCCTTCAAAAAGATGAAAATCATGGGTGGGAATTGTTTGAGGATTTGGCGGAGAAGACCATCCAATGGGAACCCACCCTAGACAAATCTAGGAATAGTAACCCCGTCTCTTCAAAAGGAGATCTCCATTCTATCGAGTCATCAATCGCTGTCGAGGCTAAAATTGCTAGCCTAATGAGAAGACTGGAAGCTCTAAAACTAAAGAACCGATTCTAGTGAACCAAGTTAACCTCACACAAGTCCCACGGGCTACACATATTGTCAAGCTTTGGACCATGTGTTCGAAGAGTGTCCAGTTTTTCTTGCTCAGCAAATGTTGCCCAAGCATATGAATGTGGTCTTTTCAAGGTCCACAATAATCCCTACTCACAAACGTACAATCCCAGCTGGAGAAACCACCCGAATTTCTCATGGAGCCAAACCAGCCATGACCATCCTAGGTCCAATTTTCCCAACCATTTCTAACCTCCAAACCATCAACAAAATTTTTCTAACTAAGTTCCACACTCTTCCTTTCAAAATTCTCCAACTGAAAAGAAATAAACTGATTTGGAGAAGAGAGTGAAAATTTTGATTAAGTCCCAAATATCCTTCACGGAAAATGCGGGACAATTGTTGAGCAACCACACTCAAGCAAAATTTGTTCGGTAGGCACCGAGTACTTTCAATTACACCACGTGAAGTAAAGAAATTAAAGCAAAAAGTTTTGTGTGGTTATGGAATTAAAGTGTACCGTGTCGCTTAGGTCTAATGGGTCGTGTTCACGAGGAGAAATGTGATGCAAACTTTTCGGTATTTTGTTCAAAAGTCAAGTTGTGTTTTCTGTTTTTAAAATAAAGAAAGAAAAGAATATGATTTAGTTGAGAGTTTAGTTTAAAGAGAAAGAAAAAAACAAAGAAAGTTTAAAATGATGAATACGTAGGGTTTAAGAAAAGCGATGAGAACTCGAGTGAAGAAAATGAGTTTTAGAAATAAGGAGAAGGAATATGGGCTCACTAATCTACTACTCCATCTCATTGGATGAAACAGGATATCTACTGGTTCTTATTTCAAGTCCGGTATTTTTTAGGGAGGAACCATATCTTTTTAATTATTATTCTGACCAAATCATTAAGAGAGTATCCCCGATGAGAATGTTAAGAGTATTTTTTCATCTGTCACGAGCTTACATGCGGTGGACAATTTGTTCCCCACAAGACTGCTGAAAAAGTGCTATAGAGTGGGTCTATTGGGCCACTTTGTTCAAAAATGCCTTTGAGTTCTGCAAGACGTGCCCAAGATGTCAAATAGGTAGAATTTCAAAATGTAAATAATACCCCTCAACTCAATTCTAAAAATATAACTCTTCGACGTTTGGGATATTGACTTCATGGGTCTTTTTCCCTGCTTATTTGGGCACCAATACATCTTAGTTGTTGTGGATTATGTGTCTAAGTGGGTTGAAATCATCCTTAGTAAAACGAATGACAACAAGGTTGTTGTCAAATTCTTGAAAGAGAATATTTTCTCGCGCTTTGGAACCCCTCGTGCTATAATCAGCGATAATGACACTCAATTTTACAACCGATCTTTTGAATCTCTTATGTGGAAATATGCTATCACATATAAGTTGTCCATACCATATCATCCCCAAATCAGTGGGCAGATAGAGGTCTCGAACAAACAAATCAAACTAATCTCAGAGAAGACTGTGAGTCAAAATCGAAAAGGTTGATCCACCAAACTGGTTGATACCTTATGGGCCTACAAGACAGCCTTCAAAATGATCTTTGATATATCACCTTATAGGTTAGTCTTTGAAAATGCTTACCACCTACCTGTTGAACTTGAGCATCGTGCCTTATGCGCAACTAAGTAGTTGAATTTTGATCTAAACAAAGTCGGTAAACTTCAAAAACTGTAAATGTTTGAACTTGAAGAATTGAGAATCGAAGCCTATGAAAATGAGAAGATAACGAAAAATAGGGTTAATATCTTTCATGATAAATTTATCATAAGGAAAACTTTTGTCCCCGGACAAAAGTCTTACTCTACAATTCTAAATTTCATTTTTTTAAGGAAAGTTGAAATCGAGATGGACAGAGTCATTCATTGTGAGAACCGTGATTCCACACAGTGTCAACACCTTTAACCGTTCTTGAAATCGGTGCCAAAAAATGAAACGGGCAATGGGTCTATTTGACCCAATGTATCGGTAACATGACCTCTTTTATATTTTATTTCATGTATTTATGCATTTCATTCATACATTAGAGACAATGCATGACATAAGCGTGAGGGAGGAGCACTAACATTTAACATAAAAAAAATTGTTTAAAGTGGAAACAATATTTTGATCTATTTTTATAAAAAAACTTAAGATAATCTTAAAGATTAGAAGAATCATAATTAGAATTTCTTAATACTTAATCAAATAAGATTACTTACTTGATTTTTAAGTTTAGAAGAAAAAAATGAAAAAGTAATTTGGCCTTGATTTTTACCTTGATGAAATATATACTTTATCACTTAAACACTTAGAATTCAAAACAAAGACTCTTATGTCTACACACACACACACACATACACACACACTCTAATTAAGTTGAGTAATTGTGCCTTATAAAGTATAAATATTCACACTTAAAAGTGATTAATATCATTAATAAAATCTTTAATTTTGTGGCTTTATTTGCTTGAGTCTTAAGCCCAAAAGATGTTTTCTTAGATGTTTTCTTACTTTGTGCTCTAAGACCATCCAGTTTGGAAGTCACCGGCTAAAAGCTCATTACATGGGTAAATTAGAAAGCCTGATAAAACTAAGAGATAAATATTTTCATTATTAAAATAATAAAGCATAAGAGCTGGAGTTGAAGAATTCTGAGTTAAATTTCACGATCACAAGGTGTATATGATTTATGGTAAAATAATAAATCAAGTGAGAAATACAGTTTGAATTCTTACCTTTAATCATTACAAATTTTTTGCTTCGAGACAGTTTAGAAATGAATGGTGAACTTATGACTTATAGATCACTTAAGTTTTTTGCAAAAGTTTTTCAAATATTTTTCTCTCTTTTAAAAAGAAATTTTCAAAAACACTAACATTTTTCTATTTTACTTGGACTTTGTGGGTGTAATCTACTAAAAATTCTCAGGAGACTATAATTCCTCCTTTAGAAAAAAAACCTAGAGTTTAAAGACTTGTTGCACATATCCAGTGCAGTTGCGTGACCTATAAAAGTGGCTCAATAATCTCTTAGTCTTTTAATTTTTACTCGAGGACGAGTGAAAGATAGGTGTGGGGTGTGATTATTCACATACATTGCATATTTTATATCACATTTTTATATTTTTTTAAATTCTGCTATTTAATCAATTTATTGTCTAATGGTATGCAAGTTGTAATTAATGAAGAAAGAAAAGAAAAAAAATGAATTATATCTCATTTAATCTGAATTTTTAAAGATAGAATTTTATAACCCAAGTAATCAACAGAGATATACTTGAATCTAGAGATTTTAGAAGCAATCCTATCTGAAAAAATGGAGACAACAGAACAGAAGGATCTCGTGCACGAAGCGTTGATCCAACAGCGGAGCTCTTGCCGCGAAAACGTAGCTTTGGCCACGTTTTTGCGGCAGATCTCTGACCGTTGGGCCAGAAATTTTGCCCTTATCTCCCACACATTTTCCCCACTTCTCTCCTCCTATAAATTCAGTACTAGAGCAGAGCAGAAGATAAAGGAAAGAGAACTACGTTTAGGCTTTTATTTTGAAGGTTAGGATATTGTTGTTACTTAGTTGAATCAAGTGTAATTTTCATTTATTTTTCTTTTTTTTTGTTCTAGTTTAGTCCAGAAAAGAGAGAAATGAGTGTGTAATTTGTAATTGAAGTGACAACCAAGGAAGATACATCTTGCTTTTTCATCATCTTTCTTAATTGGTATGTTGAGTATACTCTTTTGTTTTACTTATTGTTTTAATTCTTTCATGGGTAACTAAATCAGTTTTCTGGGCTCACTAGTCTCTACTCTTTTCTCTTTTCTTTTGATCGATTTTGAATCTTAATTGAATCATATGAATGTTTTGAATCAAGCCTTAATATTAGCGAGTGTTCTTGAAAGCACATGAGGATGTATATTGCATTTTAACTTTATTGGATTTTAACTTTCTATTTTAAAACACAACTTTTAAAATTAATTTTATTCTATTCTTGTTCACTTGATGGTTTTAATATTCAGACTTAAAATTCGTGTCTAAAAGAAGTTGAATTTTTCAAAATTTATCGTATTTGTTTTACTTGAACTCTTCTTAAACTCAAGTATATTTGATTGTCAATGATCCAATTGAGGCACAACTCTTTCAAAAGATAAGTACACAGAGAAGTAGTACATTAGTGAGCCTGGATTCCTTCTTATTTATAAAACTTGTTTTCTTCGCTCAAGTTCTCATCACTTTTCTTAAACCCTAATTCTTCATTGTTTTAAACTTTCTTTGTTTTTGTTTCTCTTTAAACCACTCAACCAAACCATGTTCTTTTCTTTCTTTCTTTCTTTAAAAATAGAAAACACAACTTCATTTTGAACAAAATACCGAAAAGCTTGCATCGCATTCCTCCTCTTGGATAAGACATGTTAGCCCTAAGCTACACAGTACACTTTAATCCAGTCACCACACATGACTCATTGCTTTAACTTTTTTACTTCACGTGGTGCATTTGGAAGTACTCGGTGCAAACCGAACAATCGCCATTATAATTATCAATTTATTTCTTTAAAATATAGGTTATATATGATTATGTAATAGCCCATCAATATAGATTAAATCAACAACTATAAGAAATATAAATCAAAATTAATTAGATTTAAACAGATAACCCTAAATTTTCAATCTTAAGAATAGATTATTATTTAACAATATATAATCTATCAAAGTCTTGATTGTCTAAGAATTGTCCTATTTTAAACCTAAATAATCTTCTATTTATTTTCATTTAAACGCAAAATAAAAAGATTTAAATGAGTTAACAAGTTACTGGTTTCATCTAACTTATATACTTTCTAAGATTTAACTACCCATAATTAGATCAAGGACAATATAGATACAATAGCAAAATAAATTCATGAAAGAAGAACAGAAACTAATCAACTAAAAAAATAGAGACCTTTATTAATTGAAAAAAACTTACAAATATGAACTTGAAGAACAGCAGTTAGACCTTGAAGAACAGCAAGAAAAATTAAGAACTTCTACAATTTTTCTATAAATATTATATTTTCTTAACCCTAAAATTCCCTCTCCTATTTTAGCCGAAGGAGAGAAGTATAAAAGATCAAAACAAATATGGTGAAAATCTTGCACAATTTTTGACTTGATTTGCTTTAATCACTTGATTCTCCGCAATCTTTAACTTGATTTGTTTTAATCACTTGATTTTCACAACTTTAACTTGATTTGATTTATTTTTAACTGCTTGATTTGCTTTCATGCATGTCTGGACGGGAGTTGATGTAGTTGGGTTTTGGGATTAGATTTGTTAAAGTCTATCTTTTGCACTTCTTTTCTTTATTCAACACCTAATTTCTATATAAAAACACTAAAAATATCTGAGTAGTATTATTTATAAATAAAAAGCAAATAAACATGAGTGTAAATGACATTCCAACTTCAAACGTGGGTGAAAAAAGCTTCCCTGCCTCAACATCTAAAAAACACCTCTAATGTGCAACGGGTTAGCCCTAAGATATATGCCTATGGACCAACACCTTTCCCATTTGCTTTCCTTATTGATTAATTAATTAACAAGTTAATTAATTAGAAGTCAACAAACAATCAACCCAATTCACAATGAGAGAACACAACAACCCTATGATAATATGATTAATCAATAATTCAACCATCTTTTGGCCCACATGCATCCTATCCCACTAACACAAGCTAAGCCAAACACAATGCCAACATGGTAATTTCACATAGATCTATACCATCCCAAATCAAGAATACATGCATTACTTTATGTTATCACATATGTTACATGTAACAACACAAAAGTATGGGAGAGTAGTCTGGAGAAAACCCTTGTTAGGGTCTCCTTTTTGGACAAGTGGATGGGGGACTTGGATTATTTTAGAGAAGGGAGGAACAAAAAACCACAAGGGGAGGTGGTTGGATTGCAAAAAAACTTGCATTGACCTTGGTTTCTCTCCCTTGACGTATAGAGATAGGGGTCCATGACACGGCACCACCACCTTTCAGAAAGTGAGGAGGAGAGTAAAACTAAAGAAGAAAACCCCAAACCAAAAGGCTAATTAAGATAGAATTAACTAGTAAAAAGTAGGGAGACTTTTTGATATAAGCAAGAGGGGGAGAAAAGGGGGGATGGTGTGGGATTTTTTTCTCCTTGTCTTGATGTCTTCTTTGGAATCTCATGGCCTGGTGCATTTCATCAGCATTTATGACCAGCCTTAAACTTGGGGAGATAAGCACAAGGGATAACAAAGAAACTATGAATCAACCTTTATAATATTTTGTTTGCTTGAAAAACTCAATACCTCAGAAAAAGGGCGCTGACGTCGTCAAACATCAGTGAATTCTTCATTTCTCTTTCAACTCAAAAATAAGAGAAAACCGGTGAAAAACTGACAGCGTGAGATACACCAATAAATTTTTTCAAAAAAAACTTACGAAATGAGCTCCACTGTCAGTTTTCTCAATTGATTTTAACACCCAAACAGGCCCCACGAGAATTGCTTGAGAAGCATATGGAAAATGACTATAACCCAAGACTTTCCCCATACTTTTTGACATAAGTTTGGTTATGTTCCCCATTAAGAGCTGGTGCATGTAATTGTTACCGTGGGGTGTTTTCACATTCCAAACAATCATAATAAATATTATTTAATTTTGTAAAAAGGAATATGTGGGGAAGCAAAACAACCAGTTGACAGGGATGCAGATATAATTAGCAAATCACATGATGGCTGCTTTCTGTTGCAAACCTCAATTATTTCTTCAGATTTATGATTAAATTAATTACATGACTTGTTTCCTCTAATCATATTACCAACCATTAATTTCAACTGGTTTGAAGAAAAAATACAAGCAAAGATGTTTGCTTGCACACTATCCTAGTTTGGAAACCAGGTCAAGCTTAGAGCCATATTTTCAGTACATATAATGTGTCACTCAAGTGCTACCAACAAAAAGGTGTATTTAGAATCAGTTACTTCTGAATAGTCTAAAAAGAAATATCTCTACACCCCAAAAAAAATATTGAGAAAATATTAAGCCTCAAACTCTTCTGTAAGTAAATTCATGGCATTTTTTTTTTTTTTTGACTCGCGAAATGAAATAAATATCGGTGTAAGAACTGATCAGTCTCATCTATGTAAGAATCTAAAATTCCTCTTAAGCGTTTTCCCCTTAAAGTCCATCTGAAACAATTTAGCTCATATAATGAGCAAATTAGGGATCACAGTCATTCAATTTAGCGCATATAATGAATTGTGGCTTGAGTTCATAGTTATTCACACAAACAGACACAAATAAACAGAAAATAAATGATGGTCCTCGCCAAATGAATATAGCTCAAACAGCATAACAATCATTAGGGATCAAATTAAGAAAAACCTATCTTTAAGCTTATCATTTTAAGAATTAGAAGCTTTCACGTCCACATATACATATACATGTGTGTGTGTGTGTGTGTGTGTGTGTGTGTGTGAGAGAAAATGTATATCAGCCTGCGGCTGAGAGAACTCTCTCAGCCTGCGGTGACGTGGCTCAATTTTGTCACTCCACTAACTTGCGGCCCGCTTTTAGGAGGAAGTTAAATTACCAAATACCCCCTTTTCGATAACTTTCCTTATTGTTTATTATTATTTTTCCCCCTTTTTTTGCCGCTCTTTATAGGATTTAGGTTATTGTATATAAATTACTTTTCGCCCTATTTCCTTACCTCTTTTATGAAAGATCTAGTTTCTACTTTTCAGCCTGCGATAAAATTTTTTCTGAAAATATAAAATCTTTTCAGATCAATTTTTTCAGCCTGCGATAAAATTCTACTTTATAGTTTAATTTAAACTGCGACCTTAGTCAGAGACTTTGGTCGCTGTGTACATTTAAACTGCGACCTTAGTCAGAGACTTTGGTCGCAGTGTACATGGTTAATTGCGACCAAGGTCGCAGTGTTGTTATTGATAAAGATGGCCAGCAACTGCAATCTAGGGTTGCATTACATGGACTGCGACTTAGGTCGCAGTACGTTAAGTAAGTGTTTCCTTTATATTAACATGCATAGCGACCAAGGTCGCAGTGTTGTTTATTAAGTGTTGTTTTGGATTAAGTCATTTTTTGAATCTAAATGAAAAATGAAAAGTTTGCTGAGGGGACGCGACTTGGAGTCACTCCGAGAGACGCGGCCTGTCATAAAGATTTTATGAGATCTTTAAACGTCGAGTTTACGTTGTCTACGCGTCGGCTCTTCATTGGGTTTAGGCGTTAATGTCTTTTAATGCCAAACCGGCGCTGGCGGTTGGAGACCATTAAAGCCGACGGTTCTGATTAATGAACCATTAATTATGGTTATTATGGGCTGCCTATAAATAGGGCTCACCCTCTCCCTTTAACAGCCCATAATTAGACTGTTTTCTTTTCGAGAGCAATTGCTCTGAGAATTTCCGCCTTCTTCAGAGTCTCTAACAGGGGCCTGCCTCCATGGATGAAGATGACCCTATGGACGAACTTGATCGATGTTCGTCCACAAGGGAAGAAGTCATAGACATCATCGTCCACAAGGGAAGAAGTCATGGTCCTCGTCGTTTACAAGGGAAGAAGTCATGATCCCTGACGAGGACTTAACCCTCACCAAGATCTCCTCGGACTTGATGCACCAGTCAAGCTTGCTGGTAAGGGATGGTCAGAGTGGGTATGGCGGCGGGGATGTTGTAGATATAGTGGTGGGTAGCATACCCTGTGAGGTCTAAAAACCTCCTCTCTTACCCCAGAAGTGACATCGAGGAAATTCCATGCTCACTGGATAACCTTCTGGTGGAAGAGATGTTCATTAACGAAGGATCGTATCCCGCCACTTTGAAGGGTCAGGTGGAATCGGAGATTCTGCTGCCACCAGACCTCAATAACACCACTGCTCTTAGTCAACAAGGGCTCTTTTGATGTTTAGTCTTATTTGTACTGCTGTATTGTAACACTCAATCTTATTGTATAAGAGAGCGTCTTTTGATGTTTAGTCTTCTTTGTACTGCCGTATTATAACACTCAATTTTATTGTATAAGAGAGCGTTTTGTATCATTTTCACATGCCTGGAGATAAATGCCTGGACATAAATAAAATCATATTTGTTTTTTAATAAACTACGACGTTGGTCGCAGTCATGCATTGCAAACAAAACAACTTGGGCCAGAGACGACATTGCGACCAAGGTCGCATAAAACTACATTGCAAACAGAAACAACTGCGATCAGGGTCGACACTGCGACCAAAGACTGTGACTAAGCAACTTCTGCGGTGACGTGTCACCTCGTCGCAGTGTTGTTGTTGATTAAGACTAAAGACTAGCAGCTGCGACGAAGGTCGCAGATTATTTTTTTTAAGACTGCGGCCAGCAACTGCGACCAAGGTCGCACTGTTGTTGTTGATTAAAAATAAAGACCAGCGAATGCGACCAAGGTCGCAGTGTATTTTATTAAGTCCAAAAACCAGCAACTGCGACCAAGGTGGCATTGTATTTTATTAAGACTACGGTTAGCAACTGCGACCAAGGTAGCAGTATTGTTGATTAAGACTAAGACCAGCAACTGCGACCAAGGTCGCAGTTTATTTATTAAGTCTGCGTTCTGCAACTGCGACCAAAGTCGCAACCTTTCAGTTTAAAAATTTATACGGGTGAAGTAATATAATTATTAATTGTGTCCATGGTCGCAGTATATTCGTTTAGCGTAAAATATTTAAAATGAAGGTTTGTAACAATTGTACAGCATTTCAACCAAGACATAGTAGTAAAAAATGTAATTCACACAATTAACTTTAGAAAACAGATTTATATATATTTAAAAAAAATACAAAATACAATTTTTTAAACTTCTAATCCTCGTCATCACCATCGTAATCAGATTCGTCGTCAAGAGTCGTGCTTTCGTCTTCTGTATCGCTTTCCGTCTCTTCCTCCTCTTCGGCGACAGTCTCCTCTTCGCTTTTTTCCTCTTCATGTTTGTGTTTTGGTTCACCAATGAAGTCCCAGAACGGGTCGTCTGTATCAAGCTCAGATTCTGACCCGTAGCGAGGCATCGGTTCAGAACTATACATCCAATCATTATTAGATGATTGGCTTCTTTCCGGTGAAGACAGTGGAGAAGACATTTTTTGAGTCTATTGACCGAACAGTGAGAGTAACGAGTTTGAGCAAAAATAATTTAGTATGTTTGTAATCCTTTGTTGATGACCGTTTATATATTTTTAATCCCGGAATTCCAAAGGGTTTAAGCTCTCAAACCACGTGAATATCTCCCAAACTTATTTTCTACCTTTTCCCAAAAATTGTTTATACTTCCTAGGTGACTATTCAGTTATCCAAAACAGTTTAAAAGTTAATACACTATAACTTTAAATTACTTTGAACTCCAAAACAGTACATTATTGCGACCAGATTCGCATTGGGAACTGATAAATGATTAACTGCGACCATAAATTGCATCCGTAGTAGGAGTGCGACTATGGTCGCAGTGTTTAAGAGCAGCAGTCGCAGTTTGGATATGTAATTAAAAGAGCTTATAAGTTAATATAGTGAGAAAGAGACCTTATAAAAAAATAGAATTAAAAGCTTTTAAAAGATGACAAAATACAATTGAATATCAGAAGATCAGTAAATCCTAATCCTCGTCATTATCCCCATCATAAGCAGATTCATCGTCTTCATTCTTCTGCTCTTCCTCTTCATCACTTATTTCTTCATCATCTTCCTGTTTTTGAGGTTTTTTTGTTTCACCGATGAACTCCCAGAATGGATCGTCTCTATCAAACTCTTCGTCTGACCCGTTGATAGGAAGCGAGCCTACAGCATCAGAGGACATGCTTTCATCAAGCATGTCTCCGTCAAGTGGCAGAGGAATAATGTCTTCGTCACTAACCCACATTAAAACTTCATTATCATCATGAATAGGAGGATCAGTTAATACATTATTTGATGTAGTGAGATAGTCAAAAGGAGTGAAGTCCAGACTGGTATCAGATTCACTAGAATATCCTGAAGACAAAGGACCGGTGGGGGAACGATTGAAGTTGAAATCTAAGTGTTCAGAGGAAGAAGATGGGGAAGACATGATTGAAGAATGAATTATTTTTTTGGAAGTTTTTGAAATCAAATTGAAAAGGAAGAACAAAAATATAGTTTTCAGGTATGAGATAATATATTATTTACAAGCATTATGTAAAGGTCAATATTGTGGAAGAACATGAATAGTAATAATAATTGTTACAGGTGAGGGTTGAGTATGGTAGGAAGTGGTAAAAAAATTAAATATTTAATTGAAGATTTATTGCGGGAGAATCCGAAGTACGAATTAACTTTTTATAGAATTGCTTGCCTATACCTTTAGATTACGTATGGTGCACATCTTTCCTTTCTCGAGATTAACATTAGTGCATCTCTTTTTTCTAGACTGTTGTTGTATCACGGTAGAAAGAATATTAATTACTTCATTTAATTCAGTGTAATTAGTATAATAATTTTTATAAGATTTGATATACGCGAATTGATCTCAGGGTCGCATGGCTAATCCACCCTAGTCGCATATTAAAAATCTTTTACGTAAGGCATGGGAAAGAAGATTGCGACTTTGGTCGCAGTACTGAAGGAGGTCGCATTGTTGTATGATAGAATGCGACTAGGGTCGCAGACGTTATATAAAGAAGTTTTGTTATACAATGACTGCGACTAGTGACTGCGACTGTATCGCAGTTGTCATATAAAATTGAAATTATATTGTATTAGGTCGCATAAAAACATTTTGTTATTCTATGAGTGCGACTAGTGACTGCGACTGTGTCGCAGTTGTTATATTGTATTAAGTCTGCGACTATGGCATGTTTTTTAAATTTTCAATGCTTTTGCTTATTTTACATTATATTGATCCAATTTTTTTAATTATATTTTTAGATGTATTAAAATTACGAATTTTATAACTGTAGATATATTCAACTGAAATTTTGTTTGTTCATGACTTTATTCCAGTTTAGAATTTAAAAAGGGGTATTTTTGTCAATTTGTTTCACGATTGTTTAGGCGGATTTTTTTTGATTTTTTTGGCGCCAACACACTGCGGCCGATGTGTGGCATATATTCAGCCACGTCCCGCCGCTGAGAAACTCTCTCAGCCTGCAGGCTGAGGTACAGTAACCCAAATTGACAAAAATACCCCTTTTTAATTCTAAACTGGAATAACTTTCAATTTTATATGACAACTGCGACACAGTCGCAGTCACTAGTCGCTATAATGTCTGCGAACCTAGTCGCATTCTACCGTACAGCAATGCGACCTCCTTCAGTACTGCGACCAAAGTCGCAATCTTCTTTCGCATGCCTTATGTATTAAATGAAAGTAATTCAATGCGACCTCCTTCAGTACTGCGACCAAAGTCGCAATCTTCTTTCGCATGCCTTATGTATTAAATGAAAGTAATTAATATTCTTTCTACCATAATACAACAACAGTTTAGAAAAAGGAAAGATGTGCACCATACGTAATCTAAAGATATAGGCAAACAATTCTATAAAAAGTTAATTTCTACTTCAAGCATTAAACCTCTGGCAAAAAGAAACTCTTCGGATTCTCCTGCAATAAATCTTCAATTAAATATTTAATTTTTTTTTACCACTTCCTACCATACACAACCCTCACCTGTAACAATTATTATTACTATTCATGTTCTTCCACAATATTGACCTTTATATAATACTTGTAACTAATATATTATCTCATACCTGAAAACTATATTTTTGCTCTTCCTTTTCAATTTGATTTCAAAAAACTTTCACAAAATAATTCATTCTTGAATCATGTCTTCCCATCTTCTTCCTCTGAACACTTAGATTTCAACTTCAATCGTTCCCCCCCACCGGTCCTTTTTCTTCAGGATATTCTAGTGAATCTGATACCAGTCTGGACTTCACTCCTTTTGACTATCTCACTACATCAAATAATGTATTAACTGATCCTCCTATTCATGAGGATAATGAAGATTTCATGTGGGTTAGTGAGGAAGACATTATTCCTCTGCCACTTGACGGAGACATGCTTGATGAAAGCATGTCCTCTGATGCTGTAGGCTCGCTTTCTGGCAACGGGTCAGACGAAGAACTTGATAGAGACGATCCATTCTGGGAGTTTATCGGTGAAACAAAAAACCTCAAAAACAGAAAGATGATGAGGAAATAAGTGATGAACAGGAAGAGCAGAAGAATGAAGACGACGAATCTGCTTATGATGGTGATAATGACGAGGATTAGGATTTTATTTTGTCTTCTTTTAAAAGCTTTTAATTCTGTTTTTTTGTAAGGTCTCTTTCTCACTAGATTAACTTATAAGCTCTTTTAATTACATATGAAACTGCGACTGCTGTTCTTAAACACTGCGACCATAGTCGCAGTGCTAGGTCTCTTTCTCACTAGATTAACTTATAAGCTCTTTTAATTACATATGAAACTGCGACTGCTGTTCTTAAACACTGCGACCATAGTCACAGTGCTAGGTCTCTTTCTCACTAGATTAACTTATAAGCTCTTTTAATTACATATCAAACTGCGACTGCTGTTCTTAAACACTGCGACAATAGTCGCAGTGCTAGGTCTCTTTCTCACTAGATTAACTTATAAGCTCTTTTAATTACATATCAAACTGCGACTGCTGTTCTTAAACACTGCGACCATAGTCGCAGTGCTACTACGCATGCAATAAGTAAAAGTAAGAACAAAATTTAATAGTTCATAGGAGGATCAGATAACAGTCAGAAATTAAGAACAAAATATATAAAATAAATACGTAAACTGCGATTACACTATCGCTCTCGTTAAGTACTGAGACCATAGTCGCGATAATGCGACCATAGTCGCAGTCCAGGATCGCATACTATATGTAAAAAATATTTTAATAGTTCATAGGTTGAACAGACAACAGTCAGAAATGAAGAAAAAAATATATAAAATATAAAATATAATAAACTATACATATCCACTGTCTTTCACCGACATAGTAGCTTTTCATAAGGGGTATCTAGTAATTTAACTTCTTCCTATAAGCGGGCCGCAAGTTAGTGGCGCTTCAATCTTGAGCCACGTCACCGCAGGCTGACAGAGTTCTCTCAGCTGCAGGCTGATATACATTTTTCTATATATATATATATATATATATATATATATATATATATATATATATATATATATATGGGGTTACTGTACCTCAGCTTGCAGGCTGAGAGAGTTTCTCAGCCGGTGGGACGTGGCTGAATATATGCCACACATCGGCCGCAGAGTGTGGGCGCCAAAAAAATCTAAAAATCCCGCCTAAACAATCGTGAAACAAATTGACAAAAATACCCCTTTTATATGACGACTGCGACTTCTAGCATTGAAAAGTAAAAAAATATTCCATGGTCGCAGACTTAATATGAAGAGCTTGATATAGACGATCCATTCTGGGAGTTTATCGGTGAAAAAAAAAACTCAGAAACAGGAAGATGATGAGGAAATAAGTGATGAACAGGAAGACCAGGAGAATGAAGACGACGAATCTGCTTATGATGGTGATAATGACGAGGATTAGGATTTCTTGATCTTCTGATAAAGACGACAAAATATTTGTCTTCTTTTAAAAAGCTTTTAATTCTCTTTTTTTTGTAAAGACGACGAAATATTTGTCTTCTTTTAAAAAGCTTTTAATTCTCTTTTTTTTGTAAGGTCTCTTTCTCACTGTATTAACTTATAAACTCTTTTTAATTACATATGAAACTGCGATCGCTGTTCTTAAACACTGCGACTATAGTCGCAGTCCTACTACGCATGCAATAAGTAAAAATAATTCATAGTTTATAGGCTGCTGAGATAAAAGATACATTGAACTGCGACTGTAGAATCGGTCCTTATTCAGAAACAGTCACAAATAAAGAACAAAAAGATTATAAAATAATACGTAACTGTGATTATACTATCGCTCTCGTTAAGTATTGCGACCATAGTTGCGGTACTGCGATCATAGTCGCAGTACATGGTCGCATAATATATGTAAAAAAACCAATTTAATTGTTCATAGGAGTATCAGACAACATTCAGAAATTATACGAATAACAGTATTTGATGACTAACAGTTGACAATTTATGGTCGCAGTTACTTAATCATTTATCAGTTCCCAATGCGACTATGGTCGCAATAATGAACTGTTTTGGAGTTCAAAGTAATTTAAAATTATAGTGTATTAACTTTTAATCCGTTTTGGATAACTGAACAGTCACCTAGGAAGTATAAAATTTTTGAGAAAAGGTAGAAAATATATTTGATAGATATTCACGTGGTCCGAGAGCTTAAACCTTTTGGAATTACGGGATTAAAAATATATAAAGGGTCATCAGCAAAGGATTAAAAACATATTAAGTTATTTTTGCTCAAACTCGTTACTCTCACTGTTCGGAAAATAGATTCAAAAAATGTCTTCACCACCGTCTTCACCGGAAAGAAGCCAATCATCTAATGATGATTGGATGTATAGTTCTGAACCGATGCCTCGCTACGGGTCAGAATCTGAGCTTGATACAGACGACCCGTTCTGGGACTTCATTGGTGAACCAAAACACAAACATGATGAGGAAGAAAGCGAAGAGGAGACTGTCGCTGAAGAGGAGGAAGAGACGGAAAGCGATACAGATGACGAAAGCATGACTCTTGACGACGAATCTGATTACGATGGTGATGACGAGGATTAGAAGTTTAAAAAATTGTATTTTGTTTTTTTAATATATATAAATCTGTTTTCTAAGGTTAATTGTGTGAATTACATTTTTTACTACTATGTCTTGGTTGAAATGCTGTACAATTGTTACAAACCTTCATTTTAAATATTTTACGCTAAACGAATATACTGCGACCATGGACACAATTAATAATTATATTACTTCACCCGTATAAATTTTTAAAATGAAAGGTTGCGACCTTGGTCGCAGTTACTGGACGCAGACTTAATAAATATACTGCGACCTTGGTCGCAGTTGCTGGTCTATAGTCTTAATCAACAACAACACTACTACCTTGATCGCAGTTGCTGGACGCATACTTAATAAATATACTGCGACCTTGATCCAAGTTTCTGGTCTATGGTCTTAATCAACAACAACACTTCTACCTTGGTCGCCGTTGCTGGACGCAGACTTAATAAATACACTGCGACCTTGGTCGCAGTTGCTGGTCTATAGTCGTAATCAACAACAACACTGCGACGAGGTGACACGTCACCGCAGCAGTTGCTTAGTCGCAGTCTTTGGTCGCAATGTCGACCCTGGTCGCAGTTGTTTGTGTTTGCACTGTAGTCTTATGCGACCTTGGTCGCAGTGTCGTCTCTGGTCCAAGTTGTTTTGTTTGCAATGCATGACTGCGACCAAGGTCGTAGTTTATTAAAAAACAAATATGCTTTTTATTTATGTTCAGGCATTTATATTCAGGCATGTGAAAATGATACAAAAAACGCTCTCTTATACAATAAGATTGAGTGTTACAATACAGCAGTACAAAGTAGTCCCTCTCTCTCTCTCAGAGGCTGCACTCACTCCTTAAAGCTGCATATGATTCCAAGTACAGGATGTTTGGAAGGGCGACAAACGAGGATTGGACACTGTGGCGACGATCGAAGCCGATTGCACTGTGATGCGCGACTAAACATCAAAAGAGCCCTTGTTGACTAAGAGCAATGGTGTTATTGAGGTCTGGTGGCAGCAGAATCCTCCGATTCCACCTGACCCTCCAAAGTGGCGGGATACGATCCTTCGTTGATGAACATCTCTTCCACCAGAAGGTTATCCAGTGAACATGGAATTTCCTCGATGTCACTTCTGGGGTAAGAGAGGAGGTTTTGAGACCTCACAAGGTATGCTACCCACCACTATATCCACCACATCCCCGCCGCCATACCCACTCTGACCATGCCATGCCAGCAAGCTTGACTGGTGCATCAAGTCCGAGGAGATCTTGGTGAGGGTTAAGTCCTCGTCAGGGATCATGACTTCTTCCCTTGTAAACGACGAGGACCATGACTTCTTCCCTTGTGGATGATGAGGTCTATGACTTCTTCCCTTGAGGACGAACATCGATCAAGTTCGTCCATAGGGTCATCTTCATCCATGGAGGCAGGCCCTTGTAAGAGACTCTGAAGAGGGCGAAAATTCTCAGAGCAATTGCTCTCGAAAGAAAACAGTCTAATTATGGCTGTTAAAGGGAGAGTGAGACCTCACAAGGTATGCTACCCACCACTATATCCACCACATCCCCGCCGCCATACCCACTCTGACCATACCATGCCAGCAAGCTTGACTGGTGCATCAAGTCCGAGGAGATCTTGGTGAGGGTTAAGTCCTCGTCAGGGATCATGACTTCTTCCCTTGTAAACGACGAGGACCATGACTTCTTCCTTGTGGACGATGAGGTCTATGACTTCTTCCCTTGTGGACGAACATCGATCAAGTTCGTCCATAGGGTCATCTTCATCCATGGAGGCAGGCCCCTGTTAGAGACTCTGAAGAAGGCGGAAATTCTCAGAGCAATTGCTCTCGAAAGAAAACAGTCTAATTATGGGCTGTTAAAGGGAGAGGGTGAGTCCTATTTATAGGCAGCCCATAATAACCATAATTAATGGTTCATTAATCAGAACCGTCGGCTTTAATGGTCTCCAACCGCCAGCGCCGGTTTGGCATTAAAAGACATTAACGCCTAAACCCAATGAAGAGCCGACGCGTAGACAACGTAGACTTGACGTTTAAAGATCTCATAAAATCTTTATGACAGGCCGCGTCTCTCGGAGTGACTCCAAATCGCGTCCCCTCAGCAAACTTTTCATTTTTCATTTATATTCAAAAAATGACTTAATCCAAAACAACACTTAATAAAACAACAATGCGACCTTGGTCGCTATGCATGTTAATATAAAGGAAACACTTACTTAACGTACTGCGACCTAAGTCGCAGTCCATGTAATGCAACCCTAGATTGCAGTTGCTGGCCATCTTTATCAATAACAACACTGCGACCTTGGTCGCAATTAACCATGTACACTGCGACCAAAGTCTCTGACTAAGGTCGCAGTTTAAATGTACACAGCGACCAAAGTCTCTGACTAAGGTCGCAGTTTAAATTAAATTATAAAGTAGAATTTTATCGCAGGCTGAAAAAATTGATCTGAAAAGATTTTATATTTTCAGAAAAATTTTATCGCAGGCTGAAAAGTAGAAACTAGATCTTTCAAAAAAGAGGTAAGGAAATAGGGCGAAAAGTAATTTATATACAATAACCTAAATCCTATAAAGAGCGGCAAAAAAAAGGGGAAAAAATAATAATAAACAATAAGGAAAGTTATCGAAAAGGGGGTATTTGGTAATTTAACTTCTTCCTAAAAGCGGGCCGCAAGTCAGTGAGGTAACAAATTGAGCCACGTCACCGCAGGCTGACAAAGTACTCTCAGCCCGCAGGCTGATATACATTTTTCTATATATATATATATATATATATATATATATATATATATATATATATATATATATATATATATATATATATATATATATTGTGATCTGAGGAAATAATCAGTATGTCAACAAGCATGAAAGTCACACATATACCATACACAAGCAAATATTGCCTTACATAAAAAAGTCCGAGCAGTAGGTACTATTATATACACAAGTTAGGTGTGGGCCCATTACCGTTGTTGTCAGCCGTATGACTATAGACTTTGTTACCATGTTGAAGGAACAATAGTTCACAAACATGGGAAACAAAAAGAGTCTACGGACACTTGTAGACCTAGGACGAAAATTAATAAAAATCGAAAAATTCTTTATCTTTCTAGCAATTTTATTTGATATATTAACAAAATCAATTTAGTTTTGTTGACGTTACAGCATGAGGGGCATGGGATTTCCATAAAATGTGCACAAATGACCACTTGATGTGCTAATTATAGTCGTCTCTTTAAGCTCAGGTTGGAGTGCGAAGTATATATAAATATTTGTTTCTCCAAAAGTGAGCAAATTCAAATACAAAGTTAAATTTGTTAGCAGTTAAATCGTTAGCTCGCAAATCAATAGTTTTAGTTTTGAGTAATTATCTGATATGGTATCACATTTAAGATTATAAGAGAGTCTGTGTCCCAACTCACACAATTGGCGTTTGGTTTCAAGAGGTTCACAGTTTAAATACAATCACTACCACAGGAAACTCAAACGACGTCGGTTTTAAACCGACGTCAAAACGAAATGGCAACGTTGTAAGGTGGGAGGCAAACACGTCGGTTTAAAACAGACGTGAAATTCCTGTTTTAAAAAAAAAAATCATAAAAAAAACAGTGGGGAGCTTGACATCGTCTTCCTCCACGACGCTCCATCGTTTTTCTCCATGATGCCATCGCCGACTGCCGCGGGGAGTTCGACACTTGAGTACCCTGTGTTGCATTACTATAAACAATTGGTCTGCATCACTCTCCAACTTCCTTCTCTCCATCTCCCCAAAAGAAAATTCTAATATGTTCTTACTTCATTATCACTCTTAAAACTCATAACTCTAGTCTGAGCTATAATTTTAATTCAAGAACAGCATGAAATCTCATTGTTATTTCTATAAATCAATCTGACAACTAATCAATGTCACCGATCTAATTGGCCAAGTCGGTGAATATCAGGTGGGAGGTTTTTCATTCAATAGAATGTTCCTTAATTACAAAATCACTTTTTCAATTACATTCCTTGGTTAAACACCCATTAGACTGGTATAAGTCAGTCTCAATATACTGTATATCAGTATAACCCCTATATAAAGAATATTAATTCACTTATACAGTACTTGGAGTGAGGTACGCTTATAACGAATCTCCTTAAGACAATTACGTCCCTCGCTGCGGTGCTAACGGGTTACTGGACGCTGGTCTCCTAAGATACAACACTCCTTCAGGGTATTTGGATAGCACTACTAAATCACCGTACGGTCGAACCGTAGTTAACTAATACCTTCACAGGATTATCAATGCAGCAGGACGAACACAAATCTCAAGGAGAATATTTGTTTTTACTTTAGAGGAACATTCACTGTAGAGAAAAGAGAGAGAAGAATATTCTTCTTTGAAAGTCACAGATTCAGACAACAATTTTATTAAAGAATCTGTTGAATTTTCTGAGCCTTCTTTCAGAACGAATCTTGCTTCAGAATCTGAGTTACTTTTTCACTTCGGAATCCGAGTTACAGAGTATTCAGAACTTGAGTTACAGAAGAAGGGAGAGAGAGATGCGCTCTGTCGCTGCTTTTTTTCTTAAAATGAAAGAAAGGAGTACTATTTATAGCGCTCTGGGAAGGGCAGAGGCGTAAATTGGAGTCGGACGGTTGTAACGGTTCGGTCTGAACCGTTGCAACTGATCGCTCCAGATAGGAACCGCATAGACCGTTGCAACAGTTCGCGTGCGGTTTTCTTTCAGCCGTTGCATAGGTCCGGATAGCGGAGCGGGCGCGATCTGCTGTAACACCGTACCAGGCCCGGCACAAAAAGGACCGGACCGGGTAGGATTACTTGAACCCAAACCTGAGCCCGAGCCCGAGCCCGAGCCCGAGCCCCGGGCTCCGGATGGCCGCCACCGCCGGCGGCGCGCGCGCGTGTGGGCATGGTTTCCCCCTAATCGCGCGCGAAAACTCTAAGTACCCAAAGGGCACACCCTTTGTTCCCATTTTTCTCTATTTAAACACTTCAAACTTCCATCCCATGTCCAATGTGGCACTAAATATTTTTAACTACCTTCAGTCCCCTTTGGCTTTTGAATTAGGCAAACTTTAGACTTTAATATCTCATTCATTCAAAATCAGAATTGAACATGTGAATATACCACGTTCATCCCCAATGGAAGGAGAACACACTCCAACCATTATCCAATTGATTCTATCAACGGATCTCGCCGTAATTCAACTCAAAGATTCACATTTAATTCTCCATATTTCCTAATAATCCCCCACAATGAATGGAGATTTAATGAATTGACACACAAAGAGACTGACTCTATAGTGAAAGGTACTTTAGAAAAGAAACTGCATCAGGATAGGTAAACTAGGTCTTGAACTTTTCATAGCGAAAATTTTATCAGACTTACTGGCTAATCAGTGAATTAAGTCTTGAACTGTTAGCCGTTAGTGTAAGCCAAGTCAACAAGCTTCACACAATAACTTTTAAAATCAACTTTAATTTCGGTTGTGTCCATTTTGGCCCTAAGCATTCTTAGTTTCAAAGAGTATCTTTAGGGAATAACAGCTTCCATAGAAATTCTCAAAGAGCCGGCGCAGCTCTATACTCACTTAGGTGATTGTCTTATTAAGAGTAGTCTACTTTACTCCACTTGTTTTAATAATAAGATATAGGTATCATTAAAAGCGTTAAGCTTATCTTTAATCCACTTGAAGAAAGCACTTGTGTGCACCTTAGGAATGGATTAGAGTCAAGCTCCTAAGTGCTTACTTGCTGAGTCAATCATAACTAGTTTTTCCTTTTGAACTTAGTTCGTGGGATCTCCAGTCGATATGTGAGGTTTTCATTAAGCTGACTCGGTAAGATTAGGCTTTTAAACCCATTCCCCTCGATACGCAGTTTATACGCTCTCCACTTAAACCTTTAGTAAATGGATCCGCTAAATTATCTTTTGACGAGATAAAGTAAATAGAAATAATTTCATTTGAGAGTAACTGCTTAACGGTATTATGTCTACGACGAATATGTCTAGACTTATCGTTATATATAAAATTTTGTGCCCTAGATATAATTGCTTGATTATCGTAGTGAATGCATATAGCAGGCACTGACTTTGGCCATAATGGTATATCTTCCAAAAATTGTCGAAGCCATTCTTCTTCTTCTTCGGCCTTATATAAGGTTATGAATTATGATTTCATAGTGGAATGGGCAATACATATTTGTTTGAAAGATTTTCAAGATATCGTTGCTCCTCCTGGAGTAAATATGTATCCGCTAGTTGATTTTAATTCCTCAGAATCTGTAATCCAATTACCATCATTGTATCCTTCAAGTACAGGTGGATACTGTCCATATCTCAAGACATATTCCTTGGTATGTGATACGTAACCTAACACTCGTAGTAGAGCAGTCCAATGATCATCACTAGGGTTACTAGTGTATCTGCTTAACTTACTTACAGCGTAAGCAATATCGGGTTTAGTGCAATTCATTAAATACATTAAACTTTCGATAATCTGAGAATATTTTAACTGGCGTACTCCAGTTCCTGTATTCTTATGAAGGTGGATGTGTGGGAGAAAAGGATTTGTATTCTTCTTTATCTCATGATCCTTGAATCTTTCTATCATCTTATCCACGTAGTGAGACTGAGATAGACTGATTCCATCTGGTGTTCTTGTGATTTTAATTCCTAAAATTACATCAGCAACCCCTAGATCCTTCATGTCAAAATTGTTGGATAACATTCTTTTAGTGGACTTAATAATTTCAATATTAGTCTCAAGTATCAACATGTCATCTACATAAAGACAAATAATGATACATGCATTTTCAATTGTTTTAGTGTAAATACATTTATCGCATTCATTGATAATGAATTCATCTTTGATCATGACACTATCAAATTTCTCATGCTATTGTTTTGGAGCATGTTTTAAACCGTATAAAGATTTTATCAATTTACACACTTTGTGTTCTTGACCATTGATTATAAATCCTTCAGGTTGTTTTATATATATTTCTCCATTTAATTCACCGTTTAAGAATACAGTATTGACATCCATTTGATGGATATCTAAGTTATGCAATACTGCAATTGCAATTAACATCCGAATATGGGTTATTCTTGTTACTGGTGAATAAATATCGAAGTAATCAAGTTCTTCTTTTTGTCGATAACCCTTGGTTACTAATCTAACCTTGTACTTATCGATAAATCCATCGGGTTTTAATTTTCTTTTGAAAATTCACTTACTCCCAATTGGTTTACTTATAAGAGGCAAGTTTGTCAATTCCCAAGTATGATTACTTAGTATGGATTCTATTTCGCTATTTATAGCTCTTTCCACAATTGTGCTTCTGGGGTAGACATAGCCTATTTAAATGTTTGAGACCTGCTTTCAATAGCATATGTTATGAAATCTGGACCAAAAGATTTTGATATTCTAGATCTCTGACTTCTTCTTAATTCAATTTCTGCATTAACAATTGGTGCCTTGAGGCTTCCGTCTCTGAACGCCATCTCATGTATTCTTTTCCCAGAAGTCTTATCTGTTTCCTGTTTGTATGAAAAGATATCTTCAAAGAACACAGCATCTCTAGAGTTGATGATCATATTTACATGAATATCTGGTATTTTTGATTTATGAACCAGAAATCTATAGGCATTACTATTCAAGATATAGCCTATGAATATGTAGTCCATTATTCTTGCTCTCAACTTAGTCTTTTTAGGCAGTGGTGCTAGTACCTTTACAAGGCACTCCCATATTTTGAGGTAATGTTAGGAAGGTGTCCTTCTATATCATAACTCAAATGGTATAAGACCAAATTTCTTGTGTGGTGCTCTGTTTAGAATATAATTTGCAGTTAACAAAGCTTCTCCCCACAAGTTCTGCGGAGCTCCAGAACTTACGAGCATGGAATTGACCATCTCCTTCAAAGTTCTTTTCTTCCTTTCAGCAATTTCATTTTGTTGAGGAGTATATGATGCTGTAGTTTGATGGATTATACCAAATTTAGCATATGTGATCAGAGGAGGTAATCAGTATGTCAACAAGCATGAAAGTCACACGTATAGCATACACAAGCAAATATTGCCTTACATAAAAAAGTCCGAGCAGTAGGTACTATTATATACACAAGTTAGGTGTGGGCCCATTACCGTTGTTGTCAGCCGTATGAACTATAGACTTTGTTACCATGTTGAAGGAACAATAGTTAACAAACATGTGAAACAAAAAAAAAAAAAAATCTACGGACACTTGTAGACCTTGGATGAAAATTAATACAAATCGAACAATTCTTTATCTTTCTAGCAATTTTATTTAATATATTAACAAAATCAATTTAGTTTTGTCGACATTACAGCATGAGGGGCATGGGATTTCCATAAGATGTGACACAAATGCCCAATGGTGTGTCCCAACTCACACTATTTGCATTTGGTTTGCTTATTTCTCAACCTTGTCAAGTCTCGATTATTCATTCAGAAAGTCTAACATCCTTGCCCTCACTAACACAACACGATGAAACAATTTGCAGTCTTGCTGTTTCTCAAGCCTGAAATTGAACCGGGCTTTCTTCCAGTTGAATATTTGATATATAATCACCAAATTAAACTCGGCTCATCCTTGCAATTACGGCAACTTTCACTGTAAACTCGCACGATAAATTATAAAGTTGTGAACTTTTACCAAGCAAACTAGAAAAGGGAACAAGAACATCAAATCCTTCCAAATAGACGATTGCACAAGGATTCGCACTTTTCGTTGCAATTTTAACTCCATGGAGCAGAGACACCTAAACAATTTCTTCTTCATTGCAATTGACTCTGTTATTTTGTTGTAGGTGTTTCAAAAGAGCAGTTCAAGGACAAGATATGATGCATTATCTATCAAGTTTATAGTTTGATTAAACATTTAATAAGAAATGCGAGCATCATGTTGTGTTTGTCATGTCCCATAATGGTATCATCTAGCTTGGATGTGAGGAGTGATGTTGTTGGAGCTTTTCTGCATGAATAACTTATGTGACATGGATTGATACATACGAAGTCAAAACCTCAGACAAATTTTGAATGTCAAAGGGTTAACTGCCCTCTACATGCAGTATTATAATACTTATTAGACTATTAATCAAGCTTTAAGCAAGCAGACGATGAACCTCAGTGTAAGTTAATTGCTGAGGTAGTCTGTGTTTGTTGGGATTGAGACTCGTATTATCGCTCAGTAATGGTACAGGTGAGACCTGTCCTTTCTCCCAAGCATTCATCCATTGAAGGACCAGAAAGATACATATGCACTTGGCTTCCAGTTTTCCTTCGTCCATTTCCTCTTGTGTGACCGGAACCAATGATGCAGAAATCGAGCTCCTCCAGCCCCTTTTCGAGAAACTTTTCACCATATACAGTTCCATATTGCTTCAAAATATTTTAAAAGTCTCCCATGTTTGGAGAAGATTCTGATGGAGCATAATACAAACATAAACATAGTCGCCATACAACAATAAGCTCTCCATACACGCGTAGAAGCTGTTTGAGCCTCCAGGTGACAGAAGTTGATTTCGTTCCAGTAATACAAGTTGATTTGCCAGCATACCTGCAACTATCTCATAAGCTACAACACTGAAAGAGATTGACAGAATTAAAGCAACTACTGCTCACTGAAGAAACTGAGCCACAGACACCCAAAGAAACGGGGAAAAGGGCACGTCCATACCTTATTTCTATACAAATGAGCCGAGTAACGAACAGAACTTCTATAAAGCCTTGTGAAATGGTTTGGTAAACTTTTCACATACAGTACTAAGACCGCGGCCTCTGGCCACTTCAGAAGTACAGATACAAACAGGTTAAATAAGCAACAGACATGTAAACAAATTATACAGCGAAGCTCATGCTACAGCTAACCGGACCATGAGCATATGGTGGCACAATACCGTCACATAAATTGTAACTTTATGTAAGAATAAAATTACTATAAAGGAATCAAGTAATTAATTATGTATTAGTTCCACAAAACCAGAGAGTAGGAAAAGAAATTTGTGAGAAAGGAAAGAAAATGCTTTTTTCTTCAATTACATTGAATAGAAGAAAATATTTATTAGGAATTTGTTTCCTATTTCTTCTCTAACTTGGATAGTAATCAAAAAAAGTCACTTTCCATCACTTTCTATAGAACCAAACAGATAACAGAATACGAACACACCTTACTGAAGGTTGGTTAGCACGTAAGAGAGGTAAGAGGTAGAGATATATATAGGTCAGTCTCCACTTATATAGCATCTATCAAACTTTAAGGGATGCAAAGAATCCAAATAAGCAAGCAACCAAAACTACTATGATAATTTAAAATACAAAACCAGAAAAACTAATGTTCTATATAATTTCCCAATTTGAGGTCACAGCAGCCTAAATATTTCAAATACTGATACAGAGCAGCAGAAATGTGATGCACATACTGATACCGAATCGAGTTTATATAACCTACAACTTGCCAACTTTGATTTTGTAAATAGAATAACCACAAATCTCCCTGATTCGAACAGTGGAAGGCATGCAAGAGCAATGTCACACAGAAATACTAAGGAAGAAAACTACAAAATAAACCTCTGATCAACAGACGGGCTTTTACTAGAGAACCTTCTGACACATTACTGACCTCTCTGCAATAGATGCCTAAAACTAGTACAAAAATATGCTGCTACTGTTTTGCGCTATGAAATGAATCATATCATATATCTAAGTAAATAACTAGACTCCAAATGCAGCTTAGAAATCAAGGATATGCTCAATCAGCTACCTCTCGAAGTAGGCTGGGAAAACAGGACATACAAATATTTATGATGTTTTTACTAAGTTTAATTATTTCTCATTAATGAAACAGGTGGTCATATTCCACCTTTTCCTCAAAAAGAAAAGAAAAGAAAAGAAAAATATTTATGATGTTTCAATCGAATTCACTAACGTCTACATTGGTTCGAGGTGAAAATCTTCAGGGAATCAAGGAAAGCATCTTCATCAGCCGCAGTCCACCAATATCTATTTCAGAAGTCACCAAAGATGCACTAAAAAGTGGCAACTCCCTGATGCACATGCATAGCATAACGATCAAACCATACCCCAACTATTTGGCTAGCTTTTATGAATTTTATCTTCACAAATTATCTCTACTAAAACTAAATCTGGTTTTTCAATTTTTAAAATCATTTCCAACATCTTCCACCGGGTAACGCCTCATGGACAAAATCTGAGCACCTTGACTAAACATGTCTCCTCAACTTGCAGGTGTCCAAACTTCAGTCAATTCTCCACATGTCCATCGTCTCCAAAATTAGAAAAATTCTTGAACCTTCTATTTTGTCATCCTTCACCTTACATTGAAGTCATACACGTGTGTGTGTGTAGAGAGAGAGAGAGAGAGACTTGTGTCCTTCCAAAAGGATTTGAGCTCGAATCCTTCCAACTCAAATACAACCCTCCGACATTCGAATAAAAGATCCACTCCGTTGAAGTTGATCTATATTAGTTCAAGTATCTATAAATCAAAAATCAAGTATTTTGAATATTTTTTACCCATCCATCAAGCGGGCGCAAAATGAACAGCCGAAAGTAGTGAGTTAGTTGATCTATGTCTTTAGACATCCAAATTCTCGATCCGACCATTTGATTATAATCTAAACATTTAAAAACTCCTGCAAACCAATTTTTATTAGATTTCAAATGTTCTACACCGTTAAACTAACCTACTCACTATTTAGGCCGTCCGTTTTTTCCCTACTTGATGCATGGGCAAAAAGTATTCAAAACACTTGATTTTTTGTTTATAGATACTTGAAATAATATACATCAACTTCAACGGAGTGGATCTTGTATTTGAATGTCGGATGTTGGTATTTGAGTGGGAAGGGTTCGGCCTCTCTCTCTCTCTCTCTCTCTCTCTCTCTCTCTCTCTACACACACACACACACACACACAGGTGACATGAAACTAGTGCATCCTTTTAAGAGAACTCTACATGCAATCAAATGGAAGGTGATCATTCTAAAAAATCCATCATTTCTAACTGACATAGAATTGGTAAAATAAAAAGAGAATGTAACTATCCATGTAAACATGAGACTGGAATATAAATAATATTTTCATTTCTTCTCGGACAGTAAACAGCTCGACTTAAGGAAACAGATAAAATAAATTATATATTGGGTGAGGTTTATGTCATTTGCTCTTTGTTCTTTATGAATACAAGAGTGCAACAAAATTATGGCAAAACTGCTGCCAGAGTTTAAACACAGCCTGCATATTGCATCTCTCCCCATATACATGGAAAATCCTAAAACAAACAAAACTTATTTACAGTGCATACCAGTTCCCACCTAGAGGACAAGGATGTAATATACCATGCTTTTAATGTTTGTAGAAGCCCTCAAAGTTCTATGTGATAAAATTCTGCAAAAAGAAAAGACAATTAAGTCCTCCATGTGAAAGCAATAAAATAGAAAGAAAAAAAAATGCAGTGGAAATAAGATAAGCCCAACTTACATGCAGAACGCCCTTTCACGTCCTTTGATTATCAGTGCTATTCCACTGTACAATATGATACAGGCATCAACTTACACTACATAAATAAAGTCATGTATGAAAGCACTACTACAGGTTTGCAGATGCACAGAAAAGACATCTTACTGTAAAAGCATAATGTTGCATAAAATAGTATGCATGCAATATTTATGATTCATTGATTTGTTTCCTCTCAAGTGTCAACAGCAAAAAGGATATACATTGTGAGAGGAGGAGAAAATATTTCATTGGTTGGATCAATCCTTCACTTCACATTAATTGCTGCAGCCATTTTCCTCAACTTCTGAGAGATTTCAGAGAATGATGGCCTTTCCCCTGGATCAGAGGACCAACAACTTTCCATCAAAGATTTCCACTCAGGATCGCACCAAGTAGGAATTTGTGGACGCAAAGAATTGCTCATGATTCCCCCTAGAACACCATAATGATTAGAAGTTATTAAGCTAAACTCAAATGGTCAAAAAACTTTGCGCTTACAGCTTAGTACAAAGAAATATATATTACAACATAGACGGTCATACATATTGAGCATCGGGCAACATTTTTTTAACCATGGTGCATTATATATTACATGTGTGTATCTATGCATGTGAACACACACAAACACAAATGTCTACCAAAAATATCTGACATATCCAACTATCCATGTTATAACCGTCTCTTAGTTTTTCAAAATTGGTTGTATCCCCATGTCCATATCATGTCGTACTCATAGTTCGTAATATGCTTTCATGCTTAGCTCCTAAGAAGCATTGTCAGAATCAAGCAGCACTTATGTTGTTCATGACCCCACCGTGTGAAGCAGGAATGTCAATATTTCAGTCCTGGGTGCAATATTTGCAAATGTTAAGTAGACAAGGCCCACAGTTTGGCAGAGAGTCCTTTGGTTCATACTTGAAAGTCTCAGCATCAATCAAGCCAACACCTCCGTGCAGTTATGCATCCCTAGTCACTTATAGATTTTAGCTTAGTGCTATGTAGCAACATTATCTTGAACAACACTTTCTTACCCAAAAAACACCATTGATCTCTCCACTTCATGCCATACTTGGACATACGCCCAGGCATCATGATGCGGATTAGTCTGGTAAATCCAGCAAGTTTTCCAAAACCCAAGATACAAAAACATTCTAGTACACTGCTAATGATACATACTGGGCGCACACATGCTATGCACAACAAAACATTGGAATTACCTATAAATGACCACTGTATTGAAATCTTGGAAGTCTTTTCACTACAATTTAACTTTTCTAAAGGGTGTACACAAAAATCAATAGATACATGCATCCATTCCTTTTATATGTTGCTTCTTTTAACGCCTGATGGTGAACTGTTGGTAAACTGCACATAGACTGGGAGAGACCAGCCACCATACTGCTCCCGTTATGGTAGTACACAAACGGGAAAGTTTTGTACATGACTTGCGCCCCAAATCTAGTTACGTATAGAACTAAATAGGAAGATTTGGGGACAACCTATCAAAAGCAACTCATGGAACAGCAAATTTAGAATATTCAAGACAAGAATTGGGTATCATATATCTTCATTTTATGGGCGCATGTTTCCCAAGATAATGAAATGAAAACAAACTGGAGCATGAAGGTGTATATCGGCATCACTATTGATGCATGGATAAGAGGAACAAACTTCCCTTTTCTTTATTTTTCTTCTTTAAAATAAAGAAAAGAGTGGAACATCCAGAATTGGTTGATTTGAATATGCTAAATCTGGTGAGAGTAGGATTTAAATACATGAGCATCACTAGTGAAGCATGTAGAAGAGGAACAAACTTTCTTTTTTTTTTTTCTCCTTCTTTTGAGACAAAGAAAAGAATGGCATATCTAGAATTGGTTGGTTTGAATATGTTAAATCTGATTAGATTTCTCAAGATTTAAATGGAATTATGTTTGGTTAGAGAGCTGCTTATTGGACAGTTATTATTGATTACTTGGTCCTAAAAGAGTTTGTAAAAGACAAGAAAGGGGGGTAAATATCAAAATTACAGCTTGTTCAAGATTTTATGCCTGAATACAAGTGGAAGAAGTGAGGCCAACAAGCACAAATGGAAAATCCCCAAGGGTTTTGTGTCATAATAGTAGAAACGATTAGCAAAACACAAATGCTTTATGTGGTCATATTATATGGATATGCGTTAGACTTTTTAACCTCTATACCTCATATCCACAAAATCAGAGTATCTCATCCATCACTCAGATGTCATCTTTCATACAACTTCCAAACATGATTCTCATTAACTGTATCCTTTAACTGTTACTTACAGTTGCCAAACACAGTTGTCATTCACTGTGGCTTTTTAACCTTGAGCTTAGCTTATATATTTTTTTTTTTTTGCATTAACCTGCAAACTGATTTAATAATTATAGTTGCATTGACTCACTAGTAATCATAGACTACTTGTAGACTTCAAAGGTTCAAAATGATATCCTGAACGGGATGCACTGTTTCTCCGCACCTTCTTTCATTGTTATGTCACCCTTAAAACAGATACATAAATGAGAATCCATAGCCTCCAATTTTATAGGAATAGGATGAAACTTTTATCAAATGATAAGGGGAAAAAATCAGATCAAAACCAGATCCCCTCCTTAGTTCTTTCTGTTTGACACTCCAGTCACAGCCTCCCCACCATTGCTTAGCGTTCCACTTGTGATCTTAGAGGACTTTGAGAAATGTGCCCGACCAAAAGAGAATGAAGAAAGGATTTTTCTCTACTTTCATGTGAATAGCCTGGCCCAATCCAGTAAAGAATGGTTTTCGGGCTACACACCAAGTTGAGAAAGACCAGCAAACAACACAAATAAAGATTGTACCAAAGTGGTGCCCCGAAAGGGTGGTGCTCCTTATGATGCTACAGACAGCTATCTGAAGTACACGATGGGCTAGGATAGAATAGGAATACTGAACCTCGATTAGTTTGAGCCTCCGTAACTATATTATATAAAATCTTCATATATAAAACTACACTCATATGGTTATTGCATGTCAAATAATAATTTGTGGCACTTAGCCAACCAGATGAATTGAAACAAGGATTAGTTATTTAATGCCTAGGGTTATCTTTCCTCTTAGATATATATTAAATACTAACCCAGGCTATCATATTAACAAAGGAACCTTTCTTATCAGAAAATCCCTCTAGAAAACTTGCGTGGTGCTACTCATTGCTCAAAAGGGTAGATATAATGTTTAAAAGGAAAGAACGAAAGAAAGAAAGAAATCATTCTCTCCGTGTATTTGTTGGTTAGGGTTAATAAACAAAGAGATTTACTAGGTTAATGGTATTAAAACAGAAAATCTGAGCACCATCTGGACAGATATATATATATTTTTTTTTTTTTTTTTTTTTTTTTTTTTTTTGTTGCGGGGGGTGTGGGTTGGGGGGGGGGGGGGGGGGGGGGGGTGCCGTCTCTGTCCATGCTTCTGTGCCTGTATGGGCTACAAAGCAAGTAGGTTTATGGTGCTAACACGACTTTAGTTTGAATCTCACAATTGTGTTAGAGCATCTAATTCTGAAAGCCAACACCAATAGTTGTGATCTACAAAATAAATAAAAATGTTCCTGCAAAAGCTACCTTTGAAGCATAGTATAAAATACCAGTATCAGTGTCGGTATCAGAATGGTGTTTAGTATCAATCTCGCCAATGTTGGCCATGAATATTGGAAAACACGGCTGCATCAGCAATATCAGCCCCAATATTGGCAAATATTATGGGGTTAATATTGCACTGGGTACCTCAAAATCCGATCGCCGATATATATAAGGAATCGGCCGATATTTGAAACAGCACTTTGAAGTTTCTTCTTTAAATCAAGCCTGCTAAAATAAACTATTTCTACTGACCAATCTGCAGACTATTTTGGACCGAAACTCAAGTTTACAGTTTTCTGATCCATACCAAAACTATTGAGACTTGAATTCATAGCCCTTTAAATTTATTTACAAAATCTGATCTTGTTACATTATTTTTTTCAGGATACAAGAAATATAAGAATGTAATTAGTTTTAACCGTTTACCTTATTATTTAGTTCAGTTTATGCCACTGTAATTTTATTTAGCACCTTAAGAAATGCAATTTCCTATAGCAAATCATGTCAGTTGGTATTATCATTGGAAGGATCAAAATCTGCTAAAACTCAGTCAATACATGTCCTAAGATTGTATATGAAAATCAATCATTTGTAACCAATTGATGCATACTAGAAACTGTTGGTTGTCTTTTAGTGGGAAAAAAAAAATCAGTTTTTGACATGTTAAACATCACAGACCATAACAAACGGAGGTCTATATTTCATAACAAATTTTGCAGCCTACATTCACTGGATTTGGGCATAAACCCTCTTGACAGGACCACTGCACAGTTGTATATGTGTCCGTTCATGTGAATTATATTTTTGTATGGCACAGTAGACAATTATTGCATGTGGTGCAGTAGACAATTATTGCATGTGTAAGTAAATTTTCCCACACAAGCTCATTAGTCAAGTAACTTAAATAACCAAAGTTCACACAATAAGCTCACATGGCTATCATGACTGAAGCAAGAGGATCTAATAGAAAATATAAACAAGCTAATCAACTATATACAGTTGTGGAATCAATAACCAGAATTAACATAGCTCAGAATAAAATTGGATACCAGTTGAACTTTGTTTATATAATTTGGAACTACTGGATCTCATGTGGATAACGAAAAGAAGACCAAATCAACCTCAAACAGGATGAAGTCTGAGGAAGAATAATTCCCACCTTTTTTTTCCTGTTTTAGTTAGGTTGGGGAGAAAAATAAAAAACATTCTAACTAAGACATCTAATTTTAGACAAAATTTATACCCTAATTTTGAGGGGTCATAACCCAGTATCAAGCACAGACATCAAACCAGGGACCAAATTCATGAAACCCCTCACGATTTCCGTTCCAGATTACATATTCCCATTCGTGGTACGTCTGTGACCCAGATCAGCAAAATTGGTGAACCAGAATATAAATGAATCATAAAGTAATGAAAAGGAAAAAAAAAGTCTTATATCCTAAAGTTAAAAAATGAAAAGAAACCCATGTGTGGTGTGCTTAAGTGTTATTTGAATATTTAATATTTTATTGGATGTGGTGGTGCCTACGTGACACAAACACACAACTTTCCAAAAAATCATTTCGTGTCTCAGATAAACGTATTTTGTTTCAACTAAGTGATCCGAAGAATGCTACTCTCACAGTACCGCGTTATGTGCCACTCATGTTTTCCGTTCCCATTTTCTTATCACATACCAAAAGTGATCCATGTACCACGTAACATTGCATCAAACTCCATGTTGCAATTTATACTTAATTAAAAATTTGTCATCAGTTAATATATTTGTAAGAAATAGGTTAAATCATAAAAATTAGAGATAGCAAAATTAGAGATAGCTCCCATTGGAGATAGGATGAGGAGAATGGTTAGGATGGTTTGGACATGTGCAACATGCACCATGTAAAAGTGAAATAACAATAACTGAAGAAGTGACTAGTACTAGAGATAGACACGAACGAAAATGGTCTGAGGGAAATATATGGCAATTGCTAATTAAGAGACGATATGGCCCTTAATGCAGATAAATGGAGGAAAAGGATTCATGTAGCCTATCCAAAATTTTGGGATGAAGGGTTTGTTGTTGTTACTGCTGCTACTGCTATTGTTGGTCTCATTGTTTCTACCATTGAACCTTCAGTTTATATGTTAAACAAGAGCAAGTTCGATAGTTGAATGCATTACTCTTAATTTTTCTGCTTGAAACCATACATTTTAGAAATATGCCCTCTTACTGCATGAGTACAATTTTTCCAAAAATATTGTTGCTTTGACCATCTAAAAACATTTTCCCAAACAATAACTTGAAATGGTCAAATAGTAGGAAATATAACAGATTCCTCAAGAAACAGTTATTTTGCCAAAGTACCACGTGAAAATTACGGAATAAATCAGACACTACTAACCTGAGAACACTGGAACTATGATCAGGGCACCAGCTACTCAATGAATTGCCATGTTCAGAAAACCCAAGGTGCTAAGTATAAATGATGAGCAAACTCAGATCAGTTTAGACAATAATATGTCAAAGAAAAGGCTTGGACTCCAAAACAAAATTTGAGAGAAACCAATTTCAACAAATTAAGAGGTTGTTTAAATAAAAAGACACCACATAATAACCCGTGAAACTAAACACTCCCATTTTAGATTAACATCTAGAATATTGCAAAGAAGAGAAAAACACACAGATAATCATGTCAATTCCCAAGTATGGACGTTAATGAATGCTGATAGGCTAGTACATTGCGCATAGGAAATAAAGTGAAGAACTATTGCACATAGTCCTGCATGGACAAGCTTATGAAATAAATCGAAGTTGTAAACGAAAAAAATCTAAGCTGTAAATGAAATTTATTTAATAATGCAATCCTACCAATTATGGAACCACAGTGCATATCTCCATAAGGCTCCTCCCCAGTAAGCAGTTCCCACATGACAATACCGAATGAATAAACATCAACCTACAGAAACAAATAAGTATGTATATTAAAGGAATGGCACATAAGTTTTCTTCTGAAGTAAAGAAAGAAATAAATGCATAGCAATAAAGAATCCTGGACAAATAATTCAGTGTTAGAGAATTACAGCTTCAAATAGGAGTAACATTACCTTCTCAGTTACCATATTATTCTTTCCACTTAGAAGCTCAGGTGCCATCCACGGTAGAGTTCCACGGACCCCTCCTGATACTAAGGTATGTTGTTTTACCTTTGATAACCCCAGATCTCCAATCTAAAAAGAGAAAATGACAAATAAGTAACAAATTTCTCTCTGGTATTCCTAATCCACAATTATGTTTCAGACTTGTCCACAAAAAACCTACATCCTTCAACCACATAACATACATGTACATAAGTACACATACATACAGATCATCTTAATGTTGTTAAACAATTTCCTCAATTTCTTCATTGCTTCTCATCTCTTTAGATTCTTTTTGATAGTCAAAGAAGTGTGTGTGTGTGTGTGTGTGTGTGTGTGTGTGCGCGCGCGTGCGCGTGTGTGTGTGTGTGTGAGAGAGAGAGAGAGAGAGAGAGAGAGAGAGAGAGAGAGAGAGTGAGTGAGTCTACATGCTCGTACGCACACATACATTGTATGCATATATGCATATATATGTGTGTATGAATATATGTATGTTTGTATATAATATGTAGTCCAAATAACACAGACACACACACACACATATTTTTTTTATAGATGAATTATCAATACATGGAAACAATTGTAATTATTTATATAAATAATTAAATAATTTGAATTACAAACATCATAAATGTATTCACTAATAAGATTGAAAAGATTTTCATCCTACCTTGCAAATGGGTCGTTGCGGATCTCTCATGTTTACTAATAAATTCTCACACTTGAGATCAAAATGGACAATATTCTTTCCATGCAAGTACTCCATTCCAAATGCAACATCCATTGCTATTATTTGCCTTTTGCGACGATCAATTGTTCTGCTACAAAAGATGATGTTATTAGCTATCAAAATAAAATTTAAATAGAAGCATTCTCCTTAAAACATTATTATAACTTCAAGAGAGCTGAACAATAGAAAGATCATTGAAGGTATTACCTATCTTTCTTCTGTAGAAATTGTTTAAGTGATCCATTCACCATGAATTCTGTAACAGTTGCTAAACTCCCATCGGGACCATCACGAACCACACCATAGAACGATACAACATTGGGATGATGCAATGAACTCAGTGTCAAAGCTTCCTTCCAGAAATCAGCAATCTACAGAAAAAATATGAAATAACTAGAATCAGTAGCTACAAAATTCAGAATCTGCAAATATTTATCTTCGGATAGAATATATCAATAGTAACATTGAATTAGAGAGAGAGTGGTGGATGTAATACAATTGCACCAAAGGTGGACTGATATGTACAAACAGACAAGTGAGGAAATTATGATGTACATAAATAGATAATGAAAAGCACCTTTCTCAGATGACAAAAACTAAAACTTGTTTATATTGAAAAAAACATGGAAGACCGAAACTCATTCCGGAACAATAGAAATATTTCTACTAGGGCATCAGATTCAGGTTAGGCCCCACCAACTAAAAAGCATTATATAGAAAGAAAGTTACTAAATTAGTTCTACAAAGTCTTAAGTGATATGCCTACCCAGTTTCATCTTGCGTTCGAGTCTGACACTCAAATGATAGAAAACAGACAAGGTGGTCTCATAAAACCACGGGTTGGAGATGATGTGGCATGCTTTTGACTCAATGATCATCACATGTCACTGAGAGATGATGAATTCTATAAAGAAATGAAAAAACGAACAGTGTTGTATTGTTAGCAATATCAGAAAATGTCTGATAAAAGATTAGCCTTGCTCAACAATTTGGACTAATTGTTGTCACTAGGTATGTGCGGCATAATAAAGCAAACACAAGGTGTTAAATTTGATATGTAGCAAAACCTGATTACACAAAATTTAATTGTACAAAATTTAAAAAACTCAGGAGAAGCAAGAAAGAGGGGGAATAGAGAAAAGTAGAAGCCAAAAGAGGATGTCATATAAAAACAAATGCTTTTACCAAAATATTAAGAAGACATTATCTTTCTTTGTGATACTTAGCCCAACCAATAGACATAAATGCATATTAAACAACCATGCCTTTTTGCGTCAATTAGGATTCTTCCAAGTCCTGGTGAATCTGAGAGCATCTCTGTAATTCTGAGCTAATATTGATATATAATAAATTAAGCCATTCTCACAGACATTAAATCTCTAGGTTTCATGGTAAAATTTTTCATAGTCCAAACCTATATTCACAAACATTACCATAGCAATTTGTAGAGGACTAGGACTACACAATTGTTGCTCATTAAATTTCGAGAACTTCACAAATCTTACCCAAATCCATCAAGTCAACATGTAGAAAGAACAAAAGTTTAATGAGTCTTATGGTTAGGAGAAGCATAGCTGATTCCACCAAAAGAAAAAGACAAAAAAAGCAATACAACATACAGAAAGCTTTAATCAAGGTTCGTGGTCATTTTTTACTTCAGACCAAAAATAACTTTGTAAACCATCATTGATAAGCAAGCAATCTTGCCACAGTTGTAAAGAGGCAACTGGGTTTTTCCCCTCTTTTCTTTACTTCTCCTATGTTGTTGGTTAGCGGCATTGGGCTTTTTCATTTTCATTTTGGGAGTGGATGTGTGTGTGTGTGTGGTGAGGGTGGGGTTTTTTTATGTTTGTCTTTTTTGGTGGGTGGGGGATGAGGGGGCAGGGATCCTCGATTTTAAGTTGTTGTGTTACATAACATGTGAGTGTTTTTCCTCAACATCCTCCTGATCCTTGTCTTTCTTCCTTCTTCTTTCTTCTTTACCCTTTCTTTTTTTGGACATTGTTAAACTCTTCGTCTTTTCCCCTTTTTTCCATCTATTCTTCTTCTACTTGAGTGTTTTTTTTCTTGTTTTGATGTTATTGATCATTGCTCTGCATTCCATTAAGTCCATCCTCATTCCTTACTTTTCATTTTTTGTAAGACAACACAAAATTTTACTTGTTAATCCACACCACAACCTCAAGAGTTAAGGGGTGACTGAATTAGAATTGCACCAAAGCCATCCAGGTTCAAACCACAATTCTTACACACTTGTAGCATATAAAGCAAAAAAAGAATTACATAATTAAAAATAAATAAAATAATAAGGTCTCCATCCATTGAAGAAAAAAGAGCATCCAACCTGCAAATGACTACTGAACAACATAAAACTATAACCTTCATCTCTTGTCAGGACCCTCGCCACCTATGTTGCATGGACACAACATACCGTTGTAAACAAGGACACAACATCGACATACCAACACAAAAATTTCTTAAAAAAATACTCGTGAAATAGAAATATCAAGTCCAAATCACCTCTATAGCATGTGCTTCTCGCATGATCTCATACAACACAACTTCATGATAGAAGTACCCCTGGTACACCACTTCGGAGTTTAGTCATAGTGGTGGGGGGGGACTATCATCCTCCTCTTATCATTTATTGAAATAAAACATGTTTATTTTGGAAATCATATGGAACCCTAAATTCTTAACATAATAAAAATAGAAATAAGCAAATCTAGCTAACATTTCCCCCCTTATATTTTGTTTTCTTTCATAAGATTTCCTTATATTGATGCTTTTCCAGCATTTTTCATGTAAAGATCATTTCTTAATTAGTAAGAAGCCGCGGCCACCTTAGGCAGCAGGCATTGACTAGTTTTTTTTGTATAAAGCCTAATCACTTCCTAATAATAGAAGTAGTCTAGCAAATAGAGCACTCAAATAACATCTAAAGTAGCGGAATTGTCTTCGACACGGAAGCAAATAAACGAACAAATCAAGGGTTGTTACTATTATGCAAAAGACAAAGCCCTTAACCTGGGCCAAATTTATACAAAGGTAAACTAGAAATATACCTAACCGACCCATTAGCAAAACCCTAGAGTGTCAAATCTCATGTTTACTCATGATTATACAAAAACAAACAGTGTGGCTTTACACAATATCTAATTCATGATGTGAGGAATAATAAGACAACCCATAATGTTCAAATTGTTGGAGAGTAAGGAACCCAGAGACGGCCCAACAGCTCACCGGTACGGCCCAAAAAGAGCCCAGCCCGGTCAGGACCCTCTCATCATTGGGTACGAGTGGAGCCTTAAATTAATGCCTTTTTAATTTTTGGGTTGAGGTCAGGGCCTAAAGGGTCCTACCTGACCCAATTCATAGCCCCATCTTGAAAAGGCTCATAGAAGGCCCCATCTCTACGGCCCAAGAGTCTTCATTTCCTTTCTAAAAGAAAACAAAAGTTGCAACTTCCAAGTTCTAAAACATAAGAAAGGGTTTGAATCTTTGACTTATTATTATAAAAGATATTCCTCCATCACGAGATTTAGTGGAACATTTGACCTATTCTATATTTTTTAAGAAGCTAACTTGATTTAAAACCTTAGTATTTTTAAATGTGGCCTTAAAACCTTAGGCTAGTTCATTAGGACATCACTAGTTCTTAGATGATTGTATGCCTTAGTTTATTTTCTTTGAGTTTAGTTGTTTCTTTTATTGAAATTTAATCCCACATCAGTTGTGATGGGGAAGTTCACTTTATATCTTTTATTGAAATTTAGTCCCACATCGGTTGTGATGGGGAAGTTCACTTTGTAAGAGTTTATATAAAGAGACTCAACTCAATTAATAAGATGGACAATGAATAATTAAAAACTTGACAGTTAAATTCTCTTGAGAGTGCTCTTGAGTATTGGGGTGTGAAGCCCGTAGTGTAAGGGGTAAGAATCCCGTGCAAGGGATGTGAAGTCCGCGCAAGGAGTGCGAAGCCCAACATTTATCCAGTTCTTTTCTCTAAACCCTAATCTTTTTTCTATTTCTTCTTTCAAAATCCTAGTTCTTCAATTTTTAGCTTGAAGGTGATGTGATCCTCCCATTTTACATCAGTTTGGTATCAGAGTTTTTGGTTCCAATCTCCTTCAATATTTCTTCTCCATTTTTACCTCCACTCCCTAGATCAGCCATGACGCATCAGTGTTGCTGCCACGACCACCACTTTGGCCCGATTGAGATGCTTCATGAGAAGAGCCCTTACTCGATAGGGTTGAGTTTCTCCCACCCCCGGGGAATTGATGAGGACATCACCAGTTCTTAGATGACTCTATGCCTTAATTTATTTTCTTTGAGTTTAGTTGTTTTTTTTGTTGAAATTTAGTCCCACGTCGGTTGTGATGGGAAAATTCACTTTGTATCTTTTATTGAAATTTAGTCCCCCATCAGTTGTGATGGGGAAGTTCACTTTATAAGAACCTATATAAAGAAGCTCAACTCAATGAATAAGATGGACAATGAATAATTAAAAACTTTTCAGTTAAATTCTCTTCAGAGTGCTCTTGAATATTAGGGTGTGAAGCCCGTGGTGTAAGGGGTGTGAAACCCGTGGTGTAAGGGGTGTGAAACCCATGGTGTAAGGGGTGCGAAGCCCGCGCAAAGGATGTGAAACCCTACATTTATCTGGTTCTTTTCTCTAAACTCTAATCTCTTTTCTATTTCTTTTTTCAAAACCCTAGTACTTCAATTTTTAGTTTGAAGGTGATTGCGATCCTCCCGTTTTATATCACTAGTCCTTCAAGATGCTCAACTAAACAAATAATAGGGCTAATAGGGCTAATCTGAAAGCCCACAAGGGTATGACCGGGGCATTCAGGGCTTGGGGGGTGAGCCTACCCTAGGCCCTGCCTGGCAACAGTACATCATCACCCCAACTGAAAGTTGATCCAAATAAACCCCAAACCCTTCTGTCCTAGAAAATATAAACTAAAAAACGTACAGTTTTTAGCCTAAAAAATGGTTGCATTTAGTTTATGACCAACATATAAGCACCTAGATAAGGGATCCAGTAATTGTCATTATTTCCACCCAAGCTTCGAATTCAAACTTGACTGTTCCCTCCTGATCTACAATTAGATATTTTCTTCCACACAAGAATATGAATACTTCTGAGAGCAACTGATACTCCCATCCCAACTCAACATAAATTGCCCTTCAACACCATCCCAATATTCACATTCACAGTAATCTGTTTTTAGCAATCCAACAGATCAACAAAGTTCAGGAAGGAGCATCTAGGAGCACTAACTATAAATAAGAACAGTATTTTATCTTCTACATGTATAAAGAACAAAATTACTTCCAAAGCATTTTCAAATCTTCAAGGATAATATTTGACAAATTGATGTATGATAATCGAGAATCATCTGTAACTACATTTGATCATAAGCCTGTAATATATCTATATTACACAACCACTTGTAGCATACGGTATCCAAACAAAACAAAGCGCACACAGACCAACCTTTTTGGAGCTTATGCTGCTGAACCCAGGATGGTAGGCCTAGAGTTAATTACATAACTCTGAATTTTTTTTTTCCCCCTTTTGAATCCCCATTCTATTTGATGAACATCTCCAACTTCAAGCAGCAATATCCATCAGATTTGTAGGAAAACCCAGCTAAAGATTCATAGAATAGTCACCATAAAAGAAAAAGCAATTGCTCTATCTATCTAAAATAGCATTCGGACAGATATTACCCTCCAATGCCTTAACAATCATTAACAGAGCCCAACACTAGTAATTCATCAAAGCTTTCAATAATGCTCTAATTCCTGTTAGAAGAGCCCATAAACAACTTAACTATTGATCATGTAATCCTCCGCATCACTTTTTGCCCTTTCTAAACACTAACCAGATTGTCTTAGGCCAATGCCACCAAGATTTTAGCTTCCAGTTAAAACCATTCTCAAAATATAATCACCAACAATAGCAGGTTAGAGAAGATGGCCTTGGAGGTCCTAGCCAAAGAGAAGATGAAGGAACAAACGTACAGAAAATGTAAAAACAATTACCTCTGAACACAAAGTAGGACTGTTGACTGGAATGATTCCAGATTCTAGATCAAAATCAAGCTAGGATATAAATTAGGAGTTAAATGTTAGACCCGTGAACTGAGCTGACTTGGGTTACTCAAAACTGCTAAAAAGTCCAGGTTACACTCATAAAATACAAAATCTAGCCTGAAATCGTTGAAGATAGATTAGACCATTCCAAGGTCTATAATAATCTACAAAGCATAGACTTCAAACTGAATCCCGAATCCGACATGCATTGGACACCACACTTGCCAAGACTTGCCTGATACAAATCAGAAACGACAGAGCCATGTCGGTTTGCAAATGACCACAAAAACATGTAACAGATCTTTGTCAGCTTTTAAACAAATTCTAAGCATTGTGTGTTGAACACCCTAAAGCCATGACTGGCTTAAACAAACATAGATAGGATCCTTTAACATAGGTTGGAGACTACCCTGACACCAACACCTCCCGAACATGTGAAGGACGTGAGATTGTTTTAGACTGGCTATTGGAGTGGACTTTCAAATATCTTCTTTTGTTTAATTTTAGAACTAGAAGAGTATCATTAAGGGGGGTTTTCCCCCTATTTTGTTCTTTTACTCTTGGTAAGCATTTCTAACTCACTTCTCACTAGAGGTTTTTGTGTGTTACGTGTATATTTCTGTCTCTATGCATCTCTATGACCTCATGCTCCAGTTTCTAAGAAGCTATTGCGTCATATCGCATGTGTATCCATGTCACATGTCAATCTCTGTGCTCCTATATAGCGGTTGATGAAGCCTTGTTCAACTTCGAAACTCAGATCAAAGCGCATCAAAACCTAATAAAAGCTGCTTGAACCTATAGTGCCAATTTGCCATGCATGCTCCTCAACCATGACATTGTTGTCCATCCTCTCAAAGCATACATAATTTTCTCTTCCTCTAGCATACTCACATTTCAGTTTGATATCATGTGATTTCCCACATATTGATACCATCACAAAAATTAACACTTATCTACTACACAGTGGCCATAAAAAAAAGGGAAAAGACAAAGAAGGCTAGGAAATATATGATCAACAATTTGCTCAAGTTAAACACATTCTTTTTTTTTTTTCCTTCTTTTAAGTTCTTAATCCATGAGAAATTGGAGAGTGCACTTTTTTTGCATGAGTTTAAAATACATAACCAGGTTTTCCTACTTGCTGTTTACCACTTCAAAGATTTTTTACAAACCACACCACCACCACCAACCCCTACCACCCCCAGCAGCCAACACACCATCCCCTGCTCCCTTGTCAAGTTCATAGCTGGTTGTAAAATATGGTCAATCCCTCAATGGAACCACTTCTCCACAATTTATCCTACTTTAACGGGAGAAGGGTAGATGTCAATGTCAGTGAAACGATAGAATGCCTAAAACAAAATTATAATATGGCCATTCTCCAACATTGAAGTGGAAAATGTTTCATATAGGATTGAAGTAAACAACACGACTTTTTTTTAGGCAACCTGCTAGAAGTACAAAGTTTTAAAAGGTCTATATTAATTTTTCAAGTTATATGGAAATATCACCTAAATAAAACATATAGGAAACAAAAGATGAACAAACTTGCAATCATTTTGATGCTCGTAAGAAAGCAGTTGGAAGCATCCATAACCTACCAAACGTTCTCTCTCAGAAGGCTTTCCATTGAAACAGCTGGCTTTAATTCTCTTTATTGCGACATCAGAGCCCTTCCATTTTCCATGGAAGACAGATCCATATGTACCCGAACCTAGTTCTCTTATCTCTTCCAAGTCATCATTTCTTATTGTCTGCATCCAAAGTAACGAGATACAGTGAAGATTTTGGGAAGGAAAAAAAAAACAACTATGGCAGCAACTCCTGTCATAATAGCTAACAAAATGACCTGCAATCCTTGAGCCAAAGCTTCAGCCTCAGCTGTTGTAGGCTCGATCTTAGAAATCTCCTTTTGCTCACCATCTCCATCGGATTCAGCCTCCGCTTCAGCTTGGCCATTCTGCACATATTAGAATTTGAAAGTTAATAGAATTCATTGAAAAGTGAACAGTTTGTATTCTTGCTCACCCCGGTTTCTGATTCAAGTAGTTCCTTTTTGTCTTCAGGATTCTCTTCAGCCCTAGCTTTGACCTCCTCAGCACTTTTCAACGCTACCTTCTTGACAGAAGCAATCAGTTCGGGCAAATAAGTCAAACATTCAGGCGAGGCATCAGAACCTTCAATGACAACATTAGCATTAGAATCATCAACTTTGGCAGCATCAGTAGGCTTCACCCCTTTCATATCCAAGTTCTCTTCTTTCACCTCCTCAACTCTCACTCCTAGGTTTAGCTCAGGAGCTACAAAAATCCGCTCATCCTGATTGATAACATTGGGATTCAATCTAGCACTATGGTCATCAAACCCATAGTATTTCTGTGGCAAACTACCATTCTGTCCATTCCAAGGGCCCTGCATTGGATCATCCACTCCAACAAGGGGAACCCTCGGACTCCCATCCTGTGTAGTCCTTGCAAAACCATTCGGCACCATCAGTCCTGGCAGATCATACGGAGTTCCAGACCAAACAGGGACCTGTGCCCTTCTCCTAAGATTCTGCATTGGAGGCAAATTCGATGACACTTGGTATGGACTCTCCACTCCATACTGAGTTGGATGATTCGCATGGCCAACTGCTTGTTGTGCATGATACACTTCAGGTCCAAATTCGTTAGCAAGCGGCCTTAGGTACCGACCATCATCCTGCCCATCATAAAAATTTCCATGCCCAAAAGGAACATTCATCATGTTTCCCTCAACAACATAGTGATCACCCATTTTCCCTCCAGCTCCCGAAAGATGCATTCTTGGATCCTCAACTCGGTGACTACCCTGGTGATGTAGAAGCCACCCGCGATCATGACCATGAGCCTCGTTATAAAAGGGTGGCTCCCTAGTCTTATAGCACACAGCATGCGACCCCGAGAAGTGACCCATGTATTCATTTCCGCCACCTGGCTGATTCCACCTGGGATCAAGGTACCTCGGATCCGAAACATGAGCTTGGCTCCTCTGATAACACATTCTGCAATGTTCGCATACGTCACCACCACCATCGAACACACTGTGTGCATGACCGAGATTCCCAGGAAAGCCAGCCTTTTCCTGAACTATCGCTCCTGGGGGAAGCCACATCATGTTGTCCATCATGGGAGGCGACTGCTGATCAAATTGGGCCGAGGACGGGGAATTGGGGAATTCTCGCATATCTCGGCCTGGCGAGGCCGAGGGCGAGGGCGAGAAATGAGTGGGGCTCCACGGGCTGTCCTCGCCATAGCGAGAATGAGAATGAGGGATATTGAGCTGATGCAGCCCAAAGAACTGATCTGAAATCTCCTGCGGCGGCGATGAATCGGCAAGACTATTCAGAGCTTCCACATACCTCCTCTCGGTTTCTCTTTCGTCAACATCGAAGTGAGCGGCGGCGGCCGCGGCCGCGGCATCGGGATCCGAATTGTGGTGCGTGAACAGGAAAATCCGGAGCCTCGTGAACCTGCCGCCGTCGCCATTAGCGGTGGCAATGAGCTTGTCGTACTCCTCCATCATGTTGACCACGTCATCGTCGTTCACGACGGAGACGAGGGCGTCGAGGTCCTCGTCGGGCTGCTGGTACTTGATGACGGAGACGCCGTCGAAGAGCTCGCGCATACGGGCGAGGAAATCGTCGTAGCTGACGTCACGGGGGAGCGAGACGATGCGCGTCTCGCCGCCGACGTAGCGGAGGCGGCCGTCCAGGGGGCGGGGGAGGATGCTGCCCCCGAAGCTGCAGAGGAACTTCGCGCGCGGGGCATCGTCGCCGGCTGCGGCAGCGGCTGCTGCGGCGGAATGGGAGGAGGAAGAGGCAGGGGGGTCCATTTATCGGGTTTCGGATCCGGACCCGGTCCGGTAGCAGCTTGGGGATCAGAGAGGGGAAATTGGGCCCATTTCTCTCTCCAAACTTCTCTAGAGAAAAGAAAAAGGGAAAAAGAGTGGACAATTAAAAAAAATGAAGACAGATCTCCAGAGGTCTGGCACTTCGATTATGGTTAGTTGATTGGATTCTGGTTCTTTCACGAGAGAGAGAGAGAGAGAGGAGGGAGAGAGAGAGAGAGAGATGCCGAAGGGAGAAGAAGTGATGAGAGGGATATGTGGGGATTATGCCATGAAGAGCGGAGCGCCGTCGACAATCGCCCTCTTTCTGCTATTTTGCTCGGTGCAAGGTAGAGCCCCCGCGAGGCGCCCCGTGTGTGCCACGTTGCACGGAGGGGACAATTTTAACGGTCACGAGCCTAACCTTTTGGAGTACTGATGGCGTCATCATCTGACAGCAAAGCACTCTCATTTGCCTCTTTTGTTTTGAAGTTGAGGAGTAACACTCACTCGTTTATTATGCACCCACTTTTCCACCCAAACTGTGGTCGCTGACCCCCACAGAATGGAAGCATTAGAAAGCTTCGCTTTCGAGAGAGAGAGAGAACAGTCCATGGGGTGAGAACTTATTTTGGGCCTGTTTGCTTTGACGCAAAGCATAACAAGTCGTAAGTCTTAAAATGAAAATAAAAAATATGAACTGTAACAAAAAAATATATTATATTTTATGGTATTTGATTGATAAAGTAAAAATGTAAATAAAAAAATACATTATATTTTACGGTGTTTGGTTGATAAAATGAAAGTGTAATGAGAAAGTATATTTTGTTTTACGGTATTTAGTTGGTAATGTAAAAGTGTAAGTGAAAAATTGATCACAAAATTAACTGTAACAGTGATTTAAATATTATAAATACTATTAAATTAAATCTACTACTGTGAATTAAATTGTATTAATAAATTTAAATAAAATATTAATAATCTTAATATTTTATTTATAACAATAATATTAATAAGATATTAGTATAATTAGTAAAATATTACTAAAATATTAACTAAATAAATAATATAAAATTTTAAGGAAATCTAAAGAACATTAATAAATTTTAAGAATACTAATAAAACATAAATATTAAAATATTAGAAAAATAATAAAATATAGTTATAATATTATAATATTAAAAATATTAGAAAATTATTATAATATTAAATTTTATTATAATATTATTGTAATATTAAAAAATATAAATTAAAAAAGTAAAATATAATTATAATTTAATAAAAAATATTATTATAAAATTATTATAATGAATTATTACAATATTAACATGATAAAATATTAATATAATAATAAAGTAAATTATGATATTAATAAAGTAAATGTTTATATTAAAAAGACAAATAATTAAGTATATAGTATTTTTATATTAAAGAATAATATTATTATATTAATAAAATATTAACTCTAAATAAAATAATAAAAATTGGTATAAGTATTAATAAAATAATAAAGTATTAAATAACAATATTAAATAAAAAATATTAAATTAAAAGTAAAATATTAAATATTAAAACAATATTAAAATAATAAAAAACTAAATATTAAAAATATAAAATAATTAATTAATTAAGAAATTGAACACTATTAAAAATATTAAATATTTAATAATATTAAATTATATATTAATTATCAAGTAATTGCTTTGAACTACAAATATACTGCATGTGGGATTTATATGACTACAAAATTAACTGTAGCAACTGTAAGTAAGAAAATGTGAGTGTAAAAGTGAGATTTACATGACCACAAATTTAATTATACCAACTGCAAATGGGAAAATAAAAGTTACATTTTGTCACTTATGTTTTTACAAAACAAACAGCGAAAAATGAAAAAAAAAAGTTTTACAAAACTTATGATTTGCGACGTTTTACGGCGAAACAAACATGCCCTTTTAGGCGTATGATGCCTGAAGGGGACGCGGTATGGCCACCTGGCTCGATATTCTCAGGTCTTGAATCGCTCACCTGGGTGTGACTTGTCGCGTAGCGGTGAAGGCAGAGAAAAGGTGAAATTTTGCGAACTATTTGGTGCATTCGAAACGCATTTAAGCTAATAATTTTGCTGCTACATCGAATGCATTTAAGTTAATAATTTTGCTGCTACATCACCAAATTATTTTGTTTGTGAATCAAAGTTCAGAGAATGGTAGAAACTTGCATGAGCTAACGGAGAGAGCGGGATGAAAAACTGATCAAATAAATGAGGCATTAAGGTCATGAGGACCGGATATTGACCCCGGGGACATGTCTTTCGGGTGTCAGGAATTACTTTGGTTGTGAACTTTTGGCAATGAAACTATCCAGACAAAATTATGAAATATAAATATTCTTATATATATATATATATATATATATATATATATATATATAATATATAATATATATATATATATATATATATATGAGAAAATGTATATCAGCCTGCAGCTGAGAGAACTCTGTCAGCCTGCGATGACGTGGCTCAAAATTGAAGCGCCACTAACTTGCGGCGCGCTTATAAGAAGAAGTTAAATTATTAGATACCCCTTATGAAAAGCTACTATGTCGCTGAAAGACAGTGGATATGTATAGTTTATTATATTTTTATATTTTATATACTTTTTTCTTCATTTATGATTGTTGTCTGTTCCTCCTATGAACTATTAAATTGTTTTTTACATATAGTATGCGATCCTGGATTGCGACTATGGTCGCATTACCGCGACTATGGTCGCAGTACTTAACGAGAGCGATAGTATAATCGCAGTTTACGTATTTATTTTATATATTTTGTTCTTCATTTCTGACTGTTGTCTGATCCTCCTATGAACTATTAAATTGGTTTTTACATATAGTATGCGATTCTGGACTGCGACTATGGTCGCAGTACACTCGACTGCATTTTTTCTTGATGAATTTTTTTTTGCTAAGTTAAATGTAATAGCGGTGAATAAGTACTGATTCTATAGTCGCAGTTTACGTATGTTTTATATGTTTTGCTTATAAAGTATGAATTATTTTTACTTATTGCATGCGTAGTAGCACTGCGACTATGGTCGCAGTGTTTAAGAACAGCAGTCGCAGTTTGATATGTAATTAAAAGAGCTTATAAGTTAATCTAGTGAGAAAGAGACCTAGCACTGCGACTATGGTCGCAGTGTTTAAGAACAGCAGTCGCAGTTTCATATGTAATTAAAATAGCTTATAAGTTAATTTAGTGAGAAAGAGACCTTACAAAAAACAAAATTAAAAGTTTTTAAAAGAAGACAAAATAAAATCTTAATCCTCGTCATTATCACCATCATAAGCAGATTCGTCGTCTTCATTCTTCTGCTCTTCCTGTTCATCACTTATTTCCTCATCATCTTCCTGTTTTTGAGGTTTTTTTGTTTCACCGATAAACTCCCAGAATGGATCGTCTCTATCAAGTTCTTCGTCTGACCCGTTGCCAGAAAGCGAGCCTACAGCATCAGAGGACATGCTTTCATCAAGCATGTCTCCGTCAAGTGGCAGAGGAATAATGTCTTCCTCACTAACCCACATGAAATCTTCATTATCCTCATGAATAGGATGATCAGTTAATACATTATTTGATGTAGTGAGATAGTCAAAAGGAGTGAAGCCCAGACTGGTATCAGATTCAATAGAATATCCTGAAGAAAAAGGACCGGTGGGGGAACGATTGAAGTTGAAATCTAAGTGTTCAGAAGAAGAAGATGGGGAAGACATGATTCAAGAATGAATTGATTTGTGGAAGTTTTTTGAAATCAAATTGAAAAGGAAGAGCAAAAATATAGTTTTCAGGTATGAGATAATATATTAGTTACAAGCATTATATAAAGGTCAATATTGTGGAAGAACATGAATAGTAATAATAATTGTTACAGGTGAGGGTTAAGTATGGCAGGAAGTGGCAAAAAAAAAATTAAATATTTAATTGAAGATTTATTGCGGGAGAATCCGAAGAGTTTCTTTTTGCCAGAGGTTTAATGCTTGAAGTAGAAATTAACTTTTTATAGAATTGTTTGCCTATATCTTTAGATTACGTATGGTGCACATCTTTCCTTTTTTCTAGACTGTTGTTGTATCATGGTAGAAAGAATATTAATTACTTTCATTTAATACATAAGGCATGCGAAAGAAGATTGCGACTTTGGTCGCAGTACTGAAGGAGATCGCATTGCTGTACGATAGAATGCGTTCCTTTATCGATATTAACATTATTGCATCTCTTTTTTCTAGACTGTTGTTGTATCATGGTAGAAAGAATATTAATTACTTTCATTTAATACATAAGGCATGCGAAAGAAGATTGCGACTTTGGTCGCAGTACTGAAGGAGGTCGCATTGCTGTACGATAGAATGCGACTAGGGTCGCAGACGTTATAGCGACTAGTGACTGCGACTGTGTCGCAGTTGTTATATAAAATTGAAAGTTATTCCAGTTTAGAATTAAAAATGGGTATTTTTGTCAATTTCTTTCACGATTGTTTAGGCGGGATCTTTTTTGATTTTTTTGACGCCTACACTCTGCGGCCGATATGTGGCATATATTCAGCCACGTCCGGCCGGCTGAGAAACTTTCTTAGCCTGCCGGCTGAGGTACAGTAACCCTATTATATATATATATATATATATATATATATATATATATATATATATATATATTATATATATATATAAATTATGTCTACTTGAAATATATTTCTAGCATGTCCTCTAGAATTTTGTTTTAGATTTCAAACATAATTTTGTCCTTACCTTTTGTTTCCTAAAATCTCTGTCAACCAGATGAATATTTTATTTCATTCTTGTTTTTTAGGATGTCATACTAAACATGTTTGATAGAAAGAAAAAGACAAAAAGGTGAGAAATTTTTTTTTACTTGAACTAGCGAAATCCAAACAGCTGAAATTCTGTTGAACTAGATTTCCTTATATGACACAGTTAAATTTAATTAACTGAGTGGAGTTTATTCGATTAGCTTGGGGATTCAATTTTAAATTAAAGGTATAACTGAATTTTTACATTTAAACGAGTACGTATACTGCAATAATAATTTTACGAGTAGTTTGAAAGAGCTCCACTTATTTAGGGGCTGTTTGTTTCGCAGTAAAAGACGTAAAACTCCGTAATTTGTAAATGACTTACAACTCAATTACAACTACGGCGTTTGTTTGGACTGGAATTTGTAAAAGACTTACGCACCTAAACTATCAATCACTTGCAACCCAATTACCACTCACTTACAGCTCAGTTACAATTAATTTTGTGGTCATGCAAATTTGCATTATTTTTTATGTTAATATTAATTTTTTTTAATATTTATCATTTTTAATATTTATTTGTAATATTAAAACTTTTTAAATCATCAAATAGTTAATTTTGTGGTCAACTTTTTCACTTACGACTTACACATTACGACAACCAAACACCGTAAAATACATTACACTTTCCCACTTTCAACTTTATATTACCAGCCAAACACTGTAAAATTTACATGCATATAACTCATTTACAATTGTAAAAGACTTTACCAATTACCACTTACGAATTATGGCCGATAACCAAACAGGCCCTTAATTTATTGAGTCTACCAACTAATAATGTTGCTTATCACTTCTGTTAATTTACATAAGCGCACTTGTATTCCAGAGGAGTAAAAGGTCCTCTCTGTTCCTCCCCATTGTCTTCCTCTCTAAACCAAAACCCGAAACCCTCGATCCCCACCATGGGCCAAGGAACCCCCGGCGGTCTAAACAAACAGAACCACCCCGGCGGTGACCGGAAGCACGACGGCGACCAGAAAAAGGATCGGAAGTTCGAACCGGCCGCTCCTCCGAGCCGCGTCGGCCGCAAACAGCGCAAGCAGAAGGGCCCCGAGGCTGCCGCTCGCCTCCCGACGGTGACCCCGCTCACAAAATGCAAGCTTCGCCTCTTGAAGCTCGAGCGTATCAAAGATTACCTCTTGATGGAGGAGGAGTTCGTCGCGAGCCAAGAGCGGCTGAAACCCCATGAAGAGAAGAGCGAAGAGGATAGATCGAAGGTTGACGATCTCAGGGGGTCGCCGATGAGCGTTGGGAATCTGGAGGAGTTGATTGATGAGAACCACGCGATCGTGTCGTCGTCGGTGGGGCCGGAGTATTATGTCAGTATTCTGTCGTTTGTGGATAAGGATCAGCTGGAGCCTGGGTGCGCGATTCTCATGCACAATAAGGTGAGTAATTTTGGGGGTTTGATTGCATCCTTTGATTCTTGAGGTTGGATCTAGGTTGGGACTTGGGATTTAGGGTTTTGAATGCTACGGGGTGCAATATAGCGTCTCCTGCTATTTGCAGATTATGATCTTCAATCTTATGATTGGATTAAAGTTTTTAGAGCTTTGATTAGATGTAATAGGATTTGTGAGTGGTTTCGATTGTCTTGCGAGGGAGGGATGCATTTCCTCTTTAGTTCTGATTACTCGGTTAGGGTTTTGATTTCCTTTTATCTGTATATTTACTGGTAGATATAACAAGGTGAGATTTTGCTCGAGAGAGCGAGGAATTCGTTATATGGTTTGATTGCCAAATTAGGTTTTTTTTTTTTTTTTTTTTTGGAGGGAAATTTTTGTTCGTTATTGTACATGATTATATTTGGGATTTACATTGGATTCATTCATACATGATCACATAGACATATTGGGAGGACGGGAGGGAGGGGACAAAGTGATTGGGTGATTCTGTTGACCTGTCTTGGTCTGAGGCATTTGTGGTCTCATTCACGAGAAGTGTGTAATTTATTTTTTTAGCTTTTCTTTAATTTCAGATACGGGCATAAGAGTGGTTTTGATGCAAACTTTACTTTTCTTAATTATCAAGGATTTTACTTCAGCATTATAAGCTATAAATCAAGTAAATAACTTGAACTAGGTTCAGGAAATTCTTAGGAAAATGAATCCTAGAGAAGGTTTTCACTGCATTGAAAGTATTTTCTTTGGATTGATATGGAGAAAATGCATTCCGGCCTTGTTTTTTTTTTTTTTTTTGGCCTGGGGTGTTGGGGTTGTTGTTGTTGGTGGGGGGGGGGGGGGGGGGGGGGGGGCGCTTTGAAACCAACATTCAAGTTCAAGTTATGTGCTATGCGCTTCTCATGAATGTAATACTGACAGTTATTTGAAGGGTCTATGTAAGTATTTACTTTGGTTCTTCTGTTTATGAACTAGGCTGCTATCATGTCAGGCCAATATGGGCTACTAGTAAATTTATTATATTTAATTGTTATTTTACCGTACATGTGTGTGTGCACGCTAATTTTGGTACTTGGCAAGGGTAACTTGAAGATGTGAAAGATAAATACTTCACTTTTATATGTTTTGCTTGGGGCTGGCTTTCAGGGCAATTCTCTTTTAGGGTCAGAGTGGAACCAAGGTTGGGATTTGAGCAGAGACAGTAGGGCTGTTAAGAATATGGTGGAGCTTTAATTTGTCTAGCCTCTTTATCTATTGTTTCAGATATCTTGTAATTGTATTTTGATGAGCTTATTAAGCATTTAAAGTCATAATATGGTTGCTTGGAGGCAAGGTTGAATGTTATGAATGGTTGGTGAATCTTGATCCAACTTGCAGATTCCTTAAGGCACAGATATGAGAGAAATGAGTTCAACATTGTCATTTTGATTTTGGTGGTCTATGATAAAGTTAGCTTGGTTGCAAAGGGCTTGAATATTTGGAAGTGAGTAAGTTTGCTTAAGGAAGATGTTCACTGGGAAAGATACTTGAGATGCATAGATAATTGGGGAGTTCACACTGATCTCACATTCTAAGCTATTTGGTTGAATGGTTCTAAGAGAGTATGAGATGATTAGATTTCAAAACAAAGTTTATACATACGAGAAATTTCATTTCAAAACAAAGTTTATACATCCGATATCCGATATAAAAAACCCCATCCGATACGATCCCGATATCCGATATTTAGAACCTTGTATGGGACAAGCTCATCTCTAATCATTCTGCCGACATCTTACACCTTAATGTTTATGTAGGAGAGGATGATTGTCTAGATTATATGTTTAGACTGTAGATGAAATAGGGACATCTGATACCTTTATTTCTTTCTTCTTTTTCCTCTTTGTACACCCCAAAAATGTCATTTATCACTATGATGGCAATGCTTGTGATGATGGTAACTATACGTATAACATGGTGATACGTTGAGAAACCCAGCTTACAGAATGAGTTCATATCTCTAATTCTTCTATCAACAAACTTCAACATTTTTATAGGAGGGGATGACTGTCCAGATTACATGCTGTTTCTGAAATTTGGAGGAGATGGTTGTCTTTCATCATCTCTCATCTTAGCATGAACATCTGGTTAATGCCAATTTGTTGCATGCCAATTCCGATCCAACATGTGGGATGCTTCTAATCTCCTCTTCAGGCTCATGTGACAAGGACACGTTATATGCAAGTGTTGGTTTTGGAACTAGGCACATTTGATGCAAATTTGTAGGTGTGAGACACATGATGTACCTGATTGGTGAACCTAAGCATTTACATGAAACTTGTTTGTTTTTAGTGTATCCTCGTCTAGGTTGCATAAACAAGGACACGATGACACGACACAATACGGACATGACACGACAATCTTGGAAAATAAGTACACGACAAGGTAGGGGATATGATAGTTTTTAATATATTTAATAATAATAATAAATAATAATACTTACCAATTTAGCCAAAAACAATTCAAATTTCTATAATAACTTGTGGTTGCTGCTGTGCTGTAGCGTCGTCACTTTTTTGGACCTGAGCCCAACCCAAACCCGAAACTCAACAAACTTAAAAACTTAAGTTGCGGGTTTGGCTTAGTTTCAACCCAAATCCAAAACCTAACCTAACTTGAAACTTAAAACTAACTTAAAGTTTGGGTTTGGGTCGAAATTTATTTCAACCTAAACCTAACTTTTTTTTTACCTTTCTCCTTCCCCAACAAAGGGCGCAACCGCTGCAACCCAGAACGCCGGGGAAAAAGGAGAAGCTCGATGTGTTGCCGCCGCCTCGGAGCTACATCAGAGCTGCTACCGCTGCGATTAGAAGACACGATTGGACACGAATCCGACACAAATTCTCCACGAACACGGATCTGACACGAATCGCCGCGTGTCCGTGTTGGAATTGTGTCTGAAGCGGGAGCGACTGCTGTTTGGCCTTGTCGTGCACATAGATCCTTGTATATTTAGGATTTAAGTGTTATAAAGTGGTTAAATTACGGCTGTTTAGAACAGTGTTCGAAGACTCGGTCGAGTTGGAGACGTCTCGGCCGAGTCGTATCCGACTCGGAGGGTGCCGATACGAGTCTAAGATCCGGTCCAAGGGAACAGCTCAGAAATCATCGACTCGGCCAAGACTCGGAGTCAAGTCGGCTGAATCGGCTGAGTCGCGGGCTGACTCGGCTGAGTTAATGCCGAGTCTTGGCCGAGTTGGGTTAAAAAAAATGAGAACATACCTGATCGCCATCGTCGCCCGCCCGCTTGCTTTCCCGCCGCCGCCGCCCGTCTTTATCGTCGGTGCCTTCTCCCCCTCTCTCCTCTCCCTCTCCCCCTCTCTCAGATCAGGATAGAGAGGGGGAGAGGGGAGAGATAGAGGGGGAAGGGAGAGAGGGAGAGGCTAAGGGAGTGGGAGAGAGCGATTGAGGGAGAGAGAGAGATCGGGAGAGGGAGAGAGTGAGAGAGAGCGATTAAGAGAGATCGGGTAGGGGGAGAGAGAGAGAGATTGGGTCAGAGACATTGGGTGACCCGATCTCTCTCCTTTATCCTTTTCCTTTCTTTTCCTTTTTTCTTTTGGATTTTTTCATATTTATCTCTTAATTTTTTTATTTTTTAAATTACCTCAAAATCATAATATTTCCCTGATTACCACCTCAAAACAAATTTATTTTGAACATGTGATACATGAATTTTAATGGATATATTTTTTTATACGATTTGTCGTGATTTTTTCAGATTTTTTGAGCTTTCTATGTAGCGTTTTGCGCATATCCCCTTAAACCGATCCGAGTCGTCGCAACCGATCCGTCTCGGTGCCCGCCGAGTCGACGGCCGAGACCGCGACTTTGAATCATGGTTTAGAACCTAGGTGTTTTCCATTGTTTACATGTTTTATGATGGCATGGTGACGTGGTTGTATAGTATAGTTTCAAATATCGGCAAATTTCAATAATATATTGGCAATATTGTATCAAATTTGAGGTATCCGAAATGATATTAACCCCATAATATTGGCCGGTAGATGATTTGCCGGATTTGCCAATGTAGCTGATTTGTCGATATTGATGGCCGATGTTGACGAGACTGATACTATAAACTATTGGCTGGTATTGACACCGATATGGAAATTTTAAACCATGCTTTATAGCCATATAAAGGGTTCATTCGGTGTAGTCAATTGATGAAATATTTAGTCGGTAAATTTCATCATTTGCAACAATCTACATTACTTGGATTCCTTACTAGTCCTCTATTCTTCTAATCTTCTCTCCTCTTTTCTTCTCTTTTTGTTGAAGCAATTTATATGTGGGTTCCCTCACTTGAACTCATATTTCTTTGTTTTTTTTACAATAAGCAACTTTAATTTTATGTTGACATGTGTTTAATAGGTAAGGTTCATTCTGATTTGATTTACTGTTGCAAAGCTTAAAATTCGGCAGGCAGTAGGAGCATATTTAGGTTTACAGGTGCGCATGGGTGACCATGCAAATGGTACAAGCATGCCAAGCCGGAACTTGTATTGAAATCTTGGAATTTTGTATCCTACAGAACCATGGTTTAAAGCATTGATCCATGGAATTAGAATGTCTAAGTCAACAAAAGGATACTATGCACACCATAACCAGAATTTGTATCAACTCTTGAATTGTATATGATACAGTTTTAGAATCCTAACTTTAGTTTCTAAACCATGATGCAGGCAATTGACTCATGAAATTAGGATTTCTATGCAATCAAAGGATGCCTACCATTATAGTTATTTATACTAGTCTTTTGGCATGTGCAAATTCATGTGTGTTTACAATGAAAATGTTTAATTTTAATGCAATGGTGGCATTCGAGAATTATTATATGATGAGAAAAGTTTTAACTTTAAAAACAGTATAGTTCTCCACTTATACAGGACATACGGATAACCTCAAGGGAAGTTGTCTCGTGCCTTTAAATACATTTTGTTCTCTTGCAAGTACCATTATAGTATAGTGATAAAATCTCTTTGCAGTGAGCTAGTGGTCTAGAGTTCAAATTCCGATTGCATTAGGCTATTAGTTATGCGCCCCCCCCCCCCCCCCCCCCCCCCCCCCCCCCCCCCCCCCCCCCCCCCCCCCCCCCCCAAAAAAAAAAAAAAAAAAAAAAAAATGAAAACGTAATATAGTAAAACTTGGACATTTATAATCTCTTGGTATAAAGTCTTTTCTGATTTTGAAATTGGAGACCTTCCATAACCCAAACTAATCCTTTAACAATAGGTCTTTGATTTTTATTTTAAAGGCATGGTAACGGAGGATGTTTGCAAAAACTAAAATTCCAAGTGGCTATTTATACGTACTTTTAGCGTGAATATTTCTTTTGTATCATATCAAGAAAGTAAGTGTTTATTTTGTATATTTTATTGGTATATATTGTAAGAAGTTTATTTTGTATATTTTATTGGTATATATTGTGATAAGCGTTATTAGATAATGCTTATGAAATATTAAATTTAGATAGATATATTTAACACCGAGTTAAATTAAAGGTCTCCATGTTAAAATTGGGGATTGGATAGCTTATGCATAAAAGTATTATGATTTTGAAATATGGACATATTTAAAATATGATGCACAAATGTATTTAGAAGTGGTATTTTGTAAAAGTAGGACACATTTTCAAATGGGTCTTGCTATTATAAAGGGTAGGAGGCCTGCGAACAGGTGGCCTGATTTAATTTTGTTTGTGACCATGCAAAGCCGAAGTTCACTGCCCACCTTTCTATTAGCCATTGAAATTCAAGTTTAAAATTGGACCCGGGGCTATATATGTATTCTATGCACGTGTAAGGCGATGGTTAGAGAAATGGGCTCTTTCGGGAATGTTCAACCAATGGTCTGGTTTTTGGTGGGGCTAAGCTGCGGATCACACATGAAAGTGTGGCCAGATGATGCCCATGCATGTGAGGCCAGCCACACTCTCCTCTCTGGTTATATATAGAGAGATAAGCTAACAAGGGTTGCAATATTGACCCACATAGAAGTCAGCAGGATTGGGTTGCCATTATCCGGTTTGGATCACAAATGAGTAGATAAGGCTAAGTCTATTTTGTTTAATGAATGAGTTGGTTTCAGTTGAGACCTATTGACACTTTTGACCCATGTCAAACTGACTATGCTTGATAATATAGTAGGGTTACTTCTTACGCACAAATATTTGACTAGTATGGGTGGTTAAAGATATTTGTCTTTGCTGCATTGATTCTGTTTTCAAGTTCTAGTCATGGTAAGTTTTTGTTTAAACCCGATCTTATCTGAACCTATGAAGTAAGAACACTTCAAAGTGAACTGTCAACACTTGCATGATACTTACCTAACATGTATTAGACACTCCGGTCTGTGTTTGGACTTTAAAAAAATACAAAATTGTGTGACAAGAGTCTTGTTGATTTTGAAGAAAATCTGAAGTTCATATGTTTAACAAAGATTAAGAAGGCCTCTTCGACATAAGCAAATTCTATGTTGGCAAAACATAATCACCTCACAAACTAGGTGAGTCATTGACTTTATTCTTATTTTTAAAGGTTTTTTTTTGGTTTTGTTTTGTTATTTAATTCGAAGTTATGGATAGTCACTGTGCTTTTATTTTGTTTTTGGTTTTAATTTTAATAGAATATATTCTAATTATTATGGTTTTTTATTTGCATTGTATATAGATGGCCATGTCTACATATTCTTTAAAAAATTCACTGTATCGCCCGTTTCCCCATCCCGTGTCCCATTCCGTGTCCAAGCTTCATAAATCTAGACTCAACCTTAGCGATGCCTTTAATAAATGGGTTTTGTAGGCTGGACTTGGGTAGGAGTAACTGATTCTTTTAAGGAGTGAGTAGGGTTCAGGTCTGACCTATATGAATCAGGTGAACAATAACCGCTCCAAAATTGACCTATTGCCATCTCTGACATAAGATGGATATGTAAAAGTTTTAGGTGGGAAATGGAAAGTATCATACTTATATTACCTTTTCTTATAATTATTAGTAATAGAGCTGACATGCAAGTACGAGTGGATTGATGGCTTCATGCTTATGTTTTCAGCTCTCACTGCTTTTAGTTGGCTACAGCCTACATGTAGGGACATATCCAGCATTTTATTTCAATGTTAGACTTGAAGTCACCCCTTTTCCATTTTCCTTTCATATTTTGTCTTTTGATATTTGTTCTCATTCTTTTCTGATGTTGAGTAATGGTTACCTCTAGTTTCTTTGGCACATATGCATCAGATGGCTTTTAGACATAAGATTACATTTGTTATCTATTTATGTATGTATGATATGTTTCCCTAATCAAGAATAACTCACACCATCAGAAATGCCAAGTTAACTGTTATTTTTGGTTTGGATGATTGGATCTGTAATTCTTCCTTAACATCTTCCTCTATTTTCTTTTGGGGTCTCTAGGCCTTTTATTACAAAGATTTATACCTTGTATCTTATCTTCTAGGGCACTTTGTTTATGGAGATTTTTCTGAGATACTTTTCTTAAGGTAGCAATTTGATATATTATTGTCTATCTGCTTTTTTATAATTAAGAGTCTTTAAAGAGTAACTTCCTCAACAAAATTTCGTCTGAAGAACTTGAGTGAGATGGTGGTCTTTTGGCTTATTACTTGTGACTATTTGTATTGTAACTTTTATTTATCTTAAATTTTGCAAAAAAAAAAGTCCACTTTTAGTTTATTTGTTTGCTTTTGCCAGAGAGTGCTAGGCTGCTAACTTTAGCTGATGTACAAGCACCTGGAGTAATAAATATAAGCAACTACCCAATTTTATTTGTACCATAATTACTGATGCCTTTAAGTTCAATAGACTTCTATTTATGGAGTTAGAGACAAGGATGTCTGTTTCCACTCTCTTTATCCTTTTAGTTTAGCTTCTGAAATAATTTTTTTTACTTGTTTAGGGTTCCTAACAGCTTTGTAGCTTAGCTGGAGAATATTTAAGGATTTTATTGGATTGACCAAATTTAACCATTGGAATGATTAATCTTCTGTTAAATTGTAGAGTCACCTAGTGTTACCAAATATTTAAACGGTAGTTTTTGACGTATCAGGCTTCATTAGCCACTTTGAGATGTCTTTGTGGTACTCAATTGATGGATCTAGTTATCAAATCTTGATGGTATTGTCGTTTTTATTCGATTTGGTGTCTGAATTGTAAAAATTAAAGATTTGGATAAAAATATTGCCAATTTGGATTCAGTGGATGCTAATTATTTTCTTCCGAGATACAAAGGCATATTGTATATAGATTTATAGAAGAAAAAGGCAGACCCCTGTCTAAAGCCTTTGGAAGGTTCCCATCTTGGACATTTCTAGACACTTGCACACTTGTCACCCGTATCACGTGTGTGAGTGACGGTGGTGGTGGATAGAGAGATTAAGGATTAAGATGTGGTCATGCTTTTATAGAGATGTTATAGCCCAAGAGCTGCTGAATGGGAGAAACAAGAAACAAACATACATTGAGTTGTGATAAGGTTACAATTTCTTTCTAGTTGACCTGAGCTCTGTGCTTCAGTTTGTTTGGTGCAAATTCTGGAATTGTCTGATAAGGATACATTGTTATTGATATATTGTTATTTTTGTAGATCAAAATCCAGTTTGCTTGCTCCAAGCTTTATAACTTCTCTTGCCTGAAAATTTTCAGACTGATTGATGATTTGTTTGGATTAAATTCCAATGTATGTGGGGAAGGATGGGGGTGGCTGGGTGGGAGGGATGTAAAGAAACAAATGATGGGTCTGACCACAAGGGCTGTAGTGGACTTATTTTGTGATTGGGTTGGTTCCTAGGGGGTTGGGGGGGTTGTTGGTTTAGGGTTACTGAAGGCATGAAGGAGAAACCTTGGAGACGGAGATGTGTGAAGGTTGGATTTTTAGGGTTACACTGTTGGGGATGCTGGTAGTTGAGTTGTAAGTTTCTCACTAACAAAGAAGGATGAGACACATAATATCCCCAAAGGTTGGGTAACTTATAAGGTGGCTAATGGCGACTCTGTACAATTGAGACTTGAGAGATATGAGATGACCAGGTTCTTGGAGCCATTCCCTTGCCGCACGTATAAAAGATGCTTTGATAGAATAGCTCTGACTCTCAGATTAGGGATAATGGAGTTTTTTTGGTGCCAGATTTGACTGCCTTTTAGATGATGGGGTCTACAGGACTGTTGTGTCCAGGATGCAAAAGGCTAAAAAGCCTAAAACCCCAGTATCTTTGAATGATATTTTCTAGCAAAGATATTGTGGGCATGCTCCTTATCAGAAAAAAAAAAAAACTCATGCAAATAATCAAGCTCTTTTTTGATTAAAGGGGTGGGATTATAAATCCAGACTAATAACTAACAAGAACCAGTTCTCCATGGTTTCAAATCATTAGCATCTTGTTCACACTTCACACTCCCTTTAATGGATAGTGTATCAAATTCTTTTTCACTGAGGTTGTTCTTCTAATTGCACTATATAGATACTCATTTAAAATTTTACTTGTTATTTATTCTTCAATGATTCTAAAATTTACTTTCTTCAAGTGGATATACATGACACTTAATTAAATTGGTAATAAAGGTGTAGATGGTTGTTCATTTATCCTTTTTATTGGCAGGTCCTTTCTGTTGTTGGTCTGCTACAAGATGACGTTGATCCTATGGTTTCTGTAATGAAAGTTGAAAAGGCTCCTTTGGAGTCATATGCCGATATTGGTGGCTTAGATGCCCAAATTCAAGAAATCAAAGAAGCGGTAGAACTTCCCCTTACTCATCCTGAACTATATGAAGACATTGGTATCAAGCCTCCGAAGGGGGTAATACTCTACGGGGAGCCAGGAACAGGGAAAACTTTGCTCGCAAAGGTTTGTTATTTCTCTTTATTCCTTTTCATATTTCATCTCCCTGATTATTGTGCTTGAACTAATATGTTGTATCTTTAAAGTTAGCAGCCAAGGTTTGTGCTCTGTACATTATGGTTATTAGTCAGAAGTTTTGAGGCCTTTTAATGGGTGTATATGCATACAAGTCCTTTTCCTTTGGGAAGATATGGGTGGACTGAAGAACTTATTTCTCCTACATGTGTCCTCCTCCTCCAAGCCTTTCCCATCAAGACGGGGTTGATCAATGTGTTGGCTATTGAACACTTCTTATTAAGAAGAGCTCACAAATATTTGATGTACCTGTGGTGGATAGTTAATCTAACACCAACCCTGCAAACTTTGGTTCCAAATTTCTTGGCAGATATACTAGGAGGATAGGGATTTGTGATAAACCTAGTGCTTTTTGTATCATGCCTCAGAGGTTGATGCAATTCCCTATAGCAGAAGTATAATCTTTTTTACCCTTTCGACTCCTTGCATGTATAAGGAGACGTTTAGTATAATATGCTTTTACCTCTTTTAGACTCCTCCCATGTTTGAGGAGAAGTTAAAAGAATTGTTTTTCTACAACATGACTAAACTGCAAAACCGACATATTAGACTAGGAGGAGAGGGCCTTGCAATAAAACCTAGTGGGCAAATTGGAGGATAGGTACTAACTACCTTGTTGGTTTTGCAGTTTAGTCATGTTGTAGAAATGCAGTTCTCTTAACTTCTCCTTAAACATGGGAGTTGGTTTTGCAGTTTAGTCATGTTGTAGAAATGCAGTTCTCTTAACTTCTCCTTAAACATGGGAGCCGTCTAAAAGGGTAAAAAAACAGATTATATGTAACTTCTCCTTAACATGGGAGGAGTCTAAAGGTAAAAACAGATTATACTTCTGCTATAGGAAATTTCATCAATATTTGAGGCATGATACAAAGATTCAAATGGACAGACATTCCTATATTCCTCTTGCATTCATTACGTTCAAAATATTCAGAACCGACACCCCCCCCACCACCCCCAAAAAAAAAAAGAAAAGAAAAGAAAAGGAAAAAAAAACATCCACCACCCACCTCCTCCACCACCACCAAAAAAAAAGGGGAGAGAAAAAAAGAAGAGAAGAAATGAAAAAGACATTGAATCTTCTGTTGCCCAGGCTGATTCATTTAGTTCAAGAAGAAATGTTACAGTTCTTGATCATTTAAATTTTATATTCTCCTCACATTTCTTTCAGGCAGTGGCTAACTCAACATCAGCAACTTTCTTGCGAGTTGTTGGAAGTGAGTTGATTCAGAAGTACTTAGGTGATGGCCCTAAACTAGTTCGAGAGCTCTTTAGAGTGGCTGATGATCTTTCTCCATCAATAGTCTTTATTGATGAAATTGATGCGGTTGGCACTAAAAGGTATGTAATGACATGAGCACAGAAGAGAATATAATAGTGCCTGCTTATTTTTGGATAAGAAAAAACACTGAATCATGACCTCTGTAGGTATGATGCTCATTCAGGAGGGGAGCGTGAAATACAAAGAACTATGTTGGAATTGCTGAATCAATTAGATGGTTTTGATTCGAGAGGAGACGTAAAAGTTATTCTTGCGACAAACAAAATTGAAAGTCTTGATCCAGCCTTGCTTCGACCTGGCCGAATTGACAGAAAAATTGAGTTTCCTCTCCCAGATATAAAAACACGGAGGCGTATTTTTCAGGTATAGGCTGTGTGTATATTAGAATAAATATATGGATTATGCTAATTTTATGAGGAAAAGTATCAGTTTGCTGCTTCTTCCTCTTTATAACATGATACAGTACACATATCTTTCTATAGTTCAGCTGCTTCTCCAACCTTTTCTTTGTTGTTAATTGTAAGTATGTCTGATCCATGCAGATACACACGTCCAGAATGACATTGGCAGATGATGTCAATTTAGAAGAATTTGTAATGACTAAGGATGAATTTTCGGGTGCTGATATCAAGGCAATCTGTACTGAATCTGGTTTACTTGCTTTGAGAGAGCGCAGAATGAAGGTAGCTTATCCTTAAAGCATCAAATATAGTAGTATGATTTTTGACTTGTTTGAAGCTGTTTCTAGAAATGTCTGGATATAAAACATTGCCAGGGTGGGGGGGGGGGGGGGGGGGGGTGAACCTATCATTTTCATCATAGCTTCTCCTGACAAGGCCCATGGAAAGATTGAGAAAATTTTATGACCGGCTTTCAAGGTAATGTGACCTCTGAAAGAGGGGACTTGCAGAAAATCCCCAAGACATGCAGTTTAGGTTTCATGACAACCATGGATCAGCAGGTAAAAAATGTGTGTGGTGAGGGGAAAAAATTATGCCTCTAGTTGCACTTCATGTGAAGTGCGAAGTATAGATGCATGCTTCAGCCATGTACAGATAGCTTCATGCCTCAAGAGTTCTGAAGTGCCACAGCAAGCAGTAAACTGAAGGAAAGAACAATTGAAAGTTAATGCCAAATCATTTTTGAATGGGCTGATGATCTTGCTTGTGTATCTTTAGCCCTAGTCATGGTCATCATGTTCTGTCTACTACATACAACTTGAACCTTTTGCAACCTTTCTGGATCACCTCCTCCTTTTGCCCCCCCATTCTTTAGGGGAATAAATCGTAGCCCTTTGAATTAAATACTGATCTTTGCTTGTTGTGCTCCTGAGATGATCCGCCATGCCTAACTTTCTTGTTCTCCACAGTCTTCTAGTGCTAAAGCAACTCGGAAGTTTTTGTACTTGGTTGTAAACGGGTTTTAGGATAATTCCTGTCAGGATTAGATTATATACTTTAGGTGTTAAATTACTTAGAAAAGCAGATTTGTCAAATAACCTTGTTACATTAAATTTTGTTGAGAGCTGGCTTCCTGACATCCTTCTGTTCTGGAACATTCCATTCAGTAGTTTAGTTTAAAATTGTAACAGCTCGTCGTTCATTTTATTATTTACACCATTGACACCAAGAGGGTTATGCTGCACAGGTAACTCATGCAGACTTCAAGAAAGCCAAGGAAAAGGTCATGTTTAAGAAGAAGGAAGGGGTACCTGAGGGACTTTATATGTGAGATTGGCACCTTTTTTTTCTTGCGGACTTTCAGGTCAGGTATGTTTTTCTGTTATTTCAGGTCAGTTCATGGTATTTTAGTATTTTGCATTAAGGTTATTTTCTATTATTTCTTTACCAGAGTTGCATTAATAGTATTTTCAGATCAGGATTATACATTTGGTTACTCTGCTTATATAATCCACCATATTTCTACGATTAAAGAAATTAAGAAAATCACACCTTTTCCACTTTTGTGCAAGCTGGATAATTGGCATATGGGTAGAAACAGGGCCCTTTGTAGGATAGGGCCGCACAATCCGCTTGGATCCTGCTATTCAGATTTGGATCATGCAGGCTAAGATAAATTTTGCCAGTTAGCCTATCTATTTTATAAATTTGATGAATAACAACAACAACAACAACTAAGCCATTTGTCCCAAGTATTTGGGGTAGGCTACATGAACCAAAAGAGAATTATGCCGGATCGGGCACATGGATCAGCTTTCTCCACTCATTCCTATCGAGCAATATGCCTTCACTAAGACCTTTAACCTCTATATCTTGTCGTATTACCTCCATTCATGTTTTCTTCGGTCTCCACTGCGCTCTTTTAATTTGCCCTAAATTGATACGCTTTACTCGCCGAACTTGCGCATATAGGTCTACGTCGCACATGACCAAACCATCATAGGTGGTTTTCTCTTATCTTCTCTTCTATAGAGGCTACGCCAATCTTAGTAAGAATATCCTCATTTCTTACCTTATCTCTCCGCATGTTATCATACATCCAACGAAGCATGCGCATCTCTGCTACACTCATCTTTTGGGTATGATATCTCTTTATAGCCCAACATTCTGTGCCATATAACAAAGCTGGCTTAATAGCAGTCCGATAAAACTTTTCCTTCAGCCATAACAGAATGTTACGATCACATAAAACTCCTGTTGCGCTCCTCCATTTCAACCAGCCGGCTTGGATCCTATGGTTGACATCACTATCGATCTCCCCATCCTTTTGGATAATAGAACCAAGTACTTAAAATGACTGCTCATCAGTATTTCTTGTCCATCTAGTCTCAAAATATTATAATCTCGGATTCCCTATTTACTGAAATTACACTCAATATACTCTGTTTTGGCCCTACTTAATGTAAAACCTCGAGATTCTAGAGTTTGCCTCCATAACTCCAATTTGGCATTTACCCCGGCTCTCGTCTAATCGATTAGGATAATATCATCAGTAAATAGCATACACCACGGTATCTCATCCTGAGTAGCTCTAGTAAGCTCATTCATCAGTATGACAAATAAGAATGGACTCAATGCAGATCCTTGATGCAATTCAATTGTGATAGAAAAATCACTTGTTATGCCTCCAGAAGTTCTGACATTTGTCACTACTCCATTGTATATATCCTTGATTATGTTAATATATTTGATGGGGACTCCCTTTTTCATCAATGTCCACCATAATACCTCTCTTGGCACCTTATCATAAGCTTTTTCTAAATCAATAAAGACCATATGCAAATTTCTCTTCCTCTCTCGAAATCGCTCTATAAGTTGACGAAGCAAATGAATAGCCTCTGTCGTTGATCGCCCCGACATGAACCCAAACTGATTCTATGATATTGTAACATTCTGCCTTAATCTGTGTTCAATTACCCTTCCCCAATGTTTCATGGTGTGACACATGAGTTTTGTGTCACGATAGTTTGAACAACTCTAAATATCACCCTTGTTCTTATAGAGAGGTACTAAGGTACTCTTTCTCCACTCATTTGGCATCTTTTTAATTAGTCAGATTTTGTTAAAGAGGTTTGTTAGCCATCTCACGCCCACCTCACCTAAGCATCTCCATACCTCAATAGGAATTCCATCCGGGCCAACAGCTTTTCTTGACTTCATCTTTTTCAAGGTCTCTTTAACTTCAGATTCGCTAATTCTGCGCATATAATTATGGTTCATATTCTGACACTGAATGATAAGATTATTCAAGTCTTGAGTAGAAGTACCATTGAACAATTTGTCAAAATATTCTTTCCATCTTTCTTTTATTTCTTCATCTCGAAGTAAAACCTGCTGATCCTCATCTTTGACACACCTCACAATACATAAGTCTCTAGTCTCTCTCCCTTATTCGAGCAATTCTATATATATATATATATATATATATATATATATATATATATATTTAACTTCTTTGGTGTCCAACTTCTCATACACTTTTTTGTACACTTTAGCTCTTTCATTCTAAACAGCTTAGCTTATACCTCTGAAAACTCACTTCATCGCAATTTTTCTTCAAATCTCTATAAGAGTCTTGTTTGATCTTAATGACAACTTTTACCTCTTCATTTCATCATGATGTGTCCTTACATGGAGTACCACCCTGTGACTTACCAAGTACGTCTTTAGCTACTCTTTTAATGCAGCTAGCAATTTTATTCCATGTTGTATTTGGATCATCTTGCGCTTTTCAATCTGCTTCATGTACTACCCGATCTATAAGAACTCCTTTGTTACCTTCTTTTAACCGCCATCACTTAATCTTAGGATTTAACTTACGTTTAATATTTCTAAATCTCCTTCTAATACGAACATCTAAAATTAATAGTTTATGTTGGGTTACTACACTCTCACTCAATATTACCTTACAATCCATACAACCTCATCTTTCTATTTTTCTAGTTAAAAAGAAATCTATTTGGCTCGCACTTACACTTCTAAAAGTGATCAAGTGAGACTCTCTTCCTAAACGAAGTATTTGCTAAGATCAAATCATATGGCAAAGCAAAATCTAGAATCGAGTTACGTGGTTCATTTCCTTTCTCAAAACCAAATCTTTCATGTACACTATCATACCCATAACGACTAGTTCCTACATGCCAATTGAGGTCACCGCCTATGAAAAGCTTTTCTCTAATGGGTATGCTTTGCACAATCTCATCTAAATCCTTCCAAAATTGACGCTTGACTCATCAAGTTCTAACTGTGGTGCATAGACACTAATAACATTAAAAATCTCCCTACCTAAAATAAGTTTAACTAGTAAAATCCTGTCACCCTTTCTCCTAACCTCCACTACACCCTCAAGCAATTGTTTATTTATGATCACACCCACCCCGTTACGATTTCTATCTGTACCAGTATACCAAAGTTTATAACCCCAATGCTCTATAATTTTAGCTTTTTCACCTGTCCACTTAGTTTCTTGCACACACAAATTACTAACAATCCGTCTAACCATAGTATCAACTAACTCTATTAATCTACCTGTAAGAGAATCTATGTTCTATAATGCTAACCTAATCTTATATTCACGAGCTAACTTTTTTACCCTCACCCACTCATAGAAGTGTGAGAACCTTTGCTCATTTGACACCACATCCGGGCGCCGATATGACGTGTCGTTTCTGGACGACGACCTAGCAACCCTTGCCCACTTTTCACTACACTGGGCTCCGATGTAGCACGTCGCTCAGTAGGGAACACCTCAGCGAAATTTAGCGCGTCGCTCACTAAATAAATTTGATGAATAAAACCAAGCAAAAATTATCACTTTCCCCATTTATTGACATTTCTTCTGTTTTTTATCCATGCAAATGTCTCATGTATGCTTCCAGTTCTTGGGATCTCTCTCATGATATGTATTCTCTTTAGGCTTTTAATTATCTAATAATACAAGGCATATTTTGGTGTTTCTAATTTGGAAAACTATAACGAGAGCAAGATCTTACTCTCGAATTGTGGTTGGAATTTGACCTGATGGTTTTACGAGTTTTCCTGTGTCAATAGCTATCAAATGATATAGATGTGGTGCCTGGTCAAGAAGGGATATAGGTAAGAAAAAGAACAAAGAAAAAGAAGGAATAAATGTTGCATGTGCACTGGGGGCTGATTGTTTTAATGCTCACCAAACTTGTAATTGCAACTGTGTGGAAATCTCAACCCCTTTCCGTTGTCTGCGCTGTTTGATGTTTTCATAGATTTCCATGTGCCAATGGAAACGTTTGTGGATGTGCTTTGTGGATGTGTTAGAGATGCTAAAACTGGAACACTTGCACAATTCTCTCCTCCTGTTTACATTCTCTTTAAACCAAAACTTGGAATTGCAACTGTATGGAAATCTCCTTGCTTTCCTGTTTTTATGTTTTCTACATTTTCTATGCCAGAACACGGACCCGTGCACTGAATGCTTTTAGCTATTAGAGTCTAGAGATGCTAAAACAGGAACACTTCTACACAATTCTTTCCTCCTGTCTATGTTCTCCGTGCACCAAAACTTTAAGTTGTGCTATGTTGAAGCTGAAGATTGAAGTTGGTTTATGAGTTGCCAAAAGAACAGAAAGGATCAGTTCTGACCCTTCTGGTTCTGGGTAAACAAGGCAATCCATATATGAAACTTGATTGCCAGAAAAGAAATGATGGTTTTATACTCTTGAAATCGATCTATTTGGTGAATTAAATACATCGAATTTACTGTAGAAATAAAAAATCTTTCAGTCGACAACTTTCACCTTCATAATTTGTGATCCTGACCTGACAAGATTCATTTCTTGGTTTGCTATGTTCAGTTGGGAAGGACAGTATAACTCAAATTTGAACCCATCTGGGTACCCTTGGTTGCTCCGTGATAATTAATCCACGCCATCTGGCATGAACACACTTTTTTATTTGCACGGTCAATTTAAATTTTTTGGTGAGCGTTTGAAGCCTATTATTTTAACACGCCTCGATTTTCCATGTAACGTTGTATTGTTTAATGATGAGGCTATTTTCTTTTTCGGGGATCAGCAGGCTATATTCAAGACTCAAGATCAAGAAATGAAGCCAAGGGGGCTGCAGGTTCAGGCGGGCTGCAGATGGACTTCTATTTATGCCCAAGGGGCCTCCTATGTTCCTAGTTGATTTTTATTGTCACAATCTGTATAAAACTCCACTGAAATCATAAATATTGAGTGTGAGGTACTCAACTGTGTCTTTCTATGTTTACACAAAGTACTGGAGAGTGTATCATGTGTATGTCCTTTGAAATGAAACAAGTGAGATGGAATTGTATTGTAGCACAATCAAGCTGCCTCATAAAAATTCCATGTATCATGTGAGCTGCCCTTGGAAATTATCACGGCTGCTGATCCAAATGGCAGGTAGAACTCGCATGGAAAATAGTTGGAGCTGTATCATCTTTATTGTTACTTTAATTAATTCTGGAGGTTTTTCGATCATTCTTGATTGTGTTGGAAATAATTTGAAGATGCTTGGTTGTATGTCAGAGCCTTTTTTTTTTCTTTTTTTCTTGGGGTTTATTACTTTATATTAAATTAAGCAAGATTTTGGGGTGGTATATTCTGAAAAAACCATTGACCTTTATAAGTGGAATGAAATGTAAATGGGCTTTGAACTCGGATTGAATCCAGATATTAACTAGATGTTTATTGTTTATGATTGAACTTCAAAAGAAGACTCGAGTCCAACTTTAAAATTTAATTTAATCGTGACAATGGCATTAAAGGTCTATGCTCCTTGGAGCTTTGCAATCTTCCAATGGCTAATTGTGTTGGATGCGTTGGAATCAATCCAGATCAAACATTAGAAATAATAAAAATTAATGATTTGGGATGCGGCCCTCACATGAATATTTAAAGATCCAATAAGTCCAACGTTGATTCTTTCAGATGTGTTAATTGGACTTATGGTCACAATATCTTTACGACTAAGAAACGAGAAATCTTTCTCTGGTTAGTCATAGTCACTCTATAAATTTTTTTTTTAGGAGAGTGGCAATAGAATCAAAATTGGTGGTCATCTATTGCAATTCAATTGCAGTCCAAGGAGTCTGTATTCTTTGGCGCTTGCCCCTTCCAAACCATTCTTCTCAAAGGGCGAACTTTTTTAAAGCAACTGATTTTGTGTTCATCTCTTTGAGAGCTAGTTACTTGACACTGTGCTGTGATCTAATAACAGCACTCAAAAAACTTCTGATGGGGGTGAATTTTTTATAGTGAATAAAAAAAAATTTCTGCTACACTTGAAATGGATCACCACCTAAACCATTTCAGTAATTAAACTAAGTGAAAAATTATTATTTATGTATGGATGTAGAGACAACCAATTAGAGTACTTACTTGTTTTGTTAGTGAGTAGTTGATTTGTAACTCATCCTCTGATTCTAAACTTTTCTCCTTATAAAATTACAATAATGAATTGTTGATCACTTTAGTAATTAATAAGTATATGAATGACTAACAATTCATAGAGTAGTAATATAATGTTGTATAAAAAAAATAGTACAATTAACATTACTCATAAAAATTAAGATTAGTGGAAGTAAGATTTTTTAGTGAATCTGTCGGATAATCCCAAACACGGGGGCAAGTTGGATCCTGAGCTCCCAATAACTTCACATACAAATGCATTTAAATTTTTTGCGTTGTAGTCTTCACCACTTCTTGTCTGGATCATAATTTATTTCCTTGTTAGGTTATTATCTCAATTGGATGATTGTTTTTGGTAGCTTCACATGATTCCAAATTGATGGATCTTGGCTAGAAATAAAATATCTTAAAAAAAAAAGGGTTTTATCCTCTGCAAGTTTTTCATTTTCATGATAAAAGAAAGAAGATTACATCCTTCTCACATGCAAAGTGACAAACAAGGTGAGTTTTTTAAACTGTGGAAAATTGTTTTGGGTGTTGTGGTTGAATTGTTTGGTTTCAGAAGTCCATCCTCTTATTTCTTATAATTATTGGAATCTGAATTTGTGAGAACTCTTATAAAATATAATATATAGGGATGGGACTATGTTAATTCATGTACAATCCAAGTTGAGCTGGAAACGGAATAGGATTTGATTAAAGAAGATTAAATGAAATCTTATTCTCAGATTAATTCAATTCATTGCGGGGAATTCATAGGACAAGCTTTTATCAATTTTTATTGTATCCAGAGTATCCATCTTTACATTTTCACGTCTCTTTCTCACCTTTTTTTTCCTCTAATTTTCAATTATAATAAACATTTGGATAGTTACATGATCATGATGCCATTTGCAACAATGCAACAATGATATATGGAACTCGGCAATAATTGTTTATTATAATTATTTCTGCAATATTTTCACAATAATCGAGAGAAAAGTCTGTGACAAAAGGCATATATATGCACACATGAAGATCATAATATGACTTGGGGATTACCGAGGGTTGATAAAATACATAAATTGTAAATTATTGCTTATCAATTATTTTGTACAGCCAATATCCTCAGAAGCTCAACAGCACAGGTATTGATTGGCTGACTGATCGTTTGATACTGTCCAAACTTAATAACTGGCAAGATTTGTTGCAGTTCCCGAGGATGATTATTAATATAGAAATTTAATCACATTGAAATGTGTTGAAGTGATTTTTTTTGGGGGGTAAATAGAGCTGAAACTTTAGATGGGATCCGCTGCTCGAAACGCACGGGAGATGGTTGGAATGTGTCTCCCTTTCATTGGGGATGAACGTGATATATTCACATGTTCAATTTCGTTTCCTAATGAATGAGATATTCAATTCAAAAGTTGGCTTAATTCAATAGTTAAAATGAGATCAAAAAGAGTATAAACTCTTTAATCTCACGTTGGAGTGATGAGAAAAGTTGATAGGCTTAAATAAGAAAATTTGAGAGTTAAGAGCGTGCTCTTAGAGTACTTGGAATTCTCGTGCGCATACCTACTAGATTTGATTGGTAAATATGTAGGCTTCTTTGTTTAATCAAGCGAACAAAAATCAACTAAATTATTCTATTGAGTTTTTAAAAAAAAATCAAATAAAATTAGCCCCATAAAAAGATAAAGCACAGACTCATGCATGAAATGGTGTTATTAAGTCCTAATAAACACATGAATTTCCCACAACTTTAGCATCTTGAATCCTAAAACTTTGGTGAATCTTTAAATATTTGAGCATTCCATTTTGTTAAGACCAAGGTATGCATTGATTGATCTGCTCGACGACGACGATGATTTTGTATGGTCAATTAGGTTCTAATTACTGTGCTGAGTGACTGTTTTCTTAATTTCTTTTGTGTTTTTCTTCTTTTCCCTGTAAAGAAATGTTATTATAAAAAAATGTTGGAATTGAAGAATATAAAAGTGAATCTTCGAGATGAATTATGGCAAGATCCGTTGATCGAATCAACCGGATGATGGTTGGAGTGTGTTCTCCTTCCATTTGTGATGAACGTGGTATATTCACATGTTCAATTCCGACTTCGAATGAATGAGATATTCAAGTCCAAAGATTGCCTAATTCAAAGCCAAAAGGGACTAAAATTAGCTACATGCATTTAGTCCCACATTGGCCATGTGATGAAAGCTCATGGGGTATAAATAGAGAAAAATGAGAACAAAGGGCGTGCCCTTTGGGTACTTGGAGTTTTCGCGCGCGCGAAAAGGAGAGAACTATGCACGTATGTGCGCGCGGCGCCGCCGCTGGCGGCGGCGGCCGGAGCCGGTTTGGGTTTGGGTTTGGGTTTGGGTTCCCTACCTGGCCTGGTTCTTTTTGAATTGGGTCTCAAGGTATGATCCGAACCAGATCCACTTCCAAACCAGACCGGACCCGATCCACCAACAGGTTGCGAACCAGTTGGCAGACCAAAGGTTGCAGCCAAAGGTTGCGAACCAGTTGGCAGACCAAAGGTTGCAGCCTTTGGTTGGGTTCAGACCTGAAGGCCCCTTTTGGAATGCTATATAAAGCATTCCAAGTTCTCATTTTAAAAAATATCAAATCTGAGATTTCTCTCTCTCTCTCTAAAAGTTCTGACTTCGGTTCTGAACTGGGCTCCAGCGAAGTGGGAATCCACGACTTCCAGAGCGACTTCCAACGAAGTGGGAATCCGCGACTTCCAAGTGAAGTGGGAATCCAAAGCGACTTCCTAAAGGAGATTCTGTCAAAATTCTTCAACCTTCCTACGTCCTCAACAGTGGGTGTTCCTCCAAAAGAGTAAGACAAATATTCATTTGAAATTTGTCGTTATACCGCTGTTTTGCTAATCCTGTGTAGGTACTGGTTGACTACGGTTCGACCGTACGGTGATTTGGTAGTGCTATCCAAATACCGTGAAGAAGTGTTTTATCTTGGGAGACCAGCGTCCATTATCCCGTTAGCACCGGTGCGGGGGACGTAATTGTCTTAAGGAGATTCGCTGTAAGCGTACCTCACTTCAAATACTGTATAAGTGGACTAAGTCCTTTATACAGGGGATATACTTTACAGTATATCGAGATTGACTTAGATTCAGTCTAAGTGTTACTGTATAAGTGGATTAAGTCCTTTATACAGGGGATATACTTTACAGTATATCGAGACTGACTTGGATTCAGTCTAATTGGTGCTTAAACCAAGGAAGGAAATTGAAAGGTGGTTCTTGAATTAAGGAACGTTCTATTGAACGGAAAACCTCCCACCTGATATTTGCCGACCTGGCCAATTAGATTGTTGATATCTCAGTGATCTTGATTAGTTGTCAGATTGATTCTTGTTAAGCAGGATACCCAACAATCTTAAGACAATTAATGTTTCTTACTTCTGTTCTGCTTGAACTTGCAGAAGATGTCTGAGACTAATCAAGATAGCTCAAGCAAGGCACCAAACATGCTACAAGCTTTGATGCCTACTCCGCTTCCTAACCCGAAGCCGGAGAAGCCAGGAAAATTTGATGGCACAGAATTCAAGAGGTGGCAACAGAAGATGCTCTTCTACTTGACCACTCTTCATCTGGCCCGATTCCTGGAGGAAGATCCACCAGAGCCTGCAACAGATGCATGGACTCAATGTGACTTCCTTTGCCGAAATTATGTTTTAAATGGACTGGATGACTCTCTTTACAATGTCTACAGTCCTATCACAACGGCAAAGAAGTTATGGGTCAGTCTTGACAAGAAGTACAAGACTGAGGATGCTGGTACCAAGAAGTTCGTCGTAGGACGATTTCTGGAGTACAAAATGGTGGACAGCAAGACTGTAATCAGTCAGGTGCAAGAGTTCCAACTTATCTTGCACGAGATAGAAGCCGAAGGTATGATCCTACCTGAAACTTTTCAGGTTGCTACTATCGTGGAGAAACTCCCACCTGCGTGGAGAGATTTCAAGAACTACCTTAAGCACAAGCGAAAGGAGTTGAAGTTGGAAGATCTCATTGTGAGGCTTCGTATCGAGGAGGACAACCGCAAGTCCGAGAAAAGGACCAGCAAGAACTCCTACGAAGCAAAAGCTAATGTGATCGAAGACTCAAAGGGGAAAGCGTCTACTTCCAAAAGCTTAAAGCGGAAGAAGACTTCCCAGGGGTACAAAGGCAAGGTCCAAGAAGGTAAGAACACGCGCTTCAAGGGAACTTGCTACATCTGCAACAAAGAGGGGCATAAGGCGAATGAATGTCGCAGCCGTCTCAAACAAAACAAGAATCTTGTTGATGGTCTTTTTAAAGACAATGTTGCAGTGGTAGACAAAAAATCTGTGTATCTGTACCCGAAGCTTATAAATAAAGAAAATTCTTCTGTTTATTTGCTTGAGTCTCCTAATTTGTGGCATGCTAGATTAGGGCATGTAAATTACAAGTCTTTAAAGAACTTGTCTAATCTGGGATATATTCCTAAACTCAACTTGGAAGAAATTCGCAAGTGTGAGGTTTGTGTTGAGGCCAAGTTGGCTAAAAATTCATTTCACTCAATAGATCGAAATACAGAACCTTTAGGGTTAATTCATAGCGATCTGTGTGACTTGAAATTTATGCTAACTAGAGGCGGTAAAAAGTATTTCATTACTTTTATTGATGACTGTACAAGATACTGTTATGTGTATCTTTTAAACAGTAAAGATGAGGCAATAAATATGTTTATAACATATAAGGCCGAAGTTGAGAATCAACTCAACAAGAAAATCAAGATTCTAAAATCCGATAGAGGCGGAGAATATGAATCAAATGATTTTAGTGAGTTATGTGCTAGTTTTGGTATAATACATCAAACTACAGCACCATACACTCCTCAGCAGAATGGAATTGCTGAACGGAAGAACAGAACTTTGAAGGAGATGGTTAATTCCATGCTCGTAAGTTCTGGAGCTCCGCAGAACTTGTGGGGGGAAGCTCTATTAACTGCAAATCATATTCTAAATAGAGTACCCCACAAGAAACTTGGTCTTATACCATTCGAGTTATGGCATGGAAGGACACCTTCCTACCATTATCTCAAAATGTGGGGGTGCCTTGCAAAGGTGCTAGCACCATTACCTAAAAAGACTAAGTTGAGAGCAAAAACTATAGACTGCGTATTCATAGGCTATGCCTTGAATAGTAGTGCCTATAGGTTTCTGGTTCATAAATCAGAAATACCTGATATTCATGTAAACATGATTATCGAATCTCGAGATGCTGTGTTTTTTGAAGATATCTTTCCGTACAAACGGGAAGCAGATAAGACTTCTGGAAAAGAACACACGAGATGGCGTTCAGGGACGAAAGCCCCGAGGAACCAATTGTAAATGCGGAAATTGAACCAAGAAGAAGTCAGAGATCTAGAATCTCAAAATCTTTTGGTCCAGATTTCATAGCATACGCTATTGAGAGCGAGCCTCAAACATTTAAAGAGGCTATGTCAAACCCAGAAGCACAAATGTGGAAAGAAGCTATAAATAGCGAAATAGAATCCATACTAAGTAATCATACTTGGGAATTGGTAAACTTGCCTCCTGGAAGTAAACCAATTGGGTGTAAGTGGATTTTCAAACGAAAATTAAAACCCGATGGATCTATCGATAAGTACAAGGCTAGATTAGTAGCCAAGGGTTATCGACAAATAGAAGGACTTGACTACTTCGATACTTATTCACCAGTAACAAGAATAACGTCCATTCGGATGTTAATTGCAATTGCAGTATTGCACAACTTAGATATCCATCAAATGGATGTCAAGACTGCATTCTTAAATGGTGAATTAAGTGAAGAGATATATATGGAGCAACCTGAAGGATTTAAAGTCAAGGGCCAAGAACACAAGGTGTGTAAATTGGTAAAATCCTTATACGGTTTAAAGCAGGCTCCAAAACAATGGCATGAGAAATTTGATAGTGTCATGATCAAAGATGGATTCACTATCAATGAATGCGATAAGTATGTTTACACGAAAACAGTTGGAGATGCATGTATCATTGTTTGTCTTTATGTAGACGACATGTTGATACTTGGGACTAATATTGAGATTATTAAGTCCACTAAAAGAATGTTATCCAGCTGTTTTGATATGAAGGATCTGGGGGTTGCTGATGTAATTTTAGGAATTAAAATTACTAGAACACCAGATGGAATCAGTCTATCTCAATCTCACTACGTGGATAAGATGATAGAAAGATTCAAGGATCATGGGATAAAAGAGAATACAAATCCTTTTCTCCCACACGTCCACCTTCATAAGAATACAGGAACTGGAATACGCCAGTTGGAGTATTCGCAGATTATCGAAAGTCTAATGTATTTAATGAATTGCACTAGACCCGATATTGCTTACGCTGTAAGCAAGTTAAGTAGATACACTAGTAATCCTAGTGATCTACATTGGACCGCTCTACTACGAGTATTGGGTTACGTATCACATACCAAGGAATATGCCTTGAAATATGGAAAGTATCCTCCTGTACTGGAAGGATACAGTGATGCTAATTGGATTGCAGATTCTGAGGAATCAAAATCAACTAGCGGATACGTATTTACTCTAGCAGGAGCAGCGGTATCATGGAAATCTTCTAAGCAAACATGTATTGCCCGTTCCACTATGAAATCGGAATTCATAGCCTTAGATAAGGCTGGAGAAGAAGCAGAATGGCTTCGACAATTCTTAGAAGATATACCGTTATGGCAAAAGCCAGTGCCCGCTATATGTATACACTGCGACAATCAAGCAGCTATATCTAGGGCACAAAATATGATATACAACGGTAAGTCTAGACATATTCGTCGTAGACATAATACCGTGAAGCAGTTGCTCTCAAATGGAATTATCTCTATTGACTTTGTATCGTCAAAGGATAATTTAGCGGATCCGCTTACTAAAGGTTTAAGTGGAGAGCGTATAAACTGCGCATCGAGGGGAATGGGTCTAAAAGCCTAACCTTACCGAGTCAGCTTAATGGAAACCTCACTTAGCGACTGGAGATCCCACGGACTAAGTTCAAGAGGAAAAACTAGTTATGATTGACTCAGCAAGTAAGCACTTGGGAGCTTGACTCCAATCCATTCCTATGGTGCACATAAGTGCTTTTCTACAAGTGGGTTAAGGATAAGCTTAACGCTTTTAATGATGCCTATATCTTGTTACTAAACAAGTGGAGTAGAGTAGACTACTCTTAATAGGTCCATCACCTATGTGAGTATAGAGATGGGTCGGCTCTTTGGGAATCTCTATGGAGGCTGTTATTCCCTAAAGATACTCTCTGAAACCAAGAATGTCCAGGGCCAAAACGGACACAACAGAGAACCAAAGTTGATTTGGAAAGTCACTGTGTGAAGCTTGTTGACTTGGCTTACACTAACGGCTAACAGTTCAAGACCTAGTTCACTGATTAGCCAGTAAGTCCGATAAAGCTTTCGCTATGGAAGGTTCAAGACCTAGTTCACCTATCCTTATGCAGTTTCTTTTCTAAAGTACCTTACACAATAGAGTCAGTCTCTTTGTGTGTCATTTCCTTGAATCTCCATTCATTGTGGGGGATTGTTGGAATTGAAGAATATAAAAGTGAATCTTCGAGATGAATTATGGCAAGATCCGTTGATCGAATCAACCGGATGATGGTTGGAGTGTGTTCTCCTTCCATTTGTGATGAACGTGGTATATTCACATGTTCAATTCCGACTTCGAATGAATGAGATATTCAAGTCCAAAGATTGCCTAATTCAAAGCCAAAAGGGACTAAAGTTAGCTACATGCATTTAGTCCCACATTGGCCATGTGATGGAAGCTCATGGGGTATAAATAGAGAAAAATGAGAACAAAGGGCGTGCCCTTTGGGTACTTGGAGTTTTCGCGCGCGAAAAGGAGAGAACTATGCACGTATGTGCGCGCGCCGCCGCTGGCGGCGGCGGCGGCGGCCGGCCGGCGCCGGAGCCGGAGCCGGTGCCGGGCTCGGGCTCGGGCTCGGGTCCGGGTCCGGGTCCGGGTTTGGGTTTGGGTCTGAGTGAGTTCGGGTTCCCTACCGGGCCTGGTTCTTTTTGAATTGGGTCTCAAGGTATGATCCGAACCAGATCCACTTCCAAACCAGACCGGACCCGATCCACCAACAGGTTGCGAACCTGTTGGACTGCCCGCTCCGCTGTCAGGATCTGAACCGATCCGCCAACGGTCGCGAACCAGTTGGACAGCCAACGGTCGCGAACCAGTTGGACAGCCAACGGTTGCGAACCAGTTGGCAGACCAAAGGTTGCAGCCTGCCAAAGGTTGCGAACCAGTTGGCAGACCAAAGGTTGCAGCCTTTGGTTGGGTTCAGACCTGAAGGCCCCTTTTGGAATGCTATATAAAGCATTCCAAGTTCTCATTTTAAAAAATACCAAATCTGAGATTTCTCTCTCTCTCTAAAAGTTCTGACTTCGGTTCTGAACTGGGCTCCAGCGAAGTGGGAATCCACGACTTCCAGAGCGACTTCCAACGAAGTGGGAATCCGCGACTTTCAAGTGAAGTGGGAATCCAAAGCGACTTCCTAAAGGAGATTCTGTCAAAATTCTTCAACCTTCCTACGTCCTCAACAGTGGGTGTTCCTCCAAAAGAGTAAGACAAATATTCATTTGAAATTTGTCGTTATACCGCTGTTTTGCTAATCCTGTGTAGGTACTGGTTGACTACGGTTCGACCGTACGGTGATTTGGTAGTGCTATCCAAATACCGTGAAGAAGTGTTGTATCTTGGGAGACCAGCGTCCATTATCCCGTTAGCACCGGTGCGGGGGACGTAATTGTCTTAAGGAGATTCGCTGTAAGCGTACCTCACTTCAAATACTGTATAAGTGGACTAAGTCTTTTATACAGGGGATATACTTTACAGTATATCGAGATTGACTTAGATTCAGTCTAAGTGTTACTGTATAAGTGGATTAAGTCCTTTATACAGGGGATATACTTTACAGTATATCGAGACTGACTTGGATTCAGTCTAATTGGTGCTTAAACCAAGGAAGGAAATTGAAAGGTGGTTCTTGAATTAAGGAACGTTCTATTGAACGGAAAACCTCCCACCTGATATTTGCCGACCTGGCCAATTAGATTGTTGATATCTCAGTGATCTTGATTAGTTGTCAGATTGATTCTTGTTAAGTAGGATACCCAACAAAAAAAGACCAAGGTGTGCATTGATTGAGCTTCATGACTCTATGTGTGATTACAGGGACAATGACATTTCCTTTGTTCATTGAACCTTGGCTTTGTCCTTCACCAACAACCTATTATTAGCTGGCTACCATGAACATACACATGCACACTTTAGTAGAAGTGTAAGAATTGATTCATACATATATTTTATATAGAAAGAACTTGATAAATTGATTGACACAAGGCTAAAGTAAAGAAAAATTATTTCCAACTCCTACAAGGTTTCAAGAGATCCCTGATGAATTTAAACCCCAGTGTATCATCAATACTATATGATTTTTCTCTTGAAATATTTCTCAGTTAAGTAAAATTTTGTATTTCCATCTTGAAAAATAACACTATGAGATTTATGTTTGTACAATGTCAGACATGCTTTACCAAGTTTCTCAAGTTTTGGCCACAGTGAAAGGTATAAATTGGTTATAAAAGCTTGAGACATTGGTAAAAAAAGTGGATTGTGGGAAATTTCATATTTAAGTTTTGTGGTGAGCAACACCCCCCCCCCCCCCCCCCCCCCCCACAAAAAAAAAAAAAAAAAAAAAACACACTCACACACAAAGAAAAAGAAAAAGAAAAATCTCAATAAAATAATTAGCAAAAAAATTAAGGAAAAAAAAACTAGTGTTCATTTTTTACTATTTTTCAAAATTGGAAGAAGCACACGATGATCGTCTATTATGTAAAATTTTTGTTACAATAGAGATAGTTTTGTACAATTTAACCTTCAAAAAAAATCCTTTTAATAAGATATATACATACACGTACACATATAATGAAAAATCACAAAATTGTAACTGAATGACAGTAAATCTAACTAATATATTTCATGGCAACCTAGGGGTCTCTTATTTGAATTATTTTTGTTATTGAAAACCCCCTACCTTTTTACTTTTAGGGAAAAAAAATGCCTTGCATCTATTTTCATATTAAAAAACAACATGCAATAATACTACCTAATATTCTAAAAAAGGAAAAAAAAAGGAGGGGAGCAAATTTCTTCAACATATTAAGACTGTTAAGGCCCTTCCCATAAAATGGAAGTTCTCGCTTGTAAACATAAATTCTTAGACTTATTTATTTATTATTCTTATTAAATAAAGTCACGGTCCAAAACTCTGAGATCTCTCAATTTACTATTAAGACGACTTTCTTCGGGTATCTTATTTTTTCAGTCTCAGAAAATGAAAGTAACCTTGAAGAGGCAAAACAATAGGACTTGTTTGTAATTTTAGGAGAACAGCGGGGCTAAAGATGACGACATGCAAAGTCAGCAAGAGGGCGAATAGAGGGGAACGGACATTGCCACCCCAGAAGTGAGAAAAGCCTCCCCAAAAAATTACAAGAGTGCCATTATTTTTTTTCCACTTCACCCATGGTGAAATGTCCAAAAAAACCTTCTTCTTTCTCCTTCCTTTCCTCCCTCCCTCGTGCTCCCCCGTCATCTTCTTTGGCGACCCACCCCCTCCCCCGTGTCCCCCCTCCCCCGCGCTCCCCCCGACATCTCCGACGTCCCCTCCCCTCCTCCCTAGCTCCCCCCGAGCTCTGTTCGGCTACTCTGGCCGAACATGGAGGGGAGCTATGGGGGGAGGAGGGGCAGCCGGGGGGGGGTGGAGGAGAGGGGGCGCTGGGGCGAGGCTGGTGGAGGGGGAGGGGGAGGCGGAAGGGGAAGCGCTGGGGGAGGAAGATGGATGGGGAGGGGGGAGGCGGAGGGGGCGCGGGGGAGGATGGGGGAGGCGGAGGGAGCGGGGAAGGCGGAGGGAAGGGGGCACCGGGGGAGGAGGGGAGAGGGAGGTCGGCAGGAGTTCGATGGCGTGGGGGTGGCCAGGGGTGTTCGCCGACGAGGGGGTGGAGGAAAGAGGAAGGAGGAGAAGAAGAAAAGGATAAAATGATCATTTTTTACTTTTCGGAGAGGGGCTTTTATCAAATTTGGGGGTGCTCAAATCCATGGTGTGTCCTCCTCATTCTTTGGGGTGGTAATATCCGCTCCCCGTCCGTTCCTCATCACCCCAAAAATTGATGAAGGCACCCCACAAAAAATTACAAGTGTGCCATCATATTTTTGGACACAACTATCCTTGTTAAAAAGTTCAAAATACTCTTCACTCTTGTTCCTCCTCCTTCCTTCCGGAGAAAGGCAAAGCTTCCCACTCCCCTGACTACCCCTCCTCCCCGGCAACTCACTCCTCTCCCTCCCTTCCTCGACCCCAACGAGCACCCCCTTCCTCCCCCTCCCCCCGGCCAACCGCCTGCCCAACACCCCAGCCCCCCACCCTCCCCTTCATTGTTCGGCCGGTGTTTGGCTCCTGTTTGGCCAGAAGTGACCAAACAGAGCAGATCTATTTGGCCATGTCCGACTGAGCAATGAGGGAAGAGAGGGTTCGCCGGAGGGGGTTGGCGGGTTCACTAGAGGGGGAAGGAGGTTGAGGGGGAGGGGGTTCGCCGGAGGGGGAGAGGGGAGGGGAAGAAAAGGATTTTTTAGAATTTTCAAAAATTTGAGGGGTTCCTTTATCAAAATGATGTGCGACCTAATCTACGGGAGCTTTCATCACTTTTTGGGTGGCAATATCTGTTCTCCAGTTAAAATCAAGGCACCCACAAAATTTTATATAGTCACCCATTAATATTTCAAAAGAACCCAAATTACCCCCCTCTTCTCCTTCCTCCTTCCAACCTCCCCCTTCCTTATTCCCCTTGGTTGCGTGCCTGACATGGCCTATTTCCCGCCATCCTCGTCTTCGTCCCCCTCCGCTGCCTTCGGTCTCCCCTATTCCCCGCCCCCTCCCTCCTCCCCTTTACCCCCCCCCCCCCCCCCCCCCCCCCCCCCCTCGCCCTTCCCCTTGCTTCGGTCGAACAACAGATCTGTTGGGAGGGAGGGAGGGATGGGGAGACGAGTGGGGAGGGGGGCGGGTGAGGGAAGGGGGAGTGGTGAGTGGAGGAGGGTGAGGGCGACCGGGAATGAGGTGAGGGGCTCGTCGCGAACGAGGGCGGCGAGGTGCTCACTGTCGAGGAAGGGTGAGGGCGGTAGGAAAAAAAAAGAAGAGAAACTCTTGTAATTTTTTTCAATAAATAACAGCGGCTTAGATATTCCCACGAGACCAAACGTGTCCACTCAAAAAATAGAAAACAGTGAATTTTTAATGAGTGCCTTGATCGAATCTGCGTGTGCCTATGTATCCGCACTCGTGAGCAAGTCAACAGCTCTAAGTGTCGCAAGAGATTCGGATTATAGTCGTCATAAATCATGGATAAACAATGCTGATGCTCTCCTCTCTCGAGGTCTTCATCCTGTCGCAGCCGATCAATCTCTCTCTCTCTCTCTCAGAAGCAAACCTCAACACGTAAATTTTTTTTTTTCTCCTTTCCCCTAATTTGATATAATTTCCCTCAAGTAGATCCTCTCCCTCTTTAAAAGTCCCAATCGATTCAGTTAAATTAGCAGCGGACTTATCCGTTCCGCCGCGATCTTTTCGAAATTTGACTTGTTGGATCCCCAAGAGACCTAGGGTTTCTTCCTGGGACGTTCGGAATGCAGAGGCCGAGGTATCTGACCAGATCGAACACGTTGACGAGGGAGAGGGAGAAGAGGGGATTGGATTCTGGCGATGGGGACGAATTGAGTCCTGAGCCCAAGAGGCAGAAAGTTCCGGCTCTCGCGAGGTATCATGGTTAATTGTTCTCTTCTTTTTTGATGTAGATTGGGGTTAAAAAGACGCGACCTTGTGAACTTGTTGCGGGTTTTGATTTGGGTCCTCTGGTCTGTTTCTTGTTTTGTTTGAAGCTTGAGTTGGTTAGTTAGATTTTTCTCTTCAAACCTTCTGTAAGAAATTATTGGACATGCTATTAAAAACGGAATCTTGTTGAGCTGGTGATTGGCCTGTGTATGGAGTGAGCATTTTGATAAAGGGGGAAAAAAAACTTTTTATCTGATTTAAACAGTTAGTTTGTAGCAAGGGAAGGGTTATATCTATTTGAAACATTTAGTTGCAAAAGGCAGATCTTGTTTAGCTGGTGATGATCTGCATGTTGTGCCTATGTGTAATATATCACAATATGCGAAAGTTGAACTATCTCTATGTATATCATTTTAGCAGCTGCTTCTTTATGCTATATCACAGTTCTATAAATTTCACTCTGATAAAATTGTTCAAATGCTTGTGAACGATATTCTCTCTTCATAGTTTATACAATAGCACAACTTAATTGATGGTTGCGCTAGAATCATGTTGGGGTTCTTTGTTTCTAAGCAACACAACATTTGTGCAATTAATTTAATTTTGGGTTGCATGGATGTTAGGAGGAAATCACATGCTTTTGTGTGTGCTTCCGAGTCCTTGCTTGCTTCTAATCTTATAGGATCTTAACTTACTCTTCTCATGGAGATAGAAAAGTTGCTTGTATTCATTCCATCAAATCACCCCTATGGATAAGGTACATTGATATATTAGTTCATGGCTTTCAAATCCCTCAAGCGCCTAACAATTATCTCTGACTCTAAAGTGGAGCATCTAGCTAAGGGGTCATTACGATATGACTTAAAGTGACCTGTTTCTGTGTTTGTATTCATGTGTATAACGAGGCTTAGCTAGAGATACAACCCAGTATACATAATTAAATGTGTAGAGCTTTGAATATTTAAGAAGCATAGGAATTAGAATGATTAAGGATGTAGTCACTGAAGTCTATTTTTGAGTTTCAGTCTAGTTTGGAGACATGGAGGTTGATTTTGGACTTAACTACCTTATTGACGTGGATTTCCATATCTGCTTTTGGTTTTGGTCCAATTTAACTTTATGGAGGCCTATTCATTTCTGTATTTGGTCTAGTTTAGAGATGTAAAGGGCTGATTTTTAAGTTGGGTAAAGATAACCGGTATGGAGGTCAATTTTGTGTTTGGGTCTGGTTACTGACTTGGATGTCTATTTTTGAATTGGTCGAGTTAGTGTTATGGTGGCTGATTTTGTATTTGGGTTCAATTTAAGGACTATTTTTATTGCGGTTCATTAATCACCGGAGACAATGGAGGGACGACCAGCATGATAGTTTACATAGTGAAAAGCATACATAAAATGAGGAGGGTGAAGAAGCATTGTTGAGCAAGTGATGTAGAAGAATGCTCGAATAATCAGACCACCTATTCTGTTTCTTCTTTATCTCCTCTCGATGCTCTTTCTTTTTCATCTTTCTAACACTGATTCTTCTTTATGTGGATCTTTGTGTCTGATTGAGAAAAGGATTTTTCATGGTGTTTTAGAACAACTGTAAATGATGGTTATGCATGATTGCAGACTGTTTGTTCTCTACTTTGAAATGCCTATAACAATCTTTCTTTGAATTCCAAAAGATCCAATCGTTCCATGCACCACATCCATTGGTCATGTCAAGAACATGTAGCCCTTTAGTTCGAGGAACTTGTATCTGCCTCTTTATCAAGCAGGCTACACAAGTCCAACAAATATTGTAATTTTATAGGAGATTAATTTGCTTTCTACTTTTATCGTAACATAAATATGTTGAGGACAAGGTGTGGGAGTTGAAATCAGAGGTCTTGCTGTTTATCATTCGTCCTCATTGGAAGGATGATTAGTCATTTCTGGACTGCTGGAGGTTCTATGTTGACCCACTATGTCTAGAGTGTTTCCTTGGATATTGTGCCTGTGACAACATGGTGATGTTTGAGTTGTAAAATTGCAGGAGTTCCATGCGAACAACTGAAGATTGTCGATTAGAGAATAAGATTTGTATAGGAATCATGTTTTATTATTGGCATCAGTTATCCTATTATCATCCGTTCTATTCATTTTATCCGGTTCTTACTTTATTTGGTAGTATATATAATGTCACTTCTTGAATTAAAGTGGGAAAATACTCACAGGAAAATTATCCTATATAAAGTCAACTCATTGGTTGCGTTATAATTTATAATCTTATTTATTGGGATGGAAATATAATCAAACTATTTAGTTACCCAGAGATCTAAATGTATATGTTGTTCCTTCTAGTGTCTTTACGTGCCTCCCTCTTGGTGAAACACGCACATATATACATATATTTATACATATGTATACATATACAATATGCACACACATCTACATATTTACATACAGGCGCGCACACATGCTGAAATACACTCACAGACATAGTTATGAGAATAATGGGTATGAGGTGGCACCTAAGGAAATTTCTTTAGATGACATCCACCCTTATGTTTCACTCTTGGGAGCCACCTCAGGAAATTTCCTTAGGTGATGATCGAAATTGAAGCTTTCTGTTTAGTTCCATGAGGCACAACAGTGTTGATCTCCATGCTTATGATGCCCACAGACTAAACATTATGTGCATATTATGAGGTTTACCATGGATCTAAGAGTGGAAAGCTTTTTCTCTTGAAAAACCATTAATTCTATATCCACTTGATGTAAGATTAAAGTATACATGCATCTAAGTCATGAAGATCAACATGGAAGCAAGTAAAAAGGCAAGATTGGCCTCTCTCTACACACACGCATGCATAAACACATTGTGTTACATGCATATATTTGTGTGTGCACATGCATGTGTTTTTGTGTGTGCGTGTGCGCGTGTGTCCAGAAAGGGTGAAACAGGAAAGTGACATCAGTTTCTGAGATAGTAGTGGTGCCAGACTGCTATAAGGTCACGAGCATTCAAATTTTATTTTATTTTTTTTACTTTTTCCCTATTTGTATTTAGAATGTTATCAATTTTTTGGGAGTAAGAATGTTATCATTTTTTGTACGAGATGAACAATGATCACACAAGTAGCTGTTTCTTCCACTTTTGTTCTTAGCCACATCAATGAATGAGGTCCAGATTAGTTTAGATGCAAGTCCCAAGATATCACAATTCAAAGACTCGGCGTATCTGTCTCGGCCTGCTCCGAGACGAGTCTGAGTCACGAGTCGGTTGACTCAACTCAGAGGAGACCGACTCGGCCGAGAATCGGAGTTGACTCGGTCGATTCACGGCCGAATCGGTCATGACTCGGCCGAATCGGTCGAGTCGACTCCGATTCTCGGCCGAGTTGGTTTGAAACGTATATTCACCTGTGACGAACGGGTATAAAGAAAAAAAAAAGAAAAGAAAAACAAGGAAACTTTCTTCTCTCTCGCTCAGATTGGAGATCGCTGCCGCCGCTGCCCGATCATCGCTGCTCAGATCTGGATTCTGCCGCCGCCCAATCGCCTGCCGCTCCTCCCCAGTCCCAGGTGATGTTCCTCTCTCTGTCTCTTTCTCTCTCCCTTCCTCTGTTTCTCTCTCTCTCTCGTCCTCTCCCTCTCTCTCTCCCTCTCCCACCCTCTCTCTCGCCCCGTCTCCCGTCTCTTTCTGTCTCTTTTCCTCCCCACCCCCCTGTTTCTCTCCCCCCTCCCTCTTTCATCTGCTCTTTCTCTCCCTTTTCATCTCTCGTCTCTCTCTGTCCCTTTCCTCTCCCCCTCCCCCTCTCTCCCTGTTTCCAATCTCTGCCCCCTCTGAGGTATAAGAGAAGCATATGATGATGGTGGTGGTGAAGATGTGAGGGTTTTATCCAGTTCTAGTAGTGATGATGGTGAAGATGGTGATGATAATGATGGCGGCGGTGGTGATGATGACAATAATGAGGGCAACAATAGTGCTGATGGAGGAACTTATAGTCTTGAAGGTCATATGTAAATGTTGAGTTTGACATCAGGCCAACATTATGGTGTGACATGTGTCCATGACTACAGACTATAACTTAAGAGATCTACGAGCACGAGTATTGGTTTCTCTACTTACCGCAGAGATATTTATGATGATGATTTTGTGCCTCATCGCAATTCAATGTGGAAATAACTAAATTAGCATGTATTTATGAATGTAATTTATGTAATTTACTATATGTGCATGTATTTTTATATGCTTCTATCGACACGTGTATTTATGCTTTAGCTTTATGTTTAGTGTGCTATATGATATGTTTTAGACATGTGATATATGAATGTGGATGTCTACATTTTTTTAAGATTTGTCGTGATTTTTTTAGAATTTTTTGAGCTTTTTATGTAACGTTTTGCGCGTATCGCCCAAGACCGATCCGTCTCAGTGCCCGCCAAGTCGGCGACCGAGATCGCGACCATGAACCATGCAAGATATAGATTATAGAGATTGTTTGAGGTTGCATATGCTCATATTTATTTTCTTTTACTTTTTGTTTCCTTGACAATCTGTCTCGTAAATATTAGTATGACATATGAAGCAGCTGACAGAAATGTGTAATTGGTTAAGTGGTCATCATGGGTGCATAGATGTTGATGATGATGAAAGGTCCATCATACTGTAAATAAGTTACTGCTACGTTTTTCCTTTTGGAATTGTAACTAACAAGGTGATGTAATTTTTTTTCTTGCATCCAATCTCTAGATATCATTCTCTATGTTGTGCTTCAGATTGTCATTAGTTTCATTTGTTTTATCAATACAAATCGCCTGTTTTCTAAATTGTTCACATGTTGCATTTTGTTGATTGGGAACTATTTCTTCTGCACAGTGTGATTGTGGAAGCGCTGAAGGTGGATAGCTTGCAGAAACTCTGTTCATCATTGGAGCCAGTGCTTCGTCGAGTCGTAAGATATATTTTCTAAAACCATTTTCATACTAGCAGTGCATTAGTGGGTTGTGGTTGCTTGTGTATAGGATTCATTTACTGTATTCACAAAGAAATATAAAGCCACAGTGAAGATATTATTTAAGATCTAGCCTTCTCTCTGTACATTATGTTATAGAAAATTCTATATGCACATGAAATTAGGACCCAGGTATTTGAGCTGAACTGAATTTTTTAAATGAGTTCCACATGTATGTTGTTGAGGCACAAGTATAGGCCCATGGACTACAATTAATTTTTTAAAATTCATCTAAAGAAACAATTGATATGCCCAAGAGGAAACACCGTTATTGAATACTATAAACCTACAACCGGTATGGATAATGATACCGAGATTTTAAACCTTGCTATAAAGCATACTTCATGATCAACACAAGGTTACATCTATGAAATATGAATATTAAAAGTCTACACACTTCTAGCCAACTGCTTAAGTTTCAAATAATTTTATATAACTTTCGGCATGTCCTGATCTGTTTGTTGGAAGGTGGTCAATGTTACTTTCAGATGGGTATGTCATGAATCATGATGAATAACAGTCTGGAGGATCTAGTAAAACTACCGACAATTCTGAGATTTTTGGATGACATGTTATCTTGGATTGTTATCATTCTATATTAATTGCATTCATTTTCCGTATAACTATCCCACGTGCTATTTTTTTTATTTCCACTGTTCCACATTGGGGCAATGTTGTCAAAATGTTTATTTCATATATTGCTACTAAATTCACGATCATTATCTTTTTTGCCATGGATTGCTATGATATGAAATTCCTTGGTCTTCATATCATTAGGAAAATGAGTGAGATTGTACAGTTTAAGAATTAAATATACTTCAGTCTCTTTTGGGTACTTATTCTATTTTGCATAGTTACAGTTTGGATCTTTACATTGTATGTGTCTTACGTTCTGATTTGTGTCTCACTGCTTTGTTTGCTGTCATTGGCTTGTGCAGGTTAGTGAAGAAGTGGAGCGGGCTCTAGCACGGTTGGGTCCCGCTAAACCTGGGGGAAGGTGCGGCTTGTAACATATCTCGTCAAAACAGTTTAGATGCTTTTGTTAATTTTGCTCTTGTACTATGTTCCATATATTAAGTAAATTGTTAATGTTTTCTCTATTATTGTTATAGGTTAAAACATAGCTGGAAGTTCATCTTGATGTGGCAGCATACTTGCTAATGTTGCTCTCTGTTAACTAATTAAGTTTATACAAATATGCCCAGGAATGATGTATAATGGTTTTGAGTTGCATGTAGTGTTGATCCTCACCCTGTTAGTTGGCTGTCCACCGCTATTATGAATAATGAGAATAGTAGAGAGTTGCATCAAAGTTGTATTTTCTAGTGGTAAACTTTCAGATGCCCCCTCTTGTATTTTGGCTTACAATTAAATAGCTTACATATATTTATAAAGTGAACATGAAGATCCTCATGCATGTTTTAAAATTGATATTTGGCTATCATGTGCGTGCCATCATGTGACCAGAAACTGATTGTTTTTAATTAAATTGCCTTATCCCTAGTCGCTATACCTATTTCTAGCCAACTTGAATCCTAACCCATATCCCTAATGTTATTCATATTCGTATTCTTTATCCTAAACCGAGCTCAAATCCTAACCCATATCTCAAACCTATCCCAAACCAAGGGATAGATTTAGGATTAGGGATAAGTTGGTGGTTAGGGTTAGAGGTTTGGTTTCGGTTTGGATGGGTATGGAGATAAATAAAGTTTTGAGATAGGCTTTAGGGTTTGGTTTTGGGCTAGGAGTAGGTACATAGTGTAGGAACATGATTGGAGATAGTGTCTGGTGTTTGGGTTTGGTTAGGAATAGGTATGAATGTGTTCGGGGATGGATAGGGTTGTGGATATGGTTTGGGGTTCGGATTTGGGTTAGTAACAAAGTATTCTGTTAACTGTACGGATATTCTGTGAAATTTTTTCATTTCCATTAATAGTGGTAAGGCATCACTGTTTATAGAAATTTACGAGGCATCATGATCAATTTATAAATAATGATAAATTATTTGATTGCATTCCAAAATATGGGGGTTATCTGAAATTCTCTTTTACTTTTCTGCTATTATTTATTTGTCCTATTCCATTTAAAATTTGAAGTTAAATAGTGAGAAATTTATTAGTATCTCAAACATAATCATTTTAATTGACTATTGAATATTTGAATGGATAAACTTCCAGATCCCATCACTTGTTTGAAGGCATAACTTATTCTCCTCACAAGTAATTTCATACCGAATAAGATTATAAAAATTGAAGCTAACACCATACTATTAGTTTTGATATCATGCTTTATCATGCTAAGTGCTCCTTGCTTTTTCTGTATTACACAGGTTGTAGTTCATTATAGATTAGTGTTGGCAACATTGGGTTCATGCAATGTGATGCCTGAGAATTGGGTAACCTGTCACAAAGGAAAAAAAGAGAAAAATTATGATGGCTTTTGCGGTAACCTCCCCGCTTGATTAGATTTTAAATGTAATCCCCCTATTCCATTAGATTGTTTCAGATCGCCCCTTTGGACTAATGTTAGCACAGGGGTTATTTATGCCTAACTAACTTTAGTACAAGAGTTCATCTGCTGAACTGACATTAGAACAGGGTTATCTACATAATTTAATAGAATTGGAGACTATCTGCAGAATCTACTAGAATGGGGAGTTCACTGCAAAAAGCCCCCTGATAGAGTTATTTTGCAATTTATCCCCCTGATAGAGAAGTTTATGTGAAGTACTTGTCTCAAGTGCTTGACTACATATTTTGTCATTAACCACTTTGAAATTAGCCTTCTTTTTAGGTTAATTGTTATTAACCGTGTTTTTGTCCATGTATTAAATTTTTTTAAGAGAATATTTTTATAAACATAAAAAACCAATCGAAAATATTATGGAAAGACTAGTGTATATAAATATGATATATTGAAAAGCTTTGCTACAGTTTCTGTTGACCAAACACATACTAAGTTTGTCATTGGAGTCGCCAAAGAACTAAGTGACCATGAAACTTTTTCTTTCCTTTCCTTTCCCCATCGATCCACTGGTAGGGTAGGCTAGGTGTATTAGCTAGGTGTATTTATCGTTGTTTCCTGACGATTCCAGAGGCAACACAAATAGAGACTTTGTGGATCATTTGGCAAAGTTCCATATTAAAGCACCGATTGTATGAATCCCCTTATTCCAGAAGCAATTTGTGTTGCAGTCCATTAGTTTTTAGTTGAGATATGCTGAAGATCTATTTGGCAGAGGAGGTTAAACAAATAGATGGCATGTCGTGGGGTCTACCCATCATTGTACTTTGATTAAAACGTCTAGTCGAGCAACTACTCGTAGGAAATTTTTGAAGGAATATTCTATTAATGTTGATGTCTATAGTGTTACCTAGACACTTCAAAATTTAGTTTTTTTTTTAATGTTTCAGGCACGTGCTAATTTGAAGACAGTTCATGATAGTCCTGGAATTTCGAACTGAAACTCCACCCAGCATCAGATGATGATAATATGATATATCCATTTTGATTCAGTGCTTGTTTTTTATATGAAAGATGTGAAGTTTGCTACTGTAACCCAAATTTTCAGGTCGGTTATATGATTCCCTTTTCTCTATCCAGCATATTATATGGCCCCTCTGAGTTAAATTACCATTTAAACTTTGCGTACAGCTTCAACTTAAGTTCAATTTGGTCCCCCCCCCAAACTCCCTCTCCTGCGAGTAGTGCCATTAATTATATCTCATAAGTCAGAACTACTTAAGGAGTCCTTTGACCTTTGTTATACACATTCAAAGCTCCTTAAATGATTATTTTTATCCTCAATTGTACTTTCTAAGTTCTCATGAATATATTCATGTTCTCATCTCGGCTAGGTTCATCTTTTGGATATCCTGTTACCCATTGTTCCAGACTGTGTATGGTGGCCCCACAGCAGCTGAGGGGTATTAGGCAACATATACCCATATTTTGAGAGCCTTTTTAAGTTAATGAATATATGATTAAGAAACCGTTGTATGCTTTGCTCTTAAAAAAGTTACAAGATAATTCAGTTAGTCCTTTTCTTTCACTGTCGGTCAGTGCAAAGGGAAGGGAAAGGAGATAATAAGTGTTGTGCAGGGTTGCCAGCTGTTAATAGGTGTATTACAGTAGGGTTGAGTGCTTACCTTAAAAATCCGGGGCAATCCTTCTTTAGTCATTCTCTGTAGTGGACCACATTATGATGGGAAACTTCTTAAAGTCATGATGCACACAAGTGCAGTGGACCACATTATTATGGGAAACTTCTTAAAGTAATGATGCACACTAGTGCATTGACTGATCACATCTGATGACTGATTTGCTATTTGGGGGCCCCACATCCTATCCAATTTGGATACATGCAGGATTCATATCGGATAATGTACACACGAGTCCCGCACAAATCCAGGCCAAGCATGACTTTGGATGCAGGCTGAATCTCAAACAGGTGGAACAGATTCCCTTTTTGTGTTATAACTTAGCTGGTGACGGGTTTTAAAAACTGTAACCATCTCAGTTATAATAACAAATTGATGATTTTTGTGCCCCAATGCGTCTTGCATACATGATTATTCGAAAAATGAAAAATCATGTCTATTTTTTTTTTTAAAAATTTCATCCGTCATTTAATCCCTTATTACTGCCCATAAGGGAAGTAACAGGTATGGATAACAAAATTTGGACCCGTGACATTTTGCACCCAAAGAAAACACGCTGCCAAGCTGCACTATTCCTTTTTTTTTTTTTTTTGAGTGAGAAGGCCTCAGTCATGTTTATCGTATCTCATTCAAAACAAACACCCTCGGGTGTAATACATAGTAGAGATACAATTGTTTGACAAAACCCAAAAATACTAGTTGAGACTGCAGGTGCCACTATGTTGTGTGAGCAGCATTGTTAGTAGATCTTCTAGTAAATGCGAGCGAAACCTTCTTGGTTTGAATGATCGATTGATCACCCAAGCACACTCCTTGATGATATGCCAGATGGACCATAGAGAAACAATAGAGGGATTGCAAATCCAACTAACAATAGCCTAGCATCACTGAAGATATGGACTGAGGAGTGCAGAGAATTTGCAGCTAATTTGAGGGCCTCAAGAACCCTGAGAGCTTCAGCATATTCGGGATTCAATGTTTTCACCTGTCTTGCAGCCAAGGACTCCACTCGACCACACTGATTCCTTCCCGGTAGTCCCCATCCCCACAAAGTTTTGCGGATACCATCATCTACATTGATAGTAATACTCACCGAGTGGTGTGGAGTTCGAGTATTTGCAGCAGGGGAATCTTAGTGTTGTATAGCATCTTAATTTCGTTTCGTTTAAAAATTATCTAATTTTCAATATTAATATTAATGCTTCCAGAAATTGATGATGAATTGAATGATTTAGAAAAGTCTGGGTTAGTATGTTTGCTTTAGCGTTAGGGTTAATTTGAAAAAATAGGTTTAATTTTAGAGCTGATTGAATTATATTTTTTATTAGATTTACATAATAAAATATTGTTAATTCATTTGCCATATGCAAGGAGAAACCGTTTCCATGGTTTTTTGAAATTTGTGTATCTGTATATCCACATCATGTTATATCCAACATACATGTGTATCTGTGACATAGCTAATAACTGTGGTTCATCACATTTTTATGGACATGTCATAACCATAGGCACAGCCCATGTCTTCGGCCAACCCTCTCTTGCTACTTGGACATACACATACATGATTTTGTACCTTTTCCTGTTTGAACACTTCTGAAGCTCAAGAAAATGCAGGTCTTCTCCAAAACAGATAGAAGGGCCCGATGGAAGAAATCTGCAGCTGCACTTTAGGTCAAGGTTATCCATGCCACTATTTACGGGAGGAAAAGTTGAAGGGGAACAAGGAGCTGCAATTCATGTCGTGTTGCTTGATGCGAACACTGGGCATGTGGTAACGTCAGGACCCGAATCGTCTGCGAAACTAGATGTTGTTGTGCTTGATGGTGAGTTTAATAATGAAGATGATGATAATTGGGCTGAAGAAGAATTTGAGAGTAATGTAGTGAAGGAGAGGGAAGGAAAGCGACCACTTTTAACTGGTGATCTGCAAGTATCCCTTAAAGAAGGTGTAGGGACCCTTGGGGAGCTAACATTTACTGACAATTCCAGCTGGATAAGAAGTAGAAAATTTAGGCTCGGTCTAAAGGTTGCTTCGGGCTGTTGTGAAGGTATTTGTGTTCGTGAGGCAAAAACAGAAGCTTTTACCGTTAAGGATCACAGAGGGGAATGTAAGTCTTCCACAAATTGTTACATTGTTTAATTTCTTGTTCTGTGTATATCTAATAATTCTGTGATTACCTAATTATATGTTCCGTGTTCATTCTTTCAAGTATACAAGAAACACTATCCACCTGCCTTGAAAGATGAGGTCTGGAGATTGGAAAAGATTGGCAAGGATGGCGCATTCCATAAAAGATTGAATAAGGCTGGAATCTACACAGTTGAGGATTTCCTTCGTCTTGTTGTTAGGGATTCACATAGATTGCGGAATGTAAGATTTTATAATATTATTGTTTAATGTAGAACCTCATCCTGTCATTTATTTGTTGTTCTAATACAGTTTTCTACAATCATAGATCCTGGGAAGTGGTATGTCAAATAGGATGTGGGAGGTCCTTGTCGAGCATGCGAAAACGTGCATGTTGAGTGGAAAGTATTATATATACTATTCTGATGATACGAGGAATATTGGTGCAATATTTAACAACATCTATGAGTTTACTGGTCTGATTGCTGGTGCGCAGTACTTCTCGGCTGAATCTCTTAATGACAGCCAGAAGGTTGGTAATATTTGGATCTCTCTTCCCATTATATAATATTTGTCGCTGTCGATGATCTATTTGCAGCATCTAGCATCTTTAGAATTAGATGTATGTCTAGATAATCTCTGTCCATTTACTATTAGCAGTTGACTGGTGGTTAAATGATTATACTTCTGTAGAGCTTGGTTGAAAAATAATTGTTATATGAATCTCTTTGTATCTAATTGTGGTATGTTCAAGAAGGAAGAAGACACAAGCTCCATTTGTGTTCTCTTCTCCTTTCATTCAGCTTTTATATTATTTGTCTTGTTAAACGACTTCCAATCCTTCAGTGAATGGCTGTGCTGCTCGACTATTGACGTTTAACTAAGAGTTATTAGAGACTCGGGCAAGTATGATAGTTTCTGCGGTATCAGTTGATTCAAATTTTCTTAACACTTGGTAATTTTTAAATCTCTTATTATGCTTGATTTTCAGAAGTACATGTTATGTTTTCTCTAATCTATTCATCTTATCAGTTGGTCCCCACCCATTTAACTAATTCTTGTTCAAGCTTGTTTTGCCTGTACATTTATAAAATATTAACAGACTTAATTGAACAAGAATCTCTTGACAGTTGGAAATCACTCCTAATTTTACAGGTCTTTGCTGATGCATTGGTGAAAAAAGCATATGATAACTGGATGCATGTCATAGAATATGATGGCAAGGCACTTCTAAGTATACAAGAGAGCAAGAAGACTGGTCGAAATGAACCTCCACCAGCTCCGGCAAATTATCACGCTTATGATCAACAGGTCTCTCAACCAAGCATACCAGCTTCAGCTCTTATGGGGCGGCCTTCAATTGACCCGACAGTGGCTGTTGGAGGTAAGGAGCTCCTTACACATTAGAGATCCAATTGTGATGCCAGTATTTGAGAGTGCTTGGTATGTTCAATAATCAAACCATCATTGTGGTTTGTTAGTTGTGACAAAAGGCCTGCTTAACCTTGTCATGATTGTTGTCAATATTAGGATCATACCACGGACATTATGGGTTTTAAAGCAGTTATTTTCATGAGTTTCAAGTCATGCATGCCATCTTTTCTTTCTCTGCATGCTGAGAACCCGATGAATACTTGGAAGTAACAATAATCTTATGAACTAAAATTTGAGCAAGTAGTACCATATGTAGTACCATATGTGTACAGAGAAATCAAGCATCCACTATAGATTGATCCCATAGTTTTAGTTTAGCTGATTGAACTGCTGGGTGGGAGTACATAATATAACCTTACTACATGAGAATAGTTCTTAGTAACTTACTATTCACATTGTGTGTGCTCCCATCTGATTCTCCTCCAGGAATTTTTGAGGATTTGCTTCTGAAGCCTTCCATCTCTGTTTCTTTTTCCTCTTAGAAGCTCTAAAGCTAAAATTGCATGTAAAACCTAAGAAATTTTGGGGTGCATGCCTCAATGATTGTTGCTTCAAAGAACTTAAAAAATATGATCAACTTGATTATTTATGAAATAATGGTACTTTTGTGACAGTTTTGGACCCAAACTGCTGAAGCCAATTTGAACACTTCATTCACACCATGCCTGATGTAGACATAGATCACAAGTCCAGTTGGATCGCCCCCACAGTCTGGTCGCAGATCCTAAAATTCTGACAAGTGTGCATGCTCACTTTCATGCGGTGGCTGCCACTCGATGAAAATTTTGCTAGGATTGGAAATTATTTTTTATGGAAATTGGATTGCTAGCTTTGCTCAATGCTCTCAGCTGCATTTTGATACTCGATTATGAAGCTCAGTGCACTGTCTACATTTTATGTTTATTTTGAATAGAAGAAATTCCATAATAGTTTTATAGTCTTAAACAAATGCATATTGCTCAGGTGGTGGTATTTCTACTGGTTACAATGGGAACCAAGTGGCTAACTGCTCGGCTCATCCTCACAGTGTCACTCCCAATGCCCACATGCAATTTGAGAACACTTCTTTTGCCCCAGCAAACCACTTCAGCAACACTCAGCAAAACCAAGTTACAAGAAGTGACAGCATGGGCCTGGCCCTGGGCCCACCCCAACAGAGTGTAGGATATGACCCTGTGGACCAACATGTACAGTCAACAACTCCTAATTCCTATGACGACTGGTCTCGTCATCGTGACAGCCGTGGTGTTGGCGATTACCTGACGGAGGAAGAGATCCGGATGAGAAGCCATGAGATGCTGGAGAACGAAGACATGCAGCACTTACTTCGAGTCTTCAGCATGGGCGGAGGCTCTGTTAATTTACCCGAAGATGGATTCGGTTTCCCATCCTTCATGCCTTCGCCTTGCCCAAATTTCAACTTTGATGATGATCGCAGCCGTTCATCAGGTAAAGCTGTCGTCGGGTGGCTTAAGATCAAGGCCGCCATGAGATGGGGCATATTTATCAGGAAAAAAGCAGCCGAGAGAAGAGCTCAGCTCGTTGAGCTGGACGATTAGCAAATTGTGCCTTGGAATCAGATACTCTCTCATTTGTGTTGTACACTGTCATATTGTAATGACAGTAAAAATCCGCAACTGATCAGTGAATACCCTTGTACACGATTCTTGTATGTAATTTACTTTCTATTAATTGTTTGATCCTCAGTTAAACTTATTGGTGTAACTTTCTGTCAATTGTTCGCTTAGTCATATTTATTTTCTTTGTGATGACTGGTCACGCAGATTTTGCGTACTGTCATCTGCATAAAATTAAAAATACAGTAATATGGGAATGGTCTATATAAATCACTCGTTTTGGGAAACATAAGTATGGTGTGAATGCCTCTTTATACAACGAAGGGAGGAACAAGAATGCATACTGATAATTCATTTTAATGTGTTCGGCAAATGTGAATTATTGCAACAAAAATGTGTACTTGTAACTTATGTAAAGTGCAAATGTGAATTATTGAAATAACGGAAAAAATTCGAAGTAAAGGGGAAAAAAAAAATCACGCCCGGTGGGACTCGAACCCACAATCGCCTGATTAGAAGTCAGACGCCTTATCCATTAGGCCACGGGCGCTTTAAGGTCAGTGGCATCGGGATATTTTGAAATCCAAAATATACGTAACATAAGTCTAATTGTTTATCCAAAATTATTATTATTTTTTTGGTTGAAATTGAATCGGTTGATACCCAATTCCGATAATTCTGACCATGATTTATATTAAACCAGTTGTGCTTTTGTTTTTCTTGTTAAACAAATTGCTTTTGTGAATCACCCTTCAACTAAGTTAGGGTGACCACTATGGCAAAAAATATGAGATATCACAAAAAAGAAGAAGAAAAAAGAAGAAGGAAATATTAGCGTTCAGTGCAAAAATTTAAGAGAATAGCATATTCAGAAGGAAAACAAACCAATGGGAACATTACTAAAACCAAATTGTTACAAATAGTGATTTAGTTTAAAAAATGTTACATACATACATACGTGTGTGTGTCACCTTTATATATCAAACACTTAATTTGTTTACATATGTACATATTCGGCCAACGTGATATCTACAAAATCTTTAATAAGAAAATCTAAATACAGTAACAAATAAAATTATATATTTTTAGTCTATTTTAAACTGTTTAGTTTATATTGCTTTATGAATATATAAGCTATTGACAAATATTAACGACTACATTATATATAAATCAAGAACTCACAAAGCAACAAGATGGTTTTATTGGGCATGGAGGTTTGTCGTGCCAGAGCCTAAATTCAAGTCTGTGATAACTATATATAAGAAAAAAGGTAATGAAATCAGTTTACTATTTTCTTTCGGAAAAAAAGTAATATCAACAATTTATTGAAAACGAAATTAAAGGTATGGGTTTGAGAGACTGTAATGGCCGAAGTCTTGGGGGTTTAGAGACTGTAATGGCCGAAGGCCTCTCCTAGCATTAAAAAAAAATAGAAAATCAAAATTTCTCTTTATGTCAAAATGCATGTGTTTTAGTATAAATTGGGAAAAATAAATGAGATTTAATAGAAGGCCAGTTAATTTGAGATTATTCCTATTTCATTCGATGCCTGTGGCTCTGGACAGCCTATACAAAATTCTTTAGAAATAATAATATCATCTTACACCAACTATGAACAAAGATATAGCTAAATCAAATCATGTTTAGACACAAATAAAAAATCAGCATCCGATAATTTAAAGGACAAATACACACACATATTTTTATTTGGTAGATAGGGCATATTCTAATGAAAAGTAGGATTTAAACCTAAGACTTCTTGTTCGCTGCAAAGAAGTTTTATTGATGTTAAAGTAATAATTATTAATATGTAATACAGGTAAGGACAATATTGTAATTCTCTATTTATTTCATCTATATAAAGAAAATGATAATCCCCTTCTAATATAAACCGTCAAGCCATCTATTTTCTGCGAACATAACAATTGATACGCTTTCATGCAAATGCATCACAATTTCTATTTAAAAATATAATTTCTACATACAATTAGTTGCAGAAGAAACATGTCAATAATTTAAAAATAATGAAAATTGAAATATTATTTTAATATCCTTTAGTCAATATTGAATTTTCTTATAAACTTAAAAATAATGGATCGTGTATAATAAACACTCAAAATTGGTTTGATCCTGATCCACTACAATATTTGCTAGCTTGGGTGCAATGGTTAACACTTACAATTAGCAAAGTGCCATATAAATTTATTTTTAGTTATTTATTTATTTATTTTGGCGTGCTTACGCCTTGAAAACTCTATGTTTTAAAATCTCTTTTAAAGATCTCTTTTGAAGGAAAGACAAGGAAAAATATGTTTCGATAAAATCTTTTTAATCCGTTTTAAACATATCCTAACATTGTTTCTCATGTTTTTGACAACAAACACCTTATTATCATCTTTATTAAATTTTTAATATTACATTTTTCATAACTTCTTAACCTTAGATATGATGTAATCATAAATGCTTGTCAGAAAACCTATTTATCCATTACAAAAATAACCTAAAATAGACAATCTTTTTTATTTTTCAATATTAGATAGTAATTTTTGTCAACCATGTATGTGTAAACAAATCAAGAGATCAACATATAAAATTGACATATATGTATAATTTTCTACTTCCATTTACTTTAGAAATAAGTTATAGTTTACTAATATCCAATTTTCAAATTCCTTTGAATGTGTGGTCTTTCTAAATATGCCTTTTATTAGAATTTGTGTAAAAAATATATCAAAATGAATAATTTCAAAATTTAAGGAATTAAGAATCTACATTTTAGTTCATTTCTTTTATATATTTTAGTTTACACATACAATTAGTGAAAAGTGATACTGAAGGCATAATTCAACACAAATAGTTTTATCAATAATAAACTTAGTTCAATATAAATCATGTCAAATTAGTTCAATAGTTTATTCTATCAATGGAAATTAATTAAAGTAAATGTCAATCAACAAAGAATTAAAAAAAAGTTTAGAACCTTAAAAGGGAACTCTCAGACTCTCTCTCTACAGCCAAAACACAAAGAAATTATAGGAAAAATTTTGGAAGTAAATCCATAGTGTAAAACACAGGAAAAGTTTTGGAAGCAGATCTAAAACGTAAAAACACAGTGAATCTGTAGAATTTTTTTGGAAGTAGATCTAAAACGTAAAACACAATGAATCCATAGGAAAAGTTTTAGAAGCTGGTCCAAAACGCATTGAGGAATATGATTCCTCATCTTTCAATGAATTATTCATGAGATACACTTCAAATTCGCAAAATATACACTCACTCATGCCTCAAACTTTGTACATGCCTCCTGTTCTAAACCAAAATATGTACAAGAAAAGCAAGTATATATTTATCGATTTCTTTCCAAATATAGCTAGCACAATATTTTTAAAAGATTTTGTCTCATTAAAACCCTCACCTCTTTCCTCATTCATCCAATAATTAGCTAAAATACATGCAATATTGCCTTAAATAGAAAATCTAAACTATTATTATCAACCATCTATTTTGTAGGTATATAAAATCTCTTCTTTTTCCTCTTTCTTCTCCTTCATCCTGCTTATTCCTTTGAGTGAAATAACTATTAATAAGTCTAATTGTAAGTTGGGTTTTGATTTGATATTTTTTCAATGAGACTTAGTTATTTTCTTATATTTATTTATTTTTATCGTGTAAATTTTTGTAGAAGTGATGGATGAATGTGAAGTGGGGTCTTCGAAGAAAGAAGCAAGGGATGATTTTTCCCCAATGGACATAAGGGTTTTGGCGATTGATGATGATGCATTTTGTTTGAGGATGCTTCAGGTCTTTCTATTAACATGCGGCTACAAAGGTATAATATTACCTCTTTAGAAGTGTCTCCTTGAATTTTTACTCTATTGTATATTTAGATATTTATTGATTCATTATAAACAACTTTTTAGATCTTTCCCCCCTCCTTTTGTGTGTTTTGTATAAGGTTACCATTTAATTTAATATTTGGACTTATGTCATTTTGATTATATATGTAAGTATTATAGTTCTAAATATTATCTTGATATTAGCAAAGGTTGATGATAAATTTAGTGACATTTAAAGCAACAAAATTTCCTAATATAAAAAAGATACAAGTTGATATATTTTCTTTTTGAATTTGGCATATACTTAGTTTGAATCAGTTTGTATCTTGGCAATTTTTTTTTTTTGTGTGAAAGAAGCATGTATCTTATTTAAGCAAGTCGAACATTAATAATTTATGATGAAATGTATGATTATTATTTAATCTGAAATGAAGAATATATGATGAAATATTTTTAATAAATTTAAGTTGCTTTCCATGAGAATGAAATTTTGTGGGTTTTGACTCTTTAACCTGACAACCGAAAATCAATACTTGTATAACTGAATTGGTAAGATGGAATACAAAATTATAGTAAATAGAGTGCAAGCTATTTTTTAAGATTATTTAATATGATAAGCTGAGGCGTGCTAGTATTGTAGAATCTTTTGTCTAAATTTTGAGTTTTAGTTGATGTTTATATTGCTCTTTTACCTTGCCTTTACATATATAATTGTTATATTTTAGTGCAATTTTGAAGTAAAAGTTTTCCTATTTTTAAAGAAGACAAGCAAGTATGATATGATTGTTTTTGATGTCTTTCAACAAGCACACACATTTACATGGATGCACATATAAAAACTCCTTGTTTTTTTATATTTCTAATTTTATGGCTTTATGTGGTGATTTTTTATGACATCTTCTATAAAATAGTTGTAACCTTGACTATCAACTATGAAATAAGAAGAATATCAAAAAACTATTTGATTTTTTTGAGAAAAAACTATTATTTTCATCAGTATCTTTTAATTAGTACATTTCAACATGTAGTTATATGTAATCTTAAACACTTCACACTGCATATGCAAACACAGAGATATAACATGCATCATGCATAAAGAGTATATTTAACATATACAAATTGTAAAATGTGTATGAATGTGTATACATTTTGGTCATAGATTCAGTAAAACAATAAACTTTCTTTAACCCTACTTCTTTACATATTAAGACATAGTAAAAGTGCGATAGAGTTATAAAAACAAAACAATGATTAATACTCATTTTCTACTCTCTTTTATGGATATTTTACATGTATTTTTTTAATCTTTTTTCTAAGACAATATAGTCCTTTTCTTTATAGGAATCACAGACAAGTTTAGCACATTGCCTACAATATCCAAGTATTTGTACCATATTTGTCTGAACCATCAAAATTTTGCAAGTAAGAAGTGTCAAAAAAGGTCTTGGAAAGATGAGGTATTTAGATAACGTCATCTTAAAGTCATTTTTCCATATTGTGGAAGAATCTAAATTTTTTGTTAGAGAACGATAAAATTGTACAGTAAACTTATAAAAGTGTTTGCAGAAAGTACTACAAAAAATCAAAATATTTTTATAACTGTATTCTCTATTTTATTCACATAAAAGTTCATCAAAAGTTGAATATGTGTTTCCATTAAATTAATCTGTCACTTCAATTCTAAGCCATTTGTAGTTTAGTATTGTAAGGATGTTTCGCAAAATAAAGGGAATATAAATCATTTACAAATATCTTTTCAATAAAAAATTATATACAAATATTCATAAAAGTTCAAAATGCGACACAAGCGAATGATTCCAGGAGAAAGTGTTGGGCATTTATCTGAAATGAATAGAAGTATTTCTCAAGCTAGACATTGATTAACTCCTATCATTTTATATTGGGAAAACCTTTATCCATATATAATGTAGAACCATATATCTAATTATGAGTTAGATTAGGTTAATCAAACAATTAATATTATTTCTCAACATAATTTTGTAGGAGGCGAGAAGTGTTTATTACTTTATTATTGTGAGTGTTGGCAATAAGTATTGAGTTTAAATATTAAAATTTAAAGTGATGTTATACATACGAAAGCTTAAATATGAAAATTCTAAGGACCCTAATTTTTTGACAAGAGAAACAAGGATTCATCATATCAATGTTTTATTTTGCAAAAATCATCCCCAAATTATCTTATTTGTTTCCCTTCATTGAAAAAGTGGAGGAGTATATTTCTTTTTGTGTGTGAAAATTGGGATCTAAAGCAGAACCCAGCTCGAGTATTTTGGGATAGGATGGGGGTGTGATATGTTAGAAGCATTGACGAGAGGCTAATAAAATAAAGATATGAGTGCACAAAATCAAAAGAGAAAAGTAGATATAAAATACAATGGAGAAAAATGGTCTATCTACAAGTAATAAAGAAGAGATAAATTTCACTACTTCAAAAATGAATCTTCAAAGAGAAGCTAAAAGGCAAACTCTTTTCTGGCTGAAATGACTTTTCACAATTTTTTTAGAGCGTTACTAACAAGTTCTAAAAAAAAGCACAAATTCCTTAAACTATGATTTAAAATATCATGTTGAAAAGTCCTCAAACTGTCTTTTAAATAGTTGGACAATTTTACTAGTTAATTTTTTTTTTCAGGTGACAAGTCAGCTATTTATAATAAAACAACTTATTATTGAGCCATTTGACTATCAAATCTTTCCTGTTTTAATTCTCTAGTTGAAAAAACATCATTTCATCAAAGTATTCTAGGAAATTATTTAATAGAAGGGAACAAATCATCTGTCTTGAAGAGTGAAATCTATCTGTGATGCTCTTCTTATAGGATGGTAAAGTACTTATCATCTAATGCATGTTCTCTAATAAATAATTCTTATGTCTTAGCAAAGGCTAAAACCCGATTTTATATTCGGGATCTCGCAAAACACTCCACGCTCTTATCATTGGGCCGGGGGTCAGGTTCGCTTCAACACGTGAAGAACCAGGTGATGGTCTTTTCGCTCTATGTCCATCACAGCTGATGGACGGCCCAAACCACAAAAAAAAGAAAAAGCATTTTATGGGTCCCACCACAAAAAAAGTTTTATTTTCTCTCTCGCTTTGATCCATCCATCAGCAGTGATGGACGACCCACAACACGAAGGACCGTGATGGTCCTTCGCGCGTTGGAGCCAACCCGATCCCATTGAGCCATAACTCAATGCTTTTGCAATGTTTAAATTATTTTGTTGGTTTTCTACTAATCATTTACTTTCGAATTTTGTTTGAAAAATATTAAATTTTGTTGGTATTAAATCAAAACTTTGGTCCCTTATGGAGGAATAGAACATTGGCCTACTCATAAATTTGCGGTCTTATTCTTTTAATGATATAAATGAACTCTAAAAACGACTTCTCATAATATATGTGAGACTAGCCAATCAAACTATCTTTATACTTGCATGAAACATATAATAATAAAAGAGTTCTATTCTTGAGGTTAGTCACAAGTTGTCTATTAGTACAGCTTGAGCGTCATACATGAAACATATATGGAATTTCTGTAGGGTCAAGGGGCTACGCGCCCCACCCAATCTCTACATCTATCATAAGTATGACTCGTATAATATTGGAAAGAATTTCTTTCAAAATTTTCCAATTGTTTTTCAGAATCCCTCCATTACATGCATACATTTATTTCATGAAATATGATTTTAGATTGATCAATGGTTATCTTATATCCAGTTACAGTTGCTCAACATGCAATTACAGCATTGCAATTGTTAAGAGAGAATAAGGGAAACTATGATCTCGTTATAAGTGATGTTAAGATGCCAGACATGGATGGTTTCAAGCTTTTGGAGACCATTGGTCTTGAGATGGACTTACCCGTAATATGTAAGTAATATAATTTTCTTACATATACTTTAAAACATCATATTTCTAATTCTTTCTAGTTACATAATTTATTTGTATTTCCTATTTGATCACATTTTTACAGTGTTATCTGTGGATAGTGAAGTGAAAACTGTAATGGAAGGAATAAAGCATGGAGCTTGCGACTTTCTAGTGAAACCCGTGCGGATAGAAGAGCTCAAACTCATTTGGAAGCATGTAATAAAGAAATCAGTACATGATGCAAAAAGCGCCAAGGATACTAAGAGCAAGTTTGATACTCTGTCAAAATCAGAAGAAGACAGTAGTTCAAAACTTATAAGAAAATGTAAGGGTAAAAAAAGAGATAAAGACGGTGATGATAATGATTCCTCAGATGGAGATTTTTCTACTCAAAAGAAGCCTAGAATTACTTGGACATCAGAATTGCACTCTAAATTTATAGATGCAGTTAACAAATTAGGGTTGGATAGTAAGTATGGATGAATACATTGTATATCTTCATTAAATAATTTTTCTCAATTTTCTAAAAATTGTTTTCTTTTTAAAATTCAGGAGCAGTTCCCAAAAAAATACTTGATCTCATGGATGTCCCTGGGTTTACACGAGAGAATGTTGCTAGTCATTTACAGGTTAATTTTGATTTGCATGTTATACAATTCATGTACGTTAATTGGTTTAAACATTATTATGTGACAAATCCTTGTTAATTTTCATTGCAAAGTAAAATTGATTTTCTCCAAAATTTAAGAATTTTTCTCTTATGAATTATTATTTTTATTTAATCTATTGCTAATAATTTATCTTGTTCACACTTTTTATTTTGCAGAAGTACAGGAAGGCACTTAAAAGAAATAGCATAGAGGCTAGCCAACAATATCATGCTAGTGTTGATTCTAGTAGACATGGTTCGAATGGTGCAAGTTCTAATCTCTTATCTTCTAATAGTCCATGCATGAATTTTAATTCTCTTAATGGATTTAGAGTTGAAGGATATTCGCATCATCAAAGGATAATTCCAATTTCTCGTATTCAACAGTCTCGTGTTGGGTATAATCTTATGACTTCGACATGGCTGCCACTTTCTTTGAGTCATCAAACTAACTTATCCCAACAATATTCATCAATTACTCAAGCAAGCCAGTTAATGGCACATCATTTTGGATTCGAATCAAATTCTTTGACCATGAATACGAACACTTCTCAGTCAACAATATCCAAACACTCAATTTGTCAATCCCTCTTACCAAGATTGAATCAACCTTCTAATTTTACAGAAATTTTTTCTCAAAGTCATTGGATGAATGAACCAAGTTTTGGTCACTGCTTAATTAATCAACTTGAAAATGCGACCAACAAACAAGGCGTTGATTCCCTATTTGAGCGCAACTTGGAGCAAGGTGGCTTGAAAGAAAGTATTGCAACTGGGTTGGATGAGTTAACTCGAAGTAACTCTCTTTTCTTAAAAATAGTTACTTATTGAATTTTTTATTTTTTTATTATATTTGGTTGAGATTTTTATGAATTATTCTACTATATAGAAATTTGTATTAATTTTATTTTAAATCAAAAGTATAATATGAATTTTTTGCCAATTCAATTATATGTGCAGAAGATCAACAACATCATCTTAATTCTCAGGCTAGAGCAAATTTGGGATTGGCAACCCAGCTAGATGTAAATCCAATGGATTCTGGGAGCAATGAACGAAAACAATCAAAGGAAACTATCTCCTCAGAACTATTAGATTCATTTTTAGAATCTTCGCAAGAGGAATTTATGTTTCATCTTAATAACAATGATTCGACAGATGATCTTCACACAGTAATTAAGCAGGTACACTAGTTTATGCTTCTACTTTATTATAACAAATGTTATCCTATTCAATGAACTATTATGTGTTTGAGGGTTATGTAGAAGTTATTATATAGCTAGTATATTTCTGATATCTGCTATATGTTACAATGATTAAGTTGTATAATGTGCTTTATTAATATTTATTTATACAGAGGTGAGTTATTAAATTATAAGTTTTCTCAGTATTATTTTATATGTAACTGCCAAAACCATTTAAAATTTCTACTCATACTTCTTATCTCGATCAATAAATAATTTAATTCTCAATTAGTTTTGAATTGGCTTTGCTGAAAACGTTGTAAATGTTATTTAATTGATACATGTAACAGAGATTATAATTATGATTCTCTTCTTCCATATCTTTTATTAATCTTACTTGGACATGACTTATATTTAAATTAAAAGCTTAAATTTAAACCTCAATTTGCATTGGTGGTGAGTTTCATATGTCAAACATAATTAAACCATGTTAATATAAATTTAATATCCTCAACCCTCGTCATAAATTCAGAGTTTGGTTGTAGTATAAGGATCTTTAATATGATTTCAGAGCAACGCCAGTTCACTTCTCACTAGAGGTGCATTTAGAAAGTGAATTTAAAAGTAAAAAATATCACTACGCAAAAGCCCAAGAGTCTTTAATAAATTAAATTAAGCATGTCTCACTACATAACGTATAAAATAAACAAAAAGTTGAAAATATTACATATAAACTTGAACGAAAACTAAGCCTATAAAATGTATTCAATAACTAAGAAAAAAAGTTAATTTTCATATATATATATATATATATATATATATATATATATATATATATATATATATATATATATTAAAATTTACTTGAATTCTAATAATAACAAACCTAATTAATACCCAATAGTTTTGAAAGTCAAATCCTATTCAAAATATGATCTTTAGCTACAGGATCAAAAATTTATGATCAACACAACACTACAATAAAGATAATTAGCGTTCAATAAAATAATTTACAAGAAAGGAAATAAATTTTAGAATCAAACGCAAACACAAAAGCTTTTATCCTGATTCGGTCCTCGTGACCTATATCCAGTCCCCAAGCAACCCACTTGAGATTTTTCTTATCCTGATTTTGTACACCCAAAATCAACTCTTTGTACACCACTTGACAAACAATCTTTGTCAAATTCGTACAACTTTTCTCTACACTAAGAAGACAATTTCCTTCTACACCTCTTCTTAACACCAAGAAGATAACCTACTACAATACTTCTCTTTGAATGATTACAAAATATCTTATAAGCCTTGAGACTTGTATGTGATCGTTAACAAGGACTCTTATAGGTGGACTCTTAGAATTCTTCACAATAGAATAGGAATTGTGTGAAGAAATGAAAGTAGAAACTAGTTTTCTAGAAAACACAATTTTTCAACAGAGTTTGGACAGAAAACTAACCATTTGAATTGGTGTGGTCATTCTAGGACAACATCCCTATTTATAGCTGAAATCAATCGTCAGTTAGGGAAGTTATCAAGTCAAATTTGAATATCAAAACGTTAGATAAAATACCAGAATCAATAACTGTTTAATAGTCAGAAACTGTTATAAGTCGACTAGGGGAACAAGCTTTGCCCTGGTTAGTCGACTAGTCAAGCAAGCAAGTCGATTATATTAAGACTGAAACAGATGATAAGTTTCTGAAAACTATAATTAGTCGACCAACAGTAATGGTAAGTCAACTATAACATATATTAGTCGACTAGCAGTGTAGGTAAGTCGACTAATACTGCTAACAGGCAACAAATAGAAAGTTGATATGCATCTGTAGAAGGACTTAGTCGACTACATAAATGGTCAAGTCGACTATAGGATATATTAGTCGACTAGACTTGGGTATAAGTCGACTACAAGACCATATTATGTGTGTGATCAAGACTTTTAACATTCTATAAAAATACACAAAAATAGCCAATATCTTTGAGTAGTCTTGAGCACTTAGAATTCATCATAAACTTTTTAGATAGAGCTCCAATGCATCTGCATCACAAATGTTATCATCAAAATCAAAGTTCCAACATTTAGATGCATTTACCTTTAATAAACTATAGGTTGTCAATAAATTAATTTTTAGAAATATAATATTTTTTCTATAACATTGAATAAACATTAAAAATGAATGCATAGTATTAGCATAGGCAAGAAGATAAAAATAATATTTATTTATTTATTTATTCAGTAATTCTCACAAATAGAGTTCTTATAAATTAGAAAACACATCTCTTTAGTTTTAACAAAAAATTTTATTTCTTATTTATTCAATTATTCTAATATATAAAGTCCTTATAAATAAGAAAACACGGCTCTTTAGTTTTAACAAAAGTCTTTATAAGCAATAAAATAATAAATTTATTTTTTATAACTTGAATATACCTAAATTATCATATATTAGAAACTAAACTAAATTAATGCTCATATTTATAAAAATAGACATTCTACTCCGAATATGATTTCATCCTAAAATAATAAAAGTAATATATTTCATATTAAATATCATGATATATTAAATATTGAATAACTTAGTTTAAATATTTTTTTATTTTTTTATTTTTAATGAAAATGGCAGGAACTACTAAGTTCTTGTCAGTTGAGAATAACTTAATATATGTTTTTGTCTCTAATTTAAACTGAACTACTTATAAACTTTGAAAGCCAAATTTAATGAATAATGTTGATATGATATAATTATCTAGCAACACAAATAATTTTAAAAACATAAATGCTACTTAAAATATGATTCCTTACAACAAATAATGATAAAAAATTATATTTAATAACTTAATTTATATACATATATTTATTTAAGATTAATTTTTTTTTATTAAAACCATAGAGACTACTAATTATAAGGTAATAGAAATTAATTAATGTACACTTTGGTCTCCAATTTATACTGAATTCTTTCTAAATTTTGATACAGTTGATATGATAAAGATAATCTAAAAAGTTATATAATAATGATTAAAAAAATCCAAAATACTCAAGTTATATTCATGAAATTTTCTTGTCATTTTATTAAATTTTATTTTCTATCTATAAATATAATTTAGAACAATTATAACTAAAAAATTATTATTTACCATTTATCCTTATATGTATACACCAGTTTGTGCTATATATAAAGTGAAATATTAATGTACACCTCTATCCAAGTCGTACATTAACATTTCACTCTATCCAAGTTGATATATATTATTTAGAGTAATAAAATCAACTAGTGGTTTTTTATTATTTTTGTTGTATCTATAAATTTAGTAACACAAAATGCGTGATAAAGATCATTATGCTATTACATTGAGATGTTAAGCTAAAATATTATCCTAATAATATTATCTTTTGAACAATCTTAAGTTACATTTCTCCCTTTGATTTAAGATTTCTTAGTTCTTTAACAGAAAATTTAAATTTTTATTATAATCTACTTTATTAATACATGCAATATTTTTCTAATTTCTTATTCTCTTATTTCATGAATATCTCAGTTTCAAGTTTCCAAAGAGCTGACTAATAGAGAGAGCTTATGAACTTGAAGGTGGTATCATTTGGTATTATCTTTACATAATGTGCTTTGTTTAATTAATTACTAGCATTATTCTTTCTTTCTTAGAAACACATTTCGGAATAATTCAATTTTAAATTGTGAAATTTATAGTCTTTGTTTTATTACACAGGTACAACATAGCATGCGAGACTTATCCAATGTTCAGTTTTTCGTATCTCTGGATTTGCACAGTCTTTACTACTATTTTGAGAGTCATTCTATCTCTTTACTTTGATTAAGGAGACATGTTAATATAAACAGGGAGAAACACTACAATCCTTCCTTGTTAAAGAGGATTGTTGAATTTAGACTATGAGTTTGTGTTCGGATCCTAAGCAAATAAACAAAAATATATGTGATGGAGTCTTTTTTTATTCTTAACTTTGCTTGCTCTGCAGACAAGTTGTGTTTTTGGATGTTCTAACTTTTAAGAGGATTGTTAAAATTTTCTTACAAAATGTAATTGAAACAATTCATATTTTGCTTATAAGTTTGATTATAGGAATGTTTGTGAATATTTTGTGAATATTTAGGAAAAAAACAAACAATTTGTGATTAAGTCACATTTATCTTGTATTTCTTCTCAACTCTCCAATTGTTTTTTACTTTTTATATATTTGATTCTTCTCAATGAAGGATGTGAAAATTTCTAACTACGAGAATAATGGAAAAATTTATACATATATCTGTAAGTGTCAAAATACTTCAACCTACTTATAATAGTTTGAATATCAACAATTTCAAATTTATTTATGTAAATTTAACTTTTGAAGGGTGTAAGTGTTGATGGTGAAGGCAATAAATTTTCTCAACTACAATGGAAAAGTATATAATATAGTTGTAAATGGTAAAACATTTGATCATAATTCTAACAACTTCGAAGTCAATTAATCCCAAAACAATTACATAAATTTAAAATTTTCTTAAGATGCAAGCACAAATCATGCATTTATTAATATCAAAAGTCGACTTGCTCCCATACCAATGTGTAACATGTTATTTGTATGAATAGATAGAATAGCAAAACAAGTAATGAAGTTGCATACATGGCCTATGCACATGCAATTAAATTTTAAAATTGTTATAAATTTTAATTCATAGAAATATGTATATTCAAAAGTTTAACTTAATTTTTCAAAGCCTTACATGAATTTTTTTTTTTAAAAGTATAACTTTAACATATGCAATATTTTAATTTCAACTTTTTACAGGTTACGAAATATTCTAAAAATTATATCATGAAAAGATATTGGATTATGCAAAGTTAGTTATATCAAGAGTTGTCTCGAAAATGAACTATATAAATTTTCAACTTTGTCAATACCATGCCCAAGTAAATCCGTCTCGCTTCTTTCCTTCTCTAAGTAAAAACTGAGAAAAATCTTACTAGAGATAAGATCTTTAGTTTTAAAATCTTAGGGTGAGTCTTAACAAGTATTAACTCAAGTTAACATAAGTTTTTATTTTAAGATTTTAATATAAGTGGTGTACTCAATTTAATATAGAATTTATTTTTTAAATTCTAGGGTGAGCCCATGCCCACATCGGTCTTAATGTAGATCCACTATTGAGATCTTGAAAGTGCGGTTATTTAAACCAAAAGAAGTGATAAGTAGCATCAAAATATAAGTTAAGATTTTCTTGGACAATTTTACACTTATATGAAAAAATTCAAATATAAAATTAACTTTTCAAATATTATAACTTTGCCATAATAATTAGTTAGTATACACATGTAACTAGTAAGTACACCTAACCCTTGTAACCTTACTTCTTCTTTAACTTCAAAACTCTATATATTACTCAACCCTTAAACCATAGAAATTTTAGACTCATCCCCCCTTAAAAAAAATCACGCATCTTGATTTTCAAACAGATATGAGTTCGCCATTTGTAACCTCGCTCACATTCTGTGTCAGTAATCACGACTTCGTTGAGATTTATTCGAGGAAGAAGAAATAAATTTGTGAAAGGGATCGATTAAATCTAAGAGGGAGAAAAAGGGCAAACAAGTGAAGGTTTGACATTCATATGTGCAGCAATAAAAAATTATAATTTGAAGAAGAAGTAAAAAACACAATTGTTATAATGACAAGAGCAACATGTCGTCGACAAATTAAAAGTAAAAACCTGAACACTACAACATAGCAAAAACAGATATTGTAAAAGAACATGACTAGGCGCAACATGAAGAATTTGGATTTCAGTTTACTGTATCCTAAAGTGCCATCACCATCATCAGCCAACATCTGCTGTAAAAAAGACAGAAAAGAAAAACCTCATTTTTTTTTTTCTTAATGAATAATTTTCACTATAACAGTAAGGACATGAGACATTAATGAAAGAGAGCTTACTTTAAAAAAAGAAACTTTTTGAAATGGAAGTGAAAGGGGCAACACAATGTAGTATTATATTAGTCAAGAATATTCCGTTAACTATGATGAAATTTGAAAAAAAAACAGTATATAATTGCACGATTTCTTTGACTTCACAGCTGTTGCTAGATCCACCAGAGAAATTACTGACAGGATGTGGGCGAGGTTACTGGGGTTTGAGATGGGAAAAGAGAGAGATGGAGGTTTTAATTTCAAATTTGGGGAATAATTGGGTTTTTACATTTAAATTGAGTGTGTAGAATATAAAGATATTTAAGGTAATTTGAGGGGGTCTATTATTGGATTTACTAACTAATGAATCTACTTATCACTTTTTTGAGTTTAAATAACTGCACCCAGCCTTGATGTAATTTTCTACCCTTATTTTCAAAAACAGTTTTAAGGAGACAAAAAAGAAAATCACTTCAATATAATACTACATTTATGGAGTCTCTCTTTAATTCATTGGGACAAAAGATAATTGAATTTGGATATAAAAATGCATGTCTTTTATGATGTTCAAGCATACTCTATCTTAATAAATTATCCTTTAATTCAGTGTTTGCATTGTTTAGAATGCATAAAATATTATATTGTACTTGAACTTGTTTTAGAAAGATGCAAAATATATTGATTAAAACTCTCATAAACATGCAAAATTCATGTTTTAAGGCTTTAATTATTATCATCCTATAAAGAATTAAAATCCACTCTATTTGCCGCCATGTTGTTCTATGTAAAAAAGAAAAAATACATAACCTTACATTTGAGATTTTTCCGACTTTTAATGTTATTTCAAACTAATTTATGATTAATTCATTTGAAAAAGAATATGCTGCACTCTAGTTAGAAATTCATTTTCAACCTTCAAGCGTTAGCGATTAAAAAAAAAAAAAAAGAATAAGGAAGAAAAAAAAAAAAAAAGAAGAGTGCACTTTGTTTCAGGCTTTACTGCTCAACGAGCATCATGTACAAATTATACTTGTAATAAAAAATAAGATGTAAGAAAGGAAAGTGCATCTTTTTAATGGAGGTCTCTCTTTCCTTCTTAGATAATAGTTAATATATGTGAACTGTATGACAAAGTAAATCTATATTTTGTTAGAAATACATGTTATAGCAAAGGAATAACTACTCTTATGTATGGATCAGAGTAACATGCATAATAAATATTATGAACTGTAGAGAGCTTTAGAAGACATACCTCTTGAAAAATTGATGAACTATACCTGAATTTGAATCGCCACTGTTGAGAATGAGATGTAGAGTCTTATTTCTGCTTAACCTAACATCTTATGATTTTGAGAATATTACATGGCTGTAAAGAAGAACTTTCTCTTTATATATAACCTTTTGATTAATGATCCTCCCATAATACCCCTAACCCTAATAGTACTAGGTCCCACCAATCTTTATAACTTAGTACACCTATTAGACAATAATATGTTGATTAATATAAGTTACATGTTTGTCATGACATGGGATAGAATTATGGGATAGAAAGTAGGGTACGAATCGAATTAGAAAATATCTTACAATCTCCCACTCGAGACATACCGACTGTATCTTTTTGTCTCGACTGTATTATTTGAAAAAAATATTTATTTTGAAAATCTTTAATATCCCATATCATAATTTTATTTTAAAAGTGGATGGCCATTCTTTGATTTTGAAAAACCCACACGTGAAATTTATCATTAGTCAACGTGCACTCAAACTGCGGGCACTCTAAGACTGAGAGGATGACCAACATGGTTCAAGATACATTTTAATCAAGCTTTATGCTTTTGCCTAATTTGTATCATGGACGTTCGGACTAATGACCCTAACAACTTTTGAGATAATAGTTTATTGGTAAAATTTAGTACGTATATGACAAATGTACATGTAGTGTTTATAATATATTTTCATAAGTGTCTCGCAACATATGTGTTAGGATTTTACCTTGTTTTCAAGAGGAGATGATGGTCCAAGAAGATCCAATCGAATTGGAGAAGACGATGGCTTGAAGCAGAAGAAGCAAATAAAGGTGGAGCAGCTTAGTCGACTGTATAGTCGACTAATGCTCAGACTAGTCGACTATACAGTCGACTAGATGGGATACAGAGAAGGAGGACATCTCAGTTAGTCGACTAGTGAGAAGGTTAGTCGACTAGTCATGCATGTTAGTCGACTATCAAGGCGGTTCTGCATGAACATTTTCCTTTTCAAGTGGCTACATGTTTTCTTTTTTGATTGAGTTCGAATAAGATTCAGATTTTATTCAATGAAGATTTGTTTATAAAGATTGAAGGGTTTAGAATTCTTCTACATCAAGGAGAACAATTCCTAATAGGATTGATCAAGATTCTTCATATATCCGATGACCAAGATCATCTCAGAGTTAGAATAGAGTTTGGACTGTAAACTCTATAAGTAAAGGTTATAACCTAGGATTTAGGTGGAGGAGAAGAAAGTTATGGTGAACAACAATGTAAGGATACAAAGAAGGTAAGTTAAAAAGAGAGGAAGGTGATAGTGCATAGAGAAAAGGTATATTCTTATAATCTAAGCGTAGACTCAAGGGGAAGGTGAATACTCTTGCGGGATCAAGGGAAATGTTAGATCTCTATTGTATCAAGTTTGTTAATAATACTCTCTCAAGTTCTCTTTCAGTGGACGTAGGCCAAGTTTGAGACGAACCACATTAAATTGTCTGTTCTTCTTCTTGTATCTTTTAATATCCATCTTGTGTGCTCGAGGTAATCGATCTCATGGCGTGCTTGAGGTCATCGTTGGGGATCTCTGTGTCTCTTTACAATTGTTATCATAATAAGTATGATATCCTGAATTATGCATGTAACAATTGGTATCAGAGCTAATCATGTTTATTCAAGACTCGAGTGCTCAAGATGAAGAAAGAGATGTTAAGTCGATAGAGTTCGGCGGAGGCATCAATGCGAAGAAGACAATAAAGAAAGTCCAGATTTATTCTAAGTAAAGATCAATAACTTTTGGAGTATATTGATCAAGGTGGAGTCGTTAAGGCTCAATGATACTCAGATCTAAATGCAAAAGATGTGGAGGCGATGATCGAATCATCGCTAATGGCGAACGACAAGACGAGAACGACGAGCTCACAGAGACACCGCACAAGGCATCTAATGTAGGACTTCAGGTGAATTTACTGCTGGTATAGACAAAAAACTGCGACAAGTCAAAAGAAGAACACCGGAGGGTTGATAAAGACGATCAACAGACGTGATTGATCGAAAGGCGGATCGTGCAATCGTAATCGGATTCAGACAATCAAGGTGTCAAACCCTATATTTTTCAGCGTTCTGTATGCAATGGTAGGTGTAGATCAAGGAGATTCCAATGTTTGGTATAGGTTCTATACAAATCGGTAAAGAAATCAACAAAGATCACGATTAAAATTATGACGGGCTAGTCATGACAAAGTGAGATTATAGTAGGCATTGGTGGATCTATTAAGTTTAAAGATCTTCACTAGTAGAGCAATAGATGTGATAAACATCAATGCAGTGGCGGATGACGGTCAAAGATTGATGGAAGGAAGATCATGACAGTGTGTGGCGGTAAGGCCCGGTAAGATCATGACAGTTATGTGAAGACGATGAGTCTCAAGGTTAAAACATTGGAGGGTGGCCATTACCAGTGATGGGTGAATGATCATGGCATGAGAAGTCTTTGACAATGTTCGTGTAAAGTTGATAAGATCATGGCAGAATTAGAGGAGGATTACCTCAAGATTAGCGGGGCTCAATGGCCGAGAAGGTGTCACAAAGCAGAATTAGCTGCTGGCGACGGTAATGCAATGCAAGCTAAAAGAAAGAAACTTAATTAAAGATGGAGTTTTAATAAAAAATATGAAGGATCAGTTTAAGATGGAGCTTCACAGAAAACCACAATGAGTCTAAGTGTTTGCAGGATAACTGAAAAAAGGGTGCATTCGGGTAAGGCCCGAGATGACCCAAGGCATGGTTATAAACAACCAATGGCCTTGGGTAGAGGGGACAAGAGTTAAAGACTTTACGGTTCAGTTACACCAAAAGAAAGAATCAAGATAGTAATCCAGAATCTCAAGGTGTTTTGCTAAAGGCTTGAAAATCAAGGTGGAGATTATTAGGATTTTGCCTAATTTTCAAGAGTAGATAATGGTCCAAGAAGATCCAAACAAATTTGAGAGAACAATGGCTTGAAGCAGAAGAAGCAAATCAAAATGTAGCAGATTAGTCGATTGTATAGTCGACTAATACTCAAACTAGTCGACTATACAGTTGACTAGATAAGATCCAGAGAAGGAGGACATCTTAGTTAGTTGACTAATATATTGGATCAGTCGACTATTGAGCAGGTTAGTCGACTAGTCATGCATACTAGTCGACTATCAAGGCGGTTATGCGTGAGTAGTTTTCTTTTTAGGCGGCTGCAGGTTTTCTTTTCTGGTAGAGTTCGAATATGATTCAGATTCTATTCAATTAAGGTTTGTTTCTAAAGATTGAAGGGACTAAAATTCTTCTAGATAAAAAAGATCAACTCCTAAAAAGACTGATCAAGATTCTTCAAGCATCCGACAATCAAGATCATCTTAGAGTTAGAATAGGGCTTTGCTTGTAAACTCTATAAATAAAGGTTGTAACATAAGATTTAGGTGGAAGAGAAGAAAGTTGTGGTGAACAACAATATAAAGCCTTAAAGAAGCCAAGTTAAAGAGAGAGGAAAGTAACGATGCATAGAAAAAGTATACTCTTGTAATCTAGGTGTAGATTCAAGGGAATTTGAATACTCTTGTGGGATCAAGAGAAATGTTAGATCTATATTGTACCAAGTTTATTAATAATACTCTCTCAAGTTCTTCTCATAGATGTAGGCCAAGTTTGGGTTAAATCACGTTAAATTGTGTGTTCTTCTTCTTGTATCTTTTAATATTCATCTTGTGTGTCCGAGGTAATTGACCCCATGGCGTGCTTGAGGGCGTCAGTGGAGATCTCTGTATTTTCCAACAATTAGTATCTTAGTAAGTATGGATCCCGGGTTATGCACGCAATAATGTGCTTACCAGACACACCTCATCTCAATACTTAGATCACCGTAATGCGAATATCATCGCTCATATTAAGATGAAAGCTTAAGGTCATGAAGCCTATCCACTTCCAGCCCAAGCGATCTTGAGAATCCTTAATACTCTTCTCTAAAGATACTTTATAATTAACATGTGTAATTGTATAACTTTAACTTTAGCATTATAAATGCGCATTTAATGATATCAACTGAAATAAAAACACCATATAATAACTGTATGCCATCATAATAACTGTCTAAGAAAAATCTCATGTAATATTGTAACGGTCCCAGATTTCATAAATTCCATTATAACAAAAATATTCATTTATACTGATAGATTATCATGATCATTCCAAGCTCTTAATTTTTTTCGGCAGCACTTCCTTTGTAAATGTTACATGCCCAAATATACATTTCAATTTACAGTAATTTTGACCAACAACAGTCCACTTATTCCCAGCTCAAACATGTAAGTCAAAGTTAACAATCGCCTAAGCAATCATAATAATAATACCTCGGCTCACCACGGCCTGATAATTCTCCAAATAATAATTTCGGCTTGACATCGCCTACTTATATGAAACAAAAGAAACATATGCCCGAGAGTACTCCTCTCGTCATCCACAATATAAACAGATATAACTATAACTCTAACACATCACCATAATTACAATCTAACTTACTTCATACATATCCATCTCTCATAACGTACATAAGGTAACAATATACATCAAGTATGATTTCCAATAGGAACTAATTTACAATCCAATACAACCATTAATAATAAACTTCTCAACAAACGCCTAAATCTGGAACTGGTCTTCTGCCATACAGCGACCTGAAATATAAAACTGGGAGGGAGTGAGCTCGACAGCTCAGTGAGAGAGAATCAAATGAATCAAGGAAGGAAAATACAATTAAGGGGCGTTTTTCTTACTTCAACAATTTTAAAAAGTACAGATGAACAAATGAAACGATGAGAGAGCAATATCTTATAATGAATGATTAACACAAAGATCCATATAATCTATGTGACGGTCTGACTTTTCTAGAATCGATTCTCTTTAACTTTCTTAAATTTTCTGCTGCAGATTACTTGGTCTAAGAATTCAGTAAGATACTCTCTCAGTTATAATAACTTATGCATGGTTCTGTTTTGAGTATTTTTAATACATATCATCACATAACTCATATCTCATACATTAGGTACAACCAATCGAAATCGAAGTTTCATAGGGGGTAAGTATATGTCTCGGTAATACAATATCACAATATCACCCCATATCATCTAAGTGTAATTTATCCATATGGATAATGCGATCACACATAATCATACTACACTTTACGATATTCACATATCATACTTAGAGATATGCACAACACACATGATACACATGCATATACAACCACAGTGAAGTGTGAGAATCCCCGTCTTCTCCCTCCTACCGGCTCCCGCACGGCCCCTTCCTCTTATATATATATATATTTGTATGTATGTACAACAATAACACCGTCTTCCCCCTCCTACCGGTTCCCGCCCGGCCCCTTCCTCCAATATATATATATAACAATCCCACCGCCTTCCCCCTCCTACCGGCTCCCGCACGGCCCCTTCCTCCAATGTAAAAGATGTAACAAACAAATACACACACCCATTCATAAGCACAAATAATGATTTCGCCACAATACGAACGCCAACCCCTTTATTACAGTTTACCTTTTAGCTTGACACTTATGTCCATTAACATCCATATATGACACACCATATGTGTATATACATATATAAATGAGTTACAAGTTAATACTATAGTGATCTATTCATCTCAATTTAATGAGTCAGCTTCTCATTTACTTTGTTAAGTATTAGCCTCTTGAGTTGTGTTACTAGCACATCAACATTCAATTATGTAGCATACAATCATGATCGTAAATTTTACAATGCATACACGTCATGGAGATCAATTCATCGACAAGACAAATACTAAATTGTTGTTTGAGGTCAAAGATAATTGTCACATAGGTGTACAACTTCTAGTTATGTTCATGTGACATCCCCGTCAATTTCATATATATTCAACGTACATCATGGTTGTAAACAATCATCACTTAGATGTGGGTGCACAGTGTATCAATAACCATATGAAGAACAAGCAATATCAACAAGTTATCTATTATGAGAAACTCTTATAATAATTTACACCCGTGTATCAGTAATAATGTTGGATTTCTATTCACATCAACGCACCCGAGCTTTCATTCATACGTCTAACATCACTAGTTTCTTAACGCTCATATGTCTAGTATGGTTCCGTCGAAACTCCTAATACCATAATTATTCGGTCAGTTAGTCAATTAATGACTACCAATATGATTAGACAATTCATTACCAATCTTGATTCCCGACTTCGTAATTAACAGTTTCCGCTCTGATGATTTTCATAATTGCCACTTACGTAACTATTGATTTTCAATCTCACAATTTAAAGTGAAGTATCCTCTATGGACACCAACATCAATGATTTAATTTGTTCAAGCCTAATTTCACATCTTTATGAGGCAATATGAAAAGATACAGTTTCTTAGCTCACAGCCATGTGGTATCCACTCAATATTTCTTCGTAGTCTTCTGTTGCATCAGTTTATAGTTAACCATCCATATTAGATCTTTCTTCCTATTGAGAAAGTAATTAGCTATTGTTCATAGCCAGGGTAATCAACAAAGTGTTGTTTAAATAAACGCTTGGAAGGACTCCTGCAGCCTTCTTACCTATATATGATGAGTTTATAAATCAAGACCTTCGCATATAATATTTAGAAAACTAAATCTCATAAACTTGAGAACTTACTGCCTAGAAGTTGATTTGAAGAATATCTCACCACTATGATTTACGTCGATGATCTACGTGCATTGGGCTATTGAAATAAAGATACTGAGACACCCTATTTAAACAATACATTGCTCTAACCGTATCAGAATTTGCCTCTGAGCAGCTCAAGTCTAAAACATAAATGCCTGGTGTGACGTGAGTATCATGTTAATTCTTATAGACAAGTAATATGAAAAATTAGTTTACAATCTCCCCCTTTATACCCTTCTATCGCAGTACTCCCAACTTGTGAATATTGTCGATAAAATTTCAGCCTAATCCTAGCCCGCAATCGTAGAGTCAGAAACCACAGTCCTATTATTTCGGGACTGTGAGTCGAAAATCCGCAACATTGGATAGTGTTATTAATTTGTAACAACATGCGTTATTGAAACTTATTTCTTATTATTAAAAATTATAGCACTTGCCATCTGTCATAATCCTTAGTTATCCTGAACCTCTTGAATCTCGCTTCTAACTCATGTGCGGAAAGAGATATGAGTCGAGTAATTCTTCCAGTTGTCTTCCTTTTCCCTTTGCCGCTAGGATTTGTGTTAGTCCTACCAATTGATTGGATTTATAATTCATCTCATCAGAATGTGATCGACATACCCAAATGTATCAATACCTCTAAACATGTCGGACTTTCCAAGTGTCTGGGCGAATACAACAGTAACTATTTAATGATGCAGATATGCCCAACAATATACCCACCTGAACTTGAAATAATATAATGCAAGGATAAGAACTCTTTCATGAGAATATTGTTTTATGTGGAGCTCCGGGAGTTCTAGTCTAGTGCTATTAGATTCAGAGCATCACTGGATCTAGCACCAAGACTCTGAAATCTATATAAAAAATCTGATAGGATGGTTCTTTGTCGTTTCACTGGCTACACTAAAAATTTAACAGAAATTATTACGTCAAGAATATATCGAGTCATAACCTACCAAATTCTAGAATAAGTATCGTCGTCCAAAACCCAATACACTTTGCTGCCACTAAGCACAAGTAGCAAAATCTTTCAAGCTTTTTAACTTCTTTCTAATTATTTACGAGGACAGATCCTGGGGTTACCTCTTAAATAGGAACAAACATATAAAATTTGTGAAACCTCAACTTTCATTATTAGGAGCGTATTTAGTTCTGAGCTTGGCGCAACATGCCTCTCTATTTATTCTAAAATTCTCATGGGCCTCCCCTTAAATGGTAATTCATAAGGGAAAAACTAATTTTCGACATGATTTATGTTTCCTTCTGTTTCTCAAAGGATTCCTAACATCCAACCAACGTAGGTTTAAAATTCATGTGCTTAGAGATACTATCACCTTTCTAATAGTTTATTAAATGACATTTATAATTGAGTTAACTAGTAAAAGAAAATTCAGAAACTCCTCAATCATAAAAGAAAATTCTGCAACTCAAGAATCTTGACTAGACGGTTTTATTTTGACGATAACTTTCAGCATAGACCCTCAATTGGGACACCATAAAAGCCGTTGGAAAGTAGATTCGATTATATTTCAAAGATATACTACATGATCAGTTTTATCTAACTAAACTGTTTCAGATATACAGAAACTCTTCAGCTGTGAGTGAGTTCTGCAGCAGGACAGCTTCGACCAACATGCAATGTTTCAGTCGTAACTTGAGGTACAGATATCTGATTAGGAGATGGTATGAACCGTTGGAAAGTAGACTTGATTGTCTTTCCAACGGTATAAAATATGATGTAATATAACCCTAACATACTGATGGACTGAGCCCGAATTTACAGAGTATTTTGTTTAACAGATTTCTGCACATATTAGAAAGATTCTCTACTTTGCTCAAGATGATGATTTGCCCAGAAAATTTTTTTACAAGAAAATATAGGGGAAAAGTAGATTGAATGCTACTTTAAATGACAGAAATTAATCAATATATATTATGAGGATTTCTCTAGAAATTCAGAAAATGAAATAGATTTAGATCTAGATGAAATCTCCCTCACCTTGCTCCGCCGGCGTCGAAATCCGCTGAATCGCACTCCACCGTGTCCCGGGGATCCACACCGTCGCGCTCCGGGGGGGAAGGCTCCGGCAGAGCAGCAGCAGCGGCTGCCTGCTGCTGCCTGCAGCAGCAGCAGCTGCAGCTGCAGTTGCCTGCTGCTGCGGCCAGCAGCAGCAGCAGCTGCCCTGCTGCCTGCTGCTGCGGCCAGCAGCAGCAGATGCTGCGGCCAGCAGCAGCAGATGCTGCTGCCCTGCTGTGCCGCGCGCGCAAATCAGGGGAGAGGAGAGAGAGGTAGAGGTTCCTGTTAGAGTTTGAGGTGGGATTTTGATGAATTGAGAGTGAATTTCAAGAGATTTCACTTGAACTTTCATGGAGAAACCCTTAGGTTCAGCTGAATTTGGGGGAATAAGGTTGAAGAGAGAGAAGGTAGGTGGGAAAAATGAGGGTATTTACTCATTTAACTTAATATATAAGCCTATAAAAATTTCTCCCAATTTGCCACTTGTCCCCATCTCCTACCACTCCACCTACTCCCATCCACTTACTCTCTCAAATAAAAACTTGTATTAGAAAAAGAGGTATTTGCATGTATTTATTTCAAACATGAGTATGTATCCAATTTCACATACTGGAACATATACGCACCTACATATATATACACCCATACATGCCTCTAATTATATATCCATATCACATGCACTTGGTATATAAATATCTATGTATGATAAATCTCATTTAGCCATGTACCCGTATGTACACACGTAGTTACAATTATCAATATTTCATCCACTTAAAATTATCCCCACACAAATTTAAAATAAAATAACATTACAAGGAAATTAACTCAATCATCACCCCTATTGATTCTGTATAATCTCTTAGATCACGAATTAAAATGTTAAATCAAGATTTAGAATTTCAGGGTGTTACAGTTCTACCCCACTTACAAAAGTTTCGTCCTCGAAACTTGGCATGCCTGAAACAGATAAGTATAAAATCTTCTTATTCCTCCTATGTACTTCAAAATCTTACCTCCATATAATATCCCTCTCAATCCTGTTCCTCGAGAACTTATTATCTCTTGAACAACTTTCTTCACTATGTTCTTACGATCCGACTTAATCTTAACTCGCTTGATATTTTAATCATTTCCTTACTCCAGTGTCCCATACCACTAGCAGCTCGTACTGAGGGCCCACACCCTCAGCCGAACACATCCGAATTATGACATGTGGGTACCATAATCCGAACATAAGGCGGTGACCAAATATCTCGCGCTTCAAGATTAGTCTTTCACGTAAGAACTCCTACCCCCTTAAATCCATCATATCAAGCAATATTTTCACATACATACAAGGCATAATCATGCATATCAGTCATAACAATCAGCCCTATCAATCCAATCCTCTTTCTACTACTCATTCTAAGTCTATCCTCTTTCTATATCCTGTGCTCTGATATCAACTGTAACGGTCCCAGATTTCATAAATTCCATTATAACAAAAATATTCATTTATAATGATAGATTATCATGATCATTCCAAGCTCTTAATTTTTTTCGGCAACACTTCCTTTGTAAATGTTACATGCCCAAATATACATTTCAATTTACAGTAATTTTGACCAACAACAGTCCACTTATTCCCAGCTCGAACATGTAAGTCAAAATTAACAATCGCCTAAGCAATCATAATAATAATACCTTGGCTCACCACGGCCTGATAATTCTCCAAATAATAATTTCGGCTTGACATCGCCTACTTATATGAAACAAAAGAAACATATGCCCGAGAGTACTCCTCTCGTCATCCACAATATAAACAGATCTAACTATAACTCTAACACATCACCATAATTACAATCTAACTTACTTCATACATATCCATCTCTCATAACGTACATAAGGTAACAGTATACATCAAGTATGATTTCCAATAGGAACTAATTTACAATCCAATACAACCATTAATAATAAACTTCTCAACAAACGCTTAAATCTGAAACTGGTCTTCTGCCATACAGCGACCTGAAATATAAAACTGAGAGGGAGTGAGCTCGACAGCTCAGTGAGAGAGAATCAAATGAATCTAGGAAGGAAAATACAATTAAGGGGCGTTTTTCTTACTTCAACAATTTCAGAAAGTACAGATGAACAAATGAAACGATGAGAGAGCAATATCTTATAATGAATGATTAACACAAAGATCCATATAATCTATGTGACGGTCTGACTTCTCTAGAATCGATTCTCTTTAACTTTTTTAAATTTTTTGCTGCAGATTACTTGGTCTAAGAATTCAGTAAGATACTCTCTCAGTTATAATAACTTATGCATGGTTCTGTTTTGAGTACTTTTAACACATATCATCACATAACTCATATCTCATACATTAGGTACAACCAATCGAAATCGAAGTTTCAAGGGGGGTAAGTATATGTCTTGCTAATACAATATCACCCCATATCATCTAAGTGTAATTTATCCATATGGATAATGCGATCACACATAATCATACTACACTTCACGATATTCACATATTATACTTAGAGATATGCATAACACACATGATACACATGCATATACAACCACAGTGAAGTGTGAGAATCCCCGTCTTCTCCCTCCTACCGGCTCCCGCACGGCCCCTTCCTCCTATATATATATATATATATATTTGTATGTATGTACAACAATAACACCGTCTTCCCTCTCCTACCGGTTCCCGCCCGGCCCCTTCCTCCAATATATATATATATATAACAATCCCACCGCCTTCCCCCTCCTACCGGCTCCCGCACGGCCCCTTCCTCCAATATAAAAGATGTAACAAACATATACACACACCCATTCATAAGCACAAATAATGATTTCGCCACAATACGAACACCAACCCCTTTATTACAGTTTACTTTTTAGCTTGACACTTATGTCCATTAACATCCATATATGACACACCATATGTGTATATACATAAATATATGAGTTACAAGTTAATACTGTAGTGATCTATTCATCTCAATTTAATGAGTCAGCTTCTCATTTACTTTGTTAAGTATTAGCCTCTTGAGTTGTGTTACTAGCACATCAACATTCAATTATGTAGCATACAATCATGATCGTAAATTTTACAATGCATACACGTCATGGAGATCAATTCATCGACAAGACAAATACTAAATTGTTGCTTGAGGTCAAAGATAATTGTCACATAGGTGTACAACTTCTAGTTATGTTCATGTGACATCCCCGTCAATTTCATATATATTCAACGTACATCATGGTTGTAAACAATCATCACTTAGATGTGGGTGCACAGTGTATCATAACCATATGAAGAACAAGCAATATCAACAAGTTATCTATTATGAGAAACTCTTATAATAATTTACACCCGTGTATCAGTAATAATGTTAGATTTTTATTCACATCAACGCACCCGAGCTTTCATTCATACGTCTAACATCACTAGTTTCTTAACGCTCATATGTCTAGTATGGTTCCGTCGAAACTCCTAATACCATAATTATTCGGTCAGTTAGTCAATTAATGACAACCAATATGATTAGACAATTCATTACCAATCTTGATTCTCGACTTCGTAATTAACAGTTTCCGCTCTGATGATTTTCATAATTGCCACTTACGTAACTATTGATTTTCAATCTCACAATTTAAAGCGAAGTATCCTCTATGGACACCAACATCAATGATTTAATTTGTTCAAGCCTAATTTCACATCTTTATGAGGCAATATGAAAAGATACAGTTTCTTAGCTCACAGCCATGTGGTATCCACTCAATATTTCTTCGTAGTCTTCTGTTGCATCAGTTTATAGTTAACTATCCATATTAGATCTTTCTTCCTATTGAGAAAGTAATTAGCTATTGTTCATAGCCTGGGTAATCAACGAAGTGTTGTTTAAATAAACGCTTGGAAGGACTCCTGCAGCCTTCTTACCTATATATGATGAGTTTATAAATCAAGACCTTCGCATATAATATTTAGAAAACTAAATCTCATAAACTTGAGAACTTACTGCCTAGAAGTTGATTTGAAGAATATCTCACCACTATGATTTACTTCGATGATCTACATGCATTGGGCTATTGAAATAAAGATACTGAGACACCCTATATAAACAATACATTGCTCTAACCGTATCAGAATTTGCCTCTGAGCAGCTCAAGTCTAAAACATAAATGCCTGGTGTGACGTGAGTATCATGTTAATTCTTATAGACAAGTAATATGAAAAATTAGTTTACAATCTCCCCCTTTATACCCTTCTATCGCAGTACTCCCAACTTGTGAATATTGTCGATTAAATTTCAGCCTAATCCTAGCCCGCAATCGTAGAGTCAGAAACCACAGTCCTATTATTTCGGGACTGTGAGTCGAAAATCCGCAACATTGGATAGTGTTATTAATTTGTAACAACATGCGTTATTAAAACTTATTTCTTATTATTGAAAATTATAGCACTTGCCATCTGTCATAATCCTTAGTTATCCTGAACCTCTTGAATCTCGCTTCTAACTCATGTGCGGAAAGAGATATGGGTCGAGTAATTCTTCCAGTTGTCTTCCTTTTCCCTTTGCCGTTAGGATTTGTGTTAGTCCTACCAATTGATTGGATTTATAATTCATCTCATCAGAATGTGCTCGACATACCTAAATGTATCAATACCTCTAAACATGTCGGAATTTCCAAGTGTCTGGGCGAATACAATAGTAACTATTTAATGATGCAGATATGCCCAACAATATACCCACCTGAACTTGAAATAATATAATGCAAGGATAAGAACTCTTTCATGAGAATATTGTTTTATGTGGAGCTCCGGGAGTTCTAGTCTAGTGCTATTGGATTCAGAGCATCACTGGATCTAGCACCAAGACCCTGAAATCTATATAAAAAATCTGATAGGATGGTTCTTTGTCGTTTCACTGGCTACACTGGAAATTTAACATAAATTATTACGTCAAGAATGTATTGAGTCATAACCTACCAAATTCTAGAATAAGTATCGTCGTCCAAAATCCAATACACTTTGCTGCCACTAAGCACAAGTAGCAAAAGCTTTCAAGCTTTTTAACTTCTTTCTAATTATTTACGAGGACAGATCCTGGGGTTACCTCTTAAATAGGAACAAACATATAAAATTTGTGAAACCTCAACTTTCATTATTAGGAGCGTATTTAGTTCTGAGCTTGGCGCAACATGCCTCTCTATTTATTCTAAAATTCTCATGGGCCTCCCCTTAAATGGTAATTCATAAGGGGGATACTAATTTTCGACATGATTTATGTTTCCTTCTGTTTCTCAAAGGATTCCTACCGTCCAACCAACGCAGGTTTAAAATTCATGTGCTTAGAGATACTATCACCTTTCTAATAGTTTATTAAATGACATTTATAATTGAGTTAACTAGTAAAAGAAAATTCAGAAACTCCTCAATCATAAAAGAAAATTCTGCAACTCAAGAATCTTGACTAGCCGGTCTTATTTTGACGATAACTTTCAGCATAGACCCTCAATTGGGACACCACAAAAGCCGTTGGAAAGTAGATTCGATTATATTTCCAAGATATACTACATGATCAGTTTTATCTAACTAAACTGTTTCAGATATACAGAAACTCTTCAGCTGTGAGTGAGTTCTGCAGCAGGACAACTTCGACCAACATGTAATGTTTCAGTCGTAACTTGAGATACAGATATCTGATTAGGAGATGGTATGAACCGTTGGAAAGTAGACTTGATTGTCTTTCTAATGGTATAAAATATGATGTAATATAACCCTAACATACTGATGGACTGAGCCCGAATTTACAGAGTATTCTGTTTAACAGATTTCTGTACATATTAGAAAGATTCTCTACTTTGCTCAAGATGATGATTTGCCCAGAAAATTTTTTTACAAGAAAATATAGGGGAAAAGTAGATTGAATGCTACTTTAAATGACAGAAATTAATCAATATATATTATAAGGATTTCTCTAGAAATTCAGAAAATGAAATAGATTTAGATCTAGATGAAATCTCCCTCACCTTGCTCCGCCGGTGTCGAAATCCGCTGAATCGCACTCCACCGTGTCCCGGGGACCTACACCATCGCGCTCCGGGGGGGGAAGGCTCCGGCAGAGCAGCAGCAGCAGCTGCCTGCAGCAGCTGCCTGCTGTTGCCTCCTGCAGCAGCAGCTGCCTGCAGCAGCTGCCCTGCTGCTCCGGCCAGCAGCAGCAGATGCTGCTGCTCTGCTGCGCCGCGCGCGCAAATCAGGGGAGAGGAGAGAGAGGTAGAGGTTCCTGTTAGAGTTTGAGGTGGGATTTTGATGAATTGAGAGTGAATTTCAAGAGATTTCACTTGAACTTTCATGGAGAAACCCTTAGGCTCAGCTGAATTTGGGGGAAGAAGGTTGAAGAGAGAGAAGGTAGGTGGGAAAAATGAGGGTATTTACTCATTTAACTTAATATATATGCCTATAAAAATTTCTCCCAATTTGCCACTTGTCTCCATCTCCTACCACTCCACCTACTCCCATCCACTTACTCTCTCAAATAAAAACTTGTATTAGAAAAAGAGGTATTTGCATGTATTTATTTCAAACATGAGTATGTATCCAATTTCACATACTGGAACATATACACACCTACATATATATACACCCATACATGCCTCTAATTACATATCCATATCACATGCACTTGGTATATAAATATCTATGTATGATAAATCCCATTTAGCCATGTACCCGTATGTACACACGTAGTTACAATTATCAATATTTCATCCACTTAAAATTATCCCCACACAAATTTAAAATAAAATAACATTACAAGGAAATTAACTCAATCATCACCCCTAGTGATTCTGTATAATCTTTTAAGATCACGGATTAAAATGTTAAATCAAGATTTAGAATTTCAGGGTGTTACAAATATAGAATGTACTAAGAATACAAATGACATTACTGAAAAACTGATATAAAACTCTCACTCAAAATGATGATAATCATTAGGACTCAAGTAGTACCCCCATGCTACACGATGTCCCTAAAAGCTAGTCACTGAGAGTCTTTTGGTGAGTGGGTCTGCAATATTCTCCAGTGTAGACTTATGCACTAAGTCAATAACCTTCATTTTCACATAATTAATGGTACAATGATACTTGAGATGAATGTGCTTATTGTCATTGGTGATATAATCATTTTGGACATACTTGACAGCAGCTTGGTTGTCACAGAAAATAATAAGAGGTCTTTGGATTGAATCCACTATCTTCAACTCTGAGATGAATTTCTTGAGCCAAATAGCATGCTTAGCTGCTGTACGACAAGCTATATACTCTGCCTCTATAGTGGATGAGGTAGTCTCCTCCTGCTTCTCGCTTTTCCATGAGACTATACCTTGAAAATATAGCATGGAGTATATTTCTTGTCATCTCTATCTCCTGCAAGGTCTGAGTCTGTATAGCCCACAATTTCAAGTGTATCGGATCTCCTGTATACCAACATGAAATCTCTAGTCTTCTTCAAGTAACGAAGAACTTGCTTTACACCTTATCATCGAATCCAAGAAGGATGTTGCTGATATCTACCTAACATGCCGGCTATGAAACTGATGTCAGGTCTCAAGCAAATCATTACATACATAATGCTCCCAACTATAGATGCAGACTCATTGAATATTTCTGCTGAAACTTCATCTCCAAGTTGCGACTTTCGGAAAATATCACCCCACCTTTAAATATCGGGCTTCTCTTTGCTTGCAATATTCCATATCATGTCTCTTCAAAACTTTGTCAATGTACGTCTTCTGGGACAGTCCAAGAAATCCTCTGCTCCTATCTTTGTCAATTTTGATACCAAGGACATAAGTGGCTTCACCTATATCCTCCATATCAAACCGTTTGGATAAGAAATTCTTGGTGTCCTATAGAAATCCAGCTTCATTGCTAACAAGCAGAATGTCATCTATGTAGAGCGCTAGGAAGACAAATCTTCTCCTAATCTACTTGACATAAACATATTTGTCCATCTTGCATTCAACAAAATCATGGCTGCAAGCAACTTTATCAAATTTCAAGTACCACTGCCTAGATGCTTGTTTAAGGTCATAAATAGACTGCTTCAGCTTGTAAAAAGGTTTCACATTTCTTTAAGTAGAAAAACCTTCATGCTGGCACATATAAATTTTCTCCTTAAGATCACTGTTGAGGAATGTGGTCTTCACATCAATCTGATGTAACTCCAAGTCGAAATGAGCTATAAGGGCTAAAATAATCCTGCGAGAGTACTTTTTCAAAACTGGGAAAAAATTCATCATAATTAATCCTTGGATCTTGTTTAAACCCTTTAGCAACTAATCAGCTTTAAACGATTCCACTTTACCTTCAGAGTCACACTTAGTCTTAAACACTCAATTGCAATCAACTGCTTTGAATCCTTCAGGTAAGGATTTTAGCTCTCACATAGAATTCTGAGCCATAAATTTCAGCTCATTTTCTATTATTTCATGCCATTGGACTGCAAATATGTTGTTCATAGCTTGGCGATAGTTAACTGGATCAGCAAGATCTAGTAGATTACCTTCTACAAAATAGGTAACATAGTCGTTGGGAATAGCATACCGTCTTTCCCTTATAGATCTCCTCACTGCTGCAGTAATTGGGGGAATAACATGCAAATTCTCATCAACATCAGATATTTGATCTGGATTCTGATCAATGCCAGTATTCAGAGGAGCCGAAAAGATACTAACATCGACTGGAGTGGCAGAAATAGTAACATCATCTAGTGCTTCCTCAAACACTATATCTCGATGTGATCTGCTCCCATCCTCTATAAAATGAGCACGAGCACATTCAACAATCTTCATAGGTCTGGATGGACAACAAAATCTGTAATTTTTAGATCTTTTTGGAAAACCTACAAAAAAATAATTGGCAATCATTAGCTCCAGCTTAGTAATGCTTGGATTAAACAATTTGGCCTCTGTGAAAAACCCCAAACATGTAGATGGTTGAGACTGAGATTCTTTTCTATCCAAATCTTATAGGGAACTTTAGCAACGAACTTAGAAGGTACACGATTCAGAATATAGACAGAGTAGCAAAGACATTCTCCTCACAAATTCTCAGCAAATATGTATGGATCATCATGTTGCGAATCTAATTCTGATAAGTCCGATTGTGACATTCACACACACCATTTTGCTCACATGAAGCAAGAGTGGGGGGCTGAGCAACAATCCCTGATCCTTCAGAAAGCTATAGAAAACTCCAGAATATTAACCGTCTTGATCGATCTTGCCATAATATTATCCCCTCAATCAGACCTTACAACGTTTATCTTTCAATTCAACTACCACTCAGCTTCTTATTAAAAGGTCTTAAAAATTTCTAAGGAATTAGATTTTTGATGGAGGAGAAATACATAGGCTTATCTATGATCTCCCCGATAAGGAGTGGGGAAAACTCCTTGTATGGGGGAATGTTGAAAGTGTATTGCAAAATTTTCATGAATCAATGAAAAATTGCCACTACTCAAAATTCTAACTACAAGAGAGAGAGATACTCACGCTCAGATCTTCTCTTTATTTAAAGCTAGGTTCTTTGTGTGGTAGTGAAAAATTAATCTTGTTTTCCATTGACCGGGTGAACATCAAGCTCTTCTGAAAATCTTCTCCTTGGATAACAGATGGAGTAGCACAGCTCCTATCTAATGAAATCTCAAAGAGACTTAGGTAAAAACTTGAACTCAGTAAGTTGGTAGAAGAGTTTAACTCTTTATTAGTATTTCTCAGCTGAAAAATTCTGACCCCTCTTCAATAGTAAACTGAGTTATTTATGGGAGTTTCAGGGGTAAAACTGTCCCCTAAAAACCCTCTATGATGGGGGTTAACTCCCCTCATTACATGGGCTGTACTTGACCCAGTAATGGGGGTAGTTATAATTGAGACGCAGGGCTCCTATGCAGTTGAGACGCAGGCTTGAGCTCTGTGTTTAGCCATTGAAATAATGCTGGACGCGGGCCTCGAGCTTCACATTCGGGCACTGATGTAGTGTTGAAACGTGAGCCTCAAACTCTGTGTTCCCTCATGGATGTGATGTTGGACGCGTGTCTCGAGCTTTGCGTCTAAGACGCGAGCTTCAAGCTCTGTGTATTGGCATTACAGTGGTACTGAGATGCGGGCTTCGAGCTCTGCATCTTGGCATTGCATTGGTGTTGAGACATGGGCTTCGAGCTCTGTGTCTTGGCATTGCAGTGATGCACGGGTGCAAGCTTTGAGCCCTGCCTCTTGGCATGACATGAATGGCTTTGATTAGCCTTGCGTCTGTAGTATGAACTTTGCTATCTAATGACTTGTCTTTAGTGATTTTTAGACAGTCTACAGAACCCCCTTTAAAGTTTTCAAAACTCCGCGGTTGACTGGGACGGATTTCAAAACAATTTAGAATTTCTTTTTGGTAGCAAGCTCTCAAGACTGGACTGACAATCTTCTGAGATACCTTGAGTTCGATCTTATCTGGATTTTGGTCTTCGTGAGTGTACTGTTAAACTCTTTGAAGCCACCAGAGATGATCATCATGAGTGTTCAGATACGCAGTCCAGACCTCATTGGTACTCTGAACTAGTCGTCGGTGTACTGTTGAACCGGGGGAATAGTCATCTGCTTTAACTAGTGTATTGTTGAACTGATTATAGAAGTAAAGACTGAATACAGGTCTTGTAAACACAAAGGTCATGTTGCTTTGGAGACGCGGACCTCATCTGAAGTTGAAACGCGACTCTCATTCATTGGAGAGACGCGAACATCGAAGTAAAGACGCGGTTCTCACTTTGTTGAAGTGACACAGACTTCAAGGTGGAGAGGCAGACTTCTCTTTGCTGAAGAGACGCGGCTCTGCTGTTTTGCCAAGGTATGAGTTTCACTCAAAGTGAAGACACACCTTTCTCTTAATGTAGAAATGCAGCTCTGAGCGTTACAAATGCGAACTTGCAACTCTCGCTAGGAACAGAAGCGCAACTCTCTTATTTTGCCAAGACGCGAGTCAGAGAATACTAAAGAGACGCGATTTTTGAAATGGAGACGCAGCTCTCACTTTATTGAAGTGACGCAGATTTCTAGGTGGAGATGCGGACCTCTCTTTACTGAAGAGACGCGACTCTGTTAAACACGAGACTCGCGTTCTGGGTGCGTTGCCACGTGTCTGGCGGAGTTTGAAGAGACATTCTTCTCTTAAAAAGCGAGACCGCGTTCTAGGAGCGCTACCATGTGTCTGGCGAGGATTAATCTCAAGATATGGGCCGCGTATCTTGGCCGATTATCGCGTCTATAAAAAGACATCAATCTTTTAAGAGTCATCATTAAACTCTTTTCTTCTTTGTTTGAACTTTCCGTGGGGAGAACTTAAGAGCTTAAGAAAAGCTTCGAACCTTTTCTTCCTTTTTTCATCTTCTCCATAGAATTCACTGTCAAGATGGCCCTAAAGACCAAGCTTGTGACTTCATCCTCGAGCGCTGTCAATCCAGAGGTTCAAATGAGAAGTCTTCTATGCAGAAGGCCCCCATTTCAGGTAATAAGACCATTCGAATTTATTTTCGCTATTAAAGAACTTGAAGAGTTATCATAACTCTTAATCTTCTTCTGAGTTGAATCGCCAACGCGAGGCTCACGCCCTTGTTTGATTTTCAGATGCGACTCTTGCACTGGTAGGCAAAACGCGGGTTTGACGAGCTCCGCGTCTTCGCTTCATCAGTTTGGGTATGTGTATGTTTGTTGAACGAGGGCTTCATTGAGCCTTGCGTTTGATCCCAACACTTACATAATTTTTTAAGGGGTTAAGTTCAGACGCGGACTTCATGTGAACCTCACGTTTCTGAGGTTTGACGCGGGTTTCACTGAGTCTCACGTCTGATTCCAATACTTAGAGAAATTTCTAAGTTGTGGAGTTTCAAACGCGGACTTCATGTGAGCCTCGCGTCTTTGATTTTGGATGCGGGTTTCATTAAGCTCCGCGTCATAGTGATTAGACGTGGTTCTGAGGTGAACTTTACGTCTGAGCTTCAACACTCAAATAATTTTCAGGTTGCTGACTATTGTATTGTCCTTTTTGCAGTGTGATATTCCTTGAATCCTTGGTCCAAAAAGTGTCACTTTGGGCATGTAGGTGGAGCCAATCCTAATCTTACGTTCGTGCTCCAAGAGGCTGCTCCAGTGTTTGCTCTGAAATTAAGGGAGCATCGAGACAGGCTCAGCAACCCTAGTATGCTGACCTTCCAGGAGATCATGACCAATGAGCGGTTTGAGTCTGACACCTGTATCAAGGGAAATGCGCTATATCACTTGTCCTTCAGTACAAAACCTGTCTCTAAAAGTTATGTTATTCCTCTCACACCAAATTGTCAAGCAAATAGTCGCTAAGGCCAAAACCCAGAAACTGAAGTTTTTGTTGTGCCTACGACAACAACTTGATGAGGATCCCCTGAATTTCTCAAGCACCAAGAACAATCCCAAACAGCATAAAACAATCACCATAAGAAAGCACACGCAAACAAAATAATCTAACGAGGTTCGGCCTCAATGCCTACGTCCTTGGGGCAATCTAGAAAGAGATTAAATTACTTGGAAGATGATTACAATTGCTAGCAGCCTCTTTGATTGCAAGAGAGCTCCAGCAAAATCCCAGCTTTCAGATTCAAACCCTAAAAACCAACAACAGCCCTTAAATACAACAGGTTTCCAAACCTGCAAATCGCAGCCCGCCCCGCTTGTCGGTCGACCGGGCGGTCGACCGACCTCTTCCACCGGTCGACCGGTCGGTCGACCGGGTGCCCAACAGAGAGTTGGGTACTTACAGTCAGTCGATTAGGTCGACCGGGCGGTCGACCGCTCTATGACCCTGTGCATGTCGTGCACGTCGTTAGACCGGGCCGGTCGATCGAAGCTCTGATACTGCGGGCGGTCGATCGGGCCGGTCGACCGGCCAACCTGTTTCCTGCTGCTGTTGCTATTTTCTGCTGCTGTTTTCTTCGCCTTTTCGTCGTCGACTTCCTTGGCGATCACCTCGACGACCCCTCGGTAATCCATGTCAACTTCCTAAGCAATATTCTCTCTTTCCAACAATTCTCCACCTCGGTGAAGATTCTCCAGATCTGAGCCGAACATCGACTCGAGAGCGGCTGCACCAATATGGTTGCCTACGTACCTCTGCCCAAGGGATCAAGCCGTCCGTAGTTCATCCAAATGAGCTTCAGCAAGCTCAAGCTACCTGAAGGACATGGAGCAAAGCTTTGTAATGTGCAAACTTCACTCCCGACACCACCTTCGTAAGCATGTCGGCTGGATTCTCTGAAGTGTGAATCTTCAACAGTTTGATGTCACCTTCCTCTAGAATCTCCCGAATAAAGTGGTACCTGACATCAATATGCTTCGTCCTTGCATGATAGACCTGGTTCCTGGCCAAGTAGATGGCACTCATGCTGTCACAGTTTATCTTCAGCAGATCCTGTTCCACGCCCAAGTCATCAAGCAACCCCTGAAGCCAGATCGCCTCCTTCATGGCCTCTGTCATAGCCATATACTCAGCCTCTGTGGTCGACAAGGCGACGGTAGACTGCAGTGTGGAGCGCCAACTCACCGGTGCCTGTGAGAATGTGAAGTCATATCCCTTTGTCGACCGGCGCTTGTCAAGGTCACCGCATAGTCTGAATCAACATACCCTATGCACTCTTGCTTTTCAGTGTTGTCCTTCTCAAACACTAGGCCTACATCAATTGTTCCTTTGATGTACCTCAAGATCCATTTCACAGCTTCCCAATGACCCTGTCCCGGATAATGCATGTATCGGCTCACCGTGGAGACGGCCTGTGATAGATCTGGTCTCGTACACACCATAGCGTACATCAAGCTACCACCACACTGGCATATGGAACGTGAGACATATACTCACGCTTTTGAACACTTCTCGGAGACATCTTTGTAGACAATTTGAAGTGAGGAGCCATAGGTGTACTAACAGACTTAGTATCCTTACTGATATTGAACCTCTGCAGTACCTTCTCCAAATAGCCCTTCTGAGTTAAACTCACCCTGCCAACTCTCCGGTCTCTAGTGATCTCCATGCCCAATACTTTTCTAGCTTCGCCTAGGTCCTTCATCTCAAACTCTAACGATAGATTCTTCTTCAGAGCATCAATAGCAGATCTCGACCTCAAAGCAATCAACATATCATCTACATAAAGAAGTAGATAGATATATTCACCTGATGGTAGCCTGTTGTAGCACACACATGGATCATAGTGGCTACGTGTGTACTTCTTCTTTCTGATGAAGCTATCAAATCTCTTGTACCACTGTCTAGGAGACTGCTTCAATCCATACAGCGACTTCTTTAGCTTGCATACTAACTCTTCCTTCCCTGCAGTCTTGTAACCTGTAGGCTGTGTCATATAGATCTCCTCCTCTAGATCGCCATGGAGAAAGGCGGTCTTCACATCAAGTTGGTCAAGGTCCAACTTATTCTGCGCAACCAAGGCTAAAAGAATACGAATTGACGAATGTTTAACCACAGGAGAGAATACCTCGTTGTAGTCAATTCCTTCCCTCTGAGCGTAGCCTTTAGCCACCAACCGAGCCTTGTAGCGCACTGCATCTTCTTGGAGAGATCCTTACTTCTTAGCAAACACCCACTTGCATCCTATGGCCTTCTTCCCCTTGGGTAACTTGGTGAGTTCCTATGTGTCGTTCTTGTAGAGAGATTGCATCTCTTCATTCATGGCCGCTTTCCACATCCTTGCTTCCGAACTGATCTCAGCTTCTCTGAAGGTAGATGGAATAAGCCTCCTCAACGACTGGAAGTGCATATGCTACGACCATATCAGTGGTGAGCCAACCTGGTCTCCTAGTGTTCCTCCTTGGTCTGTCAACTGCAGTAGGATCGGGAACAATACCCATGACCTGTTCTTAACCCTGATCAGCATCTTCAGCATCTTCTTCAACTACTCGATCACTTCCCTGTGTCACCTCAGGAATGATCCGAACCGATGCTGATTCCTCAAAAGATGGTGAATTTGCATCAATCTCCACCTGCTGCAATAGCTCCTTGGTCTTGCTGGTCTCCACCTGCTGAGAGACCATAGGCTTCATCAAAGAAGCCTCATCGAACGTGACATCCCTACTGAGTATGAACTTGTTGTCCGTTGGGTCCCAAATCTTGAACCCTTGGTTCCTCACTTGAAGCCAACGAACACCCCTTTCTTTGCCCTTGGGTCCAATTTGTCTTCTCTGACATGGTAGTAGGCTGGACATCTGAAAGCCCGTAGCAAATCATAGTCACCAGTAGCTTTTCCTGACCAAGTTTCAAGAGGAGTCTTCCCCCTTATCGCAGATGACGACAACCTATTCACGAGGTGGCATGCATACGCTAAAGTTTCAGCCCAAAACTTCTTTGACAGTCCTGCATTGGATAACATACATCAGACCTTCTCTAGCAAAGTCCGGTTCATCCTCTCAGCCACCCTATTTTGTTGCGGAGTCTCTCGTACCGTGAAGTGTCTCTCTATGCCCTCATCAAGGCATAGCTGTAGGAAAGGATCCGATTTGTACTCTCCTCCATTGTCAGAACGGAGGATCTTGACCTTCCTTCCCGTGCTTCTCTCCATATTCGCCTTCCACTTCACGAACAGTTCTAGGACTTCATCTTTGTGTCGCATGGTGTACACCCAACAGCGCCTAGAAAAATCGTCAATGAACGACACAAAATAGTGGTTATCTCCAATCGATGCAGTCTTGGTAGGTCCCCATACATCCGTGTGAATATAGTCAAGAATACCCTCTGTGCAGTGTGAAGCTGTGCCAAACTTCACCTTGGTCTTCTTGCCGATGATGCAATGCTCACAGAAATCCATCTTGCAGGTTTCAGCACCCTTCAGCAACCCTTGCCTCGCAAGAGCTTGCATTGACTTCTCTCCTGCATGTCCCAGCCTTATGTGCCACAGCTGGGTTGAATCTTCCTTCGGACTGGTAGAAGCCGCCACTTGCCCTGTCACCGTACTACCCTTCAAGTAGTATAGGTTGTTCCGGCGCTCGGCCTTCAACACCACCATCGAACTTTTTGTCATTCTAAGGACTCCTTCCTTAATCGACAACCCCAAGGCCCAATGACTCCAAAGCTCCTACGGAAATCAAGTTTCTCTTCAACTGAGGTACATACCTCACTTCCTTCAGCTCTCTCACCATCCCATCAAACATTCTGATTGGAATAGTGCCAACACCCTCCATGATGCACGGATGATCGTGGCCCATGACGACCGAACACCCCTCCAGCTTCTCAAAATTGGTAAACCAGAGCATACATGATATGTTGCACCTGTATCCAAGATCCACTTGTTTTCATCCGAGTAGCCTATGATGGGCGTAGTAACTGAAAAAGAGAACAGTGACGAATCTGAGTCCGATCCATCTGCCTGTGATTTATTGCTTGCAGTGTTAACCACCTTTGCGAGATTTGCCTCGGATTTTGATTCTTTCTTCTTTCCCTTGAACTTCGGACAGTCCACCTTCCAGTGCTCAATCTCTCTGCAGAAAGCACACTGATTCCTTTTGTGATCCCTGAACCCTGGCCTGGACTTAGATCTTCCTCTAACCTCCTTGACCTTCCTCGATGAACCTCTGCCTCTTACTTCCAGTGCCTCCGCCGATGAGCTTGACTTAGAAGGATGTCTCTCCTTCTTTCTCGTCTCATAACTTATCAGAGCAGACGACGCCTCATTGTAATCCAAAGTCTGCCTTCCATTGATGAAGGTCAGTGTGAATGTCTCATACTCCTCCTCTGGGAGTGAATTCAGAAAGATGATCGCCTTGTCATCCTCTTCTACAATGACATCCACGTTTACCAAGTCTGTAAGAAACTTCGTGTATCGGTTGATGTGCTCATTCACTGTGCTCCCCTTCTTCATGTGAAATCTGTACAGCTTACTCTTAAGCTGCAACCTGGACTCAACACTCTTCGTCAGGTATTTCTTCTCAAGGGTTTCTCACAGATGCTTCGCCGACGTCTCATGTTGTGCAAGGTATTTTATGTCTTGCGACAAACATGAACGTATCAACCCACACGCCGACCTGTTCATCTTTGCCCACTCTTCATCAGTGGTCGTACTCCTCTTCTTTTCCAATGGGAGAGTATCCTCGAGCTTCGATGCATTCAGTGCATCTATAACCTCGCGTCTCCACATCTCGAAGTTATTTGTACCGTTGAACTTGACAACATCAATCCTCGGGTGAGGATTCATGGTCTTAACCGAAGCTATTTCTTCTGCCATTGAGATTACTTGATCCTCTATCTATGCGGAAGAACAACCAACTGGAAATAGATCACTACTCAGATAAAAATTGAATTTTTTTTACCTTTCCCTTGAAACCCTAGATCGAGTTTCTCTCTGAATCTACTCCACCACAGATTCCACGAGCCCTCCTTGCGTCCTCCTGAGATCGACACACGATCCCACGAACACGAATACCTCTGATCTGAGATCGACACACGATCTACACCGAATCAGATCTCGAGCCCTCCGAATCTCCAAAAATCCCAAGCGAAACCTGGAAGCTCTGATACCACTTGTTGTGCTTACGACAACAACCTGATGAGGATCCCCTGAATTTCTCAAGCACCAAGAACAATCTCAAACAGCACAAAACAATCACCAGAAGAAAGCACACGCAAACAAAATAATCTAACGAGGTTCGGCCTCAATGCCTACGTCCTCGGGGCAATCCAGAAAGAGATTAAATTACTTGGAAGATGATTACAATTGCTAGCAGCCTCTTTGATTACAAGAGAGCTCCAACAAAACCCCAGCTTTCAGATTCAAATCCTAAAAACCAACAACAGCCCTTAAATACAACAGGTTTCCAAACCTGCAAATCGCAGCCCGCCTCGCTTGTCGGTCGACCGGGCGGTCGACCGACCTCTTCCACCGGTCGACCGGTCGGTCGACCGGGTGCCCAACAGAGAGTTGGGTACTTACAGTCAGTCGATTCGGTCGACCGGGCGGTCGACCGCTCTCTGACCCTGTGCATGTCGTGCACGTCGGTCGACCGGGCCGGTCGACTGAAGCTCTGATACTGCGGGCGGTCGACCGGGCCGGTCGACCGGCCAACTTGTTTCCTGCTGCTGTTGCTATTTTCTGCTGCTGTTTCCTTCGCCTTTTCGTCGTCGACTTCCTTGGCGATCACCTCGACGACCCCTCGGCAATCCATGTCAACTTCCTCAGCAATATTCTCTCTTTCCAACAGTTTTTTCCGGGTATCCTATGATGTGCCCATCCAGGCCAAATGTCAGCTACAACCTCTGGCTTGTCATTGCAGTTGAAACAACTAGGGAAATATGACTAAATATTGGAGGAGAAATTGCATTGAAGCAATAGATGGTCTTAGAGCAAAGAACAAAAACCTTCGGACTTGCCACTCCCTCCAAGTATGGTTGCTCCTGGTTTCTATTAATCTGCCAGAGAGTTAAGGCCTTGGCCTTCAGAGAAATTCTAGCTTTTCAAATTGGGCTTGCCACTACTGACTTAACTCCTGTTGGAACAATCATTTTGTATGGCTGTTTGGTTGCAAGGAAGTGGGCGGAAGTAAGGAAATAGGGAAGTATAATTGGTCACTTCCCTATCCATTCAAACACCGGAAAAGGAAAATAAGAAAACCCTTTTTCCTTTTCTCTTTTCTCTTTTACACAATCATTTCCTCACTTCCAGAGTGCTACAGTTAATTTTGTGGTCATGTAAATCTCATTTGTAATAAGTTGTAGTACAAAACAGTTAATTTTTTGATCATATAAATCTCACTTGCATTCTAATTATAGTTTATTTTTTATTTTTCATAATTAATTTTTATTTTAATATTATTTTACGGTCAACTTTGTGGTCAAATTTTCCAATTTCACTTTCACATTACCATCCAAACACCGGAAAAGACAAAATATTTTCCAAACCACACTTCCCAACAACATCCAAACACCGAAAAACTTATTAACCAATTCCTAAGTTCCAAAGGGAATTATTACCACTTCCTCAATTCCTCACTTCCTCACTTCCACCCTTAACCAAACAGGCCCGTCCCCGTGAGTTCTTGGTGTTTTGTGTTCCAGGGATTGGAATCCACTGAATAGGTGGTGAAGAAGGTCATTTGGCATTGCGGTTAGGTCATAGAGTAAATTGTCAGGAAAGTAGGGCGCCAAGTTGCTCTCCTCCTGTGAGATGCGACTGAGGCATCCTTGTTTACCACAACTTCAAATAGCTTCGGAAAGAGGCATTGAAGAGAAGTTGTTCCGCACTAGATGTTTCTGTCTACCATATGTATATTTTATAAACTTACTACTAAAAGATTGTTGAAGCTTACTATTTTCCAGAAATATTAGGGAATGTGATTGAAAAAGTGTATATGAAAGTGATGGTGATGATGATGAACTTGGGAATGTGGATTTCATTCTCTTCTTTAACTCATGCTTGGTAAGGTTCAAATGGGCTGAATTGCAAAGCCCACTTGTAGAAATTTTTTTTGCAAGTACTTGGTTGAATTTGGGATTGCAAAACCCGCTTGCAGATATAAAACATTAATTTTGTGGCTCACTTGCAAAGCCCGCTTGCAGATATACATTAATTTTGTGGCTCTCATATGCAATTCTTACCCACTTGAAGAGCCACTTGCAAAGCGCACATGCACACTCATTTGCATTGTTTTTTATTATTAGATTAATTTTTTATTAGTAGGCTAATATTTTTTAATCATTACATTAATGGTTTTTTATTATTGGATTAATTTTTTATTAATAAATTAATATTTTCTATTATTAGATTATTTTTTATTAGATTAATTTTAGATCTTTTTTAGATTAATGTTTTTTAATTATTAGATTAATTTTTTATTGGATTAATATATTTATTATCAAGTTAATATTTTTTATTATTAGATTAATGTTTTTATCACTATATTAATGTTTTTATCATTAGATTAATTTATTAATAGATAAATATTTTTATTATCAGATTAATAGTTTCTTATTATTAGATTAATATTTTTTATTATTAGATTAATAATTTTTTATTACATGCTAATTAAGGGTTCTTTTTAAATTTAAATACTTATTATTTTTTTTTTACTTATATCATTCCTAGTAGATCTTGCGAACAAATAACCAAACAAAAAATTGACTTGCCATTTTACTTTACACTTGTACCAAATACTACAATTGACAATATATTTTTCCAATTACACTTTTACATTTTTAACCAAACACTTGAAAAATTACTTGCGCAAAACTTTTTTACAACTACCCATTTAAGAGAAATAGTTTTTTAGTTATAACTTGCGCTTGTAGACAACCAAATTAGCCCTTGGAGACAAATGTGATTTCCTATAGTGAAACTACCATCTCTTTTGTCAAGATTTTTTCAAGAGCTTAGAGTGTTTGAAAAGCTTGCTCTTTGGTGAGCTATAGGGCTGTTTGGATGCCCGAAAGTGGTTGGAAGTGAGGAAGTGTGAAGTAGAATTCTTTTTCTTTTGAAAAATGAGAATTTGTGTTTCTTTTCCGGTATTTGGATGGTAGTTGAGAAATGTAATTGGAAAAATGTAATGTCTGTTCTGGTGTTGGTTAGTAATGTGAAAGTTGAAGTGGAAAAGTTGACTGTAAAATAACATTAAAAGAAAAATTAATTATGAATTTTTTTTTGAGCTGTAGTTAGAATGCAAGTGAGATTTACATCACCAGAAAATTAACTATTTTGAATTACAACTTGTTACAAATAAGATTTTCATGATCATAAAATTAACTGTAGCACCTTGGAAGTGAGGAATTGATTGTGTAAAAGGGAAAATAGAAAAGAAAAAAAGGCTTTTTTTTTTTCTTTTTCGGTGTTTAAATAAACAACGGAAGTAAGAAATGACACTTCCGCCCACTTTCTTACTTCCGCCCACTTCCTTGAATACAAACAACCCCAGTTTTTTGACTTTAAAAAAGTAGCTTTACCGGTCCCACTTTGCCCTTAGTTAACTTGGTTATGAATTTTGAATCAACACAAGAGGCCGGTAGAAACAAGTTAATAGCCGGTAAAACTTGGTCAACTCTTTTGTCCAACTTTCTCAATTTTGAGTCTTCACGACCGAACGCATTTTTATGGCAAAAAAAAAAAAAAAAAAAACTTAGATGTATGATGTTTACAACAAAAGTGCTCATTTTGTGCAATGGTTACGCTTGTAAGATGTTGCATTTCATGGAGAAGATGTACATAGGTTGTACCATGAAATAGCCATTAGGTACTGTCAACAACAACATCAAAAGCTTTTTGCAAATATTTGGATTGGACGCTTCATCATTGCTGCATCTCATATTGATTTAGCTTGAGCTTTTTACAAGTCGCACACCGAGCACTAACATATTCAAAAAGAAATGATGGCTTCTAAAACTTAAATTTTTTTTTTTAACTTGAAATTTGTTACAATTAGAACATATTATATATATATATATATATATATATATATATATATATATATATATATATATATATATATATATATATATATCAAAAAATAAATGAACATATTTCAAGATTATGCTCTCACCCCCCGCCCTCTTTTATCATCTGTGGCCCTCAAATCATGAGCCTATTTGGCTGTTGTAAGTGATCGTAAGTGATAAAATTTTTTACAGTTGTTAGTGAGTTACATGCAAGTAAATTTTACGATTTTTGGTTGGTAATATAAAATTGTAAGTGAAAAAGTGTATTATGTTTTACGGTAACTTGTTGTCGTAATGTGTAAATCGTAAGCAGAAAATTTAATCACAAAATTAACTGTTTAGCGATTTAAAATATTAAAATGTCAAGAAATACTAAAAAGAGTAAATATTAAAATTAAATAATTAAAAATTAATATATTAAAAATTAAAAATTAAAAATAGTAAATATTAAATAATTATAACATAATAATCATAACTTATTAAATTTATATTAAATATTACTAATCTATAAATAAATTAAGAATTAAAATTAAGTGGAATACATTATATTAGTCTAGTAATAAAAAAGATTAATCTAGTAATTAAAAAACATTCTAATAGTAAAAAATTTAAATAATTTAAATTATTAATAAAAATTTTAATCTAATAATTAAAAATAATTTCTCATAATTTAAAATTAATCTAATAATAAAAAATATTAAATTAATTACAATTAACTGTCAGCAATACAAATTTGTTTGACTACAAAACTAGCTGTTTATTCTACAAATGGGTTATAAGTGGGATTTGCATGATCACAAAATTTATTGTTTGTATTGAAAATGGATCGTAAGTGGGATGCAAGTGCATTTTACGACTTACGGTCTAAACAAACACTGTAAGTTATAAGTCGCAATTGTCACTTACGACTTACGAACTTTTATAGTGAAACGACCATGCCCCAACTCTCCTCTTCCCTACTTTTCTCTTATGCTCTTTAGATTTAGCTATAGAATTGAGGAAGAAGGAAATGAAATTTAGGGATTGTAAGAAGCATTTAGAATTTCTAAAAGTGAGAAAAAAGAATAATCAAAGTTGGAGCTTTTGAAAAAGTTACTATAATTAAAAGAAAAGAGTAAAATGGACATATAATAAAAATAATTCCACATGACCATCGAGAGATCATCACATAAATCTTGATAATAATAGTTCAAGGAGTTATTTTCACTTCTCTAGATGAGGAGGTTAATTTAAAAACGAGTTATAACTCAAAGGGTTAATTGTAATTTTGCCTTGTCATTTTTTCTTGAAAAGATCTCTTCATCCTACCAGAACAAGTTGTTTCCTTCTCCGCTTTCCACCACCCCTCAGTACATGAATCAGCAACTAAATTAAACATCTATAGCTGCTGCAATTTACACAGTTGTAAATTTTCTTGGTGTACAAATTAACATTGAAACAGTAGTCCAAAATCCAAGTGCTACAGCCACACAAACAAACCTGTAGCCTTGTACAAAAGTTATTCAGGTCAAGTCCAGATTGAACTTAAAAAAAAATAAAAAATGGCTGCCGCCAGAAACAAATCAATCTGAAACTGGTGCTCTCAACTTAAACTTAGAGAGGACATCACCTGAAGATTTGAATTCATGGATCTAATCAGAAATACCTAAATGTGTTGTCTGCTAACTGAATGCTAATGCCCGCAGCATGATATCAATGCATGCACCGTATAGCTAGAGCTAGCAGAACATCGATAGCTGCTGTAATGAGTTCTAACCTGGAGTAGCTGTACTCCATTTTTCTGGCTCACGACCGAGATTGATTGATGTATATAGCATTGTTGTTGTTGTTGTTGTTTTTGTTATCAGTTGATAATTCAGGTGCATATCAAAGTCGAGTCAGGCCGGGACCTATATATCCCTATCAGATTCCCCATCAGTTCGAATCAAATGCTAAGTGCAGACGCGGAATATCCCGGGAAACAACCAGTAGTGGCCACCATCAAGAACACACCAAGAGCTTTCAGAAGTAATAAATCAATATCGCGAAGGTCCTTTCGACTCAGATATAGCAACTTGGGCAAGCAAATGCCAATGGATGAAAGCAGGCAACTACAATCTTGTCTGGACTTTTAAGCTCATACCTTTTTGATTGAGCTAGCTTAGGCCCTCGTGGCTTTGATGACAATTCTTTCTCTAATGATGAAGGAAAGAAATTGTGAGGTCCTTTTCCTACAGACAGATATGAAACCATTCCATGCCCAGCAATTCCACATGCTCACAGATTCACTCCTTAGTTTCTGAACCCAATTACATATATGGCATTTCCAACTAAGATACGTCTCCATAGTCCAATATGGCGGCAAGTTATTAATACTAGCCCCATATTTCGTGAAGCGATTGGCCCATGTAAAGACTTGAATGACTGATTAAGAAGGGTAGTCATCCCATCAAGTGTTGAAGAATCTATAGAGGTGAGGTAAATATTTCTTTTTCCATTTTAGTGCTAATTACGTGTAGTATTTCTCATTAATGTGTTTGTGATAAAGCTTTGGCTAAGACTAAGCACGCACTTAATTTGTCATCTTTTCTATGAGGAGAAGGGTGTGCTGTACATCAATCACCTCAGCTTTTTAAAGGGAAAGGTGGAAATCGATAGGTCATTGGTAATGAGGATGGGAGTAGTTGAGGAGTGCGACTTGATAATTACAACGGAAGATAGTACTTCCACTTGATCGGCATGAAACGGGGAAGAGGAACTATGAAATAAACTTGGCAATTTATTTGGGTAGCCGCTTTATTTATGAAGAGAACAAGGGGTTCGGTTCATGTGTGTGAGCCACACACACATACAATAAGAGGACCAATCATGCGTTGACACGTGTATTAATCCTCTTATAATATGTTATGTGTGTGGGCCTCACACACATATTATAATAGATTATAAGAGTTTCAATCCATGTGTCAACGCGTGATTGGTCCTCTTATTGTATGTGTGTGTGGCTCACACACATGAACCGAACCCGAGAACAAGAAGTGAAGCAAGTACCGAGAGGGAAAGTGTTAGGAGCACAGAACATTAACTTTTTATAGTTGATGGTGTGATGTATCATCCATATATGCATGCAATGCGTGCAGCCTGCAATACATTGCTTGAACAATTTAGATCCACGACTAGAACATCATAAAATAAATTCCCATGGTTGAGTTAAAATAAAAATTACAATTTTTAATTACTGGAAGACATGCATAAATATTAAGTACATTCTTTCAGTTTACCCACCCCACCAAATACTGTTTTGGTGTGTGTTTTTGCATGCAAGGGGGCTGCCAAACTCTACTCAGAACATGCATATGGTAACATATAAAAAGTTTATGATCTGCCATACTTCTTTCAGCTGGCGTAGAAATATAAGACATATTATCAAGCGCTAATACAAATTGGGAATGGATGGGCCATCATGTAGCTAGCTAGTTTAATTCATAGGTCCGATTGTTGCTCCTAAGACTTATAAAGTGCTATCGATCTAAATGTTGGAAAGAGAGAGTTTACTGATGGGGAAGTTGATAAGGATCGTCGAGGGGTCGTCGAGTGATCGCCGAGGAAGTCGACGACGAAGACGAAGGAAAACAGCAGCAGAAAACAAGCCAACAGCAGCAGGTGCAGATTGGCCGGTCGACCGGGCCGGTCGACCGACATGCACGGCATGAACAGGGTTCAGAGGCGGTCGACCGGCCGGTCGACCGCAATTCCCTGACTGTAAGTGCCCAACTCTCTGTTGAATTCGGGCGACCGACCGGTCGACCTGGGTGGAGGTCGCTCGACCGGCCGGTCGACCGACAGTCGGGTTTTAAGTGAAAATCTGCTGATCCGAAAATCTGGGTATTTAAGGGCTGTTGTTGGTTTCTAGGGTTAATATCTTATAGAAGATCTGCGAAAAGAAAAAGGCTGGAGCTCTCTTGCATTCAAAGAGGCTGCTAGCCATTGTAATCTTCTTCCATAGCAATTAAATCTCTCTCTGATTGCCCCGAGGACGTAGGCGTTGAGGCCGAACCTCGTTAGATCGTGTGTTTGAGTTTGTTCTTTTCTTCTGGTGATTATTTATGCTGTTTGGGTTTATTCTCTGTGCTTGGAGATTTGTGAGATCCTCTTGGGGTTGTTGCCATCGGCGCACAACAAGTGGTATCAGAGCTTCCAGGTTGTGCTTGGGATTTCTGAGGATTCGAAGGGCTCAAGATCTGATCCGGTGGAGATCGTGTGTCGATCTCAGATTAGAGGTATTGGTGTTCGAGGAGATCGTGTGTCGATCTCAGAAGGACGCAAGGAGGGCTCATTGAATCTGTGGTGGAGTAGATCCGATGAGAAACTCAATCTAGGGTTTCAAGGGACAGGTAAAAATTCAAATTTTATCTGAGTAGAGATCTATTTCCAGTTGGTTATTCTTCCGCATAGATAGAGGATCAGAAATCTCAATGGCAGAGGAAAGTACTTCGGTTAAGACCATGCATCCTCATCCGAGGATCGACGTGGTGAAGTTCAACGGTACAAATAACTTCGGGATGTGGAGATGTGAGGTTATGGATGCACTGAATGCATCGAACGTAGAAGACACTCTCCTATTGGAGAAGAAGAAGAGCACTACCACTGATGAAGAGTGGGCGAAGATGAACAGGTCGGCATGTGGCTTGATACGTTCATGTTTGTCGCAAGACATAAAATACCTTGCACAATATGAGACGTCGGCGAAGAAACTGTGGGAAACCCTTGCGAAGAAATATCTGACGAAGAGTGTTGAGTCCAGGTTGCAGCTTAAGAGTAAGCTGTATCAGTTTCGGATGAAGAAGGGGAGCACAGTGAATGAGCACATCAACCGATATACGAAGCTTATTACAGACTTGGTAAACGTGGATGTCACCATAGATGAGGAAGATAAGGCGATCATCTTTCTAAACTCACTCCCGGCGGAGGAGTATGAGACATTCACTCTGACCTTCATCAATGGAAGGTAGACCTTGGATTATGATGAGGTGTCGTCTGCACTGACTAGTTATGAGACGGGGAAGAAGGAGAGACATCCTTCTAGGTCAAGCTCATCGGTGGAGGCACTGGAAGTAAGAAGCAGAAGTTCATCGTGGAAGGGCAAGGAGGTTAGAGGAAGATCTAAATCCAGGCCGGGTTTTAGAAATCTGAAGAGGAATCAGTATGCCTTGTGCAAGGAACTAGGACACTGGAAAGCAGAATGTCCGAAGGCCAAAGGTAAGAAGGTGGAGTCAAAGACCGAGGCGAATCTCGCACAAGCGGATGGATCGGATGATGACTCTTCAGTGTTCTCACTCTCGGTTACTACCCCTACTGTTTGTAACTCAGATAGTGCTGAGTGGGTCTTGGATAGCGGAGCCACCTATCATGTGTGCCCAAACAGGGCCTGGTTCTCTAGCTTTAAAAGGCTGGATGGAAGTTACACGGTCATGGGGAATGACCATCAGTGTAATATAGAAGGGATGGGTACAGTTCGCATCAAGATGGATGATGGGATAGTTCGAGAGTTGAAGGAGGTGAGGTATGTACCTCAGCTTAAAAGGAATCTTATCTCAGTTGGCACTTTGGAAGCATCGGGCATGGTGATATCTGTTCGAGATGGTGATCTCAGGATGATCAAGAGCTCGATGGTGGTGATGAAGGGCGTCCGCCGAGGCAATCTTTACTACTTGAAGGGTAGTACGATTACAGATCAGGTGGAGACTTCTAGTTCCTCAGATGATGGTGGCCCGGAGTTCTGGCATGGAAAGGTCGGACAGGAAGAAGAAAAGTCTTTGCGAGCTCCTGCAAAGAAGGAAAGGGAAGGTGCTGCTACCTGCAATTTGGAAGGTGGACACAGCGTTCTGGACAAGAAGAAGGTGAGATTCAGTACCAGTACTCACCATAATGAAGGTCTTCTTGATTGTGTTCACATGTGCATTTGGGGACCTGCTAAGACGGCATCGCTTGGAGGTCACAGGTACCTTGTCTCATTTATTGATGGTTCATCTAGGCAGGTTTGGATATATCCTATGAGACAAAGGGGTGAAGCCCTAGATGTGTTGGTGAAGTGGAGAGGAAGAATGGAGAGGCAGATAGGTAGGAAGGTAAAGGAGCTTCATATTGGTAATGTCGGAAGGGACATGAACCAATTCCTACGATTTAGCCAGAACACGGGTATTGCTACTCACTTCACAACAGGTACAGATGGGTTGGCTAAAGATGTAGTCCGTTCCTTGCTGGAGGAGGTTCGGAGGCTGTTATCTAATGCAGGATTAGACAGGTCGTTTTGGGCTGAGGCGACTGAGTATGCTAGCCATCTCATGAACAGGTCGACTGCGATAGGAGGTAAAGCTCCATTGGATATTTGGTCTGAGGAAGCTGCTCAAGATCATTGTTTGCTGCGGGAGTTTGGAAGTCCGGCCTACTTCAGTGCCAAGAATGGCAAGGTGAATCTGCGAGCAAAGAGGTTTGTCTATTTGGGCGTCAAGGGAAACAGCTACAGGTTGTGGGACCCCGAAAACAAGAAGATCGTGATGAGCAGGAATGTCATTTTTGGAGAGACTTCAGGGTTGAAGTTCACCGTCTCTCAGCAGGTGGAGAGGACGGAGACCAAGGGAAGATCGCAGCGGGTGGAGGTTGATGCTACTCCATCATCTCCAGTTGGTTCGGCATCAAAGGATACTTCAGCGGAGGTGACACCGGGTGGAGTTCATGATACCAAAGGTGATGCTGAATAGGTTGACGACATTGTTGAGGATGTCGAGTTGTTTGCAGCTATAGGAACAAAGGTGAAACCACGCTTGTGGGGAAAAAAGCATGAATCTCAAGCTTGTGATCGTGACAAGCTGAAGTTGAAGTCCGTTGTTCTCCATGATGGTCGGGAAGAGGTTCATATGACTCGGTCAGATAGGTTCACTGCTGCAAATAGAGGTACCAGTGCTTGAGCTTAATGAAGCTCATTTTAAATGAACTAGGTTGGCTTGATCCTTTTGGGCAAAGGTACGTAGGCAGCCGTAAAGGCGCAGCCGTTTGGTGATGCAACTCTTATGAAGCTATTTGGGTTCTCGAGAAGTTATTTGGATCTTCACGTAGAGGTGGAGAGTTGTGGTCGATGGAACTTCACGTAGAGGTGGAGAGGCTTCACGTAGAGGTGAAGCGTTGTGGCCAGTTGGACTTCACGTAGTGGTGAGGTGTTGTGATCTCGATGAACAGGTGATCTTCCGGTGAGAAGATGTTGAGCTTGCATAAGGAGGGGTGTGCATCCAGTTGAAGCCGTTGATGTTTGGTGGTCTCTACACAGACTTGGTGGACCGTCAGTGAAAGACAGGTAGATTAGATAGAGCTAGTCAGTTGGAGAGTCAGTGTTGGCTCGTGAGGAAGTCTTCGTGAGGTCATGAAGTTGAGGAGTAGAAGCCATGTTGGAGATCGGCATGTATGAAAATTCTCCTAAGGTGAAGTGCAGGGAAGGCATGTACGATGCTTTCCAGTGGATAGTTGAGCTACAGACTCCAAGCCGAGATCGTGTGTCGATTTCGCCGAGATCGTGTGTCGATTTCGACTGGTGCGCGCAAACCGAGATCGTGTGTCGATTTCGCCGAGATCGTGTGTCGATTTCGCCAGGTGATGGACTGGGGTTCGTTGGAGATCGGCTCAGATTTTAGGAAAAATCTTCGCCGAGGTGGAGAATTGTTGGAAAGAGAGAGTTTACTGATGGGGAAGTTGATAAGGATCGTTGAGGGGTCGTCGAGTGATCGCCGAGGAAGTCGACGACGAAGACGAAGGAAAACAGCAGCAGAAAACAAGCCAACAGCAGCAGGTGTAGATTGGCCGGTCGACCGGGCCGGATGACCGACATGCACGGCATGCACAGGGTTCAGAAGCGGTCGACCGGCCGGTCGACCGCAATTCCCTGACTGTAAGTGCCCAACTCTCTGTTGAATTTGGGCGACCGACCGGTCGACCTGGGTGGAGGTCGGTCGACCGGCCGGTCGACCGACAGTCAGGTTTTGGGCGAAAATCTGCTGATCCGAAAATCTGGGTATTTAAGGGCTGTTGTTGGTTTCTAGGGTTAATATCTTGTAGAAGATCTGCGAAAAGAAAAAGGCTGGAGCTCTCTTGCATTCAAAGAGGCTGCTAGCCATTGTAATCTTCTTCCATAGCAATTAAATCTCTCTCTGATTGATCCGACGACGTAGGCGTTGAGGCCGAACCTCGTTAGATCGTGTGTTTGAGTTTGTTCTTTTCTTCTGGTGATTATTTGTGCTGTTTGGGTTTATTCTCTGTGCTTGGAGATTTGTGAGATCCTCTTGGGGTTGTTGTCATCGGCGCACAACACTAAACATATATGGACAACGCGTGCACACATACAGGTGCATGTGCATGTGCGCGTGCGCGCACACACACACAATATCTGTGCACATTAACATACATATGTATATAGGTGTGTTGCACAATCCATAGTCAACATCATGCATGTGCATAGGGTTGTGTATTTGCACATGCACATGAGTTCGCGCATTTGTGCGCCTATGGGTCTGCGTGAATGTATGCACACGAGCATGCGTGTGCTTGTGTTTGTACACATGTCTAAAAACTGTTTTTATGATGGTTCCTTAGGAAACTTATTTGTGTCTACAACTAATCAAGTTTTCTCATTTAATAATATCACTGAAAAGTTAGGAACATCGAAACTACTTGATTTCGAGTGAAAGATCTTCAAACTTTAAATATACTTGATTTTAAATTTTAAGGTGAAAAAATCATGATAAGTTGTGAGGATTGTATGTGATATGTACAGTATGCCTTTAAGCCAATTTCTTAGAAAACAACAAAAAATTGACGATGATGAAAACACAACAAAGCCTTTATCCTAAACTCTTGGAATCAAATAATAAATCTTTTATTTCATCCAAGTTGTTAAGTTCCATACCTCAATTAGATTGATAACTATCATATCATTATTTAGTGTCTTCAAGTATGTTTGTTCTCATTGCTCCATCACTACAATGCTGTCACTCCAACACTTAACATATCTCTGTTATGACTCAATGCCATCTCAACTGATTCTCCTTATGCTCAATAATGGGAGCTACCTATAGCATCTAGTAGGTGCACTCATTTGTTTTCTAATCTTTTAATTTATTTATATTCAATGTCAGAATTTACTTGAATACACTAGGAACACCTTTCATGTGCATACATGCGGAACAACGTTCTTTCCATACACTCTTTGAGTGTATCTTTATATCACACATCATCTTTTACATTAATCCATATACGTCTAGAACACACAATTAATTTTTCACATAAAAAATTATCCTATATAATGCATAATGCATGGTGAAGGTTTAATATGATTTACAAGATTATCTTATAAACAAATTTGTCTTATATATAGTAAAAACTCAGCTTCTATATTACACAATTATCTAATATGCACAATTAGTTTCTTTAACACACAGTAATCTTTTATATTTCATACTTATATATTGCAATACAAAAAGATTAGTTATATTTTCTATAATTAATACACACACACACACATACACATATAGAGCCTATATATAGCACAGTAAAGGGGTGCGCGCGCGTGCGTGCGTGTGTACATTTTGTATCTAGATTTTAGATTACATATAGGTATCTGATTAGTAACTTTATTCCAATGGAAATCTTAAAAACTTTAAAAAATATGGGTATCGGCTAAAAGTTAGGGCCAAATAGGTTGTAGACAATTAGTCACAAATCTATTGCTTTTACTATAATCACTTAACATACCCTGGTGATTGCCTGTAAAATTGATGTAAATTCTTTTGAATTATAATTGACACAGCAGCATTTTTTAATATTTTCCCAGTAATGAACACCTGGATATATACAAACATATTTTTAGATAGCCTGAAGCAGATATGATATTGATAGGACATCAGTAAGTCCCTTATCCAAAAGATTGCAGCACCAAGCAGCTAGCTAGATTTTCCATCCAACTTGAATTGCCCAAACCAGAATCCTCTTCAGTTCCACCAGCAAAAATGTACTTGTAATAAGTATCACCATAGAAATAAATTTTGACACAACACCAGAACACAAGTTGTTGGATGGAATGCCAACGAAATTATTAATTTGAGGACACCGTCCACAAAAGACACGATCCTGGGCCCTGCCCAGTTAATTTTCCGATATCAGAACTTGATTTATTAATGGCTGTCACCAAAAATTAAACGAAAAAAGAAGAAGAAGGAAACTTTTGCCTTCACAGAAATCACTAATTCAACTTATGCATCTTGGGACGTATATTTACAAATGCTTGACTGGAGAAGTTTTTACTTTCTTAATTTGGAAGGAAGGCAACTAGAAAGATTCCCTGACATATGTATGACTGCGTGCAATATTAACACAACTGATGATGGAAATCCTGTGGAACAAACCAAAATGAAAAGCACACAGCGTCGCGCTGTGCCGCCCATTCATGTCTGCGGCAGGTGTTGCCTGCACTGCTGCATTAATCTGAACTTGTCAGTGCCTGAAAATAAAATGGATCGATCGAGTCAAAATTTAAATGAACCACTCAGAAGTAGCCAAAGCCAAGGATATGCAAATCACATGCATAATTGTGTCTCCGAACGCACTTCCACGGAAGGAAAAAATAAAATAAAAATCGGACATCTTCCTCCAGTTCCAATGCAATTCATCAACTGAATCTCTCTCTTCTCTCTGTCCGTCAAATCACTAATCTCTCCATATGACGTCTCATCTGAAATATATTATATATATGGTTACAACAAAAATTATCTTAGAAGTCAGAGGTTAATTAAAAGAAGGCTCTAAAGAAATTAAGCGAAATTTTAAATGCTAACAGTACGCACCCAGCATTCTGTGCTTGGCCAGGGTGACAAATAAGAAGACAGAGAGAGAAGAATCAACATGATACATTTATGTCACTAAGACCTCATTCAGCGGTAAAGCCAAGCGCTAGGTCATAAAAGGTCCATAAATTCACGACCCAGTTACGACCTTAATTTGCTTAGAAACCAAAAAAGAAGATACAACAACAAATCAAGCAGCAAATATATGAACAGGCTAGCAATTCTTTTCTTTCTCCGAGATAACTAAGAACAAATAATTAGAAGGCCAAAAGCAAAAAAAAAAGGCTGCATATAATATAACTGCATATGTAGTGTGTATATACATATGAGCAAACTCACAACCTTAGAGATAAATCAACTTCATCAGCAAGCTGATCATTATTATCACCAGATGACCTTGGTCTATAAATCCCAAGAAACGTGGGAGCACCGGCCCCCTCCCTCCTCTGCCCTGCCCCCTCCCCAGGCTGTACAAAAAGTCATCCCTCGGCTTCTCAGTCCCGCGGTGGCACCGCCCGCTGTCAGAGGAGCCCTCACAGTCGACAGTCAACCCGGCATGCGGCCGGACAGCGGTGGTCATGTCTCGGCTCCTCCTTGCGAGGCTCCTCTCTAACTTGTGGGCATTCTGGTGCCCGCCAAGGGCTTGAGAGCTGTAGAACGTTCTCTGGCAGTAATTGCAGGAAAACACACGCGGGGGATCCGGGGGAGACGGGGGCTGAAGGGACAGGTTTAGGTCGAGTTCTCCCGCATCTGCGTTTTGTTGAGGTTGAAACTCCATTGAGATGATGATGATGATGATGTTGAGAGAGAGAGAGAGGGGGGGAGAGAGAGAGAGAGGGCAGCGGTCCAGTGTGCCTGCAGTGCAGGACAATGAATAATAATTGCGAGAGTGTGATGGATAAAAAAAATCTGAAAGGGAATTGGTGGAGGGGGATCAGAGGCACAGGGTTGCTGTCGCCCCCGTTTTTGGCGTACTGGGGTAGTGCTGGTGTGTCGGCACGTGGGCAATTTGCCCTGCTATCATGCGCGCCAACTTGTGCATCCAAAGGGCTCAGGAGGTCACTTTTATATCTGGGCCTGCGCTTTTATAGATTTTTGTTGGGTTTTCGAGTGCATCGCATCCACCGGAGAAGATTATGCGATAAGATGGAGATTTTGAAAAAAATTCAGCAGTAAACAATATGCACAGATATGCACAAGATTAGTCTATCAACAGTTAAGCCAGCGCAGTCATCAGGCAGTTGACCGCGAACCAGCAGTCTGAAAGATGTCTCAGCATAGCTGTCGACAGCTAGAGCATTGTCTATCGAAAATTATAGACAGGAGATCAACTGTAAACTCAAATAAAAGCTCAGCCTGTCTCAGCCTGTCCACGCAGCTGTCAACAGTTGCGACAGATTGAGACAAGCTGAGTTTCTCCTGTGGGATTTTTCAGATGTCGAGTTATTTTCTGATTGGAATTTTGAAGAGGTTTTTGAATCTCTTCTTTTAGAGACAGTTGATTAGATGATTAGGATGGTCTTACAGAAGTTTGGAAGGCTTATATTTATTCTAGATGTCTATTAAATCTCTAGAGTTGTGAGTTTTATGCAATGTGCTTAAAAGAGAGATTTTCACTTTGTATTTAGAGTTTGACAGATCTAGAGAGAGATTTTTATAAACTCTTATATTGCTTCTTAGTTTAATAAGATTTTTCCCTCCTCCCTCAAATCTTCTGTCTCTTGATTTATGTTCTTCCTCTTGTGATGATCTAAATATATTGTTTGTTATGGCAGATTGCTCAGGGCTTCCACCGACTCTCATTATTTGGTGTTTGGTGGTGTCCATCTACAACAATTGGTATCAGAGCAATAGCTAGCATGATGGCCACAACGAAGTTCGAGGTGGAGAAATTCAACGGGAAGAATAACTTCCTATCTGTGAAAAATGCGAGTAATGATGTTGCTCATGAAGGAGGACACTCGCAAGGCCCTGCTTGATGCTGAGAAGAAGCCGTCTAAGATGGAGGACGACGAGTGGATGGATCTCGATGTTTGAGTCAAGACCACTATTATACTATGATTATCAGATGAACTTCTTTACAATGTAATGAACGAGAAAATAACTGTTGATTTATTGTGTAATCTGGAGAATCTCTACATGAGAAGAGTTTATACAAGAAACTCTTCTTAAAGAAGCAATTGCACAGTTTCTGATGAAAGAAGAAACATTGGTTCTACAGCGTCTCAATATGTCCAATAGGATTTTGAGCGATTTATTGGCACTGGAGGTGAAACTAGAAGAGGAAGACAAAACTCTATTGTTGCTGTCTTCTCTTCTTCAGAGTTATGATCACTTGACAACTACTATCATGTATGTAAATGAGATCTTAAAGTTGAAAGATGTCAGGCAGATGCTTCAGAATAACGAGCTGACAAAAAAGATAGATTTCAGAGAAGAGGCCTCAGGATTGATTGTCAAGGAGCAGAGGGGAAAATCACAGAGTAGAAGACCCAAGAAGGATACCAAAGCGTTTAGTGAAAATTTTGATTGCTACTATTGCAAACAACCATGTCACATGAGAAGACTTGCTTCAAGTACAAAGAGATGCTAAAGAAGAAGGGTGGTCTAAGATCTGATGGAGCTAGCACAAGTGGAAAAAAAAGAATCAAGCCGTTGTAGTCGAAGAAGAAGTTGAAAAATCATGTGATGTTCTGTCGGTGAATCTGGGCAGAGACAAAAGGAGTTTCTCGGATACTTGGTTGCTTGACTCGCACATACCACATGTACCCAAGGAAGGAGTGGCTCAGCACATATGAGCCTTTTAAAGGAGGCACAATCCTGATAGGTAATGATGCTGCATACAAGATAGTTGGAATATGCACTATCCGCATGAAGATGTTTGACGGACGAGTGTGAATACTCAAGGACATGAGACACGTTCTAGACCTGAGGAAAAATCTTCTCTCGTTGGGAGCCTTGGGAGTACAGTTCTCGGGTATTGATGGAGTTCTAAAGATCATTAAGGGCACCATGACGATCCTAAAGGGAGAGCGTACAAAAAATTTGTACAATATGATCGGAAGCATGGTGTGGTGATGCTTCCATAGCAATAGAGAAGGAGAAAACTACAAGACTTTGGCATATGCGTCTTGAACACATGAGTGAGCGATGTCTTGAACACATGAGTGAGCGAGGTCTTTGAGCTCTACACAATAAAGGTGTTCTAACATATATTAAGCACTGCAAACTCAACCTATATAAATTTTGCATTATGGGTAGACAGTCGAGGGTAGATTTTACTACTTCAGTACACAAAACTAAGTGCTTATTAGATCTTGTCCACACGGATGTGTGGGGACCTTCACCAGTTGCATCCATTGGGGGTGCATGTTATTATATTTCTTTTATAGTTGATTTCTCCCGGAAAGTATGAGTGTACTTCTTGAATCAAAAATCAGAGGTGTTTCAGAAGATCAAGGAGTAGAAAACGAAGGTGGAGAATCAAATAGAGCGAAAGGTGAAGTTCTTGAGGTCAGATAATAGGGGTAAGTATACATCTTCGAAATTTAAGGAGTACTTTACTAGTAAAGGTATTGAACACCAGCTAACTATTGCAGGGCGACCAGAACAAAATAGAGTAGCAGAGCGTATAAATCGGACACTTACAGAGCGAGCCTGCAATATGAAGTTATAAGCTAACATGTCAGAAGGCTTTTTGGGTAGAGGCAGTGCGTCATGCGAACTATCTAGTGAACATGTCACCATCTACGATCATTAATCTTTATCCCAGAAGAGATATGGCAAGGAGAGTCAGTGAACTATTCAACGTTATAGATATTCGGTTGCCCGGCATACAATTTGATTAATAGTCAAGAGAGGAACAAGTTGGAGTCCAAATCAAAGAGGTGTTACTTTATCGGTTTCACGAAGAAAACCAAGAAATAAAGGCTATGGGATTCAGAGAAGAAGAGTTTCCTTGTTAGCAGAGATGTGGTCTTTGATGAAGAATCAATGTTGCAAGAAAAGTCAAAGGCGGAAGATAAGGCATAAGGTGAAACTTCAGACAGTTCAATAGATTCTCAGAGTAAGGAGTTTTAGTTTTCAGATGACCCCAAAAAGCCTGTTGGGTCAAAGAAACACTCTCAGATTCAGATGGAGACAGGTAGAAAGCTACTCAAAAGCAACAGGTGCAACCTAGACTATTTAGACAGGCGACCAAAGTTTCAGTATCACCAATTAGATATGCCTGAGATGAAGACCAAGTCTCTTTTGCATAGTAACAGAAGTTGGAGATCTTAACACCTACAAGAAGGCAATTGAGGCTAATGACAGTGATAAGTGGGCCATAGCCATGGAACGGGGATGGAGTCTTTGGAGAAGAATTGTTCGGGGAGGAAGGTTGAGGGTATATTGTAGAATTTTCTTGACTCAATAAAAAGTTATAACAACTCAAATTCCAACTACAAGAGAGAGAAAACACTCAAGCTCAAATCTTCTCTTTGTTTAAAGCTGGGTTCTTTACGTAGCGAGGGAAAGTGATTCTTATTTTCTGTGACCAGGTGAACATTAAACTTCTTCAGAACTTTTCTCCTTAAATCACTGATAGAGTAGCACAGCTCCTAGACGATGAAATCTCAAAGAGACTTAGGCAAAAACTTGAACTCATCAAGTTTGTATAGAAGAGTTGAACTCTTTGTAAAACTAATCTTCCTCACCTGAAAATTCTGACCCCTCTTCAATAGCAAACTGAGCATTTATAGGGGTTTTAGGGGTAAAACTGAACCCTAAAAATTTTCCATAATGGGGATTAACTCCCGTCATTACGTGGGCAGTGCTTGACCCAATAATGGAGGTAGTTATAACTGAGATGTAGGGCTCCTCTACAGTTAAACCGCAGGATTCAGTTCTGCGTTTAGCTGTTGAGGTGATGTTGGACGCAGGTCTTGAGCTCCACATTTGGGCGCCGCAGTGGTGTTGAAACGCGAGCCTTAAACTCTGTGTTTCCTCATTGACGTAATATTAAACGCGTGCCTCGAGGTTCGCGTCTGAGACGTGGGCTTCAAGTTCTGTGTCTGACACTAAAGTGGTGCTGAAGCCCTGCGTCTTGACATTAGAGGGAAGCTAGGGCACAGGCTTTGAGCCCTGCGTCTTGGCATTGCATGAGTGGCTTCGATTAGTCTCGCGTCTGAAGTATGGACTATGCTATCTGATGACTTATCTTCAATAATTTTAGACAGTCTACAGAACCCCGTCTAAAGTTTTCGAAACTCCACGGTTGACTGGAACGGGTTTTGAAGCACTTTAGACTGTCCTTTTGGCAGCAAGCTCTCAAGACTGGACTAGCAATCTTCTAAGATATCTTGAGCTTGATCTTATCTGAATTTTGTTCTTCGTGAGTATATTGTTAAATTCTTTAAAGCTACTAGAGATAATCGTCTTGAGTGTCCAGATACGCAGTCCAGACCTCATCGGTACTCTGAGCTGGTTTTTGGTGTACTGTTGAACATTGAAAATTGCCAACTGCTTTTGCCAGTATACTGTTTGTACTGATTGCAAAAGTAAAGACTGAATATAGGTATTATAGACGTGAAGGTCGTGTTGCCTTAGAGACGCGGATCTCATCTGAAGTAGAAACGCGACTCTCATTCATTGGAGAGACGCGAACATTGAAGTGGAGACGCAACTCTTACTTGGAACAGAGACGCAACTCTCTTATTTTGTCAAGGCACGAGTTTCCTTCAAAGTGAAAACGCACCTTTCACTTGATGTAAAAACGCGACTCTGAGCGTTATAAACGTGAATTCTGATTTAAAGTAGAGACGCAACTCTTTATTGGAACAGAGGCACAACTCTCTTGTTTTGCAAGATGGGAGCTAGAGAATACTGAAGAAATACGGTCTTCAAAGTGGAGACGCAGCTCTCACTTTATTGAAGGGTAACATCCCGCTCCCGGAATACGTACTTAGTTACGTATTCAGGTTTCTTGATCGTATTTTCGATTTGCTTCCATGTTTGTTTTGTATTATGAATTCCTTATATGATTGTTTTGTCTTGGATTTGGATTCGTGGATTCGGAGTCAACCTTAGTTTGAACCGAAGGCCCGATCCCAGAGTATTGCTCGGTTTGGACATTCTGGTATTCCGATTTGACCGGTTTCAGTTTTAAACATCGTTTTCCAATATTCTGGATTTTATATGATTTTCTGAAATTTTCCTGAATTAAGTTGTAAATCTTCAAAACCGGTGTTGGCCAGTACCGTTGACCGATTCCCGGATTTTTAATTTACAAACGGTTTGGAATCTCCAGAAGTGTCTTTAGACATTATTTCTTAAAATCCTATTTTCTATTCAAATGCATTTTCTGGGATTTATCAGATTTTATTAAAATCCGGCCAATCCGGTGTATACCGAGATTGACGGCTGACCTTATGATTTTTATCTGAAAAATGAGATTGAATCTTTGAAAACCAATTTTACCAAAAATCATTTTATAATATTTATGATTTTTGAGAATTTTTGGGAAACTTTCCGAGTTACTTCATTTTTGGGCTTTTCCGGTGTTTTCCCAGTTACCGAGGAATTACCCCATATATTCTACTCTGTCTTTCCCCATTTTCTCTCTCCTTCCTCAAACGCGGATCTCACCTACCTGGGATTCTGCATTTATTGTGAAGATCCTCCCCATGTTGCATTTAATGCACTTCAGATCAAATCCCATCAATTATCATGACTTTCTCTCTCCTTTTTGGAACGCAGCTTTTGGCTTTCCCTAAACGCGGCTTAATCCCTGCGTTTAGCCCATATTTCCTAAACGCAAGGGGGTGCTGCGTTTCAATGTGGGAAACGCAAGTTCCCCTCATTTGTTTTCTTTTGCTTTATATGATGTACACATTATTACATTCATACCTTTACCTTTTTCTCTCTCTTCATTTAATTCTTCTCTTCCAAAATGTCATTCCCAAGACACCCCCATTCCCCTCTCATCATCATAGCCGGCCAAGGGAGAGAGTCACCTAACTCCCCAATTTTACACAAACCCCCTTCTCTAAATTCTATTTACATCTCCTTCACATTTCATGCCAACTATAAAAGGTGTCTTTCCTTCTTTCCTTTTCATTTTCTTCATTCTCCACCAAGAGAGCCTTCACCCTCACCAACTCCTCCTTCATCTCCACCACCAACTACTCCTCCTTGGCCACCACCAAGAAGACCATCTTCACCTCCACGGCGAGCTCCTTCATACTGGCTATCTCGTCACTCCCCGTTGCACCGTTTGCAAAATCCCATCTTGCCAACTTGATCTAGACTTGCACCTTCAACTACTCTCCATCACCTTGTGTAGGCCGCTACCCTCCTTTTGGATTGGGGCCGAGCTTTCTTCGTCGGTAATATCACCGTAGATCAATCCGGTAATCGTTCGCGATTATTCCGGTGATCGATTTAGTGATATTCGGCGACAAAGATCATTTCGGACGCTTAAAGCTTCAAGCATCAGTTTTAGGCGAGTAACCTCGCTCGCCAAGACATGGACTTGTAAACTCTTTTTATTATTGTATTTTATGTCGTGCGGTGTGGCTAAACTGATTAGACGCGGAGTTACCTCCTGCGTCTAGGCTTTCCTTAACGCGGCCTTCGCGTTATTGTATCGTTGCGACGCAAAGCTAAAGCTCGCGTCTGTGTTCTATCTATATTGACATGACGCGGAGTTATACTCTCGTCCGCGTTCTCCTCGCGTCCTGACTTGAACGCAGACATCGCGTTTGAGGCATCTTGCGACGCGAAACCCTGCGTCTGCTATTCCCGCGTCTGCCATTCTCGCGACGCGAACCCTGCGTCTGCCATTTCCGCGTCTACCATTCTTGCAACACGAACCCCGCGTCTGCTATTTCCTGCGTCTGGTATACTCTTACTTGACACTTACTCATGTTGTACTACCTGTTCCCGTCAAGTCCTGAATGGAACTAAGTGCCACACGGAACAAAGTGCCACATCACACTCGTGGTGGGGCCCACCTCTTGAATCTGTGGGGGTCACCTCTAGAATCCATTCCCCTCAGAGTAAAGTGCCACATGGAACAAAGTGCCACACCACACACTTGGTGGGGGCCACCTCTTGAATCTGTGGGGGCCACCTCTTGAATCTGTAGGAGCACCTCCTGTCTGTACCTGATTACCTGTTATAACTCCTGTTATGATTCCTGTTACGTAATCCTGAATTCCTGATCATGTCCTGCTTCGATCCTTACCATAAAAGTGTTATATTATTATTAGACAACTTGCACCGGTTTGGGGGAAACTGATGGACCCTGATTAATCATGTTCATGGTGGCACTATCGAATCACGCGTGGCCACATACTTGAGGGATCACCTGGCGGCCACCAGGGATTCCGTGGGGTGTACTGGCACCCCTACTCCTGATTTTCATGCCGGGTATGCACACGCCCTAGATCTATTTCTATGGGATCTGCGATACTCTATTCCTGTTCGGGCGTCCATAAGTCCCGGTACCTAGCGGTACGTTCCGGCTCAGCACCGGATACTCCTGAACCGTTGTCCCGGGCATGTACGGGGCCCATCCAGAGCATGATTCATCGCACTTTATCAGTTTCCAAACAACTTGCTCTATAAGTTGTAAGCAGAAGTATGTGTAACGGGACGCATACTAAAACCTACAACTTAGACGGCCTAAGTATAATAATATATTAATATGTAATGCTGTTGTATTGATTTGTAACTCGAGCTGTACAAGTTCAGGTTACGGTAACATGAGGCAAAGGTATATAGATGAGGGTTTCCTTGTTTGGATTATTCCTTCGAGGTACTAATCTCATGGAGCCATGACCCAAACCTGTACAATTGGATTTACTCGTAATCGGTTTTTATTCGGTTTTATCGGTTTTATGTTAGCTTAGGAGATAATTAGTATTGCCCTATCTACTTTACTTCTTATCTTGTTATACCATGGATGTCACCTACTATATTCCTTTTGTTCCTGCACGCTTATGTCCACAACATGATTTTCATGCTTATAATCCAGATTTATTGATACACATGTGCTTACCCATACTCGCCATTTGGCTTTCGTATTACCACTCGCCTGGGGAGTTTTATCTGACTCCCCTGGATTCTCATGTCCAGGTCCTGGAGCTTGAAGCTAGGAGATTTTCTTGCAGAGGACTTAGCTTATTTCTGTGGAGCAGACAGACTAGTTGTAGCTCCAGTCCCACCCTCGTACCTCTTGGTTGGCTCGCGACATCTCCGGCTATCTCGTGAGCACCCTTTTGTACTGTCCATATATGTACATCTCTTTGTAATCACGCAATTGCGCATATCAGTGATGTAATATTATTGTAATATTAGTCACATCTGGTGATGACTCTGTAATTTACTCATGTGTTGGAATGTATAATGCACCACTTGCTTCCGTACTCTGATTCTTGCCTGTACTGATGCTTAGCGTATATACGTGGGGGTATTTCTGACCTGCGTATATACGTCGCAGTGACGTCTCCGTATCTCCCAGGATCGGGGCGTTACAGGTTGGTATCAGAGCCTAGGCTCTTACTTCCTCAGTACGTCCAGATGGCAAATTATTGGTAAAGAAATTTGTAACTGGAATGCATGAGTCTTGGTTATACATTCCAACTACAAGTGCAGAGTTATCTTTTCTTTCTTCTGATCCATTCCTTGTGTCCTGAGACCCATCAATCTTTTACCTTCCAGCTCCTTCTTGTCACCCTTTTTACCAACTCAAATATGGAAAGACGGGGAACACGCAATGGTCCTAGTACCTCTCAAGATGGACCCAACAGAGACAGTGATGGTATGATAAGAATACTTCAAGGGATGATGCAGAGTCAACAACAGCAGACAGAGCTTCTGCGTCAAGGACTGTTGGTTGCACCCCGAGAACAGAGGCCAGGCAATGTGTCAGATTTCAGGAGATTACAGCCGGCAGTCTTTTCGGGAACGGAGAAGCCTCTGGATGCAGAACAGTGGCTGATAGACACAACAGATCTCTTGAAGGCGGCCCGAGTTCTTGATGAGAACCAAGTGGAAGTGGCCAAGATACAGCTGAGAGATGTGGCCAGAACCTGGTGGTTGGCTGAAGAGGCGACACTGGAGAAACCCATCACATGGGATCAATTCTCAAAGGGTTTTTACGAGAGATTCTTCCCGGCAACAGCTCAGAAGGAAATGGAAGAACAATTTATCCGCCTGCAGCAGCGCAATCGGTCAGTGGATGAGTATGCTGCTGAATTCTTAAGGCTCAGCAGATTTGCTCCCTACATGGTGTCAGATGAAGAAAAGCGGGCGAGCAGATTTCAACAAGGACTGAAGATGGATGTCCAGATGTTCCTTATTCCTCAACAGCTGAAGACGTACTCTCAGGTTCTCTCCATTGCCCGTGAAGTGGAACGAGGACTGGAGAAGAAGAGTGAGAACCAGGTGCAGAACAAGTCAGCGAAGAGACCCTTTCAGTTGATGAACGAAGAAGATGCAGCCAGGACAATCAATGGTCCGATGATCAAGCGACCATTCCAACCTCCCCCTCAACAGATGATATGCGGGTACTGCAGGAAGCCCGGACACATTCAACGCAATTGCCGAAGAGCTAATAGGCTATGTTTGGTATGTGGATCTGGAGATCACTCTATAAGTGATTGTCCATTCAAGAGGAATTATCCAGCACCACCAACATTTCCAGCACGAGCAGCACCCCCAGCACTTCCAGCTCCACCACTGAGAAGGAACCCAGAACCCGTAGACCGAAGAGCTCCATTTCCACCCCAGCAGTATGATCACCCACAGAGAGGAGCAAGACCCAGAGCAGACTATGGCAGAGGCCAAGTTCACAACATGGCAGCAGAGGTATCAGATGAAGCAGCAGCAGAGTATGAAGCTCGGTATCTGGAGCAGGAACCTTGAGAATGTCACTGTAACAGCAACCCCTGACCTTTTGTATTTTGAGTTGGTTACCCTTGTCCAGCTACCCCTGATCTTTTGTATCTTGGGTTGATTATCTTTTCTAAGTATCCCACATCATCATCTTCTCATTGTTCATCCTGGTCCTTCCTGTGTTCATCTTAACCCTGTTTTGGTTTTTCGAAGCCTTTATTTCCACCCTTGTCCTTCTTGTGTTCAATTTGCCCCTTATCGAAATTGCGAGGACGCAATTTTTTGTAAGGTGGATGGATTGTAACACCCCGCTCCCGGAATACGTACTTAGTTACGTATTCAGGTTTCTCGATCGTATTTTTCGATTTGCTTCCATGTTTGTTTTGTATTATGAATTCCTTATATGATTGTTTTGTCTTGGATTTGGATTCGTGGATTCGGAGTCAACCTTAGTTTGAACCGAAGGCCCGATCCCAGAGTATTGCTCGGTTTGGACATTCTGGTATTCTGATTTGACCGGTTTCAGTTTTAAACATCGTTTTCCAATATTCTGAATTTTATATGATTTTCTGGAATTTTTCTGAATTAAGTTGTAAATCTTCAAAACCGGTGTTGGCCAGTACCGTTGACCGATTCCTGGATTTTTAATTTACAAACGGTTTGGAATCTCCAGAAGTGTCTTTAGACATTATTTCTTAAAATCCTATTTTCTATTCAAATGCATTTTCTGGGATTTATCAGATTTTATTAAAATCCGGCCAATCCGGTGTATACCGAGATTGACGGCTGACCTTATGATTTTTATCTGGAAAATGAGATTGAATCTTTGAAAACCGATTTCACCAAAAATCATTTTTTAATATTTATGATTTTTGAGAATTTTTGGGAAACTTTCCGAGTTACTTCATTTTTGAGCTTTTCCGGTGTTTTCCCAGTTACCGAGGAATTACCCCATATATTCTACTCTGTCTTTCCCCATTTTCTCTCTCCTTCCTCAAACGCGGATCTCACCTACCTGGGATTCTGCATTTATTGTGAAGATCCTCCCCATGTTGCATTTAATGCACTTCAGATCAAATCCCATCAATTATCATGACTTTCTCTCTCCTTTTTGGAACGCAGCTTTTGGCTTTCCCTAAACGCGGCTTAATCCCTGCGTTTAGCCCATATTTCCTAAACGCAAGGGGGTGCTGCGTTTCAATGTGGGAAACGCAAGTTCCCCTCATTTGTTTTCTTTTGCTTTATATGATGTACACATTATTACATTCATACCTTTATCTTTTTCTCTCTCTTCATTTAATTCTTCTCTTCCAAAATGTCATTCCCAAGACACCCCCATTCCCCTCTCATCATCATAGCCGGCCAAGGGAGAGAGTCACCTAACTCCCCAATTTTACACAAACCCCCTTCTCTAAATTCTATTTACATCTCCTTCACATTTCATGCCAACTATAAAAGGTGTCTTTCCTTCTTTCCTTTTCATTTTCTTCATTCTCCACCAAGAGAGCCTTCACCCTCACCAACTCCTCCTTCATCTCCACCACCAACTACTCCTCCTTGGCCACCACCAAGAAGACCATCTTCACCTCCACGGCGAGCTCCTTCATACTGGCTATCTCGTCACTCCCCGTTGCACCGTTTGCAAAATCCCATCTTGCCAACTTGATCTAGACTTGCACCTTCAACTACTCTCCATCACCTTGTGTAGGCCGGTACCCTCCTTTTGGATTGGGGCCGAGCTTTCTTCGTCGGTAATATCACCGTAGATCATTCCGGTAATCGTTCGCGATTATTCCGGTGATCGATTTAGTGATATTCGGCGACAAAGATCATTTCGGACGCTTAAAGCTTCAAGCATCAGTTTTAGGCGAGTAACCTCGCTCGCCAAGACATGGACTTGTAAACTCTTTTTATTATTGTATTTTATGTCGTGCGGTGTGGCTAAACTGATTAGACGCGGAGTTACCTCCTGCGTCTAGGCTTTCCTTAACGCGGCCTTCGCGTTATTGTATCGTTGCGACGCAAAGCTAAAGCTCGCGTCTGTGTTCTATCTATATTGACATGACGCGGAGTTATACTCTCGTCCGCGTTCTCCTCGCGTCCTGACTTGAACGCAGACATCGCGTTTGAGGCATCTTGCGACGCGAAACCCTGCGTCTGCTATTCCCGCGTCTGCCATTCTCGCGACGCGAACCCTGCGTCTGCCATTTCCGCGTCTACCATTCTTGCAACGCGAACCCCGCGTCTGCTATTTCCTGCGTCTGGTATACTCCTACTTGACACTTACTCATGTTGTACTACCTGTTCCCGTCAAGTCCTGAATGGAACTAAGTGCCACACGGAACAAAGTGCCACATCACACTCGTGGTGGGGGCCACCTCTTGAATCTGTGGGGGTCACCTCTAGAATCCATTCCCCTCAGAGCAAAGTGCCACATGGAACAAAGTGCCACACCACACACTTGGTGGGGGCCACCTCTTGAATCTGTAGGAGCACCTCCTGTCTGTACCTGATTACCTGTTATAACTCCTGTTATGATTCCTGTTACGTAATCCTGAATTCCTGATCATGTCCTGCTTCGATCCTTACCATAAAAGTGTTAATTATTATTAGACAACTTGCACCGGTTTGGGGGAAACTGATGGGCCCTGATTAATCATGTTCATGGTGGCACTATCGAGTCACGCGTGGCCACATACTTGAGGGATCACCTAGCGGCCACCAGGGATTCCGTGGGGTGTACTGGCACCCCTACTCCTGATTTTCATGCCGGGTATGCACACGCCCTAGACCTATTTCTATGGGATCTGCGATACTCTATTCCTGTTCGGGCGTCCATAAGTCCCGGTACCTAGCGGTACGTTCCGGCTCAGCACCGGATACTCCTGAACCGTTGTCCCGGGCATGTACGGGGCCCATCCAGAGCATGATTCATCGCACTTTATCAGTTTCCAAACAACTTGCTCTATAAGTTGTAAGCAGAAGTATGTGTAACGGGACGCATACTAAAACCTACAACTTAGACGGCCTAAGTATAATAATATATTAATATGTAATGCTGTTGTATTGATTTGTAACTCGAGCTGTACAAGTTCAGGTTACGGTAACATGAGGCAAAGGTATATAGATGAGGGTTTCCTTGTTTGGATTATTCCTGCGAGGTACTAATCTCATGGAGCCATGACCCAAACCTGTACAATTGGATTTACTCGTAATCGGTTTTTATTCGGTTTTATCGGTTTTATGTTAGCTTAGGAGATAATTAGTATTGCCCTATCTACTTTACTTCTTATCTTGTTATACCATGGATGTCACCTACTATATTCCTTTTGTTCCTGCACGCTTATGTCCACAACATGGTTTTCATGCTTATAATCCAGATTTATTGATACACATGTGCTTACCCATACTCGCAATTCGCCTGGGGAGTTTTATCTGACTCCCCTGGATTCTCATGTCCAGGTCCTGGAGCTTGAAGCTAGGAGATTTTCTTGCAGAGGACTTAGCTTATTTCTGTGGAGCAGACAGACTAGTTGTAGCTCCAGTCCCACCCTCGTACCTCTTGGTTGGCTCGCGACATCTCCGGCTATCTCGTGAGCACCCTTTTGTACTGTCCATATATGTACATCTCTTTGTAATCACGCAATTGCGCATATCAGTGATGTAATATTATTGTAATATTAGTCACATCTGGTGATGACTCTGTAATTGTACTCATGTGTTGGAATGTATAATGCACCACTTGCTTCCGTACTCTGATTCTTGCCTGTACTGATGCTTAGCGTATATACGTGGGGGTATTTCTGACCTGCGTATATACGTCGCAGTGACGTCTCCGTATCTCCCAGGATCGGGGCGTTACATGAAGTGACGCAGACTTCAAAGTGGGGATACAGATTTCTCTTTACTGAAGAGACACAACTTCGTTAAATGCGAGACTTGTATTCTAGGTGTGTTGTAACGTGTCTAGCGGAACTGAAGAGACGCTGTTCTCTTTAAACGCGAGATCGACTTTCTGGGCACACTGCCACGTGTCGGGTGATGATCAGTCTTGAGATACGGGTCGTGTAACCCGACCGATCACCGCATCTATAAAAAGATAGCAATCTTCAAGAGTCATCGTTAGACTATTTCTTCTTCGTTGAACTTTACGTCCACAGTTTTAAGAACTTAGAAAAGCTTTGAGCTTTTTTCTCTTTGTCTCCATCTTCTTTAGAGAATTCACGATCAAAAAAGGCCCTAAAGAGCAAGCCTATGCTTCTTCCTCGAGTGTTGCTGCTCCAGAGGTTCAGATGGGTAGTTCCTCGACGCAGGAGGCCCCAATTTTCTGATAATAAGACTGACTGACTCGGCTTTCACCATTAAATAACTCAAAGAGTTACCTTCTTAAGCTTTTTTTAGAGTTGAATCACCAACGCGAGGTTCATGCCTGCGTTTGATTTACAGACGCGACTTTTGCACTGGTAGGCAAGACGGGGGTTTGATGACATCCGCGTCTTCGCTTCATCGGCTTGAGTCTGCGTCTGTTTGTTGAACGTGGCTTTCACCGAGGCTTGCGATTAATCCCAACACTTAGAAAATTTTATAAGTGGTGAAATTCAGACGCGGACTTCATGTGGACCTCGCGTCTCGTGGGTCTCACTGAGTCCACTTCTGATTCCAATACTTAGAGAAATTTCTAAGTTGTGCAGTTTTAGACGCGGATTTTCATATGAACCTCACGTCTCTGAGATGAGACGTAGGTCTCACTGAGCTCCGCGTCCCAGTGATTAGACGCGGTTTTGAGGTGAACCTGACGTCTGAGGTTTAACACTTTGATAATTTTCAGGTTGCTAACTGTTGTGTTGTCCTTTTTGCAGTGCAGAACTCTTCAAGCCCTCTGTCCAAAAAGTGTCACTTTGGACATGTAGGTGGAGCCGATCTTAATCTTACATCCGTGCTCCAAGAGACTACTCTAGTGTTTGCTCTGAAATCAAGGGAGCGTCAGGACAGGCTCAGGAACCCAAGCTTGCTGACCTTCCGGAAGATCATGACCAATGGACGGTTCGAGTCCGACACCCGTATCACACTGAAGAAACCCGATTTCTTTTTCGGCGATGTCATTACTGAAGACGACAGGATCCTATATGATGGAGACTATAAATGGCTCCACCAAATCGGGGATAGGAGGTTCTTTCTTTCTAACATAGAGAGGATGTACCCCTTAGCGTATCTGCATCACATGTCAGTACGCAATGGAGTGGGATCTTTCTAAGTCTATCTTCGGTGTGTCTCTCGGCAAACTGGGCACGAATGAAGCCTACGCTGTCGGTCATGGAGAGATATATTTGGGCTACATCCTGGGCTGGTCAGGGCTGAGTACCCGACAGAGGAGACCCCTCAATTAGCCCCCACCTTCATCAACCAATTCCTGAAGGTGAGGGGTGACTTTCCCACTGACTTTTGTCCGCTCGGGTGGGTTCACTCTTTAGATAAGTCATGATGGGGCAAAATGACGGGCTTTGTTCTCACAGAGCTCGAGGACTCATTGAAGCAGGCGAGATTATACCAGGCTGTTAGAGTCGTTCAATATGGCATCCCGCAGAGCTCCCACCACTTTTACGGTGTCTTGGAGTATTGCAATCCCCTAATGGGCACGTTTTTCACCCTGGTTGGAGAGATGGGGCTTGCTATCATGAGCTACAAGGTTTGGGGCTGGTCATTGGAGATGCTCCGTATGAAGAATATGTCCCAACTATCGAGGAGCTTCATTTACTGAAGAAGAAGGACCTTTAGGTGTACAAGACTTATTGAGAAGTGCTATGCCACTTTCACATCTTTGGGCAGACGATTGGCTGGAGGAACAGAGGCATTAAGCAGATGTCCTGGGCAATCTACCTTTTCAATGACATAAATGATAAGTCTAACGCAGTGACTCATTTGGCTCCTAGCACTGATGAAGAGATTGCCGAGAGGATCAGTACCTCCACAAGCTCATACACAGCAGAATCTAACAATGATACTATCAAGCCTAACATGATTTTTGAAAGCTTCCACCATCAGACCAAGATCTCGATATCTGGTTGGGCTCTGTTGGTAGGATTCTTTACATTGTGGCTGAAGCATTGCGTGGTACCGACGTTGCCGCACCAGGTGATTGTCGCTGATGTGGTGTATCCTACGGTTCTGTTGGCGCACAGGAGGTCGATATCTCTCCTTTAAGCAATGATGGTCGGCATCCAAAGTGGCTTGCAGGCATTAACAAAAAGCCTGTGTCAAGTGGAGACTGTCGTAGACTCCCAAGGCAGGCATGTGGTGGACTCAGAGGGGAGGCCGAAAGTGAGGACTCTCAATCCCAGAGTCAAGCTTCCTTACACGTACCTGATGGCCTGGAACATCATGCATTGCCCGTAGCTGATGACAGAAGTATCTCCTTCAGAGGGCTTTGTCCCTTTTGTGCAGAGGTTGGAGAGCTCGAGCTGGTCACAGTACTATATGTTCTATGTTCGGAAGGCTCTTCTGAGCAACTCGAACTATCAACTCGACCAATGCTTTCCCGAGATCTCTAATGCATAATACAGAGACAAGTTCACTGATCTTGCAAGCCCGGACGAGTTCACACAGCTACCTTCTGGAGTCTTGTGGTGGCTCATCAACATCCGGCCCGGATACTTAGTCTTTCAGCAAGGTGATTCCTGTACGATCGAGCCTTACATGCCCAACCATTTTGCTAGGCAGTTCGGTTATGATCAGTTATATGTCGGCAACCCTAACACTAGTCTTTGCTTCAACTTGTTTGAAGACGCCAGAGCGTGGTATTATAGTGTAGCTGGGGGAACGGGGCCATCTTCAGCCTTTCTCACAAGACGCCTAATTGTTATACGAGCCTCGGCTTCTGCACATGATACTTCATTGCCAGTAAGGTATCTGGCTTTGGAATGAATACTTCTTGTATTAAGAGTATTAAGGTATCATATAAAGTCAAGTCAGATTTCAAGAGCCGTATGCGAGAGATGAGCGAGTACATGAAAGCCAAGAGGCCAAAAAGAGGCCATCTAGGAGACTAGCAGAACAGAAGCAGCTTCAGGGTCAGAGTTTGGAGCAGAAGCTGCAGAGGAATAGCCCACTCGGAGGACTCGGCAAGCTATGCTCAAGCGTCCTCGAGCCTCTGTGTGCCAAGGTAAGCCTTGCCATAAGAAGGTAAGAAAAGGATCTGAGTTTGCAGCTTCTACCCAGATGCCCGAACTAATCCCTTCTTGTACTGAGGAGCAGGAGGAAGAAGAAGAAGAGGCAGTCCCTGCTCTTTGTCCCCAGGGTTTGTGAAGCAGGGGCCCCGCAGTCTTGGCGGAAGTAAAATCTGCAGGCCAGTCCACTGTAGCCGAAGGGGTTATGGTTGCAGAACAGCCGGTAGAAGTGACGGAGAGGTCTGAAGTTGAAATCCCATCTTAATTAGGAGTTTCAATTCAGCTGGAAGCTTGCTCGGCTCAAGAAAGAGAGATGGAGGTACAACAATTGGGCTCTCCCAGCGTCTTGATGCCTGCTTCTCGGGTTGTGGAGCCCAGCCTTACCACTGGGGTTCTCAGTGGTAAAGCTCCAGTCGTTGAGGTCCCTTGGTTCAAGTGTCATCTTCGTCGTCTGAAGAACACAGTGGCTATTCAGGAGACGAAGTTGACTTTGGAGATGAACCTGCTCTTCCTGATACTAGCAAGTTTTCACATATTTCTGAGGAAGAGATGCAGGTGGATGTTCCTATAATGGTTCCATCATCGGGAGAGGTTGCCACTATCAAGGGTATTTCTTCTATCCCTCTTAATTATTACCCTATTAAATTGGACAAACATTTTAACGCTTCATCTGAATGTCACCTACAGGAGTGGCTATCGGTGTTGATGCTGCGACCTTCTCTTTTATTGTGGAGATGATTAAGGAACTAGACTAGCCATAGGGTCTTGAAGTTCCTGCTGCCATTATGACCGGGGAACCCTTGTCCCAGAGCAGCCTGCTAAAAGATCTACCATTTTTAGATTCTCAGCTTGGTAAGAGAATAAAGATTCTTTATATACTCTCATTCTCATCGTTATCGCTAATATCGATGTTATGATTGCAGAGAGTACCGGGGTGGCTCAAGTGGAAGAGCCTGTGGCGAGCACTGGCGCAAAGAATAGCACACTTCAGACTTCAACGGCTGAACCAAGTACCGTGGAGTTTGTCCCTGCGGTTGTCGTCTTAGAAGCTGCCATAGTAATAATCCTGGAGGTGCCGGTCACAACTTTAGCGTCGAAGGAACCTGCTACTGGCCACGTCCCTGTGCTCAGTGAAACGGTTTCTACCTCTATGGAGACCATTCGTACGATCATAGAAAGGGGGTCCGGGGTGCATCGACAAATTTAGCTCTAGCCATGGACATCATGGAAGAATTGGCTTATCAAATGGTGCAACAATTCTTCACTTCCATGAAGTCCTGCATCGAATTGGTTCTTTCCGGGAGAAATTCCTTCGAGTTTGTCTGAATGCTTTTTGAAAATTAGATCAAGAACATTTGTCATACTAGAAGTTTAGAGCAGGCCAAGGTGTATCTGACGCTATTCGAACAGCTGGGGATACGCTTGAAGGAACTGAGGACCCTTAAAAAAGCTAATCCGTTGGATGAGCCCCGGTTGATGTTAAATAAACTCCTCACTGCTCAAGAATGTGAATGGAAGGAGATAGAGGAGCAGATGACTGAGGAGGCCGTCATCTCAATGAATTTCAGACTAGCTATCAGAGATTGGTTGACAACTTTAGAGAATCTGAGGTCATCACTAAGAACATAGAGCACGTTATAGCCAATGCTCAGGTAACTATCGCCAAGGCGCAAGCCTTGATTCAGGTTAATGAGCAGAAACTTGTTGCTGCCAAGAAGAGACTGGAGGAGCTAGAGGCTGTCAAGAAGTAGGTCCAAGAAGATCTTACTGTCCGTTCTTCCAAGCTGGAATCTCTTCAAGCGCAACTTGTCACGAAGAAATTTCTGTCAAAAGAAGAATTGAGAGTTCAAACTTGAGCAGAGATTGAGAAAGCATACCAGCATGAGATTAAGTGCCTTCGAGATCAGATTCACTCAGCGGGATTAGCCCTCCTTCTTTTGTATCTCCCCTTTTTGTATCTCTCCCTTTTTTTTGTAACACTCCACTCATCAAATAAGAGAGTGTTTGTATCACTTTAATCATTTTGATATAAATAACAAAAGTTATCGAATTTTGTCTCGTCTTTATTCCTTGTTTGTGTTTGAGAATCAGACGGACTCTTTGTTATGTGGGAGAACGCAACTCTCCTAGACATGGCTCTTGGTTATTGTGGAGACGCAGTTCTTAGCCATTTGCTGAGACGCGACTATGAGTTGTAGAGGAGAAACTCAGGTTGCACTAAGTTGTTGGTGTAACGCGGATCTGAATTGCAGGGGAGACACGATTTGAATTGTTGAGAGACGCGGCTCTAAATCATTGGGAGGACGCGACTTTGAATTGAGGAGAGACGCGGCTCTGAATTGATGAAGGGACGCAACCCTTGGCTATTAAAGAGATGCGCTCTTCAACTTGCTGGAGGGGACACATCCCTCGGTTGTTGAAGAGATGCGACTCTAAATTTTTGAAGGGACGCAGCCCTTGCTATTGATGAGATGTTCTCTTCAACTTGCTGGAGGGGACGCAGATCTCAGTTGTCAAAAAGGCACGATCTTCATTTTATTGAGGGAACGTAGCCTTTAATAATTGGAGGTAACGTGGCCTTCAGTTTGTGAAGGGACGCGGACTTCAAAACACAGCCCTTGAAGCGTCACTTACAGTTATAGAGATGCGACTCTGATGACGTGACTCTTTATACATGAAGATCTCGCTGGATTTTTTGAGGCAGAGCAAGCGTTGACGGTTGGGGACGCGTTTCGTTAGGACTCCCCTGGGCAAAAATTCACATTCTTACTCAGTCTAGATTTGAGATTCGCGTCGCGAATTAAGACTATCAATTGACTTTTAAGAATGACTTTATTTTTATGTCGTTAATTAATGGCCATCAGTGAGCCTATAAATAGGCCATGAGCCTCTTAACGGTCATTCATCTTGACTGTTTTCTTTCACTGGCATGTGCTTGTTTTCCATTGAAAATAAGTTCGGGGGAAACTTACAAAAATATTGAGAAGCGAAATTACAAGTAATTAAAAGAAAAATTACAAGTAGATCTCTTCTAAGATTTCTGGGAAAGTGAGCCGGTGGGAGTCTCACCAGCACGCGACCACTTTGTCTCGTTGACGATGCGAGCGATCGATCTTCGAATGCTACTGACTGCCTGGAAATTCCTTCTCACCTGGTTCCGGAGATTCCTTGAGAGGGAGGAAGATCTTAGAGTATTAGCACCCTGAGTTAATCCTTATAGGATTAGAGAAGTGATTCTCTGAATTTTTGAAAGTCAGAGAGTAGATCTCTTGTTGGCTTAAGCTTTGAAGCCACCAAAGAAGCTTATGCTCTTCAAAAAGCCTCTTGCACTTGAATTTCTTCAAGACCATGATCCTAGCCTACTAGTGGGCTATTTATAGGCTCAATAGGGAGTTATGATTCCCTTGATTGTCTCCCCTTAATGAGGGATCATCGGTTTAACTACTCATTAACTTTCCTCAATTGTCTCCTCTTAATGAGAGATTATGAATGTAACTACCCATTAACTTCTCTTAATTATCTCCTCTTAATGAGAGATTATTGATGTAACTACCCATTAACTCTCCCACTAAATTAGTGGGGCGGTTACTTTCTTCATGTTAAGCTAGCCTCTTTAGGCGAAGCTAGAATTAGCTTCAGGCTAAGCTGTAAGTTAGCTCTTTGTGGAGCTATGAAGAGCTTCATGCGAAACTATTAAAAAAGCTTCCGGCGAAGCTAGAATTAATTTCCGGTGAAGCTAGAATTAGCTTCAGGCGAAACTGTAAGTTAGCTCTCTGTGGAGCTATGAAGAGCTTCGTGCGAAGCTATCAAGAAAGCTTCTGGCAAAGCTAGAATTAGCTTCAGGCGAAGCTGTAAGTTAGCTCTCTGTGGAGCTATGAAGAGCTTCATGCGAAGTTATCAAGAAAGCTTCTGGCGAAGATAGAATTAGCTTCTGGCGAAGCTGTAAGTTAGCTCTCTGTGGAGAGCTTCAAGGCGAATCTAAACAAACTTAGCCCCTTAGGCGAGGTTATCCCTTTGGGCTCATGCGATGCTAAATGTTGAGCTAACTTAGCATATAAGGCCTGCTTAAGTCTCTTCAAAGGTAATCTTGGCTTACTGTCTGCTTCACTGAATTAGTAGAGTCCAAGTCGCTGATTTGTCCCTCGGGGATGGGCAGAAACTGGCCGTCAGCTTGTCTGCGACTTGTCTTTTGTAAATGTCAACAAGTTAGATATCGTTCGGACCGGTTGAAGATAAATGTGAGAGTTTTATCTTTTTAGAGTGTCAACAAAACCCCAATCAAAGTTTTTGTAAATCCGCAACGGGATAGTTTAAATTTTGAAATACTTTGAATTGCCTCGGGTGTTCAAAAGGGAGAGCATTCACCAAGTAGAATTCCCTAAAGAAATTAAAACTTTGACTGAAAATTATTCAGAGGTTAGGAACATGATAAAATCAGTCTGAGTATAAAAATTCACTGGGGACACAGGGGAGCAGATCTAGGAATCCATCTGTTCAGTGGTAATGTGGACATAATAGGTTCATAATCTCTAGAAGAGAGGGTTCGCTGTTCAGAGATGATAAACTGGACATAACAGCGAGAAGAGTCCCTACCGGACTGGAAAGTTAGATCTGGGGATCCTTCAGTTCAGAGGTGACAAACTGGACATAACAGATTACGAATCACCAGACACGAAGCCTTGTCGTTCAGAGGTGACAAACTTGACATAACGACAAAGAAGGGTGAGATTGGATATTCATCAGTTCAGAGGTGATGAACTGGATATAACCGATTAGAAATTATCAAACTCAGAGTGTTTACTGTTCAGAGATGACGAACTGGACATAACAGTAAACAAAAAGGGGAGACTTGACTATCTGTCTGTTCAGATCTGATGAACTGGACATGACCGATTGAGAAGCCACCAAGCTTGAAATTTTGTCATTCAGAGGTGATGATTTGGACACAATGACAAAATAGAGGTGAATCCGATTTTAGGGACCCGTCTATTCAGAGGTAATAAACTGGACATGATACACTAAGACATACTAAACTCTGAATCTGCTACCAGACGTAGTCACGTTAACTTAGTAGCTAGTCCACTAAGGACTGCAAGGGTGAATTGAATCTGGGCACCTGTCGGTTCAGAAGTAATATAGACATGACCAACTAAAAGACACCAGACTTATAATCTGTTACTCAGAGGTTTACTGCTAATATGATAGCAAGAACTCCAGGCCCTGATGAAGGTAAGGCGAACAAAGTTATAAACTCATTTGTTCAGAGGTGATAAACTGGACTTGACAGTTTGAGTACCATAAAAGGGAGATCTATGCATCCGTCGGTTCAGAGGTAATATGGACATAACTGATTGGAAGATGTTAGACTCAGAGCCCTGCTGTTCAGAGGTGGCAAACTGGACATAACAACAAAGGAGTAGTCCCTGCTGGACTGGAAGATGAGACTTAGTTATCTGTCAGTTTAGAGGTAACATGGACATAACCGATTGAGAAACCACTAAGCTCAGGATTTCTACCATTCAGAGGTGACAAGCTGATTTGACGGTAAAAGAAATAATTCCACTGGGAGAAAATAAGACTTGATCATAAGTTCTATGGGAAATTGATATCTCCTTCAAATGTTATTTGGAAGAAATTGTCAGAGGTATATTGTTAACGTGACAACCAAAAAAGTCCACTGGGGACTGAAAAGAGAAATAATAGATTTCGAGGGGAGTCTATCAGAAACTCGCAGGGGAGTTAGAAAATGTATTCCATAAAAGATTATATGTCAGAGGTAATTATTAACATGACAAAAAGAACTCCGTGGGGATTTGATAGGGAAAGGATTATTTTCTAAAAAGTTGTCAAAGGTAATCATTAACGTAACAATCAAATCTTTTGCTGGGGAATTTGAAAGGTGATCTTGTCAGAAGTAATCATGACAGCTTCTCCGCTTGGGGATTTGTAAAACAACCTATCAGAGGTGTGATGTTAACTTAACAATATTTATTTACTATTAGAGGTGTTTGAACATAACAGCAATTTGAGTGGACCTGTCATTCTATTGAAGAGAATGACAAGTGGAGTTTACTCTGCTAGGGATATTAGCAAGATCCGCCAGGATACTCAAAAGGTTTTATGTCAGAGGCGTGAGCTTTAAGCATGACAGTTCTGATTTGTGATTCATTTCATTGAGAAAATGAATACAACCTTTTATAGTCCTGCCATTTCATGGACGGGAATTGGTAGGGGACTTTGGTGGAAAAAGCGGGATCAGGTCCCTTAGAATTTTTAGCAATTCCTCAGCTATCAATAGATTTGGTATGCCTTTACCAACTACCGTTTGAGTTGGGCTAGCCATGCTATTCCCCTCAGCATGATGAGTTGTTGAGGATTTAATATTGGGCTTAGAAGCTAATTTTTTCCTCTAGCCTTATTCACCGAAGGCTTCAGATTGTGTCATATGAAGTGAACATTTCTGTATTCCACTTGTGACCTCTAAAATCTCACTGGAGATTAAAGAGTTAAATCTAAACTTCATGGAAGTTTATCGGGTAGATCGACATTTCTCGTGAAACGTCACCTTTTGTTCATCAAGACTCTAGTTCTCAGCTGATCTTCATGTCTAGATATGGAGTACAAACTTTACAGGGAATATATCGAGTAAGTCGAGATTCCTCATGGAGTTTCGCTTTTATTCGTCATAATCAAGACTTTAGTCGCAGCTGATTATCGAATCTGAACATGAATGTGAAAATATTAGAAAGGTCCTGCAAGGATGCATCACGAACCTTCTTTGATGCATTCGGCTCATTCAAGATTATTGTGAAGTTAAATTGATTTCCCGAAAGAAGAATGTAGAGATGGTTGAAATTGATTCCACCTATGGAAAGGGACTCCTTGAGGAGATGAAACAGTCAGACGAGCCCGACTTGATGATCAGAGGTGTAATGTTAACATGATCATGTATAGTACTTCTTTGATCAGAGGTATAGTGTTAACGTAATCATGGATAGCACTTGTCGTTGATTGGCATCAGGAGCGTGTCACCATTTGGATTCGCTGGGCGATAAGCTCCACTCGAGTAGACTACCTATACTGTGAAAGGTTATCCTCATCTGATAGGTGGAATAAAATATTTCAACCCCCTGCGCATTTCCCGACGTCGTTGGTCATTGTGTCTCGTCAGGGGGTCTGGTTGTTGTCGCAAGTTATTTGCCAGACCTAGTGCCTGTCGGCTATCAAATAGCAGTTGAGATAGTTGTCTCCTCCTCAGAGCTATTGAGAGGAGTTGCTGGTGCGATGTCATTTGCTGCGAGAGACATTGCAAGACTTGCCGTTAGTTTTGGACTGGCTTGAGTCCCATTACTTTAGCTATTGATGGGATAAGACCCATGACTTTTGAAAGTAGAATTGACTACCTCTATACTCTCTTTCAGGATAGGAGTTAGGTAGTGACCTTTTATATTCTGATTTCAGGGTCAAAGCACCTATTTCAATCAGCACTTGGATTTTGTCCTTAAGGACATTGCACCTGCAAGTAGGATGATGAACCATCATTGGAAAAGAAAATAGTTGGGATCGTTCGTTTGTCCCACTTCGTTTGGACGTCTAACCTTTAGCAACTTGAGCATGTTGCTTTTATTGAGCAAGTGAAAAAGTGTCACCACATGCTCATCTTTGAAGGAGTATTATCTTTGATACTCCGAAGTTCTGTTGGAATTACCCTTCTTTGATCGAGTGCCTCCATATACTTTCAATGCTGATGTATCAGAAGATTCAATCATGTCATAACTTTTGCTATTGATTCCCCACCTGCTTTTGGGGGTCTCAAACTTTTTAGCTGATTTTCAGCTATCTCGGCTTATTCAATAAGCTCCTTCTAAGTGTAGGTTTTGAGGGCTCCCATGCGAACTTTCACTTTATTGAGAAAGTTATGCCTACACGTCTGAAGCAACATAAGCAAAGGCATACCTGCAGGGCACATGGGAGAAAGGTTACGGAATCTCTCTATGTAATCCCGTACAGATTCTCCTTCTTTCTGGACTGCCGAAAGGAGTGTGTCCATGGTCACCTCGGTTGTAGGCTATCTAAAAATCATTAAAAGACAAGTCATCAAAAAGTAGAACTCCAGACGCAGGGCTAGTCTCAGCATCACTGCAGCAGCAAGACGCGAGGGTCGAAACCCGCGTCTCAGCATCACTGCAGCAGCAAGACGCGAGGGTCGAAACCCGCGTCTCAGTTATAACTGCCCTTGTTATGGGGTCAATCACTTCCCACATAAGGAGGAAGTTAACCCCCCATTATAGAGTGTTTTTAGGGGCACGTTCGCCTTTGATACCTCTATAAATAGCCTTGCTTGCTATTGAGAAGGGGTCGGTTGGTCAGTCAGATAATTCTGGGAGAAGAATTTGACTTGTGAGCTTCCACAGAAAAGGAAAGAGAGTTCAACTCTTCAAACAACTTGCTGACTACAAGCCAATCTTTGCATACAATCTCTTTGAGATTCCTGATCAATCAGGAGCTGTGTCACTCCATCGACCATCCAAAGAGAAGATCCCCAAGAGTTCTTGACGTTCACCCGGTCAACGGAAAACAAGATTCACTTTTCACCGTCACCTGAAGAACCCAGCATTAAACAAAGGGGAGATTCAAGTCTCAACATCTTCCCTCTCTTGTAATCGGAGTGTAAATCCATTGTAATCTTTCAATTGATTCAAGGAAATTTTACAAGGAACCCTATTCTCCCATTCAACAAGAGATGGCGACTCCGCTGGGGATTACTTTCTCTACTGACGAGCAAGTGGTGGCGTAAGGTGACATCATTTACATGGGGGAAATGGTCGAATCACTCATCGTGGCATTTGACCAAGCAAAGTATGAAGAGTTCCTCTCTTCCGGCTCCAAGAGCCCAAAGGCCCGGGCCTACCGCAGGGTCTCTACGGGGATTTGCCCGGAAGTCCGCTCTGAAATTCTCTCAGACGCGGCTGCTGTGAAGGATGTCCTAGCTAATCGCGTCATCCGTAACGCTCGCGTCAACGTCTCTCAGGAGACCCGCGTGGTTAACCTTCCTGAGGTCAAGCACCAGGTCGTCGGGTGTTCCCTTCAACCTCCACGATGTAACCGGAACGCTGAATGGCGGCAGAGAAGACGTGCGCGTCAACTACAAGTTGGAACAACTGATTGTCCAACAGAGGTAGGACGCGAGGTCCAGACCAGCGTCTCTTCTGTACCACATCCGATACGTGAAGTCCGCGTTTGGCAGCCCAAACGTGAGGTTTACCAGGCTGGCTCTTCTGAAGCCCCATTCCCCAAATGCTAACGCGAAGCTCGCGCACCTTGTCAAGCACAAGAAGCATGCGCCTCTAGGCACGGGGCCCAGCAGCCCTGCGTTTCTCAAGCGTCTCTGTTCAGACGCAATAATCAGCAACACGAGAGTTGTGTCTCTTATCAGCAGAGATGCCAGACTCGCGTTTCGAAGCAACGACGCAAGAACTGCATCTCCGAACCTCGCGAATCAGCTGTGCGACGCCCTCAACATTGCGAGGCTAATCTCTTCGATCCTCCTTCCACGGATCTCAGGGATTATTTGACAAGGAAAAGAAGTGTTAATCGAATCACTTAGTCATGTTGCTGCGAACGGCTTATCACAATGCTCTCTCAATGCCGTTGCAGTTCAGGTGTAAACCAGCAGTCTCTAGTTAGACAGCTGACCCTGATTCCTCGATCAGTTAAAAGGAATCGTTCTCACAGGAGGAGGATTTTCTCTGACACTGAATATCCTGAGCTCACTGCAAACATGACGAGCAGGAGTAGGGGAAAGCAACCTGCGGTCAGCTCCGATGATGAGTCTGACACAGAACCGGAAGGAGTATACCGACACACTCGCACCCAGACTGGGGAAATCCCCCGATTGACTACAATGTCCTGGCTCGGGGCGTTAAGGTAAATGACTCGCATTCCGCTATTGCAGAGTCACAGGCTTCAAACTTTTTTATAGAGAAAGAGGTCTTTATATATATGACAAGCACTCCTGAGGAGACAGCTAGGCGCTTGGAGCAGCAAGCCCAGGTCCAGAAGGAACAATTCGAGATGATTCGTGCTCAACAAGAATCTATCGACTCTCTCAAGCAGATGCTCGCACAGTTGCTTGAAGACAAGAGAAAATCAACCGACAAAACCTCCTCTAAAAAGTCTAAAGGCAAACGAAAAGAGGGAAAAAGCTCATCTTCTGTACATATAGAAGAGAAAGAACAATCTACTTTTGGTTCGTCTAAATCCTCTCGCAAGGAAAAGACGACCGAGACCAGGGAAGGGTTCATTCTAGAAGAATGAATCAATTGGAGCAACGTCTTGAGGCCCTTACCAACCGGAAAGGCCTGCAAGAAGCAGGAGAGGTTCAGCCATATCCGACTGAGTGGGACCTTGTTCCATACCCTCCCAAGTTCAAGGCTCCGACCCTCCAAGCTTTTGATGGGAAAGGTTCACCGAACCAACACATCTACTACTTTAAGTCTCAAATAGGGAATGTGTTTGATAACGATGCCATCCTGGCACGTTTGTTCATCGGCACCCTAAAAGGGCTTGCCTTTGAATGGTTCATGAAGCTCCCAGAAGGCTCCATTAAGAATTGGGGCGATTTGGAGAAGCTCTTCCTAACGCGCTTCTTTGAAGATGATTCAGAGGTCACCATGCCTACTCTTTTGGCCACCAAGCAGCGAAAGGGAGAATCTGTCAAATTATTTGTAGAAAGATTTCGGAATATAGCACTCCGATGTCCAAGCGGTATGACCCAGGTCACCCTGGTGGAAACATGCCCACACAATCTACAAACTTCGCTCCTCGCCCAAATAGGAGTTGCCAAAAGCCGCATCTGGAAATAATTGATCCAGCAAGGTGAACAGGCTGAAGAAATTGTCGCCCGAGTTAGGGCAGAAGAAAACAAACCCAGACCTGAGATGCCGATAAGGCGTGCGCCAGACACATCCTTCCAAGCGAAAAGGAAGGATAACTTGGCGACAGAGACCAAGTCCCCCTGTCAAATCTCAACCAGTCAAGGGAAGTGGTTCTTCAAGCCAACCACACGCCAACAAGCTGTATTCCTTCAAGGACAAGCATGTCGACTCGCTCTTCAAGTTACTTAACAAGAGCAACAGATTGAAGCTTCCTGAAGCTAGGCGCCCTGAAGAAGTCGGTAAAATCAATAATCCCAACTACTACTTGTATCATAGGATGCTGGGACACCCACCAAGAGCTGTTATGTCTTCAAGGACATCCTTCAGGCTCTGATTGACGCAGAGGTATTAAAACTCCGTCCAGAGCAGAAGAAGGTGACAGCCAATATGACGTCATTTCTCCAGTTTGGAAGACAACCTCCAACACCCTCTGGAGTAGTCCCTGTCCCAAGAGGGGAGCTAAGGATGGTCAACATAGACCCTCACCAGCATTGTACCTGTTCCTACACCTCGGGGAGAAGTCATGTGGGTTCATCTCGACCTTGTGGAAGGCCAGCAATGGACCACTGTGACCAGCAGAAAGTCCAAAGGTAAAGCTAAAGCTTCATCCTGTAATGTGGTATGTGCCTCTTCTCAGGAAGCGGAGACTGATGTTCCCTCGCTGACTGATTCAGAAGAGAAAACAATAGCTCTGGCCACGGAACCCAACCAACTTCTGACGGAAACCCGTTCGGGTCAGTCATATTTGAAAAAGTATGACGAAATGGCGGCAACTCCCCCAAAACCCGCTACAAAGTCAGCCAAGCCCTCCACAAAACAACCCGTGGAGAGACAGAAAGAGTTTCAGTTTTCTAAAGTTCTCTCGAAAGACATCGCGGAAGGATCCACAGCACCTTACCGCTTTGATGTCCTGACTCAATTGGCCAATATTCCGGCCCGAATTACTCTTTATGAGCTCCTCAGGCTATCGAAGTCAACCAGAGAAGCTTTACAAGAGGCCCTAGATAATGCTGAGGTTTTCATGACCCAAGTGCCGATTGGATCTCAGGAGGAAGATGTAGAGGTTTGCCTCCAAACTTCCCAAAATGCTCCCTGCATCACCTTCACAGCAGAAGATATGCAGGTCAAAGGGAAACATGATCGACCCCTGTACTTCACAGGGTATATTGGATCATCTGAGGTAAACCGCATTCAGGTAGATCCAGGGTCCGCATTGAGCATTATGCCTCGCCGGGTCATGCAACATTTAGGGATTCCTACCCACTGTTTGAGCGCTACCCTGACTATCATTTATGGGTTCAATGCCAATGGTACCCATCCAATGGGGAAGATCAAGCTCAAATGCCAGATCGGGGATTTAAGGTCGGGGTGACATGCTACATGATCGATGCCGACACTTCCTACAGTTTGCTGCTGGGACAACCATGGATTCATCGTAATTCTATCGTTCCCTCCACCCTCCACCAAGTCATGAAATACATCGACGGGAGTGGAAAGGTTCGAACGTTGATTGCCGAAAGACATCCGTTCAAGGGAGTCGAGAATTATTTCACAGATTCTCTCCTGTATCAGGACTCTGTGGAAATAGATGAAATCCCGCAACCAAAGGAGCCAGGCTCTGGTAATGAAGCCGACACCGAGCCAGAAAAAGAAGAGTGCATGTGGGAACTAGATCCACTTGTAACGAGCATTAATATGCTCGATTTTGATGACACCGCCGATGATGTAGGCGGATGGTATATTAATGAAGAATTAGATTTGGTTTATTTCTCTGTGTTCGCTTCTGATTCAGTACCGTCAGACACTAGTATCGAAGTGGATGATGACCTCTGGTCGGCAATGGATGCTTTAACATCATTGCATGTACCAGTGAAATCATCCTTCAAAACATACGAAGATGCCAGTAATGCACAAGAATCAATATTCATGGTTCTAGCGAGACGGAAAGGCCAAAAACCAATTCTTTTCGGGCGAGTTAAGTCCGAACCAATGTCCCGTGAAGAATCAAAAAGCGAGAAGGAACCCCCTCAGTTCGGTCATTATGAGTCAAATGCACTCAGAATGATGGAAAGCATGGGGTATGATCTGACAAGCGGTCCAGAGTTGAATTTCGGCAAAGGAAGGAGAACACTACTCCGATCTTTTGTGCCAAAGGGAAAACCTCTGATTATTATCATCAGACTCGCAGGGGGTTGGGCTATGTTTCAACCCCGATTCCATCGGCCTCTGACTCTGAAAAGTCATTAGGCCATGATTACTCATCAGGCACATCATCGTGGGATTCAGATATTAGTGTCGGCAACATATTCGAAGAACTTTCAGTAAATATGGTTTCAACAAGCCACCTGGAGACGGAGATGAAGAAATGATCTAATCCGATACAGATCCTTGGATCAAGCATTTAAATGCTCTTTGGGATACTCGCTTTGAACAGCGCGAACCACCCACAGAAGATAAGATTGTTCAGATCAATCTAGGAGATGAGGCTAATCCTAAGCCCATCTTTATAAGCGAAGGCCTATCATCTTCTGAGAAAAAGGATCTAATATCTTTTGTACAAGAATATATAGATGTCTTCGCCTGAAATTACGAGGACATGCCTGGACTGGATCCTCGAGTGGCTATGCATCGCCTCAACATTAATGCGAACGTGAAGCCTGTCAAACAACAACAGCGACGGTTCCGTCGAGAAGTAATGTAGGCAATTCAATCAGAAGTCAGAAAGCTTATAGACTCTGGCTTCATTAGGGAAGAACAACATCCTGATTGGATAGCCAATATCGTCCCCGTTGCTAAAAGAATGGAAAGATCCGGATCTGCATTGATTTTCGTGATCTAAATGAGGCCTGTCCTAAGGACGAATTCCCACTGCCAATCACAGATGTCATGATTGACAATACGTGTGGATTCGAGCGAATGTCCTTCATGGATAGATTTTCAGGATATAATCAAATCAAAATGTATCCTGACGACGAAAAACATACCTCTTTCAGGAGACCACTAGGGATATACTGCTACACCATCATGCCCTTCGGACTAAAGAATGCAGGGGCGACATATCAAAGGGCTATGAATGCCATTTTCCACGAACACATGCGCAAAACGGTGGAATGCTATGTTGACGACATCGCAGTAAAAAGCCGCGCAAAAGGTGATCATATAACTGATTTAAAGGTTGTCTTCGACATCATGCAGACCCATCAATTGAAGATGAACCCCACCAAATCCTTCCTGGGGGTGGCCAGTGGCAAATTCCTAGGATTTGTCGTAACCTCGACGGGAATTCATTTGGATCTGGAAAAGGTTCGCGCTATCCAGGAAATGCAACCTCCGAGAAATCTCAAGGAGCTCAGGGGATTGCAAGGACGATTGGCGTACATCCGAAGGTTCATCTCAAATCTCTCCGGAAGATGCCAACCCTTTATCAAATTAATGAAGAAGGGTATTTCGTTCATTTGGGACAACGCTTGCCAGCAAACATTTGAGGAAATTAAACAGTACCTCACACAACCACCAGTCCTTGCAGCTTCGGTGTCCGAAAAACCTTTCCTGATATACGTCCGAGCGATGGATCATTCTTTAGGAGCTTTATTGGCTCAGAACGATGATCAAGGACGAGAGCAAGCGATCTACTATTTGAGTAGAACAATGATGGGGGCCGAACACCGGTACAACCCGATCGAGAAGGAATATCTGGCATTGGTGTTCGCTGTTCAGAAAATGCGACACTATTTGGTAGGCCAAACTATAAACGTCATATCAAAAGTCAACCCCTTGAGGTTACCCATGACAAAGCCTTCATCGTTAAATGACCGACTGGCAAAATGAGCCATATTGCTATCCCAATATGAAATGCACTTTTTACCACAAAAAGCCGTGAAGGGACAAGCGGTGGTGGATTTCCTGGCGGGGCATCCAGATCCGAGGGCTGCCAAACTTTACGAGGATCTCTCAGATGAGGTCGCTGAAGTCTGCCTGACCCAGACATCCTTTGAAAGGTAAGTGTGGCAACTTTTCTTTGATGGTGCATCGAGAACAGGCCCAAAAGGACATATAGTAGCAGGAGTAGGGGTAGTACTCGTCTCCCCATAGAACTATGTGATTCCTCGAGCTGTCTCATTAATCGAACCTTGTTCCAACAATGTAGCGGAGTACAATGCCCTCTTGATTGGGATGCAACTCGTCGATGAGATTGGCGTTAAAAATCTCGAAGCATATGGTGACTCTAAACTTATCGTCAACCAAGTTCGCGGGGAGTACGAAGTCAGACATGAAGATCTAGTACCCTATTACAACGCAACTGTCCACATGGCCGAGAGGTTTACAAACTTCTACATTGACCATGTACCACGCAAGTAAAATGCGCATGCAGATGCACTGGCGTCTCTCGCTGCCTCCTTAGCTCTTCCAGCTGGAGTAGTAGAGAAAATATTTGTCCACATCCACGACTTATATTGCCCGAGAATTGTTCTTGAGGACTACCAGGAGCCAACGGGAGATTGTCAAGACAAAGAAGCTCTTGAGTCGTCAACCGGTCCAGAGCTTAGGGACTGGCGATTTCCTTACATTGACTATGTCTTGTATGGTATCCTGCCTGAAGACACCAAGGAAGCGGCTACCATTAAAAGGAAAGCCTCCAAATTCTACTATAATGCGATCACACGAACGTTGTATCGTCGATCGCATGATGGGATCTTACTTCGCTGCCTATCGCAAAAAGAGGCACAGGAGGTTTTGGAAGAAGCCCATGACGGTATGTGTGGAGCCCATCAACCCGGCCCAAAACTTGCGAATCGACTCCAAAGGTTTGGATATTATTGGCCTAAGATGATCGCTGACGCCATCACCTATGCCAAGAGATGTCACGCCTGCCAAGTGCATGGTGATTTCATCCATCAAGCCCCAGGGTACCTTCACTCTACGAATTCAACCTGGCCATTTGAGATGTGGGGGATGGATGTAGTTGGCACTATCAGCCCACCATCATCAAAAGGACATCGGTTTATTTTAGCCATAACCGACTACTTCTCCAAATGGGCTGAGGCCATTCCTTTGAAAGAGGTAAAGTCATCTGATGTGATCAAATTAGTTAAACATCACGTCATTTACCGTTTTGGTGTACCTCGGTGAATCGTCCATGACAATGGACCCCAGTTCGTGAGTCAAGCTTTCCAGAGGTTCTGCGCTAAGTTCAGAATTCAGAGTGTGTCCTCAACGGCATACTACCTCGCCGCTAACGGTCTCACGGAAGCTTTCAACAAAACCATTGGCAAACTTCTCAAGAAGTTTGTCTCGAAAAGTCAGCGAGACTGGGACGATAAGTTAGGCGAATGCTTATGGGCCTATCGCACAACTGTTCGAACCCCAACTAAAGCTGTTCCATTTTCGTTGGTATATGGGTGTGAAGCCGTGCTTCCACTAGAAATCCAAATCCCATCTCTACGTATTGCCTTGACAGCAGAGATGACAAGTGAGGAGAAGCATCGACAACGACTCCAAGAATTGGAGGCCTTAGATGATAAACGTCTACAGGCCCAACAACAAATCGAGCTCTACCAAGCCCGGATTACCAGAGCCTTCAACAAGAAAGTTAAGGTGCGAACTTTCAAGAAAGGTGATCTTGTCTTAGCCGTCAGAAGACCTATGGTGATGACACATAAGACAAAAGGAAAATTCCAGCATAAATGGGAAGGACCATTTGTAGTAGAGTCAGTCTACTCAAATGGAGCATATCGCCTCATAACTTCAAATGGCGATATACTCATGATGCCGATCAATGGCAGGTTCCTGAAGAAGTACTATCCTTAATAGTACTCTTCCGCTGATCAAGTTAAAAGTACACCTATGATCAAAGCTGCAGATCCAAGAAAAGTTTCTTTCCATTATTCGGTCATATCACGGTAGGTCGGTGACAAGCTAATCGGGCACTGACTGTACCATGATGCATGATGTAAATATTGATAAAGAAACGAAAGGAGAAATTTGGGTTTTAATATTGCTCCCTTCATTAATGTCTGACGTCTCCGACGGCTAAGGACAGAGGAAAATGTTGGCTTCTAAGCCTAACATAAGTTTTCGACAACTCACCATGCTGAGGGGCATAGCATGGCTAGCCCAACTTAAACGGTAGTTGGTAAAGGCACCTCAAATTCGTTGATAGCTGAGGGTTTGCTAAAAATCCTAAGTGGACAAGATTCCACCCTCTCCTCTAAAATCCCTTACTAATTCTCATACACAGAATGATAGGTCTACGAAATACAATCATTGCTACGTTAACACTATACCTCTGGTAATGAAAATTTTTAATACTTCCTATCGAGTACAAACCTTATTTGTCAACTCTGTATGGGTAACAAGTCTTCAAATCTGTCAAGTTAAAATTACACCTCTGACATTTTAAATTCTACTTGTCACTTCTCATCAGTAGAATGGCAGGTCCTCAAATTGCTCCCATCACGAGTCAGTTTCTGTCAAGTTAATACTACATCTCTGACAAATTACGGTTAAGTTTAACATTCTTCTAACAGTAATCAAGGTGCTGCCAAGTTCAATATTATACCTCTGACAGTCATTTTCCCTCAGACTTCCATATCGAAGCTGAAATGAACGATATTAAGTTTAACACCACACCTCTAGCGTCCAAGTCATTGCTAAGTTTAACAATACACTCATGGCTATGACTTTCCCTCAGACTTCCCTGTCAAAGTCGAGATGACCAATGCCAAGTTCAAAATTATACCTCTAGCATTACCCTCACTGTCAAGTTAAACATTACACCTATGACAGTGACACGTTCAGTCTTCCCAAATGAAGCTGAAATACCCTTGAGTTAAGTTAATCTTACACCTCTGACTCACACCCTTGTCGAGTTAACATCACACTTCTGACAAGACTATATTCAACCGTTAAGTCACACCTCTGACGGAAAAAGTCCTCCTAGATTCCCCGTGAGTCTAGTCTCACTTGTTATCCTCGTTAACAGAATAACAAGTCCACTTAAAAATATTGTTAGGTTAACATTATACCGTTAACAGTGTTTTCACTAAATCCTCAGCTGGGTCTTAGTCAAGTTAATTTCAAACCTCTGATGAAAACTCATCCTCCCTGGGGGTACAAATTTCACTTGTCACTCTCCTTTATAGATTGGCAGGTCCACAAAAATTATCTCAATTTTGTCAAGTTAATATCACACCTCTGACAGCATTGTTGGGTTCTGGAAATCAGATCTTTCTACAGACTTTGACTCGTTAAGATTATTATCATATTTTTGACAAGTCAAAGATCCTTTACTTCTATTCATCTGATTTTCAATACAAAAAAGAATTCAAGACAATAGAAGAAGACAAGGAAAAAGTGTCACTTTTAGTTATATATGAAAGTGATACAAAACGCTCTCTTATACAATAAGATTGAGTGTTACAATACAAGAGTACAAAGAAGTCCCTCTCTCAGTGAAAGGTTGCACTCACTCCCTGCAGCATTCTCGCCACTCCAAATACAAGATGTTTGGAAGAGCGCCGAAAAAGGGCTGAGCACTATTGTAACGATCGGATGCTGATTACATCATAATGCATGGCGTAAACATCGAAGGATTCCATCTTCGACCAAGAACAATGGTGTTTCTTGAGGTCGAAATGCAGCAGAACCTTCTGATTCCACCTGACCAACTGGTGCAGGCCATGATCCTTCGTTGATGAACATCTCTACCACCAGAAAGTCATCCAATGAACATGGATTTTTTGTCGATGTTACTTCAGGGGTAAAGATTGCTGAGGATTCGAGACGTTACAAGTGACGTCCTCTTTCCAGTGACCTACAGGAGGACCATACCCACCACCATATCCACCGCTATACCCACTGTGACCATGATGAACCGAAAGCATGACTGGTGCATCGTGTCCAATGAGGTCTCGGTGGATGTCAAATCCTCGTCTCCCGTAAACAGGAGCCATGACTTCTCCTCCAATGGTCGACCATCGAACAAGTTCGCTGGCCGATATATTCTCCCAAGGGCCCAGCGAATATGCGAAAGGATGATTGAGGCTACCTGTGAGAAGAAAAAAATAGGAGATTAGAATCCAGAAATAGAAAGATTGAGGAACAGACGCGGTTATGACTGTGGTCTTCAGACGCGGGGATGACCCACGCAGCAAGTCAAAACTCTGTTATGACAGAAACAGACGCAATCAAAGTTGTGGACTTCGAAGACACGCAGACTTGAACGCGGCCTAATTTAAGACCTGCGTCTAAAGTATAAAGACGCGAAGAGAACCAGACACGAAAATTGCCATATCCTTGTTTGAGAAACAAGGGTTGCTACATTCAAGTCTGAAGCCTTCGTCCTGAGTTAAAGTTCTTCTAAGTCAACAGCCTCAAACACGAGTTCTGTATGTAAAGCTCGCAGTCCAGGTGTAAAGCCCATTACACCCGTGTCCAAGGGATTTTGAGTCAAAGTTCAGACTCAATCAACTCGCACTTCATCAGGAAGTCTAAAAGGCACAACTTTCAAATAATGGGCGCACCAGTCAGATTTCAAGAGAAGGTCAAGAAGATGAATCTCTTCAAGGGACAGCAAAACTGAAACTCAGTTGGGCTAAATATTTCATGGCAGACAAGTAATTCCTACCCGCAGAATAACCCTTTAAAGGTTGAACTTTCTGCATCAAGGCACGGACATAAAAAGTACTCAAAGAGACGCCTTTTGATCTTGAAATCACTTGACAGTGATAATCTTCTGGGGAGATTAAAGAAAAGCATGAAAGTTTTAGGTCGTCGTCGTCCATGGGGGAAAATCCCATTGAAGAAAGAAGATGAATTCCCTCAGAGCGCCTGCTCTCAAGGGAAAACAGTCTATGTAATGGACTGTTAAGGGGGTGAGGCCTATTTATAGGCAACCCATAAAGCCTATAATTAATGGCGCACTAATCAGAGCCATTGGCCTTAATTCCCACACGAATGTCAAAACCCAATGAAAAGCTGACGCGTGGATTGTCGCTTCAGGAAGCGGCGAGGACGCAAGCCTCCAACCGTCAACGCCGACTTGGCATTTAAAGACATTAATGTCTAAGCCCGATGAAAAGCTGACGCGTGGACTGCCGCTTCGGGAAACATCGGAGGACACGAGTCCCCAATCGTCAACGCCGATTTGACGTTTAAAGATCTAACAAGATCTTTAAGACAAGCTGCATATAACGCTTGGGAGGTTGCATCAAACGCGGACCCAAGAGTCGCGTCTTAAAACCCGCGTCCCTTTATGAACTCGAAGGCGGCGTCCTTCTCATTCCTGTTATGAGTTCTGTAACCGCGTCCCTTGGAGTGGTTCAGAGCCGCGTCCCCTCAGCAAATGGGGCTCATTCTGAGATCGCACCTTGAAGTCACATAAAACTTGAAAGCTGCGTTCCGAAACATGCGCCCTCAATAGAAAAGGCCTATGTCATTTACAGGGATCCTGGAACTGCGTCTCCATTGCAAGACGACAATTGTGTTCTTATCATAAACTCAATATCAAGGGTCCAGAGACGCGTTTCTACTAAGACTGTGCCGCATTCCCATCAATCAGCTGAGTTCTATGCATCAGTCTTGTGGAGCTTAAGGACCGCGTCCCCACTATATCTCGAACTCTGCAGCCTGGCAGAATTAAGGGCTGCGTCCGGGGATCTGCGTCCTTCCCTAATCAGAACCGCGTCTTTTTCAAAAAGGAGATTCCATACGTCTCCACGGTGTCTCCATTAGCGGGTTAGAGACGCGTTTTCCAAGACCGCATCTCCATTATAAATTAGAACCGCATTTTTGCTCAGGAACTCAGTCCACCCTGAGTCTATGGCCAGCTAAAGACTACAGTCAAGAGCTGCAATTATAAAATTGAGTTCTCATCCACAGCAAAAAAAAAAAACTTGAAATGGAGCAAAGTTCTGGAAACTCTTATTATTTGGTTCAAAAATAGTAAAAGTAATACAGACGCTCTTGACAAGTAAAGGAGGCTAATAATCTTGCTTCGCTAAAGAACGAATTTGTTCTCGGAGACGATGCATCTCGTGCTGGCGTGCTTTCTCAACCTCCATCAGAGCTTGGACCCGCAACTCCTCCTTGGACAAAAATTTCTTCCCAGCTAGCTGTGCTTGAAGAGACTCCAGTCTGGAGGAATGAGTAGAAAGGTTCTCTTCAGCCTGTATCTTGGCAGTTTCCAACTCCTCCAACTTCTTCCTGGCAGCAGCAAGCTTCTGCTCATTAATCTTAATCAAGGCATCTGCCTTGGCTATGGTAGCTCGAGCTGTGGCAATAACCTGCTCTGCGCTCTGTATGACGATTTCAGATTCCTTTGAATCGCCAATCAGCCTTTGGTGGTCAGCCTGGAAATGCTGGAGACGGCGGGTCTCTTCAGATATTTGTTCCTCCATCTCCTTTCGCTCATGTTCTTGAGTAGCAAGAAGCTTATCCAGAGTTGTTCGAGCCTCGTCTACTAAACCAGCATTTTCCAGGGACTTGAGCTCTTTCAGATGGCTTCCCAGCTGCTCCACCAGCATCAGGCATGCCCTAACCTGCAAAGGACCCACAGTATGACCAATGTTCCCTATCTGATTTTCGAGAAGTATTCAGGCAAACTCAAAAGAGCTGCCCCAGAAAGGATGAAGTCAATGCATGATCGCATGGAAGCAAAAAACTGCTGCACCATTTGACGTGCCAGCTTTTCCATGATATCATTAGCTGGAGAGAACCCTGTTGACGAACTCCCGGATCCCCTTTCCATTACAGGACAAGAGACAGGAATCGGTTCGTCTTGCACAGGAGGGATGTCAACGACAGGTTCGTCAGGAGCTGAGATGGTCGCCGACACTTTTGGGGCAGTTATTGTCGTAGCAGCCTCCACGGCGACTGAAGTGACAGCAAACCTAGCAACATCGGGTTCTTCGGTCGAGGTTTGAACTATACCACCCTCTGCCTCAAGGCTTGCCGCAATATCCTCTACTGGAGCTACCCCAGCACTCTCTGCCAACCACCAAAACATCAAACATCACAATAAAAGAAAGAAATTTTCAATGCGTCAATATCCCCTTACCGGGCTGAGGATCTGAAGATGGCGAATTCCTGGGTAGATCTTGTAGGGTTGAGACCGCCTGGACTTCGACAATTGCACTCTCTTGAGGCATTCCGGTAGTAGGAGCCTCAAGGCCCTCCTGCTGGGCCAACTCTTATATCATTTCCTCAATCTAAGAGGAAGTTGTAGCTTCACTGTCGACAGCCAGCCCTACAGCACAAAGTCAAAAGGAAATGTCAGAACCCTTCCCTAGCTAAAGGAGAAGCCGGTTCAAAAAGACAAGGAGAGTACCTTCAGCAGCAGCGATTGTTGCTATTGGCAAAACTGTCACAGGGTCACACCCTTGTATCTCTTCCTCCGAAATATGTGAGAATTTACTCAGATCTAGAAGAGCGGGTTCATCGCCAAAATCGACTTCATCGCCAGAATAATATTCATGCTCTCCGGACGATGAAGACGATAGTTCAACACAAGAGGCCTCGGCAATCGAGACCTTGCCACCAAGTACCCCACTAGTAGGGCAGGGATTGACTGCTCGCGAGCTGGGCATCAATACAGTAGGAGACCCAGGCTGTTGCTCCTCACCCCTCCTCTCTTGAACTGAAGAAGATCCTGGCTGAGTTGAGACCCCTGGAATCTCGACATCATCCCTTCCTACCATGTCAACCTCGAGTTGCTCAGCCTCTTCAGCTGTAGCAGGTTCATCTGCGAGCTCCCCTTCTTCTAAGATCACGGGGCCCTGCTGCGTAGTCCACGAGGACGAAGAAGGGGGATTTCTTCCTCCTCCTCTTCCTCCCTCTGTTCCTCAACACCAGAAGGGACGACCTCGGACATTGAAGGTTCAGCCCCCGAATCTCTCCTAGCCTTCTTCGGAATAGGCTCACCCTTGGAAGTAGAGCCATGGGGACGTTTGGACACAACTCGTCGACGCTTTTTAGCAGGCTGTTCCTTGGGTACTGCTGCTCTCGGTTCCACCCCTGTCTCCCCTCTTGCCTCTTTCTCAGCTGCCTGGTATTCCTCCATGCCTCGCACGCGTTTGTTGGACACCAATTTGTCCTTATAAGACGCTTTGATGCTTTTAATGCATGAGATGTTTATTGAGAAACCATGCATCTTGCTAGCCTGGGATACCAAGTGTAGAAACTGAGGCTCGTGTAGCAGTTGGGCGTCTTGTGAGGCAAGCTGAAAATAGCGTTTGTTCCTCCAGCCACACTGTAATACCAGGCCCGAGCGCCTTCAAATAAATTCCCGCTGTAGGAGAGTTTGGCATTGGGGTTACCGACATATAACTGGTCATAACCGAATTGTCGAGCAAAACGGTTCGGCATATAGGGCTCGATCGTACATGAGTTCCTTTGCCGAAAGAGTAGGTACCCGGGTCTAATATTAATTAGCCACCAGAAGACTCCCGATGGTAGCCTTGTGAAGTCATCTGGTCCCGCAAGGTCAGCAAATTTATCCCCGTAAGATGCACCAGTAATCTCGGGGAAGCAGCGGTCGAGATGGTAGTTCGAAACGTTCAGAATACATTTTCGAACATAGAACAATAATAACAAGACCAGCTTGAGTTCTCCAGCTTTTGCACAAAAGGGACAAACCCCTCGGATAGGACACCGGCGTCATCAGGGAAGGGCAGTGCATAACTTACTAAGCCATCAGGTACGTGTATAGAAGCTCGATCCTGGGGTTGGGGGTCTTCACTCTTGGCCTCCCCTCCGAGTCAACCTCTGGTCTACCTTTGGAGTCAACGATGGCCTCCACTTTGCACAGGCTTTGAACCAAAGCCCGTAATCCACTTTGGATTCCAGCCACCATTGCTGGAAGGAGGGCGATAGACCTGCCATAGGCCAATAAGATCGCCGGGTACACCATATCGGCGACAATTACTTCATGCGGCAGTGTCGGCACTACGCAGCGCTTCAGTCACAGCATGAGAAAGCCCGCCAATAGTGCCCGGTCAGAAATGGGGACCCGGGCTTGATGATGAAAACTTTCAAAAATCGTATCAGGTCTGAAGTATCTTCATTCGACTCCGTGGTGTAAGAGATCACAGAGGCGTCAATCCTCTCAGCGATTTCTTCGTCAGTACTAGGAGCCAGAATGGTCACTGAGTGATCTTTCTCAGTTATACCATTAAACAGGTAGCTCGCCCAAGATATTTGCTTGACACCCCTGGCCCTCCAAGAGGTTATTTGACCGCAGATGTGGAAGTGACACAACACTTCCCAATAGGTCTCATATATTTGAGGGCTCTCCTTCCTCAATAGATGAAGCTCTTCAGAAGTTGGAACATATTCTTCATAAGGGGCGTCTCTCATAACCAGACCCGAAACTTCATATAGCTCATGAAGGGCGAGCCCCATCTCTCCGGCCGGAGTAAAAATGTCCCCGTTAAAGGGTTATAATGCTCCAGGATGCTGTAGAAGTTATGAGAAGTTTGCGGCAGGCCATACTGCATAGTCCTGACCGCGTGATGCAGCCCCACCTGTTCTAGCAGAGCTCCGAGTTCGACGAGGACAAATCCCACCATCTTGCCCCACCAGGATCTGTCGGAAGAATGAACCCACCCGAGCGGGCGGAAGTCAACGGGAAAATCACCCCTTACCTTCATGAATTGATTGATGAAGGTAGTGCCGAGCCGAGGGATTTTCCCTCTTGGATACTCAGGTCTGACCAATCCGGGAAACAAACCAAAAACCTCTTTCCCATGACCGCCAGAGTGTACTCCTTTGGCGCCTAGTATGCCGAGAGAGACACCGGGGACAGATCGGGTAAGATCCCATTCCATTGCACGGTAAATAGACATGTGCTGGAGATAGGATAAGGGATACATCCTCTCCATATTGGGAAGAAAGAATTTCTTATCCCCTATCTGGCGAAGCCATTTGTAATCGCCATCATGCAAGGCACTACCATCCTCGTCAATGTCATCGCCAAAAAAGAAGTCAGGTTTCCTTAACGGAGTGCACGAATCCGTCTCAAACACTCTATCGGTGATAATTTCCCGGAGGGTCCTCATGCTGACTTTAGAGATCTTCTCCTTTCGCTCCTTCGACTTATCAGTAGTCACAGGAGCAGTCTTCTGCAACACAAAGGTCAGATTGTGGTCAGCACCACCTACATGTCCAAAGTGGCACTTTTTGGATAGAGGGTTGGAGGAATATCGCACTGCAAAAGAAAATAACATTTGATCAGAAATCTAAAAGAAAATTATTAAGTGTTTGCAACTCAAACGCAGAAATGAACCCAGACGTGGAGATCATCAAAATCTGCGTCCAGATCCAAAGATCGCGAGGTTATTGGAGCCCGCGTTTTAAAAATCCAAGACTTATGAAAATGTCTAAGTATCGGACTCAGACGCAAGATTCATTAAGACCGGCGTCTGATCTCACAAGACGCAAGAATCGTAAGAAATCTGCGCCTGAATCCCTCATACTTAGAAATATTCTAAGTATTGGATCCAAAACGCAAGGCTCAATGAGGCCCTGTTTTCAACAAACAGGTATGGACTCAAGCGGATAAAAGATGCAGAAGTCATCAAAACCTGCGTCTTGTCTATCGACTCAAGAACCGCGCCTGAAGATCAAACACGGGTATGAGCCCGCGTTGGCGGTTCACATTCAAAATGGATGTAAGAGTTAAAAGAACTCTGTAAGCCCCTTTAATGGCGAAAACCAAGTCCGATGATTTTAAATACCTGAAATAGGGGATTCCTGTATGGAGGAACCACCCACTTGGGTCTCAGGAACGATGGCCTTGGAAGGCGAAGCAGCATGCTTAGCCTTTGGTGCCATTGCGACTGTGGAATCGGTGTTGGAAATGAAAGAAATGAGAAGAACAAAAAAGCTTCAAGCTTTCTTAACCCTAAGAGGTTCAAATGAAGAAGAAGAGTCTGATGATGACTCTTGAAAGACTGTTGCCTTTTATAGGCACAGTGATTCGCAGAGAAACGCGGCGCTTGGTTCGACGCCTAATCTCTGCCTGACGCGTGGAAAGTGTATTAAATGCAGTGCGAAATTCGCGCACCAAAAAGAAGATGTCCCCTCAATTCTACAGGACACGTGGCAACGCGCTCACAGCACGAATTCGCATTCAACAGCTGCGTCTTTATCCCAAAAGACGCGTCCCTCCGAAGGTCGCGCCTTTTCAACTAGGTCAAAGCCGCGTCTACTCCACAGAGCGACAGCCGCGTCTTCATCCCAAAAGACACATCCCTACAGAAGGCGCGTCTTTAAAACAGCATAACCCCTGCGTTTGCAGGACTTGGATTCAGTCCTTGCTTCTGCAATTCAGTTCAACAGTACACTGGCACAAGCAGATGACTGTTCACCCTTGGTTTAAAGTACACCAACGACAAACCCAGAGCATCGGGGAGGTTTAGACTGTATATCTAGACACTCGCCACGATCATTTTTGATGGCTTCAAAGAGTTCAATAGTACACTCACGAAGGCCATACTTCAAACAAGATCAAGCTCGGAGCATTGTCAGTCCAATCATGAGAAGGGTGAATTCAGCTAGAGTCTAAAGTATTTTGAAATCCGTCCCAACTAACCGCGGAATATCGAAAACTTTGGAGGGGGTTCTGTAGGCTGTCTAAAAATCATTAAAAGACAAGTCATCAAAAAGCAGAACTCCAGACGCAGGGCTAGTCTCAGCATCACTGCAGCAGCAAGACGCGAGGTTCGAAACCCACATCTCAGCATCACTGCAGCAGTAAGATGCGAGGGTCGAAACCCGCGTCTCAGCATCACTGCAGCACCAAGGTGCGAGGATCGAAACCCGCGTCTCAGTTATAACTGCCCTTGTTATGGGGTCAATCACTGCCCACATAAGGAGAAAGTTAACCCCCCATTATGGAGTATTTTTAGGGGGCACGTTCGCCTCTGATACCTCTATAAATAGCCTTGCTTGCTATTGAGAAGGGGTCGGTCGGTCAGTTAGATAATTCTGGGAGAAGAATTTGACTAGTGAGCTTCCACAGAAAAGGAAAGAGAGCTCAACTCTTCAAACAACTTACTGAGTATAAGCCAATCTTTGCATACAATCTCTTTGAGATTCTTGGTCAATCAGGAGCTGTGTCACTCCATCGACCATCCAAAGAGAAGATCCCCAAGAGTTCTTGACGTTCACTCGTCAACGGAAAACAAGATTCACTTTCCACCGCCACCTGAAGAACCCAGCATTAAACAAAGGAGAGATTCAAGTCTCAACATCTTCTCTCTCTTGTAATCGGAGTGTAAATCTATTGTAATTTTTCAATTGATTTAAGGAAAATTTACAAGGAACCCTATTCTCCCGTTCAACATCGGTATCATCCTCGTAGAATCGAGAGAGGAATCGGGTTTTCAAGGCGAGCCAGAAATTGATGGAGTTCGCGGGGAGACTCCTGAACCAATCAAAGGCTACCCCCTTGAGGGTGCCAATGAACAGTCTGGCTATGATAGCATCATTACCTCCTATATTACAGGTTTGTGATTAGAAGTAGTAAATGTGCTGATTTGGCGAGCTCTTGCCATCATATGAATGCAATGTTGGTGGCTTGAATTTTGACAGATATGGGACTAAATCTCATTATAAGGGGTAAGGACGGACTGCCCCTACTTTCTTCAGTTCATCCCTTTAGACTAGGGATGCGATCTGAGCTTAGATGTCTTTGATCACTTTGGCATCGATTGAAGAGCCCTCCTTTAAATGATCGGTCTTGGGAGGTTCATTGTTGTTGTTCTCCACATTTTCGTGTTTACTATCAGTTGTGCTATCATTCTTCCAGTTTGTTAGGAGCTAAACCAATATTTGCTAGATATTGTCCAAGGCTTCTTGTTGGGCCTTGGAAGTCTGCTCCTGTGCCTTCATGCGATGACAGAGATCATCATCATTGTTGTTATCAATCATGTTGGCTGATACAAATATTGCCTACACAGAGCTGATGGTGGCGGAGGAAGCGTAGCCGCTAGCTTCTTCTTCATCATCGGACCATTGGTGTCTCAATGGTTCTGGCAATATAACTTCTGAGGAAGAAGGTTGTCCATAATTATAGAGTATTGTATCTTGGAAGGCACCCTTTTGTTCGACCAGACCTGACCTAAGCCAGGGCTATAGTCGGGCCCTGGATAACTGAATGAGGGAGTGTGAACCCCATGTTTCCTTCTTTGAGATCGTAGTCGATTCTTTCCTCTCCTTATCATGTTGATAGAGGCAGCTGCGAGGTGAGGCACCTTCACTGTCTTCTTCTTTCGAGACTTGGGTCTATCATAAGTTTGGACTGACAATCGGTTGAACACCGATTGTTGGCTTGAAGGAGAAGTTATAGGGATTGGTCCCAAACAACAGTGGAGGGAATATACCGTCATAGGTTGACACCTTGTTTGTCCGCATTAGAATGACGAGATGTGAACTGATTTCTCGGAGCTGATTTTTCACTTGTTGCTCAAATAATCTCGCAAGTCTGTATCTCTTGGGCCCAACCGATCCAACACAGAGACTCGGAGAAACTAAATGTTAACCTGCTTGGGTTGAGAAACTCTGCGCTTAGCCCTCAAAGCTTTCTTTTTTGTGATAGGAGAAGATAGGATAGTTTCACCTGAAAGAGGAGCTTCGCAAGGTGAATCTACATTTTTAGCTCTGCCTTTGAAGGCGGGCTTAGCTTTGTTGCGCAGAGTTCTTCCTGTAATTGAGGCTGAAATAGCCTCGCTGTTAGCACTCAATGGTGCTTCATTTTTAACCTCGTGGCTAAGATCCTTAGCACTTAGTACTTTAGTTCTAGCCTCACGACTAAGAACTTTTTTAGCACTTAGAACTGTCAGTGAAAGCGACATTGAATCAGTAATGCTTTTAGCACACAGAAGTGCTTTGGGCTTAGCCTTGCATGATAGGCGAGGCTCAACTCTACAAGGAGTTGCATTAGCTTCACATAATGAAGCTATCTGAGCACTTATTGCTTTGATTTTGCCTCTAGCCGCGAGCCTAGTACTGTCCAATAGTGCTGATGATGTACGCGGAGCTGCAGAAGCCTTACTGTTAGCATAAAGTGCTTTAGCCCTAGCCTTGCGTGACAAGCGGGGCTTAGCTCTGTGAAGAGCTGAAATAGTCTTGCAGTCAAGAGATCAATCTCTAGCCTCGCATGAGACTACAGATATAGCCTTAACAAAGGCTGTTTTAGGTTCATAAGGAACCTTTATAATTTTACGCATTATGTTAACATGCTGGCACGGGGCTATGTTAGTCTCTGCTGAGACTGTGCTAGAATCGCATAGAGTTTGTTTAGCTTTGCCTGAGACTATAATAGGCTTGCAGAGAGCCTTATTTGTCTCAATAGAGACTTGCTTTCAAGATTTAGCCAAAAGGGCTCTGGCTACGCTGACCTCCCTGTGCTTGCGTACATATAGGGGGCTTGTGCTACCCCTAGAGAGAAGTTGTTCAAACCTCTCTTGGTCAAAGTGAATGACCAGTCTCAACAATAGACCCGAAGGTCCGATCGTCGCATTGCGACACTTGATTCTCAGCAGTGGAGATTCAATATCCCCAACGGATTCGCCATCTTGTTTTCCATTAAAAATAAGTTCGGGAAAAACTTACAAAAATATTGAGGAGCGAAATTATAAGTAATTAAAAGAAAAATTATAAGTAGATCTCCGCTGAGATTTCTGGGGAAGTGTGCCAGTGGGAGTCTGATCAGCGCGCGATCACTTTGTCCATTTGACGATGCGAGCGGTCGATCTTCGAATGCTACGGCCTGAAAATTCCTTCTCGCCTGGTTCTGGAGATTCTTTGAGAGAGAGGAAGATCTTTAGATATTAGCATCATGAATTGATCCTTATAGGGTTAGAGAAGTGATTCTCTGAATTCTTGGAAGCGAGAGAGTATATCTCTAGTTAGCTTAAGCTTTGAAGCCACTAAAGAAGCTTATGCTCTTCAAAAAGCCTCTTGGACTTGAATTTCTTCAAGACCATGAGCCTAGCCTACTAGTGGGCTATTTATAGGCTCAATAGGGAGTTATGTTTCCCTTGATTGTCTCCCCTTAATGAGGGATCATCGGTGTAACTACCCATTAACTCCCCTTAATTGTCTCCTCTTAATGAGGGATTATGGGTGTAATTATCTATTAACTCCTCTTAATTATCTCCTCTTAATGAGAGATCATAGTTGTAACTACCCATTAACTCTCCCATTAAATTAGTGGGGCGGTTACTTTCTTCATGCGAAGTTAGCCTCTTTAGGCGAAGCTAGAATTAGCTTCAGGCTAAGCTGTAAGTTAGCTATCTGTGGAGCTATGAAGAGCTTCATGCGAAACTATCAAGAAAGCTTCCGTCGAAGATAGAATTAGCTTCCGACGAAGGTAGAATTAGTTTCAGGCGAAACTGTAACTTAGCTCTCCGCGGGCTATGAAGAGCTTCATACGAAGCTATCAAGAAAGTTTCTGGCGAAGCTAGAATTAGCTTCCGACGAACCTGTAAGTTAGCTCTCTATGGAGCTATGAAGAGCTTCATGCGAAGCTATCAAGAAAACTTCTGGCGGAGATAGAATTAGCTTCCGGCGAAGCTAGAATTAGCTTCAGGCGAAGCTGTAAGTTAGCTATCTGTGGAGAGCTTCATGGCGAATCTAGACATATTTAGCCTCTCAGGCGAGGCTATCCCTTTGGGCTCATGCGATACTAAGTGTTGAGCTAACTTAGCATCTTAGGCCTGTTTAAGTCTCTTCGAAGGTAACCTTGGCTTACTGTCTGCTTCACTGGAATAGTAGAGTCAAAGTCGCAGATTTGTTTCTCGGGGATGGGCATAAACTGGTCGTCAGCTTGTCTGCGACTTGTTTTTTTGTAAATGTCTACAAATTAGACATCGTTCGGACCGGTTGAATATAAATGTGAGAGTTTTATCTTTTTAGAGTGTCAACAGTGCTCTGAAGAAACTTTAGATTTCTTATAATGTCTTCTTCTCCTAGCCTGCATCCTGAAGAACTTTCAGAGTTCTTTAAAAGAACCCAAATATTTGATGGTTTCTTGCAATCTTCTTCGAGGATTATCATTGTTAAGTGATTTCAAAATAAAAAAGTATTGCCTCTGGTGCTTTCATGGTCATGTCTTGACGGATGATGTCCTCCCTCTAAATAACTCTTCTTCAGGTAGAAAATGACCTTTGTCATAATAAGACTCTGTTTCTTTGAAGCTCTGTCATCGCCGATCATGAAGATACTCTGTCTCTTGATATCTTCCTGAAACTTCTGAAAACTTCTTTCTTGAAGTTTACACAGTTGACTTGAGATCCATGCGTCCATGCTATGTCTCTTGATCTCTTTCTGAAACTTTTGAAACTTCTTTCTTGAAGTTTAGACAGTCAACTTGAGATCCACGCATCCATGTTCTGTAAACGCGATCTTCCTTTACCTGATAAAACACAAGCATGTAGATTTCTGAGTCTCGAGTTTTTTAGATGCGAGCATGGTGAGCTTTACGTTTTGAGGCCTTAAATGCGGGTCTCACACATAAGACTCGCATCTAGAGTTCACGACTTAGAAGATATTTAAGACTCATGTCTGCTCTTTTGAGATGTTTAGACGCGAGCGTGGTGAATTCTGTGTCTTAAAGCCTTAGACGCGGGTCTCCTGTATAAGAGTTGCGTCCAGAGTTTATGACTTTGAAAATTTTTAAGGCCCGCGTCTGTGCCCTTTAATATATACCCTGCGTTTCAATCATTAGACATGAGTTTAATGTTGGGTTGTGCATATGGATCCATATTTTCTATTTTTACAGAGCATGGTAAACTCTGTGTCTTGAAGCTTTAAACGCGGGTCACACATATGAAGCTTGTGTCTGGAGTTCATGACTTAGAAAATTTTTTAAGACTTGGATCCATATTTTATGTCTTTGCAGAAATTTAACTCTCAAGTTTTTCCTTCTTACATGTCTTGGCCATATCGTTGGTGCTGGTTCTAGTGTCTTCGCCGCATCCATTGAGGTAGACATGAAATGACCAGTTCGTTCAATTGGCGACTACTTGAGAAGTCAAAACTTCTGTCCAAAGGCGAGGAATATCCGCGCGATTCTCAATATACATCAAGACATTATTAAGCATGATGTACTAGTAAGGTCTCGAATCCTTCCCGATTATAATGAGCATGACGCATTTGGAGGTCATGGGAAAGCGGATGACACCAGTGAGATCTCAAATCCTCTCTTCACCAATCTTGTTCAAAGAAGTGATAGCGACCACAATCCCATGCTCATTGGTTGACTTTCTGGTAGTGGAGCTTCCCATTACACAAAGGATTACGACCTTCTGAAGATCTTCGCACCAGTTGGTCGGGTGAAATCAGACTGCTCCCTTGCATTTTGACCTCGAGAAATACTATTGTTCTGAAGAGGAGAGGAAATTGATCTATTGTTCCCGGCCGCAGTCAAGAAGATGAGCTTTATGTATCTTCAATATTTTAAAGAGTAAGTAAAATATTTTGCTAAGCAAAAGGGACTTCTTTGTACTCCTTTGTTGTCATACTCAATCTTATTAGATAAGAGAGTTTTTTGTATCACTTTCACGTATTTGAATATCAATAAAAGTGACATTTTTTTGGCCTTCTTATTTGTCTTGACTTCCTTTTTGCATTGAAAATCAGACAAGCGATTACTTTTGATTTGCTAGAGATGTGATATTTAATATAGCAACTCAGACCAAGAAAAGTCAATTTAAGGAATTTAAGGTTACTATCAGAGGTGTAATGTTAACTTGACATAGTGGAATAGTTTCTATGGACTTATCATTCTATGGATGAGAATGATAAGTGAAGTTTTTACTCCGCAGGGGATTGTGATTGAGTCTATTATTAGAGGTTTAATATTAATGTAATTAAGACTCCATTGGGGAGCAGAGAGAATACTGTTAAAGGTGTGATATTAGCCTTACAATGATTTTAAGTGGACTTGTTATTTTATTGACGAGAATAACAAGTGAGACTACACCCATCGAGGATCTGAGTATTTTTTTACCGTTAGAGGTGTGATATTAATTTAACGGATTGGATTGAATCTTGTCAGAGGTATGATATTAACTTGACAAGGATGTGAGTTAAAGGTGTACTGTTAACTTAGTTCCACAAGAATTTCAGTTTTATTGGGAAAACTGAAGATACCACTGTCATAGGTGTAGTGTTGAATTTAACAGTGGGGGTAATTGCTAGAGGTGTAATTTTGAACTTAGTATGGGTCTTCTCGACTTCGATACAAAAGTTCAAGGGAAAATCATTGTTATAGGTATAATGTTAAACTTAACAATGAACCGAATGCTAGAGGTGTGATGTTGAACTTAGTAACGCTTGTCTCAGCTTTGATATGGAAGCCTGAGGGAAGTGACTGTCAGAGGTTTAATGTTGAGCTTGACAGCAACTTGATCACTGTTAGAGGTGTAATATTAAACTTAACAGTAATTTATCAGAGGTGTAATGTTAACATGATAAAAATTGATTTGTGATATGAGCAATTTGGAGGACATGCCATTCTATTGAGAAGAATTAACTAGTGAAGTTTGAACTGTCGAGGTGTAGTGTCAACTTGACAATTTTGAAGACTTATGACTCCATGTAAGGGGGTCGACAAGTGGAAGTTCGTACTCACTGAGGAATATTGAAACTTTTCACTGTTAGAATGTGGTGTTAACATAACAGTGATTGAGTTTGTGAACCTACCACTCCATGGGAGGGAATTGGCAGGAGATTTTGGTGGGAGATAGCATGAATTGTCAGATGTTTACTGTTAACTTGACGAACTCTGTTGGGGATTAAAGAAAATGGCTTATCAGAGGTTTACTGTTAACGTGACAAGTCTGTGCTCATTTCACCGGAAAAATGGATATTTGTATTCCTACCGTTCTATGAAAGGGAATTGGTAAGATATTTTGGAGGGGAAGGCGGGACCAAGTCCTTAGTATTTTTAGCAAACTCTTAGCTATCAATGAATTTGGTACGCCTTTACCAACTACTGTTTGAGCTGGGCTAGTCATGCCATTACCCTCAACATGATAATTTGTTGAGGACTTATGTTAGTCTTAAAAGTCAACATTTTCTTCTATCCCTGGCCGTCAAAGGTGTCGAATTTTGATAACCTCTAAAGAAGGGTGGCAAAACTAATACTTAGCTTGTCTTTTTTGGCTCAATTACATCGAGAACTGCATTGTATTCTCATGCGATGTTGACCCGACATTCCTCTTAACCAGCTTCTTATGTACCAGTTAAAACTCCAGTGATGTTTGGTCGTCGACACTTGTCCCACTTGTCACCGAATATTCATTGATTAATGAGGACTATTATGCTTGCGTTGAGCAGAACATAGTAGTTAATCGAGACTTTCATCGTGGGGAGATGCGTTCGATGCAAGCGTCATACATGCTAGACCCACTGACCAGAGGTTTAATGTTAACATGATTAAGGGTAGTATTTCTTTAAAAATTTGCCATTAATCGGCATCATAAGTATATCGCCTTCTGAATTTATCAGGCGGTATGCTCCATTTGAGTAGATAGACTCTCCCACAAATGATCCTCCCACTTGGGTTGAAATTTTTCTTTCGTCTTGTGCGTCGTCACTATTGGCCTCCTGACATCCAATACGAGGTCGCCTTTTTTGAAAGTCCGCTCCTTAACTTTCTTGTTAAAGGCTCTGAAAATTCGAGCTTGATAAAGCTCAATTTACTGTTTAGCTTGCAGGTGTTTATCGTCTAAAACCTTTAGCTACTGGAGTCGCAGTCGATGCTTCTCCTCATTTGTCATCTTTGTTGTCAAGGCAAAGTGCAGAGATGGAATCTGGATTTCTAGTGGGAGAACGGCTTCACACCGGTATACCAAAGAGAATGGTATAGCTTTTGTCGGGGTTCTCACTATTGTACGATAAGCCCACAAGCATTCACCTAGTTTGTGTTGGCCCAGAGGCCCTTCACTCTAGTTTTGATGATGATTAACTCATGTAGTTGTTGTTTACTAATAATCTTGTAATTTCTAGTTACAGATATTTGATAAATATATTAGTAGGTGATTAGCTTCAACAAAGGTGTTTTGGAGCTTTCACATGTTGATTCAAGAGCTCAAGCATCATGATCGCATCTAGTACTCGGATGGAGTCAAGCTCGTTTGGATCGGTTTTTGGATCGAGTCGACTTGGAGACGAAGTTCTACAAGAAGACATCGATTTATTTAGTTTAAGATTTTGTTTAGATCATTGTAAAGATAGATAGTGTTGATATGCTCAAGTTCACATTACACACACAAATTTAAAGTTTCATGTTTGTTTTCGTTTAACTGGTTTTGGATTCTAGTTCAAATATATGATTTTCATGAATTGATAGAATCAAAACAAGTTTACATGGTTTAATGTATATTAGATTTGTTCTATATACATCTATGCTTCATCTATTTAGAAAAACTTATTTTGATAGTCTATTTCATAAGTTTGGAGTTTTATATTTAAACAAAACTTATTTTTACATTTAATGTCAAAAACATAGATATAATATCTTTCATGTATATTGGATTCTATCCATATACAATATGCTTCAAAGTTATTTAAATATCATGTTTTTGTATTTACATGTGTTTGGAAGAATCGGATTTCCATTTCAAAAATCTAAGTTTTGAAAAATACGGTTTTTAGTTTAAGGCAAATTTTCAAGAACACAAAAATGGTTCAAATAGTTTATAATATGTGTTGAATTTTGTCACACATATTTGTATTTCAAAGATATAATAAGAACTTATTTTGTGAAATTTATGTGTATTTTATGAGATTTTTTAGAAGGCAAAAACCCAAGATTTCAATCCCCAAAATATTTGTACTGGCTGTCTGTCAGTCGACCAGACCGGTCGACCGAGGCAGAAGTCCGGTCGACTGACGTGCACAGGACGTGCACGCAGCCAAGACTTGAGGCCGATCGACCAGGTCGGTCGACCGGCAGAGAGCTGCTGCTCTCCGTATCCAGTTCCGGTCGACCGGGCGGTTGACTGGAGGCACAACGGTCGTAATAATGACCGTTGGGCCGGTCGACCGGGCGGTCGACCGGAAGGGCAAATTTGCCCTTTCCTGCTGCCAACGGGCAGAATTCATTTAGGGCTATAAATACCCCCATTTGAGCTAGTTTTGAACAACAATTTAAGGAGCAAAAATCTTCATCTTCTTAAGTATTTTAACTACAAGTTTTAAAAGAGTTTTTGGGTTTAAAAGATCAATCTTTATTTGTTTTAAAGTGTTAAAAAATTCAAAGAAAAGAGAGTATTTGGGAATTAGTTTTTGATCTTTATTTCAACATCTATCTTATGATTTTCCCAAGTGTTTTTCTTTGTGTTTTCATTTCCAAACACTTTTATTTCTCACACTTGAGCTATCTATCTATCCTATCTATTAGGATCATTGTTTTGTGAGAAGGAATTGGTTTATGGTATTTGAGATCACCAAGTTGTAAACCCTCCTTGCTTTGTGATATCCCTCTAGTAAGAGGTGATTGTATTGGTATCCCTCTAGTGAGAGGTGATAGTAGAGGTTGTTTTGATATCCCTCTTAGTGAAGAGGTGATTGTGGTGTTGTGGCTTTGTGCCTTATCCCTTAAGTGTGAGGTTGATAGTTGTTTGGCTAAGATCCTATCCCTCTAAGTGTAGAGGTGATTTGTGTTGTGCCTTGCCTCTAGTGAGAGGTTGTATTTATTGAGAGAGGAGTTATGTACTCCCAAATTGTAATACCCAAATCCTCAGTGGAGGTTCCCTGTGTGGGAAGTCCTGTGTGGACGAGTTAGTGGAAATCCTTCTGTGTGAAGGGGGGACGTAGAGCTGTGTGCTCGAACCTCGAAACATATCCTTGTGTTTGCGTTTGATCCACTATCTCTTACTCTCTCTCTTATATTGTGCCTTGCATCATTTCATATTGCTCATATCATTTATATGCTTGGATTTGTTTGTGTGCCTCACTTGTGTTTAACCAAGAGAGCTTCATATAGCACCTCAACTGTTATTTAGAGGAATTTAGAGGAGATAGTCCAGAGCCCTTCACCGGGAATTCGACTACACTCTTTGGTTACACTAAGTGTGTTGCATTTAGTTTTTAATTCCGCATCATTTATCATTAGATTAGCCATACACCTATTCACCCCCTTCTAGGTGTACTTTCAACTGGTATCAGAGCCTACGCTCCTGATATTAGGTTTAACCACCTAGGAGTGAGATCTTGGTTAGCTAATCTATCATTTGCATTTGAACACATATAGTTTGCACTCATGGATAACCCTCCCATGTTTGATATCTCTAAAATTGATATATGGAAGGTTAGGATGAGTTGGCATTTAAAAGCCATAGGTTAGAAAGTTTACCTTGCCATTACCAAGGAATCTTACCTTAGTAATAGCAAGCGTTTAGAGGCCAATGCATAAGCCCTAGAGGCACTTAGAAAATCACTTAGTAAAGAATATTTAAATATGGTTCCTCATTGTGTTTCCGCCTTTACAGTGTGAAACATATTGACATCTCCCGAGCTACAAATGCAAATCAATGAGGCGGAGAAATCTAGTGGAGAAGAGTCCGACCAACGATGCTTCATGGTCCAAGGGAATGACTCCCTTGAGGTAAACTCGGGTACTCAACTAGATGATAGTTCTTCTTGTGATGAATATATGATGCCGATGCATTAAATGAAGAACTTTCTATTGTTTGTGAAAAATTGTTAGAAAAGTATGAACTTTTGAAAAAGAAAGTTTTGCATTAAAAGAAGAAAATGAAAATTTATTTTCTAAACTTGATTTGATTTTGTAAGAGAAAGTGGAGATTTCTAATGAAATGGATTCACTAAAATCCAAACTTGACCTTACTCTAAAAGAAAATGAAATTTTGAAAAGTAAAAATGATTGTGAAAATGTTTTGAAGAAAAATAAGACTTTAACTTCAAAACTTGATTTTGTTTTAAAAGAGAATAACTCTTTGAAAAATAAAATTATTTCTATTTCAAAAGAATTGGATTTAATTTCTAATGAAAACAAATCTTTAAAAATTGATATTGACTCACATGTTTGCCATGCTAGTGTAGCCTCACCATCTAGTGTTACTATGGCATGTTCCACCTCTTCTACTATTATTGAAAATAATATTTATAATTTAAAGAAGAGTGTTGATTGTTTGGGCTCCACTTTGAGCCAATGTGCCATGAACCACACACGGTTAGAATTCATGTTTCGAAAGAAACAAGTAGTTCCAAATCTGCATGCACACAAACCACGACATACACATGCTTCCCACGTTCATACATATAACACAATGTATGCTCATGTGTACACTTGTACACATTGTGGACGTAAGGGCCACATTGTAAAATTTTGTTTTGATAAAATTAATGTTTCAAATTTTGCAAATAAATTTGTTTTGGTTAGGAAAGGAGCTAATCCCCATGGACCCAAAGAGTATGGGTACCAAAAGCCACTCTTATCTTTGATGTAGGTGGGGGCTCTCATATGACGTGAGAGTTGTTGGTGCCTTGAGGTGGATGCGTTCCGAGATTAATGGTGACAATTTTGGATGTATCACTTTCAAGTAAAGTTTGATGGGAGGACCACCTTGATTTGGAGACCTAGAGATGTACCCTTATGGTTTTGGTAACAATCTCTAAACTCCTATTTATGTTTACATGCTTTCATGATTAATTTTTAGCGTTTCATGTTTTTATGATTATTATGTTAAATGCCATGATAACTAGATTTGTGACATACATGTATAGTATTTGAGATACACTCATATTCTTATGGATTATTTCTTTTGTGTTCTCATTATAATTTAACTATTGTGTATATTATAATTCTAAATCATGTGCATGTACATACTAATCATGTTGGTTTATGTTTTCATTTTGCACCTCATGTTTTGATTACATGTTTAGATGTAATTTTTCATTAAAACTTGTGCATATGCTTGTACAACTACTGAGACAAAAATAGATTATTATATATTTGTACTTGATTGCTCATTTGTACTCATTAGATGTACTAGTATAGCCTAGTTTTGATGATTCATGCATTTTGACTTGTATTCTCTATTTTTGTACATATTTTTCATGAATATATATTTAGCTTCATATATATGATAATTTTGTTAAAACTATTAGATATACATGTATAACAGTGAGTCATTTGCCTTTCATGCAAAATCTCTTTGTAGACTTAATTGTGTTTAGATATGTATGTATACTTCTAGTTTAGACAAAACATACATATGCCTTGGAGTTAGTATTGTTTAATGAAAATTAAATTTTGATGATTTTCATGCTTTTTATAAAGGAATTTTATATTGAGCTTAATTTTCTTATTCCATGATTTTGTTGATTACATGACTTTTTATATTCTATATTTGTTGTTTACTCATGATTTGTTTTCATGAGATTATATGAGCTCTATTGCTATTTGAGTGTTGATGATTGTGTAATTTTAATGTTTTCAAGAATATGTTATTGTTTTATTCCTTACTTGAAGAATTTCGTACTAATTTTCAAGTTTATCATAAAACTAGTTGCGTATTCTTCATTTTGGTAGAGTTTTTCAAACATGATATATTTTCAAATCCTATTTTTTGAAAACCCCTACTAACGTTAAAAGGCGGTTGGATGGGCGATCATGCCTTGTATGCTCTAATTGAAAATCTATTTAAACAAGTGCATGATAGGGAGGTAGTATGACTTATACACTTGATCCTCATCATATTTTAATTGGTATCCCAATTGATATTTTCATGTTTGTATACTCAGTTTTATTTTTCTATATATGAATGCTTCAAAACTTCAAAGGTATCAATTTCTATTGGTATTTATTTTTTTCATATATATATATGATTTGATTATGCTTACTATATCATTACATCTTAAAGCACAAATTATATTTATGCTAAGCTTGATTTACTACTTAATGACCATTAGTTTTTCAAATTGGTATATTTTACAAGCTTATGCATCATTTTCATCGGTATTTCATAAAGGGGGAGAAAACTTCATGTTTCAGATTTCAATCGATTGTATTTTCAATTGGTATATTACTCTCACTCTTAATGAAAAATATTTTAATTTGAAATTTACTAACATTTTCAATATTGGTATCAAAAATCTTAAATTGGCTTTATTCTAAAATTTGGTGTCTTTATTGCAAAATGAATTGTTTAACCAAATAGTTAGTTTGTTTTTCAATTGGTATCATATTTCATTTTAAATTGGTATCCATATTGAAATAAGTTATGTTTACATAAAAAATATTTGGTTTTATTTTCAATTGATATCAAAATTATAAAATATTCTCATTTGGTATCAAAATTACAAAATATTTACAATTGGTATCATAATTTACAATATACATATATTTTAATTGGTATCAAAAACAACAATGTTTCATTTTCATTGGTATCAAAAGTTTACAAGATGTTTTCAATTAGTATCTTTTGGTATCCTAAAAATTTTGTTTATTTTCAATTGGTATCATAATTTGGTATCAAAAGTTTTGATATGTAATGCTTATATGCAAGGGGAGCGTAACATCTTCTCTATATATAGATTCATGTAGAGTGTATCTCATATTGAGGAGTTGACCGCTCTTCTCTATGTCTTACACGTGTGTAGGAGGAGCTTCACATCTTCTTTTATACATTGTATATTATGCTTTATGTGGTTAGAGTTTAGTCATCTCTTTTCATATAAATGCATGTATGCAAGGGGAGTTAACTTCACGTCTCTCCTCTTCATGAATGTATATAGCATATACACCTTTATTGTTTTGATTTATGCAACTAGGAAGAAAAATATTATTTATGTCTTTAGTGTTTGTACCCTTTTTTGATGAATTGACAAAAAGGGGGAGAGAAATTTAGAGTTTTTATATATGCATGTTTGTCTAATTTCTTACCTTTTACCATTGATATCAAGAGCATCTTTTGTTGATATCAAGAGCATGTTTATTTCATTGGTATCAAATATCATGTTTATGCATATTTATGTTGAGCATTCATGATATATCTTTATTGTTTATTGCTATGCGTGAGTTAAGGGGGAGCTTCTATGAAGCTTAATTTTAATCCATGCATATATAACTCTATGAGTTTTGTCATCATCAAAAAGGGGGAGATTGTTGGCCCAGAGGCCCTTCACTCTAGTTTTGATGATGATTAACTCATGTAGTTATTGTTTACTAATAATTTTGTGATATTTAGTTACAGATATTTGATCAAGATATTAGAAGGTGATTAGCTTCAACAAAGGTGTTTTAAAGCTTTCACATTTTGATTCAAGAGCTCAAGCGTCATGATCGCATCTAGTACTCAGATGGAGTCAAGCTCGTTTGATCGGTTTTGGATCAAGTCGACTTGGAGACGGAGTTCTATAAGAAGACATCGGTTTGTTTAGTTTAAAATTTTGTTTAGATCATTGTAAAGATTAGATAGTGTTGATATGCTCAAGTTCACATTACACACACAAGTTTAAAGTTTCATATTTGTTTTTGTTTAACCGGTTTTGGATTTCTAGTTCAAATATATGATTTTCATGAATAGATAGAATCAAAATAAGTTTATAGGGTTTAATGTATATTAGATTTATTCTATATACATCTATACTTCATCTATTTAGAAAAACTTATTTTGATAGTCTATTTTATGAGTTTAGAGTTTTGTATTTAAACAAAACTTTTTTTTGCATTTATGTCAAAAACATAGATATAATATCTTTCATGTATATGGATTCATCCATATACAATATATTTCAAAGTTGTTTAAATATCATGTTTTTGTATTTATATGTGTTTTGGAAGAATCGGATTTCCATTTCAAAAATTTAAGTTTTGGAAAATACGATTTTTAGTTTAAGGCAAATTTTCAAGAACACAAAAATGGTTCAAATAGTTTATAATATGTGTTGAATTTTTGTCACACATATTTGTATTTCAAAGATATAATAAGAACTGATTTTTGTGGAATTTATGCGTATTTTATGGGATTTTTTAGAAGGTAAAAACCCAAGATTTCAATTCCCAAAAATATTTGTACTGGCTGTCTGCCGGTCGACCGGACCGGTCGACCGAGGCAGAAGTCGGTCGAACGGTTCGGTCGACCGACGTGCACAGGACGTGCACACAGCCAAGGCTAGAGGCCGGTCGACCGGGTCGGTCGATCGCCAGAGAGGTTCTGCTCTCTGAAAATGGCCCCGGTCGACCGGCTGATCGACCGGCAGAGAGCTGCTGCTCTCTGTATCCAATCCTGGTCGACCGGGTGGTCGACCGGAGGCACAACGGTCATAAAAATGACCGTTGGGCTGGTCGACCGGGCGGTCGAACGGAAGGGCAAATTTGCTCTTTCCTGCTGCCAACGGGCAGAATTCATTTAGAGCTATAAATACCCCCCATTTGAGCTGGTTTTGAACAACAATTTCAAGAGCAAAAATCTTCATCTTCTTAAGTGTTTAACTACAAGTTTTAAAAGAGTTTTTGGGTTTAAAAGATCAATCTTTGTTTGTTTTAAAGTGTTGGAAAATTCAAAGAAAAAGAGAGTATTTGGGAATTAGTTTTTGATCTTATTTCAACATCTATCTTGTGATTTTTTCAAGTGTTTTTCTTTATTGTTTTCATTTTCAAATACTTTTATTTCTCACACTTGAGCTATCTATCTATCCTATATATTAGGATCATTATTTTGTGAGAAAGAATTGATTTGTAGTCTTTGAGATCACCAAGTTGTAAACCCTCCTTGCTTTGTGATATCCCTCTAGTGAGAGGTGACTGTGTTGGTATCCCTCTAGTGAGAGGTGATAGTGGAGGTTATTTTGGTATCCCTCTTAGTGAAGAGGTGATTGTGGTATTGTGGCTTTGTGCCTTATCCCTCAAGTGTGAGATTGATAGTTGTTTGGCTAAGTGCCTATCCCTCTAAGTGTAGAGGTGATTTGTGTTGTGCCTTACTTCTAGTGAGAGGTTGTATTTGTTGAGAGAGGAGTTGTGTACTCTCAATTGTATTTACCAAAATTCTCAGTGGAGGTTCCCTGTGTGGGAAGTCCTGTGTGGACGAGTTAGTGGAAATCCTTCTGTGTAAAGGCAGGAACGTAGAGCTGTGTGCTCGAACCTCGAAACATATCCTTGTGTTTGCGTTTGATCCGCTATCTCTAACTCTCTCTCTCTCTTATATTGTGCCTTGCATCATTTCATATTACTCATATCATTTATATGCTTGGATTTGTTTGTGTGCCTCACTTGTGTTTAACCAAGAGAGCTTCATATAGCACCTCAACTCTTATTTAGAGGAATTTAGAGGAGATAGTCCAGAGCCCTTCACCGGGAATTCAACTACACTCTTTGGTTATACTAAGTGTGTTGCATTTAGTTTTTAATTCTGCATCATTTGTCATTAGATTAGCCATACACCTATTCACCCCCTTCTAGGTGTACTTTCAGTTTGTCGTCCTAGTCGCGTTAATTTTTTGAGATGAACTTCTTAAAAAGCTTTTCAATAGTTTTGTTAAAAGCTTCCGCAAGGCCATTAGCAACTGGATAGTATGCCGTCAAAAACACACTTTAGATTCTGAACTTGCTGCAGAATCTCTGGAATACTTGGATGACAAACTGAGGCCCATTATCGTGGACGATCCGTCATGGCACGCCAAAGTGGTAGATTACGTGATGTTTTATAAACTTGATCACATCAAATGTCTTCACCTCCTTTAGAGGGACTGCCTCCGTCCATTTGGAGAAGTAATCGATTATTGCTAAGGTAAACCGATGTCCTTTAGATGAAGGTGGGCTGATGGGACCAGCCACTTTCATTCCCCTCATCTCAAATGGCCAGGAAGAAGTTATAGGATGAAGATGTGCTGGTGCCTAATGAATGAAATCACCAGAGATCTGACAGGTGTGGCATCGCTTAGCATAAGCGATGGAGTCAGAGATCATCTTCGACCAGTAGTATCTGAGCCTTCAGAATCGATCACCATGCTTTGGGCCAGGTTGGTAAGCTCCGCACATACCGTTATGAGCCTCTTTGAGTGCCTTCTATGCCTTTTAACGTGATAGGCTTCAGAGGAGGATTCCATTGTGCGATCAGCGATACAGTGTTCGTGTGATCGCATTGTAGTAGAATCGAGGGGCCTTCTTTCTGATGGCAGTTGCCTCTTTAGGGTCATCAGGTTGTATGTTGTACAAGGCATAGTCGATATATGGGAATCGCCAATCCCTAAGCTCAGACCTACTGAAGTCTTTAGAGCTTCTTTGACTTGAAGGTCCCCTGTTGGCATTTGCTCATCTTCAAGAGCGAATTTCGGGCAGTACAAGTCATAGTTGTAGACGAGTACTTTCTCTGCCGCTCCGGCTTGGAGAGTCAAGAAAGCGGCGAGGGACGCCAGTGCATTTGCATGCACATTTTGCTGTCGAGGTTCATGGTCAATGTAGAAGTTTTTGAACTTCCCTGCCATGTGGATGGTTGCGTTGTGATGGAGTACTAAGTCTTCATGTCTGACTTCATACTCCTCGCGAACCTGATTGACGATAAGTTTTGAATCATCGTACGCTTTAAGGTTTTAAAGCCAATCTCATAGGCGATTTGGATCCTAATGAAGATGTTGGCCCAAAGGCCATTATCCCAGTTATTTTGATGATAACAAAACATATTTAGTTATGTATTTAACATGTTTTATTTCAGAATATTTCAGGTTATTTAACAGGTTGTTTTTGACGGCTTCGCTAAAAGACTCACAAGTTTGGACGCCGCTAAAATGAAGATTCCCAAGCTACGCACAACTAGGATGCTTTGGGATCAAGATGATGAAGTGAAGATCAAGACAAGATCAAAACGACAAAGAAAAACAAAATTTGTAATTGTATTTTTATTTTAGACATTTTGTCAAAACTAGATATTAGAAGTAGAGCTATGGGATCATCACACACACACATTTCAGTTAGGCTTCAAAAAGATTTTTCAATTCCATTTCTAACTTAGTTTTTAAAAGAGAACATATTTGAAAATACGCGTTTTAGAAAAACAATAGTTTTTGGAAAAACATTTTCATTGAAAAACAAGTTTGTGTTCAAAAGAATTTTATCAAACTACTTTTAACATGTTTGAAGTATGACACATGCTTATACTTCATGTTTTTACAAGTTCCAAAATCTTACCCAAAACCCAAAACCAAAACCAAGATTTTCTGGTTCTGGAAGTTCTGTTTTTTCAGAACTTACAGTGACCGGTCGACCGGCCCGGTCGACCGATGTGCACAATACTGTGCACGTCTATATCAGTCGACCGACCCGGTCGACCGAAGTTCATTTACGTTTACGGGTTTTCGGTCGACCGGACCGGTCGACCGGTGAGCCCCAACGGTCATATTTTTGACCGTTGGCGGTCGACCGACCCGGTCGACCGGACTCTGTCAAAAGTTCTGACAGGTCCAACAGCTAGTTTTTCTGACTGTTTTTCTTTTTGGGATTTGTCTCCAACGAGTTTTTGAGGCTGTTTTTGACCCTATAAATAGAGGGTCACCTCATATTGATTAGACAACCATTGCAAAATATTTCATAAGAGTTTTACAAAGATTTTCAAAGCTTTCCTTCATAAAAGATTTTCCAAAGCCTAAATTTCCAACACCCAACTTGTGGCCTACTCTCTACCTTCTCTCTAGATTTTGCACACCACAATCCCAAGCTTTACATCTACATATTTGGTTCTAGGATTGTGCAAGTGAGCTTTTGTAAAGTGATCAAGTGTGATCACTCATTTCTTCTTGGAGTGAAGTTGTAGAGGCATCGGCCTCAAGGGAGCTAGTGAGCTTCGGGTGGTGTTGCGGCATCACAAGTGTAAGGGACAAGTGTGTCCTTGTATTGGCGATCCGGTGGGATCAACGATAGTAGTGCAAATCCTTCAAGTGTGAAGGCGGGGACGTAGAGCGTGGCTCGAACCTCGGAAACACATCCTTGCGTTTGCGTTTGATCAATTTTATCTAACTCTACTCCTTTCAATTCTTGCACCTTAATTGTTGTATTTATTGCAAGTCTTTATTTGTGCTATTTGTGTGTGAAAGTTTTAATTCCGCAAAATTGCCATAATTCATATAGCCATCACCTATTCACCCCCCCTCTAGGTGATTTCAATTGGTATCAGAGCCTAACCCTACAACTTAGGTCTAACAACCTTAGGGAGATCCATATTTGGCTATATACATTTTGTTGCATTTTTACTTGCTTGTGCATTCATGGCATCCATGGACTTTTCTAGCATTAAATCCCCACCAAAATTCGATGGCTTGAACTTTCCCATTTGGAAAGTCAAGATGAACTTGTTCTTGAAATCCTTAGGTGTTAGGGTAGCTAGGGCCATTACCAAAGACTTCATTGAACCAACTAGTGATGAGAGCACATGGTCCGAGGATACTTCCAAAGACTATGAGGCTAATGCTAGGGCACAATATGCATTAACCCAAGCCCTAAATGAAGATGATCTTGCACGCATAATAAATTGCAAATCCGCATTCGAGGTTTGGAACATACTCATTGTGACTCATGAGGGAACGTCTCAAGTCAAGAGAGCCAAAGTTGACTTGCTACGTTCTCAATATGAGAATTTCTATATGTTTGATAATGAGAGCATTGATGACATGCTCACCCGTTTTACAAAAATAACTAATGCTCTTTCTTCCTTAGGCGACAAGATTGATAATGATCAAAAGATAAGGAAGGTGATTAGAGCTCTTCCCAAAGCTTGGGAAGTCAAGGACTCTCAAGGAACTCAACGACAAAGAGGAGATGGACTTCTCCGGCTTCATCGGAAATCTCAAGACACATGAGATGGAGATGAAAGTTAGAGAAGAAAGGGAGGCACCAAAGAAGAAGACCATTGCCTTCAAAGCCGCTCCTACCATACACGAAGAGGATGACTCATCGGAGGATTGCGATGAGGATTTCGCCATGCTCATCCGGAAGGTGGGCAAGATGTTCTACAAGAAAGGACGGCAAAGTAACTTCCGAAGAGGGAAGCCTCAAGGAAGGTACGAGAAGAAAAGAGATGAACCCGGTCCTTGCTTTCATTGCAAGAAGATCGGTCACCTAATTGCCGATTGCCCCGCTCTACAAGCAACCACATCCAAGAATGGGCAAAGAAAGAAGAAAGCGTTGGCCGCTACATGGGATGACACGGAGTCGGAATCCGAAGAGGAGCACGACGCCGCCAACATGTGCTTCATGGCACAAGGAGACGACGCTTCTAAGGTAACATTTGATAACACCCTTGATGATGATGATCTCACTATGGATGAACTTGCACACTTCTTTGAGGAATTACAACATAGATATGAGATTTCGCAATCTCATAATAAAAAGTTAAAAAGGGAAAATGAGTCCTTGAAAGATAAACTTAATATTATTGAAAAGGAGAAAAATAATTTGTCTAATTCTTTTAAGAAAATAAAAAGTGATTTTGCAAATTATAAATTAGCTTGTAAAGGGAAAACCCCCATTGCATCATGTAGTAAAAATGATTTTGATGAGATGCAAAAACGGGTTGAAGTATTAGACTCAACTCTTAAACAATGTGCTTTTGATTTAAAGAAATTTGTTTCTAAGTTTCCTAAGGGAGTAACCCAAGGGAAACATACACACCATGCTCATGCACACCATACACATGCACGGAAACATGTACACCCACACAAGCATGCATACTTGTATGGTAATAATAATAATGGTAGAATTTATATTTGCACACATTGTGGCCGCAAAGGCCATTTAGAAAAGTTTTGTTATGCTAAGAACAATGTTAAAAATAAATTTGTTTGGGTTCGCCCAGGATCTAACCCCAAAGGACCCACTAAGATTTGGGTACCAAAAGAGCCACCGATTTCAAATGAAACAGGTATAGGTGGATCTACATCCTCCAAGACTTAGGAGGAAACGGTGCCCGGGTGGTGGATGCAACAAAGCTTAAAGAACACATCAAGATTGCATCGCTATCGTGGAGGCACCTAATTTTGGAGATTGCCCGTAAATTGGTAACATCTCCATTTAAGAGTTTTTAATTTTGTATATACAATTGTTATAGGATTGCTAGTTTAGTTTTATGCTTCATTGATACATGATTAGTATAAACTTGCAACTCTAACATGATTGTATATGCCATGTTCAATTTTGATTTTTTTGACATGTATACATATGTATAGAATTGATAGTTTGCTTTTGTATCCTATTGATATATGCTTGTATAGAACTACCTTTCTATCATGATGTATATGTGCCTTGTGTTAACTTTTATATCTTTGTTTCATGCCTTGTTCATCACATGTCCACATGTATAGTTTAGTATTTGTGATTATATACTTATATGCATATACACATTATTTTCATAAATAAAAATTAAACATTTGTAAATTTTCTTATTTAAGCAAATACCTTAAAGATGGCAATTGCGCACCTCAACTCATTCAAGAGGAATCAAGAGGATGAAGTTCAAAACCCGTCACTGGGTATTTGGCTTCAACATCTTTAAAATCTTTGTTTAAATATGAAAATAAAATTAAAATTGGATTGCTTGTATTTTGATGTTTGTAAAGACTTAATGAAGATTTAAAAACTGTTGGTGTTCCTATATGATTAATATATAATACCTATTTTAGATTACAAGATTACTTAAAATTTTTTTTGGGCTATTTGCTGTTAGCTCTTTTTCAGGCAAAGCCGGTCGACCGACCCTTAAATCTCCGGTCGACCGACTCTGCCTGAGAGAAAATTTTTATTTTTTTCTGTGCTACCGGTCGACCGACCAGAATTCCGGTCGACCGATGCTGGCCTGCTGTGGTCTCGGGATATTTCGGTCGACTGACCCGGTCGACCGATATCATTTACAGAGCTCTCGGTTGGATTCGGTCGACCGGACCGGTCGACCGATCGTCGTGTTTTTGCCCAAATCTGCTATATAATTTCATTTTTTCTCTCTCTCTCTCTCATTTCACTCAGCGACCGAAAACCCCAAAATTTCCCCATATTTGATTTCTCTCCAATCCTTCAACCAAATCCAAATCTTTTTAAAACCCATCTCAAATCCTTCATTCCACCTTCAGATCTTCGATTTCAACAACTTCCAACCACCGGATTCGAAGAATTTCAGGATTTTTCAATTAGGGTTTCAGAATTTTCATCAAGGTAAAAATCGAATTTTTATTGTGAATCTTCACTTCTAGCTTAGATATCTCTATTCCTATGTCACTATTTTAGGTTGCTTAGCTTCTAGATCGTGCCATAATCTTGATTTCACCTAAAAATCAAATTTTTATTCATCATGCCTAAGAGATCTCGAACTGAGAAGGGGAAGGGTATTGCCCAACCCTCATCTCAGGGTCCTAGACCCGTACGGCCCTTTAGAAATGATCTAGCTGAAGATAGATACTCCCACCTCTCCACTAGAAATATCAATTCAGAGAGATTTGTTACCATTCAGGATTTTGAACACCTAGATATCCCTCAAATCCTGCAAAATAATAATCTAGTTGAGTTCTTGACCATTAAGGAACAAGTATACACTTCCCTTGTTCCTTACTTCTATGCCAACTATGAATTTGATGGTAACCGGATCACATCTAGAGTTCTAGGTAGGGAAATCGACCTCTCTATCGGTCGGTTTGCTAGGATTCTGCATCTCTCCACTGGCGGAGCAGATGTGTATTCTCATGATTTACATGACTTTGAATTTCCTGAGGGTGAGTCTTCACTCACCGCCTCTACTCTGATCCACGGGAATGACAATCCCGGGTTGGTTAGAAATGAGGTAGTGAGTAAGTACACACTTCAATCTCAAGTCCTTGCCAAGATTATCTTTTTCAACATTGTCCCCAAACATGGTGAGTATAGCCATGCTAGGGGTTGTGTCCCTTTGATCATCTATTGTCTTCTTAAAGACATTAAGGTGAATTTTCCTAGAGTCATAGCTTATCATATGGGCTCTGATCAGATCCGTACTGCGGGTAGAAGCTTGCCCTACGGCATGCTTATTACCCATCTTCTTCGAGCTCTTGACTTTGATCTTTCTGCCGAAACTCCTTCAAGCCCCCTGACAAACATCAATGGAGTTGTCCTGAAGATGATGGAAGCGCAGCTGCGTAGACACGCCCCTGTGCAACCACATCTTCCTCCTGCTGGTCCTGGCTCATCATCTGCACCAGGATCTTCTTCTGCTTCAGCTCCTGTCTTTTCTCCAGAGGTTCTGGCACTTCTCTCTTCGGAGGTCCGCACTCAGATCGAGGCGCACCAGGCCTGGGTTCGTGCGGAGATGGATGCTCGTGACGTTCAGGAAGCTGCTTTTCGGGCAGAGGTCAGGAACGACATGTCATACTTTGCTGACTCCATGAGATTCGTGGATGTCCAGTTTCAGGCTCTCTTTGCACAGTTTTCCATGACCGTTCCTGATCGTACTGCGACTGCTTGTCGTCTTCCGTCTACCGGTCCTCCATTCCCTCCCAGAGCTCGTGCTTCAGTTCCACCACCGCGGACCAGAGTCGATGGCATTGACCCAGATGAGGTCATTTCTTCAGGCGAAGACGCTGGTGACGAAGAGCAGACGGCTGATGAGGAAGCTGGAGATGATGATGAGTGACCTCCCCTTTGATGATGTCAAAAAGGGGGAGAGTTATTTTGAGAGAGTTATCTTGAGAGAGATATTTGTGATATTTTGTGTTGTAGTACTTTATGTGTTTGGATATTTGTGTGTTTTGGACATGTAGTATTTGTGTTATGGACATGCAGTATTTATTTGTGTTTTGGACATGTATTTGGATTTCTACATGTATGCTTTGTGGACGTATTTCTTTATATGTATCCATGTTCTATCTTGATATATGACATGAGTATTTGTCCTATGTTATGAGTACTTGTTGACATGGAAATATGTGTTTATCATTTTTATATACTATGCCCACATACGATTTTTGTCATTTATGATATGCTTGTGTTGAGGGGGAGCTTCACTTGAAGTCTCTACCCAAAATATTTTGTGATAACTACATATGTTTTGCCATCATCAAAAAGGGGGAGATTGTTGGCCCAAAGGCCATTATCCCAGTTATTTTGATGATAACAAAACATATTTAGTTATGTATTTAACATGTTTTATTTCAGAATATTTCAGGTTATTTAACAGGTTGTTTTTGACGGCTCCGCTAAAAGACTCACAAGTTTGGACGCCGCTAAAATGAAGATTCCCAAGCTACGCACAACTAGGATGCTTTGGGATCAAGATGATGAAGTGAAGATCAAGACAAGATCAAAACGACAAAGAAAAACAAAATTTGTAATTGTATTTTTATTTTAGACATTTTGTCAAAACTAGATATTAGAAGTAGAGCTATGGGATCATCACACACACACATTTCAGTTAGGCTTCAAAAAGATTTTTCAATTCCATTTCTAACTTAGTTTTTAAAAGAGAACATATTTGAAAATACGCGTTTTAGAAAAACAATAGTTTTTGGAAAAACATTTTCATTGAAAAACAAGTTTGTGTTCAAAAGAATTTTATCAAACTACTTTTAACATGTTTGAAGTATGACACATGCTTATACTTCATGTTTTTACAAGTTCCAAAATCTTACCCAAAACCCAAAACCAAAACCAAGATTTTCTGGTTCTGGAAGTTCTGTTTTTTCAGAACTTACAGTGACCGGTCGACCGGCCCGGTCGACCGATGTGCACAATACTGTGCACGTCTATATCAGTCGACCGACCCGGTCGACCGAAGTTCATTTACGTTTACGGGTTTTCGGTCGACCGGACCGGTCGACCGGTGAGCCCCAACGGTCATATTTTTGACCGTTGGCGGTCGACCGACCCGGTCGACCGGACTCTGTCAAAAGTTCTGACAGGTCCAACAGCTAGTTTTTCTGACTGTTTTTCTTTTTGGGATTTGTCTCCAACGAGTTTTTGAGGCTGTTTTTGACCCCTATAAATAGAGGGTCACCTCATATTGATTAGACAACCATTGCAAAATATTTCATAAGAGTTTTACAAAGATTTTCAAAGCTTTCCTTCATAAAAGATTTTCCAAAGCCTAAATTTCCAACACCCAACTTGTGGCCTACTCTCTACCTTCTCTCTAGATTTTGCACACCACAATCCCAAGCTTTACATCTACATATTTGGTTCTAGGATTGTGCAAGTGAGCTTTTGTAAAGTGATCAAGTGTGATCACTCATTTCTTCTTGGAGTGAAGTTGTAGAGGCATCGGCCTCAAGGGAGCTAGTGAGCTTCGGGTGGTGTTGCGGCATCACAAGTGTAAGGGACAAGTGTGTCCTTGTATTGGCGATCCGGTGGGATCAACGATAGTAGTGCAAATCCTTCAAGTGTGAAGGCGGGGACGTAGAGCGTGGCTCGAACCTCGGAAACACATCCTTGCGTTTGCGTTTGATCAATTTCTCTAACTCTACTCCTTTCAATTCTTGCACCTTAATTGTTGTATTTATTGCAAGTCTTTATTTGTGCTATTTGTGTGTGAAAGTTTTAATTCCGCAAAATTGCCATAATTCATATAGCCATCACCTATTCACCCCCCTCTAGGTGATTTCAGAAGAGAGCATTATATTCCTCTACATTGTTGGAACACGGCTCAGTTAACGAGAATGCACGAGGAATTACATAATTCTGTGGGGAGACAAGCACTACCCCCACTCTCGCTATAATATTTCCTCGGAGACTTGTTTTTGACGCACCGTCAAAGAAGAGTTGCCGCACCTGTCCTTCGAAAGACGTCTGGGTTAGACAAACTTTAGCGATCTCATCTGAGAGATCTTCATAAAGTTCGATCATTCTTAGATCTGTATGTTCAGCTAAGAAGTCCGTCACTGCTTGTCTCTTCATATCTTTTTACGGCAGAAATTGCATCTCGTATTAGGAGAGCAATATGGCCCATTTCGCCAATCGACCATTTAGCGACGATGGCTTCGTCATAAGCAATCTTAAAGGATTGATTTTTGATATGACATGTATTGTTTGGCCTGCCAGGTAGTGTCGCATTTTCTGGACAGCGAACATCAGTGCCAAGTATTCTTTTTCGATCGGGTTGTATCGATGTTCAGCTCCGATCATGGTTCTACTCAGGTAGTAAATTGCCTCCCTGTGTCCCTGATCATTATTTTGGGCTAGCAAAGCTCTTAGAGAATGATCCATAGCTCGAACGTATATCAGGAAAGGTTTTCCTGACACCAGGACTATAAGAACAGGTGGATGCGTGAGGTACCATTTAATTTCCTTGAACGCTTCTTGGCAAGCATCATCCCAGATGAATGAAACACTTTTCTTCATTAATTTGGTGAAGGATTGACATCGCCCTAAAAGATTTGAGATAAACCTCCAGATGTAGGCTAGTCGGCCTTACAATCCTCTAAGCTCCCTAAGATTCCTTAGAGGTTGCATTTCTTAGATGGCGCGGACTTTCTCTGGGTCGAGGTGGATTCCTTTGAATGTCATGGCAAACCCAAGAAATTTACCAATGGCAACCCCCAAGAAGGATTTGGTGAGATTCACCTTCAATTGATGTGCCCGCATGATATTGAATACTATCTTTAGATCTGCTATGTGATTATCTTTGGTACGACTTTTCACTGCAATATCGTCTACGCAGCATTCCACTGTTTTGCGTATATGCTCGTGAAAAATTGCATTCATAACTCTCTGGTATGTCGCCCCCGCATTCTTCAATCCAAAGGGCATCACGATATAGCAATACACTCCTAGTGGTGTCCTGAAGAATGTATGTTTCTTGTCGTCTGGGTACATCTTAATTTGATTGTATCCAGACAATCTATCCATGAAGGACATCCGTTCGAACTCTCGTTTGTTGTCGATCATGACATCCGTTGATTGAAAGGGAGAACTTTTCTTTAGGACACGCCTCATTTAGAACAGGATCTTCCCATTCTTCTTGGTGACATGGACGATGTTAGAAACCCAATCAAGGTGTTGTTCTTTCCTGATGAAACCAGAGTCTATGAGTTTCTTGACTTCTGATTGAATCGCTTCCATAATTGCTGGGGAAAATTGTCGTTGATGCTGCTTGACGGGCTTTGCGTCCGGATTGATGTTGAGGCGATGCATAGCCACTCGAGGATCAAGCCCAGACATATCCTTGTAGTTCCAAGTAAAGACATCTATATACTCTCGCACGGGACATATGAGATCTTCTTTCTCGGGAGGTGATAAGCTTTCGCTTATGAAGGTGGGCATAGAGTTAGCCTCATCTCCCAAATTGATCTGGGTTATCTTATCCTTGTGAGTGGTTCACGTTGTTTAAAGCGAATATCCCAAAAAGTATTTAGGTGTTTGATCCAGGGATCCGTATTTGATTGGATCATTTCTTCATCTCCATCTCCTAGGTAACTTGTTGAAACCATATTTACCAAAAAGTCTTTGTATAGGTTGCCAACAGTGACATCTGACTCCCATGACGACGTGCCTGACGAGTGGTTATGATATAATGACTCTTCAGACTCAGAGGCCGACGGGGTTGAAGTTGACACATAGCTCAACCCCCTGCGAGTTTGATGATAATAATCCGCGGCTTTCCCTTTTGGAATGAAAGATCGAAGCAGGGTTCGCCTTCCTTTGGCGAAGTTCAAGTCAAGACCACTTGTTAGGTCATACCCCATGTTCTCCATCATTTTGAGTAATTTTGGCTCGTAATGAGAGAACAGACGGAGTTCATTCTCACTTTTTGAGTCTTCACAATTATTAGTTTGGACTCGACTCTTCTGAAAAGGATCAGCTTTTGAACTTTGCATCTTACTGGGACCTCGAAAAGGGATCCTTGTGCATCACTAACGCTTTGATATGCCATAAAAGATGATCTCACCAGTACATGCAATGATGTCAGGACATCTATTGCCGACCAGGGGTCATCATCTACATCGGTACTAGTATATGATGGTACGGAATAGGAAGCAAACACAGAAAAATAAGTCAAATCTAACTCTTCATTAATATACCACTCGCCTACATCATTGGCAGTGTTATTGACACTGAGCTTATTAACGCTCGTTACAAGTGGATTCAGCTCCCAAAGACATTCTTCTTCTGCCTCTGACTCGACATCAGCTTCATTACCAGAGTCTAGTTCCTCTAACTGGGGATTCTTATCTGTTTTCATAGAATCTTAGTACAGAAGGGAGTCTATGAAGTAGTTCTCTACCCTCTTGAACGGATGCCTCTCGGCGATCAACGTTCGAACTTTTACATCTCCGTCAACATACTTAATGACTTGATGGAGAGTAGAGGGGACGATGAAATTGCGATGAATCCATGGTCGTCCCAGCAGTAAGTTATATGAAGTGTCGGCGTCAATAACATATCACGTCACCCCGGATCTCAGGTCCCCAATCTGGCATTTGAGTTTGATCTTTCCCATCGGGCGCGTACTATTAGCGTTGAAGCCAAAAATAGTAGTTTAAATGGCGCTTAATTGATGGGTGGGGATTCCCAAGTGCTGCATGACCCAGTGGGACATGATGCTTAACGTGAATCCTGAATCAACCTGAATGCGGCTCACCTAAGATGATCCAATGTACCCTATGAAGTACATGGGCTTATCATGCTTCCCCTTAGCCTGCATATCGTCTGGAGTGAATGTTAAGCAGGGGACATGTTGAGAGGCGTGGAGACAATTTTCTTTATTTTTCTCTTCTGGTTTAGCTAGAATCTGGGTCATGAAAGTCTCAGCATTGGCTAAAGCTTCTCTAAGAGACTCCCTTGTTGACTTAGACCGTCTCAGGAGCTCATAAAGAGTAATCCTGACTGGGATGTTGGCCAATTGAGGCAAAACATCAAAGCGGTAAGGTGCTGAAGATCCCTCTGCTTTGTCTTTCGGGAGAGCCTTGGCATACTAAAACTCCTTTTGCTTCTTTACGGGTTACTTCATGGATTGCTTGGTTGGCCCTTGGGAGGGTTTAGGCGGATTTGTCACCATTTTGTCATACTTCTTCAAGTATGACTGACCCGAGCGAGTCCCTGCCACGAGCAGTGCATTTGGTTTTGTAGAAAGGACGATTGTCTCCTCCTCCAAACCAGTTAGCGAGGCGACATCGGTTTTCGCTTCCCAGGAGGAAGCACACATCACATTGTAAGATGAAACTTTTGCTTTGCCTTTGGACTTTCTGTTGGTAACTGTAGTCCACTACTGGCCTTCCACAAGGTCGGGATGAACCCATATGATCTCTCCTTGAGGAGTAGAAATAATTACGAGACCTTTCTTCCGCTGGTGGTGTGGATCTATATTAACCACTCTTAGTTTCCCTCTCGGGATGAGAAGTACTCCGGCTGGCGTTGGAGGTTGTACCCTAAACTAAAAAAATGGCGTCATGTTAGCTATCACTTTTTTCTGCTCCGGGAGGAGTTTAAGCACCTCTGCATCAATCAAAACTTGGAGGATGTCTTTGAAGATGTAGCAACTTTTAGTAGGGTGTCCCAGCATCCTGTGGTACAAGCAGTAATTGGAGGTGTCGATCTTGCCCATCTCCGCAGGACATCTAACTTCATGAAGCTTCAGTTAGTTGCTCTTGTTGAGTAACTTGAATAACGAATCAACATGCTCGTCTTTGAAGGAGTATTACTTGTTTACGCATGGGTGGCTTGAAGAGCTACCCCCTCTAGTCGATTGGGGCTTAGAGGAAGACTTTGTCTCTGTCGCCAGTGTGTCCTTCCTTTTAGTTTGGAAAGACGCTTCTGGCGCGCGTCTTGTCAACTTCTCGGGTTTGGGCTTGTTTTCTTCTACCTTAACCCTGGCGACAATCTCCTTTGCCTACTCGCCTTGCAGGACCAACTGCTTCCACGTCGGCTTTCAGCTACTCCTATCTGAGATAGGAGTGAGATTTATAAATATGATGGCATGTTTCCACCAAGATGGCATGGGTCATGTCACTGGGATATCGGAGTGGCATATTCTGAGATCTTTTTATAAATGCTTTAACTGACTCCCCTTTCCGTTGCTTCATCGCCAGGAAGGTTGGCATGGTAATCTCCGAGTCATCTTCGAAGAAGAGGGTGAGGAAAAACTTTTTCAGATCACGCTAGTTCTTGACAGAACCTTCTGAGAACTTCATGAACCATTCAAAATCAATCCCCTTCAGGGCGCCGATGAGCAAACGTGCCAGGATGGCATCATTGAATACTACATTCTCTGTCTGAGACTTAACGTAGTATACATGCTGGTTCGATGACCCCTTGCCGTCGAAGACCTGTAGGGTCGGAGTCTTGAACTTGGGAGGGTACAGATAAGATCCCACTCAGCCGGGTATGGCTAGACCACTCCTGCTTCTTGGAGGCCTTTCTGATTAGCGAGGGCCTTAAGATGTTGCTTCAGTTTGATCATCCTTTTGGAATGAGTGCTCTGTCTCTGAATTGTCTTCCTCTTCAGATGGAGGCTTTGATGACTCAGAGTTAGAATGTTCCTCCTCTTCGGTATGTACAGAAGATGAGCTTTTTCCTTCCTTCTATTTGTCTTTGGACTTCTTGGAAGGGGTCTAGGTTTCAGCTTCTTTTTTTTGTCCTCAAGCAATTGCAAAAGCACCAGCTTGAGGGTGTCCATAGATTCTTGTTGAGCATGAATCGTATTGAGTTGCTCTCTCTAGACCTGGGCTTGTTGTTCTTACCGCTCGGCCATTTCTTCAGGAGTCCTTGCCATATACTTGAAGGCTTCTTTCTCTACGAAAGAGTTTAGGCCTGTGATTCTGTGATGGCAAAGTGGATCTCGCTTACTTCAATGCCCCGGGTTAGGGCGCTATAGTCCACCGGGGCTATTACACCAATCTGAGTACAAGTATGCCGGTACACTCCTTCCGGCTAGGAGTCAGACTCGTCAGAGCTGACTATTGGTTGCTTCCCCTTAATCTTATTTGACATAGTGCTTAGACCCACCATGTTTGTAGTAACTTCAGGGTACTCCACATCAGAGAAGGTTCTTCTCGTGTGGGAGCGATGCCTTTTGGCCGAGCGGGAGACTGACGTAGATGATAACCGGTTGAACATTGACTGTTTGCTTACATGCGAGCTGCAGTGGCATTCAGATAGCACCGCTGTGATGAGCCATTCACAGCAAAATTGTTTAGTAATTTGATTAACACTCCTTTTCTTTGTCAAGTAGTCCCTTAGATCCGTCGGAGGGAGATCAAAGAGACCAGTCTCGAGCCTCTGAGGATGAGGACTTTTCAGCTCCCTTCTGACCTTAGCTGTTAGAGAGCGAATGTTAACCTTGTGTTGCAACTCTGAGACGCAAGTCTCAGGGGCACAGGGTTCAGAGACGCGGAGTTCAAGTTTTGTAGAATAGACATGGCTCTCGCGTTTTGGCTTTGAGATGTGGGTCCCGTGTCTCTACTGAGAAGAGACACGGACCTCGCGTTGCTGATTGTCGTGTTTGTCTGCGACACTTGAGAAATATGGACTTCATGAGTCTCACGTTATGTCATAGAGACACGGGTCTCATGTCTCTGAGAAGAGACACGGACCTCGCGTTGCTGAACATCGCATCTATGAGGTAGGGTCTCAGAAATGCGAGCCTCTTGAGCTCTGCATTTTTGTAACCAGATGCAGACTTCGCGCGTTTGATGCAGTTCAGAAGAGACGCAGGCCTGAGCCTCGCGTTTTGTATCTGCTAGACAGATAATTTTTCTAGCTTCTTCTATTTGTTATCGACGTTCGCGATGCTTTTGTTGACATTCAGTATTCCGGTTACGCTTCACGGGTTGTTGAGAACCCCCGGTAATCTGGATCTGAGGAATGTTGAGAGGAAGGGCGTGCCAAGATTGACCTTCAATGATGTAGGCCTTGCAGGTCTCGTGGGAGACATTGATGAGGGCCACGCACGCGATGTGGCCAGAAATGACGCTGTTTGCGCAAGCCATCTTTGAGAAAGTCTCTGAAGAGACTTGAAAGTAAATCTCTGAGGACACCCTGTGGTGTTGTCGCGCCACCCTGGGGCTCTTGGAGCCAGGAGAAAGAAACTCCTCGTACTTTGCCTAGTCAAATTTCACGACAAGTGACTCGACCGTTTTTCTCATGAAGTTGACGTCACCTTGCGCCACAACTTGCTCATCAGTAGAGAAAGTAGTCCCCTGCGGAGTCGCCATCTCTTGTTCGGGGAGAAAAGTTGAGGGTGTTTTGCAAAATTTCCTTGAATCAATGAAAAGTTACAACTCAAATTCCAACTACAAGAGAGAGAAGACACTCAAGCTCAAATCTTTTCTTCATTTAAGGCTGGGTTCTTTGCGTATCGGTGGAAAGTGATTCTTGTTTTCTATTGACCAGGTGAACGTCAAATTTCTTTAGAACTTTTCTCCTTAGATCACTGATGGAGTAGCACAGCTCCTATCCTATGAAATCTCAAAGAGACTTAGGCAAAAACTTGAACTCAGCAAGTTTGTGTAGAAGAGTTGAACTCTTTGTAAAGTTAATCTTCCTCAGCTGAAAATCCTGACCCCTCTTCAATAGCAAACTGAGCTATTTATAGGAGTTTTAGGGGTTAAATTGTCCGCTAAAAATCCTCCATAATAAGGATTAACTCCCCTTATTACGTGGGCAGTACTTGATCCAGTAATGGGGGTAGTTATAACTGAGACGCAGGGCTCCTCTGCAGTTAAAACGCGTGCATAATCTCTGTGTTTAGTCATTGAGGTAATGCTGGACGCGGGTTTTAAGCTCCGTGTTTGGGTGCTGCGGTGGTGTTGAAACGCGAGCCTCAAACTCTGTGTTTCCTTATTGACATAATATTAGACACGTGCCTCGAGCTTCGCGTCTGAGACGCGGGCTTCAAGCTTTGTGTCTGAGCACTAAAGCGGTGCTGAGATGCGGGCTTCAAGCCCTGCGTCTTGACATTGGAGGGATGCTGGGGCGCAGGCTTCGAGCCCTGCGTCTTGACATTGCACGAGTGGCTTCGATTAGCCTCACGTCTGAAACATGGACTCTGCTATCTGATGACTTATTTTCAGTAATTTTGGACAGTCTACAAGAATTAAATATGAGATTTGGTGAATCTACAAAAAGTTTCTAAGGCGATGGTTGTAGGTGGGTCTTTCGCAAGAAGGACAATGAGCAACACAAGTCAAAGCCCATTGCCAAGGGGTATTCTCAAAAGGAGGGTAAAGACTATAATGAAATCTTCTCTCCTGTTGTCAAGCATACATCTATTCAGTTGTTGTTGGCAATCGTGACTCAAGGTGATCTCGAGTTGGAGCAGCTGGATGTGAAAACTATATTTCTTCATAGTGAGCTAGAGGAGAGGATATACATGTGTTGGAACTTGCTTTTGATGAGTCCTTTGTGAAGCAATATCATTTGGAGCTCTATCACAAGCCTATTCAAGAGTTTTTCATGATCAAGACTTCCCAAGGAGAGTTGATAATGATATGTATTGTAATGGTTAAATAGCATGTTAAAAGCCTTGATGCACACACACATATCATAGTCTCTTAGGCGACTTATAGCCTATTATAGTCGACTTATAAAGAGTATAGTCGACTTGACCATTTTCCTAATCGACTAGCTTTTTGTCCTAAAAGATCCCAACTCTCTGTTTGTCACTGTTAGTCGACTTAACAGAATACCTAGTCGACTAATAGACTTTTGTAGTCGACTTATACTTCCCCCTAGTCGACTAATACCTGGACTAGTCGACTTATAATATAGTTGTGGTCGACTTAGTTCAGTTTCCAGAAACTTGTCTATTGATTCTAACTTGACCTAGTCGACTTGGTCTTTTGTATAGTCGACTAACCCAGTGAAATTTGCCTACCCTAGTCGACTAACCCCATGTGTCAAGTCGACTAATGGCAGTTTTTGACTGTTGGACAGTTTCTGTTTTCTGGTATTTCCTTCAACGTTATCCAACGTTTAAACATTCAAAATGGTCCTAATAACTACTCTAACTAACCCTAGAGTTCAGCTATAAATTGGGTTCTTATCTTAGGCCAAAATACCAATTCAAATACATAGTTTTCTGACCAAAACTCTGAAAAATATTCTGGTTATCTAAAAACTGTTCCCACTTCCAGTTCTTCACCAATTCCTACTCTTTTGTGAAGATCTCTGAAAGTTCACCTATAATAGCCCTTGTCCACGATCACATACTGAATCAAAGCTTATAGGAAAGGTTGTAATCACTCAAAGGAATCATTGTACAAGAGCGTCTTCTTGGTGTAGAAGAGAGGTTGTACAAGGTGTTTTGTTCTCTTGGTTGTAAGAGGAGTTGTACACATTCGGCAAAGGGGATTTGTCAAATGGTGTGCAAGGTGTTAATTTTGGGTGTACAAAGTCAAAGGATAAAGGAAAATCTCAAGCGGGAGGCTTGGGGACTGGATGCAGGTCACGAGGACCGAACCAGGATAAATCACTCGTGTTTGCGATTGTTATCTTTTCTGTGATTTGTTTCTCTTTATGTGCAAGTACATTTATTTCTTTATACTAATATTCTTGTGAGTGTTGACTCGTATATTTTAGATCCACAATTGGCATCATCTCGGGACCAACATTTGGTATCAGAGCCCTACATATCCAGTCAACAACATACAAGGATGGCAACGGAGTTCCCTTCGTCACAATTCAAAGAAGGACATTCTATACAACGTCCGCCGCTATTTGACGGATCCAACTACAGCTATTGGAAGTGTAGAATGAAGATCTACTTGCAATCACTCAACTACGAACTTTGGAACATCGTAGAAGTACCGTACACCAAACCGACAACCAAATACAACGCTTGGAGTGATGATCAAAAGAAGAATGCGAACCTTGATGCCAAAGCGATGAATGCTTTATTCTGTGCCTTAACTAAAGAAAAATTCAACCGTGTGTTAACAGCCATTTTTGCAAATCAAATATGGCACACTCTTCAGGTAACACACGAAGGCACAAATAAGGTTAAAGAATCTATAATTTCTGTTCTTGTCCACAGGTTTGAACTATTCAAAATGAAGGAGAATGAAACCATCTCAGAAATGGTTACAAGATTCACCGATATAACCAATTCCTTAGCATCTCTTGGAAAGGAATACACCCAAGTAGAAAAAGTTCGCAAGATCCTTCGTGCACTCACATCAGATTGGGAGAAGAAGACAACTGCAATCGAAGAAGTGAATGATCTCTCAACAATGTCGTTAGAAAACCTTATTGGTAATCTAATGGCATATAAAGTGCAACTCGAAGAAGGAAAGAAGGATGAACATCAATCTCTCTCAAAGAAGAAAGAACTTGCCTTCCATGCATCCTCTGACACGGAAAATTCAAATGACGATGAAGAGGAGATGGCAATGCTTTCAAGAAAATTTAGAAGATTCTTGAAGTAAGGTAAGTTTAAATGCTTTAATTGCAATAAAACAGGTCATATGAAGATGGATTGCCCATTGCTCAAAAACAAAGGTAAATACAAGAGCAAAAAGTTCAGAAAGAAAAAAGGCTACCAAGCATCATGGGAGAACAGTGATTCCTCTTCCTCTGATGAAGAAGAAACCACTGAACATGCCAACATCTGTTACATGGTGTTAGAAGAAGATGAGGTACAATATACTGAACTTTTAGATGCATTCCATGAATTATTCAATGATCTAAAGAATGAAAAAATGAAAAATAAAGTTTTATTAAAGGATAATGAAAAACTTTTCAAAGAAAATTCATATTATGTCTCTCAAGTTTCTTTTATAAAAGGAAACTATGTCTTTAAATAAAAGAATATCTGTGTTACATAAAGACATGTCAGTTTTCAAAATAAAATATGAAGAGATTTTGAAAAATGTGACTAATTTTAATCAAGGAAAAGAAAAATTGAATGATTTGCTATCTTATCAAAAGATGTCACATAATCATTATGGTATTGGATTTTCTGAAAAATCTTCATATATTAGTAATCCATATAATCCTTTTGTAAAAAGAAAGTCTGATATTGTTTCAAAAAGAATTAAAAACAAGTTTATATAGATTCCTAAAAACTTAAGCATTTTTGACAAAAATACTTATATTGCATCATACATACATGATATATATAATTCATGCAGTTATGTATATACTAACAGATGGAAACCAAATTCAAATTGGGTTTGGTCTCCTAAAGGTTAATGTTTTACTCTTATGATTAGTACCATCTAATGTTTATCTTTCAGGTACCATATAAGAGGTTTGAGAATGACATTACTTCAAATATCTATCATATATATACATGTTATGATATATTTGTTGCAGGGGGAGAACACAAGTGTTTCTATATCTGTTATAACCCATTTTCTGCAGGGGGAGAATATATAACTTATTTTCTGCAGGGGGAGCATTTGTGCATACAAAGTGTCTTCATCAAAAAGGGGGAGAATGTTGGAACTTGCTTTTGATGAGTCCTTTGTGAAGCCATATCATTTGGAGCTCTATCACAAGCCTATTCAAGAGTTTTTCATGATCAAGACTTCCCAAGGAGAGTTGATAATGATATGTATTGTAATGGTTAAATAGCATGTTAAAAGCCTTGATGCACACACATATATCATAGTCTCTTAGTCGACTTATAGCCTATTATAGTCGACTTATAAAGAGTATAGTCGAATTGACCATTTCCCTAGTCGACTAGCTTTTTGTGCTGAAAGATCCCAACTCTCTGTTTGTCACTGTTAGTCGACTTAACAGAATACCTAGTCGACTAATAGACTTTTGTAGTCGACTTATACTTCCCCCTAGTCGACTAATACCTGGACTAGTCGACTTATAATATAGTTGTGGTCGACTTAGTTCAGTTTCCAGAAACTTATCTATTGATTCTAACTTGACCTAGTCGACTTGGTCTTTTGTATAGTCGACTAACCCAGTGAAATTTGCCTACCCTAGTCGACTAACCCCATATGTCAAGTCGACTAATGGAAGTTTCTGACTGTTAGACAGCTTCTGTTTTCTGGTATTTTCTTCAACGTTATCCAACGTTTAAACATTCAAAATGGTCCTAATAACTGTTGGCCCAAAAGGTTACACTCTCCATTTGTTTAGAGTTTTGATGATAACAAAACAAATAAGAGCTATTTGGTACTAATAAGTTTGTTCAAGATAAGTTTCAGGTTAGTACCATATTTGGAGGCCATTGCTTAGCTTTTGTAAGAAATTCTAGGTTCATGGAGCAAAGAAGGCTTATGGCACATCAAGGAAGGAACATAAAAGAGAAGGCTCTAGCAAGGCATTGCATGGCTCAAGATTGCTCAAAAGACTTCATTAGATTTGTTCCTAGTTTTATAGTTTTGTTAAAGAATAGTGAATAAGGTTTGAAGCTCTTATCACACACATTTTTGCGCACATATCATTTCCAAGAATATTTCCTATAAATATGTAAAAAATTATTTTAATTAAAGCCTCTTATTTATAAACTCAATTTTGGGTATTATACATGTTTCAAATCAAAACTATTTGTTAAATCTCAAATCCCCTTCAAAATTCTGTTTCAGTTTTGACTTTTGACCTGAGCCGGTCGACCGACCGGCCGACCGACCCTGTGTCAGGTCAAGTCGGTCGACCGTCCCAGTCGACTGAGGTTCTGGCAGCAGGTGCGTATCCGTGTGCACGTTTCACGGTCGACCGAGCGGTCGACCGAAACCTGCCTGATTGTAAGTCGTTTGCTCTCTGTATTTTTCGGTCGACCGAGCGGTCGACCGAGAGCCGGCAACGGATCTTATTTTTTTGAACTTCGGTCGACCGAGAGAGCCGTTTAAACAGTAACGGCTTATTTTCTGAGCTGTTTTATTTTTGTCTTTTTCTTTCTAAAAAGGGTTTAAATGATATTTACTGATTCTAATACTTCCTAATTAGCCTTAAGTGAGTTTTATCTTTAAACCCTAGCCCTCTACTATAAATAGGGGTGTTTAGGGAGAGGTTTATAACAAAAAAAAATTTGCAAAAATTTCAAAAGTTTAAGGCATTCAAAAGAGCTCTGTTTCTTGGTTTTGTGCTGAATATTTCTCTCATTTTCTGAAGTGTTTTTCAAAACTCTCTGATTTTCTTTTTTTTTTCTTTTCACTTACACACAAGAGCTTCAATCGTCTCATCATTCTACAAGGATCTTTGTTAGGGAAGAGACTTTTTCAAAAGAGAGTTTGTGGTCTTTTGATCACCAAGAGAGAACTTGTACTTGAGATTGTGGAGTTAGGTACTCCGGTGTATTTGTAACATCTTTATGAAGTTATAGTGGTTAGAAATCCTTCTGGGGAAGGCGGGGACGTAAAGCTGGGTGCTCGAACCTCGGAAAAATTCTCGGTGTTTGCGTTTGATTTACTTGCTCTTGCTTCTTACTTTACTTTCATTGCTCTTATTACTTGCTTGCTATTTTCATTGCAATATTCACTTGTTTTCATTCATCTTGTCAATCAAAGTCCCATACAACAAGATTGCATTGTGCACCCCCAACTCATATCCAGAGGAATCACGGGGAAGGAGTTCAGAGCCCTTTATGGGGAATCCGGCTTCTAGTCTTGTTTTGAGAGATTGTTGCATCATAATTTTCATTTGGGCATTGATTAGCATTATCACCTATTCACCCCCCTTCTAGGTGATTTTCAATTGGTATCAGAGCTTGGTCTCTAGGTTTGGATTAACATCCTTAGAGAGATCCTAAAAATTTGCTAATCAACATTTGCATTCATCCATTCATTCACTAGTAAACATGGCCGATAACATCAAAATCCCTCCTAAATTTGATGGACTTAATTTTCCTATTTGGAAGGTTAGGATGACTATCTTCTTACAATTTTTAGGTAGCCTAGTTGCTAAATCCTTGACCAAACCCTATGTTGTACCTGATAGTGATGAAAGCACTTGGACCGAATTTACCTTTAGAGAATATGAGGCTAACTCAAAGGCCCAAAACTCCCTCCTAACCGCCTTGAATGAGGATGACCTTACACGAGTAATACATTGCCAATCCGCCTATGAGATTTGGCAACATTTGTTGGTCACGCACGAGGGGACATCACAAGTAAAGAGAGCTAAGATAGATCTCTTGAGGTCCCAATATGAATCTTTTAAAACGATTGATGATGAATCTATTGATTGCATGATTACTAGGTTTACTAAAATCACCAATGCTCTTTCCTCTTTAGGTGATGATATTTCCAATGACCAAAAGGTGCGAAAAGTGATTCGGGCTCTTCCTTCTTCATGGGAGATAAAGGCCACCACCTTGAAAGAGTTGAATGACAAGGACGAAATGGACCTCATTAGTCTCATTGGAAACTTGAAGACTCATGAGATGGAGAAGAAGGCAAGAGAAGAAGCTGCTCCTCTAAAGAAGAAATCCATAGCCTTCAAGTCGATCTTATTTGTTTGGTGGAAATATATCCTCTTACCATTCTCACTGCATCGATCATAGTTGGTTGTCATGATTGCTGTGATGACATACAAAATTTCAACACTGAATTTATCCTCTTATATATTCTCATGGTCTTTCTATTTTTCATAATATTTTTGAGGACTTTGTTGTTCTTGATAGTTAACCAGGAACAAAAGTAGACTAGAGCATCAAAACTTTAAGAATTCAAATTAAAAGATCTTGGTTTTAATGGTTTCACTATCATTATCAACACTAGATACCGTCTCTTTATTTTTCAAATTGTCTCTTGAAACTTATGATTATTTTCAAAAAAAATTTTTAACAATGATGTCAAATTAATAAGGAGATAAATTTAAGATAAGAAATTCTACATTGTGGTTGACCATACAATAAAACCAATTCGTAGTTGAGACACCATGAATGTATTCTTCATGCTATAAAATATGGATTTATCACGATAGTTGATATCTTATATTTTTCTTTTGGCTTGCTCAAAGTTGAACTTAAAGATGAATTCTTTTCAAGAAGAAGAGACTAACACAAATGAGTATGTACAAGTTATGATGTTTTCAAATTACATAAATAATTCTAGAAATTCTCAAGGGGGAACTGTAAATTTTGAGTCAGTTTGTGTGTAATTCATAATTGTACTAATCAATAATGAGTTTTTTGTTTCTTTATTCGTTTCTTTTTAAATAGAACTCTAGAGTTTTTAGTTATTATTCTTTTTTAGTTTTTCTAATTATATTTTTTTCTTTAATTTTATTTTTTATTAGAGTCTGAGTCAAAGTAGGAGTCATATTAAGATTGACTTTTTGAAGAAATATTTTATCGAGTATGACTAGTTTTAGAATTTTATATAAAAAGCCTATATGAAAAGACTCGTTGGGTAGTTAATTCATTTTTAGCCTTTGATTAATAAATTTCAAATTCTTTTTTCTTAACTTGATGGTTTTGAGTTATTCCTTGTAGAAATAAGGTTGATTGGTGAAACTGCTGTTCGATTGCCTACTTTGGCATTAACTGTTTTTATTACTTACGTCTACGTCCGAACAATGGTAAGATATGTTGCTCATATTGAAAAGTTTTTATAATCCCAACCTCTACTATATTATCCGTGTTTCTCTCGGGAATGGGTATTGCCACCCAAAGAAACGATGAAGACACCCACCCAATTTCAATTTGAGTTGATTAACTATTATAAACCTAGATCAAAAGACCCATATATGTAGGTAATAAAAGAGATTTAATGCGGAATAATAGCCATGGATCAAGAATCATATACATCTCAAGGGAATTAAATTCATGTAAATAACTTAATACATGATACATACCTGAAGCCATTGATTGAGATGAAGGTTGAAGATCCTTGTGATGAATGGAAGAAGAAGACCTTGATTTGATCCTGCAAACCCTAATGCAAATAGACCGCTTTTCTCTGTCTCCTTGTCCTTTCACAAAACCCTTACTTTTCTTTTCTGATGGAATACTCTAAAAATTGAGCGTATGTTTTGTCTTTCTTTTCAGGAGGAGAAAAGTGGGTCGCACATTTGCAAATAAGTCCCCTTGAAATAAACCTTTCCATCATGGTACCCTTTATATTTCAAGAGACTATATAACTATATAAATGTGACTATAATATGGGCATCTTTAATATCAGTTAACTTTAATAGGAATCCAATGCAAATAATCAAGGTTAAGTGGGCCACCTTCATATGAGATTAACATTCTCCCACTTGGACCACTAACCGATTAGGTTAAAAACTTTAGAAAACAAAATAAAAGAAAAGACTCATTTTTTAAACATTTTGACTCCATTGGATTCCATACTGAAAAACCTTGACACGTGCACGAATTTTAAAAACAACAACTGATAAGCCCAAATATAAAAAAAAAATGTAATACTGCAATTAGCTTGGACTACCAATGCGAGTCATAGCGGTTATACAACATCCACGTCATACTCCCTTCTATGTACCACAACATTGATAACCCTTACTAATTGAGTTCATAACCAAAATGACCCCTGTAATTGTCTTGTAAAGACATTTCCTGTTTAACAAACATCCAAACATAATATGTGCACACATAATTGGATAACAGGAAACACAGAAATAAACTTTTATTTGTACAATAATGTCAATTACATAAGTACCAAAATACACATTTATAGATTGCCCAAAAGACTCATTCTTACAACATGTTCCTTAAATGTCTTTGGAGGCAATCCCTTTGTCATTGGATCAGCAACCATTAAAGTGGTACTTATACTTACAATTGACACCTTTTGTTTCTCAACTCTTTCTCTAACCACCAAGTACTTAAGTTCTATGTGTCTAGAACCATTAGAGTACTTACCATTCTTAGAGAAAAATACGGCTGCTGTATTGTCACAATATATCGTCAGCGGCTTGGCAATAGAGTCAACTACACCAAGTGCTGAGATGAAATTCCTTAACCATAATGCATGATTCGAGGCTTCAAAACATGCTATGAACTCAGCCTCCATCGTGGATGAAGCAGTGATAGTCTGCTTTACACTCTTCCACGAGATTGCCCCACCTGCTAGCAGGAAAATGAAGCGTGAAGTAGACTTCCTGCTATCTGGGCAACCAGTAAAATCTGAGTCCGAATAGCCGATCACCTCCAGCTGATCAGATCTCCTATATGTGAGCATATGGTCCTTCGTCCCTTGAAGATACCGCATAACCTTCTTAGCTAATTTCCAGTGCTCCATTCCTGGATTGCTCTAGTATCTTCCCAACATCCCAACAGTAAAGCTGATATCTGGCCTAGTACAAGTGTGAGCATACATCAAGCTCCCAACAGCTGATGCATACGAAACTTTCTGCATTTGACCCTTTTCTAAGTCATTTCTGGGACACTGGCTCCCACTTAATATGTCACCCTTCTGAATGGGTGCAGGACTGACTGAACACATTTCCATATGAAATCTTTCCAAGACTCGATTGATATATCCTTTCTGAGACAATCCTAGCAATCCTCGAGATCTATCCCTGAAGATCTCTATGCCAATAACATAATTTGCCTCACCCATATCAACCATCTGAAAGTTCTTGGTAAGATAGCTTTTAGTTTCATACAGCAAACCAAGATCACTACTGGCTAACAAGATGTCATCTACATACAGAACCAGAAAAATAAACTTGCTCCCACAGATCTTTAGATATATACACTGATCAACAGTGTTTTTTGTAAATCCAAAAGAAGTAATGGTATCATTAAACTTTATATACCATTGCCTGGAAGCTTGTTTAAGTCCATATATAGATTTCTTTAATTTGCAAGCCAAGTGTTCTTGTTCTTTAATTGCGAACCCTTCAGGTTGCTCCATGTAAATATCCTCATCCAAATCTCCATTTAGAAAAGCAGTTTTCACATCCATTTGATGTAACTCCAAATCATAATGAGCTACAAGTGCCATAATGATTCTAAGAGAATCCTTCTTTGATACTGGAGAGAAGGTCTCTGTATAGTCAATGCCTTCTTTCTGAGTGAAACCTTTGGCCACAAGTCTAGCCTTATATCGTTCGATATTGCCTTTAGAGTCGCGCTTGGTCTTAAAGACCCATTTACACCCGACTTTCTTACAGTTATAAGGCAATTCAACGAGATCCCAGACTTGGTTTTGGTCCATAGATTTTAACTCATCTTTCATAGCATCAACCCATTTACTAGAATCATTGCATTCTATGGCTTGTGAAAATGAAACTGGATCTTTATTTATCCCAATATCATAGTCAGATTCCTGTAGATATACCGCATAATCATCTGAAATTGCAGATCTTCTTTCCCTTTGAGATCTTCTCAAAGCTGCCGGTTGTGGTGGCTCTACAATATTTTCAATGGGAATATCTTCATGGAGTGGTGAACCAGCATTAACTTGTTGTTCTGGAATCTCAACTTGATGATCAAGCTGAGGGACAACAATCTCTCTTGAAGGAAAGTGTATTGGGATATTTACCCTTACCACTTCAAGATCTACCTTTCTTGGTTCAGCACTCCCACTAATTTCACCATTTTTCAGGAATCTGGCATTACCAGTTTCAACTATTCTTGTACTATGGTTAGGACAATAAAATTTGTATCCCTTAGACTTATCTGGATAACCAATGAAATACCCAGATATTATTTTTAAGTCTAATTTCTTTTCTTGTGGATTATATATTCTAGCCTCTGCTGGACAACCCCAAACATGTAAATGTCTTAAACTGGGTTTCCTACCAGTCCACAACTCGAAAGGAGTTGTTGGGACAGCCTTACTAGGAACCCTGTTCAAGATATACATAGCAGTCTTTAAGGCTTCATTCCACAATGAATTGGGTACATTTGAGAAGCTCATCATGCTCCTAACCATATCCATAAGTGTTCGGTTCCGCCTTTCAGCAACACCGTTCTGCTGAGGCGTACCTGGCATTGTGTATGAGCACAAATACCATGCTTTTCTAGAAATTTGGCAAATGGACCAGGATGTTGTCCTGACTCATCATATCTACCATAAAATTCACCACCTCGATCTGATCTTATGATTTTAACCTTTCTATCAATTGTCTCTCGACTTCTGTAATGAACACCTCTAGAATGTCAACAGCCTGAGACTTTTCATTAATTAGATACACATAACCATAACGTGACAGATCATCTATAAAGGTAATGAAATATCTCTCTCCAGTAAAACATGGAATGGAGAGTGGTCCGCAAATATCTGTATGAATTATTTCCAGGAGTTCTTTACTTCTTGTGGCACCTTTCTTAGTGTGTTTGGTTTGCTTTCCTTTTATGCAATCCACACACACATCAAAATCAGTGAAGTCTAGGTTATCCAAAATCCCAGTCTTCACTAATCTTATAATTCTATCCCTGGAGATATGCCCCAGTCGCCTATGCCACAAGATTGAGGATTTTTCATTTATTAAGCCACGTTTTATACCAACATTCGAATGCAGAGATAATAAAGATTGTGCAAACTCATCATTCAATGAAATTTTATATAAACCATCACATAAAATTCCATGTCCAACCGGAATTGAATTATACATTAAAGAGAGTTTTCCACAACTAAACAAAACAGAATATCCAAAAACATCTAATTTGGATAATGACATTAAGTTTCTTGAAATCGAAGGTACATAAAAAGTATCATCAAGATCCATCTGATGTCCCGTCTCTAAGATTAGTCGATAAATGCCAACATATTCGACCTCCACTTTGAGACGGTTCCCCATAAAGACGAATCTCTCACTTTCCTTCGGTTTCCTGGTTGTAAGGAATCCCTGCATTGAATTAGTTATATGAGTTGTGGCTCCAGAGTCTATCCACCAAGTATTAGAAGGAACTTCAGCAAGATTTGATTCATAACATACAAAAGAAAGATTTGTACCTTTCTTTTCGAACCAAGCTTTCCTCTTGTTGCAGTCCTTCTTCACATGTCCCTTTCTGCCACAGAAGTAGCATTTGACAGTGAAAGATTTTCTATGACCTTGGCTACTTTCCCCATGGTCATTTCCTTTCTTTGATGGAAATCTCTTACCTCTTCCATATTTACCTTTCTTATGGATACCTCCTGAAGTTACTGCCAACACTGAGTGCTGTCCTTCTTGCCTCAGTCTCACTTCCTCTTGAACACACATACCAGTTAGCTCATTCAGATTCCACTTATCTTTATGAGTATTGTAGTGGATTTTGAATGGCCCAAACTGTGAAGGAAGTGAGTTGAGGATGAACTGTACCAAGAAGGACTCATCCACTTTCATTCTCGGTGATCCTAGCTTAGCAGCCTTATCAGACATATTTAGAATGTGTTGCTGAACTCCTCTATTACCATCATATTTCATGGTGGTAAGTTCAGCCATGAGGGTGCCAGCTAATGACTTATCTGCAGACTTAAAACGGTCTTTAACCGCACTTAATAGTTCAGATGCAATAGTTGTAGGAGGGAGTGAAGTCTTGATGTTATTAGCTATGGTCATCTTTATGAACATAAGACTGAGCCTATTAGACCTTTCCCAAGCTTTGGCATGGCCGACCTGTTCTGCTGTACTCTCAGTAGTTACTTCATCAGGTTTGTCAACTATTAAGGCCATGTCTAGGTCCAAAACACCCAGTGTAAACTGTACATGTTCAAACCACTCTGAAAAGTTGGTACCATCCAAGGCTGGAATGCTAGTGGCATGAGTGTGAAGGGAAGTAGGGACGTTCACTGAAACATAATAGGACAAGCTCACATTAATGCCTCGAATCAATACAAGTTTTAAATTTAATTAAGATGAACTATTGATATCACTTTGATTTCTCCTTTGGGCGAAACCTAAGCATATCTAGTGTTCACTCTTTAGGTGAGAACTTTTATCACCTATGTAGGTCTAATATAATTTATGTCACTTAGTTAGTAAGTCATGTTACCTTTGGGTATCCAATTCCACACCACTAAGTTACATAAATTATACTACCCTATCCGGTTCATAATTATTTGAAAGAGACTTTCCTTTGGGCCAGTCCCAATCACCTAACCAGAACCGCCATCTAGAATATTATTGTCTTTAATGTCACTTACATTGAAAAGTCTTTTATGTAGTTGTATATTCATAAGATTTACTAACCTAGATCACTTTGGCAACTACTAAATCAATAAGCCATATGAATACAAAACTAACTAATAATATTCTCTAATCCTTTTATTTGAGTAAAGCCATAATATCTCAATACATTACTTGACCAAGTATCAATCAATACTAACACAATAATTTAAATGTGTAATATACATTAATGATTGAATATTAACAAGTATTAGTCGACTACAAGGAAAGATTAGTCGATTTGGGTCAAGTCAAGTCGACTACACATTAGGTCTAGTCGACTAGTACAAAAGAAAATTAGTCGACTATACCCATATTATTAGTCGACTACAAACTTTATTAGTCGACTTCACATTAATTAGTCGACTCCTGAATCCAACAGAAAGTTCTCAACTTTCGGGTCACCGAATTAGTCGACTTGGAAATATGATTAGTCGACTATACCCTAATTAGTCGACTAGTCATAAAATCAACTAAAAATCAAGTCGACTCCTGCGGCAAACAGAGACTTTAAAACTTTCTGAAAAAGGGAATTAGTCGACTATACGATGGGATTAGTCGACTAATAGTCGACGAAGCAGTTATCAAAGGCAGTTTCTGCTTAGTCGATTTTAATCCCAAAATTATCAAAAATTAGGGTTTTCAATTCCTTTGATTTTGATCCCAATTTAATTACATAATTAGAGGAATATGAACATGATATTAGGGCTATTAAATCCTCTACAAATTCTACAATTAAAAGATCAAAAATTCGATTTTATGAATTGTTAATCAAAAACCCTAACTTTCCATAATTCCTAAATCCAAGATGTATTGATTCTTTAAACACGGCTCTGATACCAAATGTAGGTAATAAAAGAGATTTAATGCGGAATAATAGCCATGGATCAAGAATCATATACATCTCAAGGGAATTAAATTCATGTAAATAACTTAATACATGATACATACCTGAAGCCATTGATTGAGATGAAGGTTGAAGATCCTTGTGATGAATGGAAGAAGAAGACCTTGATTTGATCCTGCAAACCCTAATGCAAATAGACCGCTTTTCTCTGTCTCCTTGTCCTTTCACAAAACCCTTACTTTTCTTTTCTGATGGAATACTCTAAAAATTGAGCGTATGTTTTGTCTTTCTTTTCAGGAAGAGAAAAGTGGGTCGCACATTTGCAAATAAGTCCCCTTGAAATAAACCTTTCCATCATGGTACCCTTTATATTTCAAGAGACTATATAACTATATAAATGTGACTATAATATGGGCATCCTTAATATCAGTTAACTTTAATAGGAATCCAATGCAAATAATCAAGGTTAAGTGGGCCACCTTCATATGAGATTAACAATATACCCTTCAAAGAGATTATTATCACACAAAAAAAACCACTCAAGTGATAAAGGCACCTATCAAAGAATACCCATGTGATAAAGGCACCCACTCCTTCTCCTCTTCCTCCCACCTCCCAACCCATTTCATTACACTCATATTTTCAAAAAATCCTACAAAATTTGTAGCACCCAAAATCCAGAACTTCACTCATATTCCTTTATTGACACTTATGGATAAGCAACTGACTACTTTAGAGCATCAAAACAGGGAAAAGGTAAGTTTTCCTGTTTAAAATCACAGATTTTAATGTTTTTATAGGGGAGGGTTCGCCTCATGTTCGATTGATGATTACAAAATAGGTCTACAATCGTTCGATTAACTACAACTGAATAGAGAATACATGTTCGTCCATTACCGGCCGAACAATTGCTTAAAGTTCGGTCAGAATATAATGAACAAAATTTATTTGTTTGGTACGACATGACCGAACAATAAGTAAATTTTTGATACTGTTTGGCCGAACAATTACTTGCATACAGATTTAACTGTGTCTTTCAAATGAACTATCTGTAGGAGCAGTCTTCTACCCAATGTAGCAATATCAGTATGGAGCTACGCTTATCAAAAGTCATTTTAATGCATAATTAGTGTCAAATTTAAGTAGTAATATGTAATTCATATATATTTGTGATATATAACTTAAGTATATGATAGCATATAGCATATACTTAACCAAAGCATTATGAAATATATATGTACAAGTGAAAAAACGATTTATTATCCATTCTACTCACATTATTAAGACATTGATGATGTCACAGAATGAATTTTAATATCTTATAACATGGCTACAAATTGATTCTTTTCTGGATAGCAAAGCATCATTATTTGTCTTATCATTTATATTCTCAATAATATCCGAATTTTCATATTGGACAAATTACTATTATCTTAATTTAGTAATTAGGATATATAATTTAATTTCATTTCCTCTTTGTACAAGCAACTTGTTCATATTTTCACAAATAATACATGCATATAATGTATATATTATATATCTTTTAGTTTTGAAAATGTCACAATTAAAATCTTCAAAGAAAGTTTAATAATTAATGTTGAAAGTTATAATATCATTTCTAAAAATATAAACTCTTTTAAAGAAAGAGTTGAGTGCATGACTATGTAAAACATAGCAATCATTTTAAAATATTTTACTATAGAATGATACAATTATTATTTTAAAATTTGAATTTTTAATGTATAAATATACAATTTAATGAATAAAAAATTTTGAAGTTTAATATTTTTCACAACTTAGACAAAAGTTTCCTCATAATTTTATTATTGTTAAAATCATGAAAACACTTAAATAGGAGGTGTATAAATTTATAGTTATGAATATACTTTAAATAAGTATGATAAGATAAATCAACAAATGATATAATGAGTATCTTATTAAATAAAAGGTAGTAATGAAACAAAAAAGATTAAACATTTTTCTAGTTATAAGGTAATTTCAAAGAAATTTATTTCATTACTCGAGGTATTAAAATGAATAACTTTTTATTTATATATATTTTTAAATCAAACTGAAGTTTGCTTTATAAGGAGTCCAATATAGTCAAATATTATATCATAAGAAAAAATTATTTATTTTTGGCAACATAATTTTAATTGATCCCAATTTCTATTGGATGTGGGGCAAAGTAACATATGGTGGTTTAATAATTCCACACATGGTTAGAATTCCTATTTAATATATTTACATGAGTCCAAATTATAAGATTTGTTCATGCAAATATAATATCACTAGTACACATTTTCTAATTATAGCTTCAACATAATCATATTGATTGAAATTTTCATTCCTGCTCTGTTTTTCATACTAAATTTTCTAGAGTATATATTAGAATTCTAATTCTAACTAATTTAGCATGATCCGATTATGATTTACATCAAACTAAAATAAATATCTAAAGGTAGACCTAACCATAATATGTAATCAAGACTAATTCTAGACAAATTCATGTATATCTAAATATTGGTGTGAAATGTAAGATTATAATCTAGACAATAACATCACGTCTAAAGTTACAGTTATCAAGGGCTGATGATATATTTAATAAAAAATTTTAGAATTATTGGGTTATTCAAAATCTCTCAATTTTACTAGTCCAAGTAGCCAGGTCAGCATAACTCAAATAGGAGATTTTTTTGCTCTTATTGCTCCTTAATTATTAGAAGCATGTTGAATACCCTTCCTTGATTAAATGTCAATTGTACAGAAGTTTAGGAAAATGCATTACCCTTTAATTTTTTTTGTCCTAATGAGCTAGAGATCCTTACAACCAACATCTATAGTATAAACATATGAAGTGTATTAGGTAGTGTCTAGCTTTATCAATATAAAGCCTATTGAGTTTTGTCATTTTGAGAGATAAATTATTTGGCCTATTGTAGTATTGTACTTGGCGTTTGGTAGGTTACATGAGCACTATATTTTTTTTTAAGAGACTATTTGGTGACAACAAGCAATGAAATATGGCATTACAAAATTAGAGATATCTGAAATATGTGAAAAATTTAAAAATTACAAACATGTCGCCGTAAAGCACAATTAATGATGTTCTGTAGTAAGATACTGAACAAAATTATCCACCAGCGCAAGAATAGTACAAGCCACATATTAACAATCAAACTCTTATGTACAATAAAATTTGACAAATTGTCATAGACAATTCATGTATATGATATATTTATGTTATCTATTGGAGGAATTAACTCATATTTCATAGATTGATTATAAATCAAGACTGTAAAATTTTCAAATAAAATATAGATTAGATACATCTTACCTGATTGAAAAACAAAATGTCATTACTTGTCCATATTTTATAAATCATCACTTGTTGATACTCTAATTTTGTTGGGAAAATGAAAAATTAAATAGTGAATTTTTGAGCTGAATTAAGGTAAGATCCGTTGATAGAATCAATCGGATAATGGTTGGAGTATGTTCTCCTTCTATTGGGGATGAGCGTGGTATATTTATATGTTTTATTCCGTTTTAGAAAGAATGAGATATTCAAGTCTAACTTTTGCCTAATTCAAAAGCTAAAGGGGAGTAAAGGTAACTAAAAACATTTAGTCCACATTGCATATGGGATGAACAATTGAAGTATTTAAATAGAGAAAAATGAGAATAAAGGGTGTACCCTTTAGGTACTTAGAGTTTTCGCGCGCGATTGGGGGGAAACCATGCCCACACGTACGCGTCGCCGCCGCCCGCCCGGCCCGGCATCGAAGCCGGGGCACGGGCTCGTGTTCGGTCCGGGTATGGGTCCAACCCGGCCTGCTACCGCTACAGTGGTTCCTGTCTGGAACAGTTGCAACGGTTCAAATAGGAATCGTCGTAACTGTCCATGGACGATTCTGCCCTCCAACGGGTTCCCAGGAGCGCTATAAATAGCGCTCCTCTCCGTGGAATAAAAACACACAGCGAATAATTCTTCTCTCCCTCTACAGAATTCAGTCTTGAAAAGAGTTTCAGTCTGAAATTTAGATTCTGAAGAAAAATCTGAAGCAAGGAAAAGATTCCTTCTAAAAGAAGGCTTAGAAAATTCAATAGATTCTTAAATAGACTTGTTGTCTGAATCTCTGTCTTCATATATGACTTTAATTCTTCTCTCCTTTTCTCTCCAATGGATAATCCTCCAAAGTAAGGCAAATATTCTCCCTGAAATTTGTCTTCGTCCTGCTGCATTGAAATCCTGTGAAGATACTGATTAATTACAGTTCGACCGTATGGTGATTTAGTAGTGCTATCTGAATACCCTGAAGAAGTGTTGTATCTTAGAAAATCAGCATCCAGTAACTCGTTAGCACCGAAACGGGGAACGTAATTGTCTTAAGGAGAATTCGCTATGTGCGTACCTCACTCCAAATGTTGTATAAGTGAATGAATTAACATTCTTTATACAGGGGTTATACTGAAATATTTATGCTCATAAATATTACTGTATTTTGAGACTGATTAATACTAGTCTAATTGGTGTTTAACCAAGAAAAGTAATTGAATGGTGGTTTTGTAATTACGAAATGTTCTACTGAATGAAAAACCTCCCATCTGATATTCACCAACCTGGCCAATTAGATCGGTGATATTGATTAGTTATCAGATCGATCATGTTTCTAACATTCTTAAGACAATTACGTTCTTGAAGTTACTTCTGTTCTATTTGAATTATAGAAAATATCTGAGACTAATCAAGATAGTACCAGTAAGGCACCGAACATGCAAATTCAATAGATGATGGTGCCTGCTCCACTTCCTAATGCGAAGCCAAAGAAGCCAAAAAATCTAATGGCACTGAATTCAAGAGGTGGTAACAGAAGATGCTCATCTACTTGATCACTCTGCATTTGGCCAAATTCCTGCAAGAGGATCCACCAGAACTCAGAACTGATCAGGACTCAGTCCTTGCAGTTGATGATGCATGGACGCATGGTGACTTCCTTTGCATGGACGCAAGGTGGCTTCCTTTACTGAAACTATATCCTAAATGGACTGGATGACTCTCTTTACAATGTCTACAGTCCAATCACAACGGTAAAGAAGTTATGGACCAGTCTTAATAAGAAGTACAAGACTGAAGATTCTGGTACCAAGAAGTTCATCGTGGGATGATTTCTGGTGTACGAAATGGTGGACAGTAAGACTGTGATTAGTCAGGTGTAAAAATTCTAACTTATCTTGCATGAGATAGAGACTGAAGGTATGATTCTACCTGAAACTTTTCAGGTTGCTATTATCATGAAGAAACTCCCACTTGCGTGGAGAGATTTCAAGTACTACATAAAGCACAAGCACAAGGAGCTGAAGTTGAAAAATCTCATTGTGAGGCTTTGGATTGAGGAGGACAACCGAAAATCAGAGAAAAGGAGCAATAAGAACTCTTATGAAGCTAAAGCCAATGTGATCGAAGACTCAAAGGGGAAAGCGTCTATTTTCAAAGGCTTGAAGCGAAAGAAAACTGCCCAGGGGTACAAAGGTAAGAACCAATAAGGCAAGAACAAGTGCTTCAAGGGAACTGGCTACATCTGCAACAAAGAGGGACACAGGGCGAATGAATATCACAGTCGTCCTAAAAAGAGCAAGAAGGACCATCCACAGGCAAACCTAACTGACCATGCGTCACTAAACCTATCAGTTGTGGTGTCAGAATAACTCTGACAACCAACAATAAAGATTGGTGGGTAGAGACTGGGGCTACTCGGCACATCTACTCTGAGAAATTATTATTCTCTGAATATCAAAAAATAGAGCAATATGAGTAACTTATCATGGGCAACTCAGTTGTCTCCAAGGTTAAGGAAAAATGAAAGGTCATTCTGAAGTGGACATTTGGGAAGGAGCTCCTCTAAACGATGTACCACATGTTCCAGATATTCGCAAGAACTTGATCTCTGGATCAATCCTTAGTGAGAAAGATTTTAGAATGGTTTTCGAATCAGATAAATTTATACTTATTAAGGATGGGATGTATGTGGGTAAAGTTTATCTTGTTGATGGCCTAATTAAGGCCAACGTTGTTGTAGTGAACCAAAAGTCCGTGTATCTATACCCAAAGCTCATAAATAAAGGAAAGTCTTCTGTTTATTTGCTCGAGTCTCCTATTTTATGTCATGCTAGATTAGGACATGTAAATTACAAGTCCTTACAAAACTTGTCTAATTTAGGATATATTCCTAAACTTAACTTACAAGAAATTTGTAAGTGTGAGATTTGTGTTGAAGCCAAGTTCGCAAAAAGTTCATTTCACTCAATTGATCGAAATACAGAACCTTTAGGATTAATTCATAGCGACTTGTGTTATTTGAAATTTGCGCCAACAAGAGGTGGAATAAAGTATTTTATTACTTTTATTGATGATTGTACAAGATAATATTATGTGTATCTTCTAAATGATAAGGATGAGGTAATGAATATGTTTCTAGCATATAAAGCTGAAGTTAAGAATCAACTCAATATGAATATAAAGATTCTAAAATTCGATCAAGACGGAGAATATGAATCAAATGAATTTAGTGAGTTATGTGCTAAATTTGACATAATCCATCAAACTACAGCACCATAGACTCCTCAACAAAATGGGAATGCTGAACGGAAGAACAAACTTCGAATGAGATGGTCAATTCCATGCTCGTAAGTTATGAAGCTCTATAAAATTTGTGGGGGGAAGCTCTGTTAATTGCAAATTATATTCTAAACAGAGTACTCCATAAGAAATTTGGTCTTATACCATTTGAGTTATGGCATGGAAGGGCACCTTCCTACCATTACCTCAAAATGTGGGGGTGCCTTGCAAAGGTACTGGCACCACTGCCTAAAAAGACTAAGTTAGGAGCAAAAATAGTAGACTACATATTCATAGGCTATGCCTTGAATAACAGTGATTATAGATTTCTGATACATAAATCAGAAATATCATATATTCATGTAAACATGATTATCGAATCTAGAGATGTTGTGTTCTTTGAAAACATCTTTCCATACAAACGGGAAGAAGATAAGACTTCTGGGAAAAGAACACACGAGATTGCATTCAGGAATGAAAGCTCCAAGGAGCCAATTGGTAATGCGGAAGTTGAACCAAGAAGAAGTCAGAGATCAAGAATCTCAAAATCTTTTGGTCCGAATTTCAAGCATATGCTATTGAAAGTAAGCTTCAAACTTTTAAAGAGGCTATGTCTACCTCAGAAGTACAAATGTGAAAAGAAGCTATAAATAACGAAATAGAATCCATCCTAAGCAATCATACTTAGGAATTGGCAAAGTTACCTCCTGATAGTAAACCAATTGGGAGTAAGTGAATTTTCAAAAAAAATTAAAACCTGATGGATCTATTGATAAGTACAAGGCTAGATTAGTAGCCAAGGGTTATCGACAAAAGAAAAGACTTGACTACTTCGATACTTATTCACCAGTAATAAGAATAACTTTCATTCGGATGTTAATTGTGATTGCATTGTTGCACAACTTAGATATTCATTAAATGAATGTCAAGACTGCATTCTTAAATGGTAAATTAAATGAAGAAATATATATATGGGGTAACCTGAAGGATTTATAGTCAAGGGCCAAAAATATAAAGTATGTAAATTGGTTAAATCCTTATACGGTCTAAAGCAGGCTCTAAAATAATGGCATGAGAAATTTGATAGTGTCATGATCAAAGATGGATTCACTATCAATGAATGTGATAAGTGCGTATAAACAAAAACAGTTGGAGATGCATGTATCATTATTTGTCTATATGTAGATGACATACGGATACTTGGACTAATATTGAAGTTATTAAGTCCACTAAAAGAATGTTATCCAACAATTTTGATATGAAGGATCTGGGGGTTGCTGATGTAATTTTAGGAATTAAAATCATAGAATACCAGATGGAATCGCTCTATCTCAATCTCACTACGTGGATAAGATAATAGAAAGATTCAAGGAGCATGGGATAAAATAAAATACAAATTCTTTTCTCCTACATATCCACCTTCATAAGAATACAGGAACTGGAGTACGATAGTTGAAGTATTCCCAGATTATCAGAAGTCTAATGTATTTAATGAACTGCACTAGACCCGATATTACTTATGTTGTAAGCAAAATAAGCAAATACACTAGTAACCCTAGTGATGATGGACTGCTTTACTACGAGTATTAAGTTAAGTATCACATACCAAGGAATGTGTCTTGAGATATGGACAATATCCACCTGTACTTGAAGGATACAGCGATGTTAATTAGATTGCAGATTCTGAAGAATAATAATCAACTAGTGGACACGTATTTACTCTTGGAGGCGCAGTAGTATCTTGGAAATCTTCCAAACAAATATGTATTGCCAGTTCCACAATAGAATCGAAATTCATAGCCTTAGACAAGGCTAGAGAAGAAGCAGAATGATTTCGATAAGTTTTAGAAGATATACCATTATGGTCAAAGCCAGTGCCCGCCATATGCATTCACTGCGATAATCAAGCAGCGATATCTAGTGCATTAAATTTTATATATAACGATAAGTCTATACATAGTCGTCGTAAACATAATATCGTTAAGCAGTTGCACTCAAATGAAATTATCTCTGTTGACTTTGTATCATCAAAAGATAATTTAGCACACTCGTTTACTAAAGGTTTAAGTGGAGAGCGTATAAACTGATCATCGAGGGGAATGGGTTTAAAAGCCTAAGCTTACTGAGTCAGCTTAATGGAAACCTCACTTAGAGACTGGAGATCTCACACACTAAGTTCAAGAGAAAAAACTAGTTATGATTGACTCTGCGAGTAAGCACTTAAGAACTTGACTCCAACCTATTCCTATGGTGCACCCAAGTGCATTCTACAAATGAATTAAGGATAAGCTTAACGCTTTTAATGATGCCTATATCTTGTTATTAAAATAAGTAGGGTAGAGTAGACTACTCTTAATAGGACGATCAGCTATGTGAGCATAAAACTGGGTTGGCTCTTTGGGAATCTCTATGGAGGCTATTATTCCCCAAAGATACTCTGAAACTGAGAATGTCCAGGGCGAAAATGGACACAACCGAGAATCAAAGTTGATTTTGAAAAGTTACTGTGTGAAGCTTGTTAATTTGGCTTACAATAACGGTTGACAGTTTAAAACTTAGTTCACTGATTAGCCAGTAAGTCCGATAAACCTTTTGCTATGAAAGGTTCAAGACCTAGTTCACCTATCTGGATGCAGTTTTTTTTTAAAAATACCTTTCACTATAGACTCATTCTCTTTGTGTGTCGATTTCTTGAATCTCCATTCATTGTAGGGGATTGTTGGGAAAATGAAGAATTAAATAGTGAACCTTTGAGCTGAAATAAGGCAAGATCTATTGATAGAATTAACCGGATAATGGTTGGAGTGTATTCTCCTTTCATTGGGGATGAACGTTGTATATTTACATGTTTAAATCTGTTTTAGAATGAATGAGATATTCAAGTCTAAAGTTTGCCTAATTTAAAAGCTAAAGGGGACTAAACGTGGCTAAAAGCATTTAGCCCCATATTGGATATGGGATGGATAGTTGAAGTGTTTAAATAGAGGAGAATGGGAACAAAGGGTGTGCCTTTTGAGTACTTGGAGTTTTCATGCGCGATTGGGGGGAAACCATGCCCACAAGCTCACGCGCGCCGCCCGGAGCTGGAGCCGAAGGCAGAGCCGTAGCTCGAGCTTGGGTCCAGGTCCGGGTCCGGGCGGGGGTCCAACCCGGCCCGGCTCTTTTTGAACCGGTCCACATGGGTTTGGTACTACAACGGGTCTCGACCCAACCCGCTCCGCTACCCTCATACTGCAACGGTTGGAAGGAACCGCTATAGCAGTTCCTGTCTGGAACAGTTGCAACGGTTCAGATAGGAACCGTCGCAACTGTCCATAGACGGTTCTGCCCTCCAAGGTTTCCCATGAGCGCTATAAATAACGCTCCTCTTTGTGGATTAAAAATACACAGCAAATAATTCTTCTCTCCCTCTACAGAATTCAGTGCTGAAAAGAGTTTCAGTCTGAAATTTAGATTCTGAAGAAAAATCTGAAGCAAGAAAAAGATTCATTCTGAAAGAAGGCTTAGAAAATTCAATTGATTCTTAAGTAGAATTGTTGTCTAAATCTCTGTCATCTTAAGACATTAATTCTTCTCTTCCTCTTTTCTCTCCAATGGATAATTCTCCAAAGTTAATGCAAATATTCTCCCTGAAATTTGTCTTCGTCCTACTGCATAGAAATCCTGTGAAGGTACTGATTAACTACGTTTCGACTGTACAGTGATTTGGTAGTGCTCTCCAAATACTGTGAAGGAGTGTTGTATCTTGGGAGACCAACGTCACTAAACCCGTTAGCACCGAAGGAGGGGACGTAATTATCTTAAGAAGATTCGCTACATGTGTACCTCACTCCAAATACTGTATAAGTGAGCTAACATTCTTTATACAGGGGTTATACTGAAATATTTATGCTCATAAATATTACTGTATATTGAGAGTGACAAATACTAGTCTAATTGGTGTTTAACCAAGAAAGCTAATTGAAAGGTGATTCTGTGATTAAAGAACGTTTACTGAATGGAAAACACTCCACTTGATATTCACCGACCTGGCTAATTAGATCGGTGATATTGATTAGTTGTCAGAGCGATTCCTGCTTCTAACAAATTTAACATTTATCCCTCCAAAAAAATTCTAAGAAGCCTCAAAATAACTGCGAGCAAAATAAGACAAATATGTTACATCATGTATGCAATTTCTTTAAATCTTTAACAATTGATAATAGTTAAAATAATATCTTCTTTCTAGAAGAAAAACTTAAAGATTCCCATAGCACAAGACTATGTAAATTAATATCACTTTGACCATTTTATTTTAAAGTTTGCCATTATAAAAGCAAGCACTCAAGATTTCTATATTTGCACAATATGAGAAGGAATTCTAATTTCAAAAATATAAAATAAAAGTACATTTAAATTGTAAGTGCAGTGCTATAGAACTAGTACATAGAATTAATTCTAATTACCACAACTTTAATAAAAATTTCATAATTTTATTGTTATTAAAATCAAGAAAATAAGGAACACTTGAATATGTCTGCTACACATGCAATAATAGAAATTAAACAAAATACTTAAATATAATTATTATAATGAAATAAATTAGGAAGGTAAATTTTGAGTCAAGAAAATAGGACAAGTTCACTATTTGCCACTATTGAATAGAATCAAATGTTACACTTTCCAAAAAATTGAATACAAGTTAGAATAAAATTATTAACTAATATTATTGTAGAATTTAACAAATCTTGGTGTGACAAAATATTAACAGAAACACAACAATTAATACATTTTCAATATAGTAATATAGCAAATAATAGTTTTTCAGCACGTAATCAAATGTCAACATGAGAAAATTAATTTAAAATTAAAACTTTATTTTTTCATCAATAAGTAATGCTAGTGAATAATTTTAATTTCTTCTCCTTGAAGAAGGTCTTAATCAAGCTAAAATTTATGAAAATAAAAAAATATATAATTTATCAAAAATTATTATCTAGTAGAAATAAGATTCAGAAAGGCAGCATAGAAAACTAGTTAGAATAAACAGGATAATCAAGATAAAAAATATGAGAAGAAACTTTGTTCTCTTGAATACATATCAAAAGGGCAGAGAAAGAAATATGAGTGGAATACTCATTGCGCTGCATTGCAAGATGAGCCTATAGAAGCTCTTGTTTCTTTCTTCTTGGGGCAGCTCACCGAATTTAGGTCGTGTTTGGACCTTATTCAATAATCAATGTTCAGAGTTTTTAGTATGCATCTTTGTAAATTTAACTACAAACTTAACCAAAGACAATAACGTCAAACTAAGTTAAATAACAAAATTTAAACAAGCTTTGAAAACCAAAAGAAACGGTCTAATCACCTGAAGCATAAGCTTATAGAAGAATTAATTTAATCTAGATCCAGCCAGAAAATGCAACACTAATTACTTTGATGTTTACATGATTTTTCTCATGAACCGACGTTGTATATACAAACCAGAATATATGCATCAAAATATTGCATACATATATTGAATCAGATAAATTTCTTGATATGTCAAAGTAAACAATTGGTCTAACTCCAACTAATAATGATTTAATCAAGACAAGATGTAAAACCCAAGTTTATCAATTATATGTACCAAAATTAGTAGGAAAAGAAATTTGTTAATACAAGGCTATCAGAATAAGAATGCTACTAGAGGTATCAGAATATATACATATGCATATGGAGCAATAAAATGTTAAAAATCAGATTTCGTAGATTGTTAGATTTGTGAAAACAAACAAGAACAAAATAATTGCAGGAATATTTTTGGAAACAGATAATTTTAGTCTTCTAGACTGTTGGATATTTAAGTCTATTTCCTGATATTTTCTTATCTAAATACATTATTTAAAAACACAATTTATATCATAAAATGTTACTGTAAAACAATAACATAAAAAGAAAAAAAAAATGACCTGAGAGAGTAATCGTGACCCGTTACTGCCCTAGAAGACTAAGTCCCGTCCTATCACTCGGGCGTTAGATTGGCCGCCGTCAACTAGCGTTAAAAGCTCTCAGATACACCAACACCTGAGCTCGAGTGTGAGTCCTAGCCCTCTGCTCAGAATCAGAGTGGTTGTCCGGAAAAAAAATGAAGAAAAAAGAATAAAATATTTAATTTAAATTGAAGTCATTCTCACGAAGAGTAGGCCTCAGATTTTTTATTTTTTTTATTTTTTAGAGGAAGATAGAAGAATTGGATACTGTTGTATGAAATGAAGAGAAAATGACTAAACCTAAAGTGGTGAGTTGATTAAAGACTTATTAGATCTAGTGGTTAGTTGAGAGACTAGGTCATCTAGGTAGCTGAGGAATAAATCTAAGTTGAAAAGTCAAGTTTTTTATTAAGGAAAACTCCAACAATATCTTGGTGCATGTGGATTCAAATGCATATTTTGTTTTACAAATAATAAGATCTAATTTTTATTTTCCCATTTTAATGTAAGAAGGATTTGAAATAAGAGGTTGAACTCATTTTATTTTCGAATTATTAACTATATTCAATAATCTTCGACTGATTAGGTCTGCATTTATATTTGTGGCCAAATATAGATATTAAGTTTAATTTTCGATATTATCCATATCTTTATCCGCTATAAGAAAATTGGTGATAATGTCAGCATCCACGCCGAAGGTGATTTGTTTACATCATGATTCAATGCAAGCAAGCCTTGCACATTTCCTTAATCCCTCCACAAAGCACCAAACCTATCACAAATTGGGCTAGGGCTGGGCCTGGGCCGGGCTTTTCTTAGGCCCAGCTAGCATAACCTTGAATCCCGCATTGTTAGGAAGGCCGCATAATTTAAAGCCCATTTTCAGTTCAACCTTAGGGCCCATAACCCTAAGCTCTTACCCAGTTTATTTCAAGCTCATCATATTATTATTTTATTTCTTTTCCTTTTCCTAGTACAAGTCACGTCTCCTATGTCATTAAATTTCAGATGAATTCTCAGAAGAGAACTAAAGAAAGAAATAAAAGAATCTTAGATCTGCCTTAGGATCAGCTTCAAGAAGACTCAAGATTGGGGTCGAGGTCGAAATTAAAGTATCGTAACTTTTTCAGATTAATTCATATTTCCTACATTGCGTCCGCGAGATAAACAGAAATTACCTTCTCTTTCAAATGGTGTGGTGCTCTGAACAACCTATTATCGGGGCATAAACTAGAAGACATTTAAGTTTGTCCTAGAATATCATTATAATGGAGTAATTTCAATGTTTAATTTTGTTGCCAACTGATAAGGTGGAATCTCAAGTTTAGAACGGTCTACAACTTTTATTCAATTAAATAAATAAAAAAACAGAAAAGAAAATGTTAAGTTTGTCTAGATACTTCTAGAATGACCAAATAAGGTCATCTTGATTTATCGTTCACTTTACAAAGAAAAGTTTGATGATTTAGTCAGCCAGCTCAGATCCTAGCCCGCCGCAAGGGTCAATTTTCGGGTCGGGTCAAGCATTGCTATCTGCCAACCCGAGGGACCTGAACCCACTGAAACCATCCCTCTTGTCAATTGGGCCGGGCGGGCCTACATCACACCCCACTCTAGGAGTTGGAGCCCAGCCAGCTTCGGCCCAAATTATCACTTTGGTCGGCGAACCAATCAGACCCTAGGGCAAAAAGGGATATCATTGTTATCTCATTGTCCTTGTGACAAAATGACATGTACGCTGACCTGGCTTGCCTAACATTTGGAATTTCGCAAATTAAAAATTAAAAAAAAAACCAACATTTGAAATTGACCGAATCATAATAAACTGAAGGAGGATATGCACAGCCGGTGAGCTGGCATTTATGACGTTGTTCTACAATTTGACTAAACTATTTTATAGATAAACTTTTTTTTTTCCCATTTAGGAAATATAAGCATTATTGTCTTTCTTTTTCCCTAAATTTTACTGATGGTGGATTTTTCTTTAATTCTTTTTCTTATAGTTAAACTTAGAGAACAATTTTATTTTATTTTCATTCTTTTTCTTTATATAGAGACCTAAACATTTCTTTTGTTTTTTTGCTTTAGAAATAAAGTGAACTATGACAACCTGTTTTATAATTTTATTAGAGAGAGAGAGAGAGAGAGAGTAACGAAAGAAGGTACAACTAAAGATCCTATCATAGTCAACATAGAGAACATAAGCAACTTGCCCTCAAAGTAACCCCACCGATGACGTTGGCCGCAGCCTTCTCAGTCTAACAAATACATCTCACCCTTTCCTTGAAATTTCTAACAAACGAGTAGCTTCTAAATCGTGACAACCACAAACTCACACACTCAATATAAACCCAAGCCAAACTTGTGTAGCTCAATCTCAATCTCATAACAACACCACTCAAAGTCATCTCATCTAGCAATTCCAAAATGGCACCTGATCGTAGACCTCAAGTGTTCACCAGGCTCCGGAGAGCAATCCAAAGCGTGCGTTTCCTGCTCTCCTTCAATGCAAGCAGATGGATTCGCTCGTCGTTTCTTGGCTCGTCGTCCTCGCTTGATCGTCGACGCCTTAGCTTCAAGAGCCAACCTTCAGGCCTGCTAGATTGTTGCACCGATGAGGAGTACCACGAAGCAGTCTCATCGTTCGTGTTGTCGAGGTCCACAAGCTTGACCGCGGGCACGTCGAGGTCCGCTAGCCCGGCATCAGACACCACGAGGGCGACGAGCGGTGCGTCGTCGCCGTCATCGCCGGACGATATTGATAGGAGAGCTGAGGAATTCATTGCTAACTTTTACAGGCATATTCAGATGGAGAGGCAGGTCTCGCTTGAGCTTAGATACTGCAAGGGGAAGGATTTGGAGAGGACTCGGTCTGAGTGATGCAGGAGCTGACCAATTCTTGGTTTTTTTTTTTTTTTTTGATTGTGAATTTTGATTACGAGAGTACACATTATTCTTTCTATTCTTTCATTTTTTTCAAAAAGCTTTTCAAAGTCTGTATAGAATTCCAATTGTAATTTGGAATTATATTATGAGATGTTGAAATGGATCTCAAGGTTTGAGTCGGAACTAGTTGTCCCTTCGGTTGAGAGAAAGAGAAAGGGGTGCGGTCCTTCATTTTTTGTTGCTGGTTTATATGTAAATAAATTGGTTGTGGATTTTATTTGTGAGTGTAAAAATCTGGACTCTGGAGCAATAAGATTTTTTTATTTTGTAAATAGATATTCAGAAATTTTCAAATGTGCAGATCTTTTCCGGGTCAGATCAAATGTGCTCACTTGATAATTAAGAAATATTTATTTGTAACAATTCTCGTTTGCATTCTTTTGTTTCAGAGGTTTTGGATTCTCCGGTGAGAACAGTTCAGAATTTTGAAGTTCTGTGTAAAATTGTCAAGATTTGTTTCTCGGAGAACGATCCTTTTTGCAATGTATTGATGAACAAAGAATTGGAGTCCGAAGTCTGTGCATTTGATTTGATTTTTAAGTGAGTAAATTTTTTTTTTTTTTTTCCTGTCTCTGTCTTATTTTTAATCTTAGACCCAGCTTGCTTTCGTTTGGATTCCGCCCATTGGACTAACAAAATCTCAGCGTAAACATGGTGAGTTTTAGGTCCAAGCCCATTTGATCTAAATCTGAGCCTACATTCAAACCCAAAGGGGCAAATCAAGAAGCAAGTGAATTATTATGGGCCCAATATTAACTAGGAGGTGGAAAGCCTGGACGCAGCCCACAATGCCACTTATTGAATAGTGTTCCAATCATGGAGAAAAAAACATCTATAAAAGTTCCTTATTACAAGGAGAAGAAAATTTAAAATAAAATAAAACAGTTATTTAAATATATACCCAAATCTTTAGAATTTAAAAATTTGCCCCCCAAATCTTTGATACTAAAAATTATCCCCAAAATCTTCTAAATCTTAATAATGTACCCTTCAGTTTGATTTTGAATGAAATAAAAGTGTTCTGTCAGTTATGCTCTTCTCGTTTCTTTTTCATTCTTCTTATATGACCGAACCTAATTTCTATCAAAATCAAAATTCTAACCCCTCTTTTCCTCTTTTTTTCCTCCTCCTCCTTCTCTTCCGGCTCACTTTTTCTTTATGTGTATGTGTCTCTCTCTCTTTCTCGCAAATATCACTTTAAAAATTTATTGACTTTTTTCTCAATTTCTTAAGAAGCACATGTGAAAATAACTTGATGATAAGCTTTTGATGATAAATGACTAAATTGAAAATGTGCTTATTTGAGAGAGAGAAAATGAAGAAGGAAGAGAAATAGAGAAGGAGGAGAAAGAGGTAAGAAAAGGTTACAAGTCTATATTGTAATGGTCGCAATAACATTAGTGCTCAATCCACATATTAATATCCAGATTTTTACTAAATTTTGTCAGCATCTTCTCTATAATTACTACAATGTCCTGTAATATAACTTTATAATTTCGGTCATAACTGGCCTACTTATCACATCATCGAGATTACAATCTTGGCTATAAATAATCATAGTGTATAGGCTTGAGAGTAATCCTCTCGGCATCCTCAATCCAATCACAAAAAAACATCTCCATCACAAGTTCAAAATAATACTTACAGCCACGCATATATCTCCATACATATACAAAGATCAAACTATCTAACTCATAAGTTTAACACATAACATAGCATACATATCAAGTTTGATGTTTATATATATAAGCATGAAACATTCATAGGTGACAAAATATAAGTAAAATCTGAAAAACACCTAGGGGGAAATAGGTGTTAATGCTAATCTAGTAACTAAATGCGCTAAATGCGGAAGTTAAAACAAATATTGCAACACACTTAGTACAACTCACAAGTGTAGCCGAATTCCCCGTGAAGGGCTCTGGAGTAACTCCTCTTGATTCCCCTTGAATGGGTTGAGGTGCTATGTGAAGCTCTTGTGGTTAAGTACAAGTGAGGCACACACAAACAACCAAGCATATAAGAGATATATCAATATGAAATATGCAAGGCACAACACAAGCAATATATGATATGAAATGAATGATGCTTTGCACAATATAAAGAGAGAGAGTTGAGAGACAAGTGGATCAAACGCAAACAACAAGATATGTTTCGAGGTTCGAGCACCCAGCTCTACATCACCGCCTACACCACCGTGTAGGATTTCCAATCCACTATAACGTCCACAGAGGACTCCCACCGAGGGAACCTTCACCGAGAAGAATTTTTACAACAAGGGAGTACCGAACTCCTCTCTCAAACAACCACCTCACAACCGAGGGGTAGGCCCGTAGCCAAACAACCACAACACCTCTACCGAAGAGGGTTTACAAACCAAACTCCACCTCTCACTAGAGGGAGCAAACCAATCACCCGATCACCTCTACCAAAGAGGGATACAAAAGGAACAAGGGTGTTTACAGCAAGTGGTTCCAAAGACCACAAACACAATCTCTCTTTTTCTCTTTTCCACAAAAACAAGATCTTAAATAGATTAGGATAGAAGATAGCTCAAGTGTGAAAAATAAAGTGTTTGATCAAAGAAAAATCTCTTGGGAAAATACCAAATTGATATAGAAATGAAGAACAAGAAATCAATTCCCAAAAACTTGTTTTCTTTGAAAATAACAAAACACTTTAAAACAAACAAGATGAATCTTTTTACTCTTTAAACTCTTTTAAAAACTTCTTTTTAAAACCAGAGAGTGGGAGAAAATCAGCTCTAAAAATCTTAGTTAAAACCCTCAAGAAATGGGGTATATATAGGCCCAACAAGAAACTAGCCGTTAGGCTGATATGGCAGCCTGACAGGCTTGGCGATCGGTCGCCCGGTTGACCGCCAATGGTCAAAAAAGTGACCGTTGGGCAAACCCGGTCGACCGCCCGGTCGACCCAAATATACAGAGAGCAGAGCTCTCAGTTACGGTCGACCGTCCGGGTCGACCGCCCTTGTGTCTGCTAGACGTGCACGGCTCTGTGCACGTCGGTCGACCTCACGGGTCGACCGGCCCTTGGTGCGGTCGACCCATGCGGTCGACCGACCTGGCCTGTCAGTCACAATTCAGGGCAGAAAAACATAAGTTAAAATATTTCTAAAAATCTTTTTAACACTTCTAAAATTCCATAAAACTTGTTTTAACATTTTGTATTGAAACACAAATTTGTGATAAAAATTTCAAGACATATATCAACATATTCAAATTATTTTTGTGTCTTGTAAATTTTATCAAAAATCAACACTTGTATTTTATCAAACTTGATTTTTCAATACATGAATAGGAAAGTCAAAATAAGTTTGTTTAAGATATTAAAGCATGTATGTATAATTAGAATACATCTATTATACATTTACACCATGTAAACTTGTTTTGATCTAAACTATTCATGAAAACCAAATCCAAAACATAAAACTTGTGTGTGTTGTGCACTTGAGCATATCAACTATACCAAACTTTACAAATGGATCTAAACACACTATCTAAACTAAACTAGGATACCTAAGTCTTCTTGACGATCTTCCATCTTCAAGTAGACTCAATCCCAAACCGTGATCCACTGAGTGCAAAGGGTAATCTTGAAGCTCGGGCACCGGAATCACCATGTGAAGGCTTCCAAACTCATCTTATCGAAGCAATCATCAACTAATATCTTGATTAATGATCTGAAACTAAAATCACAAGATTATTAGTAAACATAACTACATGAGTTAATCATCATCAAAACTAGGGTGGAAGGCCTTTGGGCCAACAATCTCCTCCTTTTTGATGATGACAAAACTCATGGAGTTATATATGCATGGATTAAAGTTAGGCTTCAAAGAAGCTCCCCCTTAACTCATGCATAAATAAATAAACAATAAATATGCAATGAATATTAAACATAAAACGTGAAACATGAAACATGCATATCTATGCATAAACAATAAAAGGTTCTACATACCAATGAAATGTTCAAAACAAAACATGCTCTAGAAACCAATTACAAAACATGCTCTAGATATCAATTAAAATTAAACTAAATTAAACTTAATATATGCAAAACATAAACATGCATATATAAAACTTCTCAAATAATTCTCCCCCTTTTTGTCAATCATCAACAAAGGGGTAAAAATCAAAACAAAACAAAATCTTCTTTCTTTTTAATACAAAGAGTCAATCAATAAGGGGTTAAATGCAAAACTAAATCAATAAATTTTTCTCCCCCTTTTTGTTCGAAGCAACGAATCAATAAAAATAATATTTTACCCTTTTTTGTCTAAAACAAAAACAAAACCAATTAGGGGTGACAATCAATTAAGGTACCAATTAAAAGTATGTCAAGGAATAGCATCTTGATACCAATTGAAAGGAAACAAACAAAAAAAATATTGATACCAATTTTAAGCAAAACACATGAAAATCTTGATACCAATTGAAATTAAATATAATAAATTTTGAATGTCTAAACAAAAATTTTGATACCAATTGTAAATATCTTTCATTTTGAACATATGATACCAAATTTGAATTTTCAATCATAAAGTATGGGAGTACAAATACCAATTGAAATACAAAATCAAATTTTCTCCCCCTTTATGAAATACATGAAAAACACCTAGAGGGGGGGTGAATAGGTGTTAGTGCTAATCTAAGAAACTAAATGCAAACTAAGTGCGCTAAATGCGGAAGCTAATGCAAATTATGCACAAACTAATACAATACAACAAGTGTAGCCGAATTCCCCTTGCGAGGCTCTGGACTAACTCCCCTTGATTCCCCTTGAAATGGGTTGAGGTGCTATGTGAAGCTCTTGTTGGATGAGTATAAGTTAGGCACACACACACAAGCAATCCAAGCAATATAAAATACACATAATCAAGCCAAGCATATAAGAATGAATAGCAATGTGAATAAATGCAAGGCAATATGAAATATGCACAACACAAGCAAATATGATATGATATGAATATGATGCTTTGCACAAATATAAGAGAGAGAGTTAGAGAGACAATGGATCAATACGCAAACACCAAGATTTATTTCGAGGTTCGAGCACCTTGCTCTACATCCCCGCCTACACCACCGTGTAGGATTTCCACTATCTCAACTCCCACCGAGGGAACCTCTACCGAAGAGGATTTCTTACAACACTAGGAGTACCAAACTCCTCTCTCAAACAACAACCTCCTCACAACCGAGGGGTTAGGCCCGTAGCCAAATACAACAACCAACACCTCTACCGAAGAGGTCTACAACCAAACTCAATCACCTCTACCTAAGAGGGATCCAAACCAATAACCCAATACAACAATCTCCACCTCTACCAAAGAGGGAGCAACTCAAGAAATCAAGGGTTTACAACAAGTGGTATATTTCAACCACAAACCTCTTTCCTTTTTCTTTTTCCACAAAAACAAGATCCTAAATAGTTTAGGATAGAAGATATAGCTCAAGTGTGGAATCAAGGTGTTTTTGGAAACCAGCAACAAAGAAAAACTACTTGGGAAATCACTTGTAAAAGATATAAAATGAAAAACAAAACAATCTCCCAAAACCCTAGCTTTCTTTGATTTTCCAAAAACCCAAAAACAAATAAGATGAAATCTTTTTGACTTAAAAACTCTTTTAAAACTCTTTTAAACTCTTCAGAAAACTGAAAATTTTTAGCTCAAAAATTCTTATTCAAAACAATGGAGAAATGGGGTATATATAGCCCCTAGGAAAAACTAGCCGTTAGGCTGATGTGGCAGTCTGACCAACTGCCGGTCGACCGGCCCGGTCGACCGCCAACGGTCAAAAATGTGACCGTTGGGCAGCAGCGGTCGACCGGTCCGGTCGACCGAAAATTCCCGAGAGCAGAGCTCTCAACTCGGTCGACCGGTCCGGTCGACCGACTACATGTGTCGCCAGTGTGCACGATTGTGCACATCGGTCGACCGACCCGGTCGACCGGCCACTTGGTGCGGTCGACCGGTCCGGTCGACCGAACTGGCCTGGCAGGCACAGTGCAGGGTCAGAAAAACGGTGTAAGATATTTTCTAAAAATCTTTTAACACTTCTAAAAAATTCACAAAATTTGTTTTATCATTTTATATTAAAACATACACCTGTGATAAAAATTTCAAGACAATATATCAACATATCAATTTATTTTAGAGTCTTGCAAATTTTATCAAAAGCAAAACTTGTATTTTTATCAAACTTGATTTTTCCAAAACATGAATAGGGATATCAAAATAAGTTTGTTTAGCAAGTTAAACCATGTATGTATAACTAGAATACATCTACTATACATATAAAACATGTAAACTTGTTTTGATCAACTATTCATAAAAACCAAATATCAAATCATAAAACGTGTGTTTTTGTGCACTTGAGCATATCAACTATACTAAGCTTTACAAATGGATCTAAAACTCATAATCTAAACTAGGATACCTAAGTCTTCTTGTCGATCTTCATCTTCAAGTAGACTCGGTCCAAACTCCGTGATTCTCCAAGTGCAAAGGTATGATCTTTAAGCTTTGGCACCGGAATCATCATGAATAGCTTCTAATCATCTTGTTGAAGCTAATCACCAACCTAATATCCTGTTAATGATCTGAAACTTAGAAACACAAGAATATTAGTAACCATAACTACATGAGTGTTGATCATCATCAAAACTAGAGTGGAAGGCCATTGGGCCAACAATCTCCCCCTTTTTGATGATGACAAAACTCATGGAGTTATATATGCATGGATTAAAGATAAGCTTCAAGGAAGCTCCCCCTTAACTCATGCATAGGCAAATAAACAATAATATGCAATGCACATGACAATGCATATAAACATGGTGCTCTAGATACCAATGGAATATTCAACATAAAATATGCTCTAGATACCAATTACAAAGCAAACTCTATAAATCAATCAAACTTACTATTCTTGAGATTAAAACATAATATATGCATATAAAACATAAGCATGCATATAAAACTTCATAAATCTTTCCCCCTTTTGTCAATCATCAACAAAGGGGTAATCAATCAAAACCATAGATAAAATGAGGGGTAAAAATCTTTCTCCCCTTTTTAAGTCAATCAAAACAATAAAACAATGTTCTCCCCCTTTTTGTCTAAAACAAAAAAAAAATCAATGAGGGGTGACTACAAATATGATACCAATTGAAAAGATTTTACATAGAAACATTGATACCAATTGTAAGAATTGTTCATTTTAAAAACATATAAACAAGAAGATCAAATACAAAATCATCATATGTTTAAAATAACAACTTTTAATCATAAAAAGTGGGAGTACAAATACCAATTGAAATACAAAATCAAATTTTCTCCCCCTTTATGAAATACAAACTAAAGTCATGCATAGTCTTGATAACAATTTAAAGTAATCAATTTAAAAAAATTGAAACTCAAGAACTAGCATAAACACAAACATATATATGTATGAAAGATAGATACCAATAGAAATTGATATACTTGGAATTTAAAGCATACATACATACATAATAAACATATGAGTATACAAAAGGTCAAAATGATACCAATTGAAAGAGTTCAATGATACCAATTGACATAACAATAAGTTCAAGTGTATACATCATATTATCTACCACCCAATCATAATTCAAGTTTTAAAGATTTTCAATTTAGGGCATACATGAACATGATCTCCCATCCTACCGCCCTTGAAGATAGGGGTTTTCAAAGATAGATTTGAAAATGTAGTTTTGTTTGAAAATCACTACCAAAATGAAGAACACCGCAACTAGTTAAATGGAAAACTTGTTAACTAGCACGAAATCCTTCAAGTAAGGAATAAAACAAAAATGAAATTCACATGATAATCATCACTCTAACCAATAAAGCAAAACTCATGAGAAACAAAACATGAGCAATAGATATGAGTGTACAAATAATATGTGAAGATCATAATCATGAAAAATATTTTCATTAAGCTCAATTAATCCTTAAAACACGAAATCATCAAAACTATCTAATCTTCAAGGCATATGTATGTCTAATACAAACTAATGTATACATACATATCCAAAACATAAAGAGTCCACAAGATATATGCATTAAGGCACGTGGCTCAAAAAGGATACTCATGTATAGTCAATAGTTTGGATAAGATGGACATATACATGAAGTTAAATATTGACACATAAACATAAAAACATGTAAGGCTAAATTTTCATCAAAGCAATTTTCATTTCAAGGTATATGTATGATTTGTCAACACAAGAAGTATACATACATATCCCTTAAACACACTTTGAGTCCATAATATAGATTTGCATGAAGGGCAAATGACTCAAGGGGTATACATGTATATCTTAAAGTTTTGGCAAAATAAACATATACATGAAATCAAAACTCATATAAATCCAAAAATATGAATACAAGTCTAAAATATATGGATCATCAAAACTAGACTATACTAGCACATCTAATGGGTACAAATATGCAATCAAGCCCAAACATACATAGATTTATTTGTGGCCCACTATATGTACAAGTATAATTCCTAGTCTTAATGAAAACTAACACTTAAACATGTAATCAAGTCATTGAGCATCAAAACAAACACGAATACCATATTTCTAACTAAAACATATGCAAAATTCATCAAAATTCTTTTATTTGAATTTAAACTACATATACATGCAAATAGGTATAACAAGTATAAATGAACGAATCATCAAAACTAGCTCATGCGTGTACATATAGTGAATACAAATGAGCATGAAGTTCAATTGCATATAAAACAAATGTAACTCACTATTTGTACATGTATAACACAAGTTTTGACAAAATCCACATTTAAACATGTCATAACCACAAGGAGTATCAAAACAAGCTAGAAATCAACATCATAAGAACTAAAACATGATTACTATGTAAATTCACATGCAATAGATTCATGATGTACATTATAGCTAAACAAACGGTGAGAACACTAAATGTGAGTCAAATAAGCATGTGTGTCTCAAATACTATACATGTATGTCAAGGATCTAATACACATGGAATGAACATACTAATCCATAGACAATGAAACATGCTATAAAACATCAAAACATGCTATAAGCAATGAAATGGAAAGCATGTAAACAATAAATGGGAGTAAAGAATTGTTACCAAAACCGAAGAAGCAACTTTCCTTGTCTCCAAAACATGGTGGTCATCTCTACCAAATCTTCCCTTGAAAGTGATGCATCCAATTTGATTTCCATGAAGTCCGGAACGCATCCACTCCAAGGTGTCATCACTCTCACGTCATGTGAGAGCCCACACCTACATCAAAAATAATAGGAGGGGTGGTCTTTGGTACCCACATCTTGTTGGGTCCATGGGGGTTAGTCCCTTCTCTAACCCAAACAAACTTCTTTGCTAAATTTGGAGTATGTAATCTATCATAACAAAATTTAGCAAGGTGGCCCTTACGTCCACAATGTGTACAAGTGTACACATGAGCATACATGTGAGAAGTGTGTCCGTGAGGAGCATGTGTATGCCGTGTAGGGTGTGCATGAATAGAAGGAACTTGTTTCTTTCGAAACAAAAATTCCAAGCGTGTATGGCCCACTACACATTGGCTCAAAGTGGAGCCCAAACAATCAACACTCTTCTTAAGCATGGATATATCATTGTTAATCAAAGAAGAAGTGTGGCATGCAATAGGTGTTCTAGGTGAAACTACCCTAGCATGGCAAACATGTGCATCCATATTATTTTCAAAACAATATTTTTCTTTAAACAAATTTCTAATTCTTTTGAAATAAATTCAATTTCATTTTTCAAAGAATGGTTACTTTTTAAAACAAAGTCAAGTTTTGAAGTTAAAGAATCATTTTTCTTCAAAACATCTTCACAATCATTTTTATTTTTCAAAATTTTATTTTCATTTAAAGCAAGATTAAGTTGAGATTTTAATGAGTCCCTTTCATTAGCAATCTCATCCTTCTCTTGCAAAACATTGTCAAGTCTAGAATGCAAACATTTATTTTCTTTTTCAATTTCTAGACTTTTCTTTTTCAAAACTTTATACTTTTCTATTAACTTTTCACACACAATAGATAGTTCTTCATTTAAGGCATGGGGATCAACATAATCATTTGAAGAACTAGCACAATCATTACTATCTAGTTGAGTTTCCGATTGTACCTCAAGGGAGTCATTCCCTTGGACCATGAAGCATTGTGGATCGGATTCTCCACTAGATTCCTCTTCTTGGATTGGCAATTGAAGCTTGGAGGTGTTGGTGGTTGTCAATTTGTTCCACACTACAAAAGCGGAATCAAAGTTAGAAACACATAAAAGATAATCTTTAGATAAAGTGCTTCTAATGGCCTCTAGGGCTTGTGCATTGGCCCCTATATGATTGCAATCACCAAGATAACATCTCTTGGTGGCGGCAAGGAAAACATGCAAACCTAGGGTCTTTAGGTACATGGACATCCTATACTTCCAAACATCAATGTTGGAAGGATCATAACTAGGTGGGGTCATGAAGTCCATGGTATAAACTAGATGTGTGCAAACAAGCAAATGCAAATGAGATTAGCAAGCAAATGGATCACTCCTAGGATGTTAAGCCTAAGTATCAGGAGCACTAGCTCTGATACCAATTGAAAAACACCTAGGGGGGGTGAATAGGTGTTAGTGCTAATCTAAGAAACTAAATGCAAACTAAGTGCGCTAAATGCGGAAGCTAATGCAAATTATGCACAAACTAATACAATACAACAAGTGTAGCCGAATTCCCCTTGCGAGGCTCTGGACTAACTCCCCTTGATTCCCCTTGAAATGGGTTGAGGTGCTATGTGAAGCTCTTGTTGGATGAGTATAAGTTAGGCACACACACAAGCAATCCAAGCAATATAAAATACACACAATCAAGCCAAGCATATAAGAATGATAGCAATATGAATAAATGCAAGGCAATATGAAATATGCACAACACAAGCAAATATGATATGATATGAATATGATGCTTTGCACAAATATAAGAGAGAGAGTTAGAGAGACAATGGATCAATACGCAAACACCAAGATTTGTTTCGAGGTTCGAGCACCTTGCTCTACATCCCCGCCTACACCACCGTGTAGGATTTCCACTATCTCAACTCCCACCGAGGGAACCTCTACCGAAGAGGATTTCTTACAACACTAGGAGTACCAAACTCCTCTCTCAAACAACAACCTCCTCACAACCGAGGGGTTAGGCCCGTAGCCAAATACAACAACCAACACCTCTACCGAAGAGGTCTACAACCAAACTCAATCACCTCTACCTAAGAGGGATCCAAACCAATAACCCAATACAACAATCTCCACCTCTACCAAAGAGGGAGCAACTCAAGAAATCAAGGGTTTACAACAAGTGGTATATTTCAACCACAAACCTCTTTCCTTTTTCTTTTTCCACAAAAACAAGATCCTAAATAGTTTAGGATAGAAGATATAGCTCAAGTGTGGAATCAAGGTGTTTTTGGAAACCAGCAACAAAGAAAAACTACTTGGGAAATCACTTGTAAAAGATATAAAATGAAAAACAAAACAATCTCCCAAAACCCTAGCTTTCTTTGATTTTCAAAAACCCAAAAACAAATAAGATGAAATCTTTTTGACTTAAAAACTCTTTTAAAACTCTTTTAAACTCTTCAGAAAACTGAAAATTTTTAGCTCAAAAATTCTTATTCAAAACAATGGAGAAATGGGGTATATATAGCCCCTAGGAAAAACTAGCCGTTAGGCTGATGTGGCAGTCTGACCAACTGCCGGTCGACCGGCCCGGTCGACCGCCAACGGTCAAAAATGTGACCGTTGGGCAGCAGCGGTCGACCGGTCCGGTCGACCGAAAATTCCCGAGAGCAGAGCTCTCAACTCGGTCGACCGGTCCGGTCGACCGACTACATGTGTCGCCAGCGTGCACGATTGTGCACATCGGTCGACCGACCCGGTCGACCGGCCACTTGGTGCGGTCGACCGGTCCGGTCGACCGAACTGGCCTGGCAGGCACAGTGCAGGGTCAGAAAAACAGTGTAAGATATTTTCTAAAAATCTTTTAACACTTCTAAAAAATTCACAAAATTTGTTTTATCATTTTATATTAAAACATACACCTGTGATAAAAATTTCAAGACAATATATCAACATATCAATTTATTTTAGAGTCTTGCAAATTTTATCAAAAGCAAAACTTGTATTTTTATCAAACTTGATTTTTCCAAAACATGAATAGGGATATCAAAATAAGTTTGTTTAGCAAGTTAAACCATGTATGTATAACTAGAATACATCTACTATACATATAAAACATGTAAACTTGTTTTGATCAACTATTCATAAAAACCAAATATCAAATCATAAACGTGTGTTTTTGTGCACTTGAGCATATCAACTATACTAAGCTTTACAAATGGATCTAAAACTCATAATCTAAACTAGGATACCTAAGTCTTCTTGTCGATCTTCATCTTCAAGTAGACTCGGTCCAAACTCCGTGATTCTCCAAGTGCAAAGGTATGATCTTTAAGCTTTGGCACCGGAATCATCATGAATAGCTTCTAATCATCTTGTTGAAGCTAATCACCAACCTAATATCCTGTTAATGATCTGAAACTTAGAAACACAAGAATATTAGTAAACATAACTACATGAGTGTTGATCATCATCAAAACTAGAGTGGAAGGCCATTGGGCCAACAATACAAACTAAAACAATGTTCTCTTTTATTTTAACAAGCCTACGCATTGTTAAAAAAAATTGAAACAAACATATATATGTATGAAAAATAGATACCAATTGAAATTGATATACTTGGAAGTGAAAGCATACATACATACAAACATATATGAGTATACAAGAAATGTCAGGATTGATACCAATTGAAAGAATTCAATGATACCAATTGAAATAACAATAATATCAAATGTATATCTCATATTACTATACCTCCCAATTATAGTTCAAGTTTTGAATGATTTTCATTTAAAGCATACATGACCATGATCTCCCATCCATCCTCCCATGGAAGGTAGGGGTTTTCAAAAATAGGTTTGAAAATGTAGTATGTTTGAAAATCTCTACCATAGTGAAGAATACGAACTAGTTATAGGAAAAACTTTTAAACTAGTACGAAATCCTTCAAGTAAGGAATAAACTAAAAATAATTTTCATAAAACACATGTAAATCACATAGCACTTAAAAACACTCAATATTCAATAAAGTCCATACATGCTCATGAAAACATACTCATGAGAAATATTTTAAAAATGGTGAGTGTACAAGTAATGTGTGACATGACATTATGAAATTTCCAATTAAGCTCAAAATTCCTTGAAACATGAAAATCATCAATACTTATTTAATCTTCAAGGTATATGTATGTCCTATACAAATTAAAGTAGACATACATATCCAAACACAACGAGTCCACAAAGATATATGCATGAAGGCACGTGGCTCAAAAAGGATGTATATGTATAACAATAATTTGGATAAAATGGACATATACATGAAGTTAAACAAAAACACATAGAAACATGAAAAACTAAATTTTCACCAAAACAAATTTCATTTCAAGGTATATGTATGAATTGTCAACACAATAAGTATACATATATATATCCCTAAATACAATTGAGTCCATATGTATAGATTTGCATGAAAGGCAAATGACTCAAAGGGTATACATGTATATCTTAAGGTTTGGCAAAATAGACATATACATGAAATGAAAACTCATACACATAAAACAAATCTAAAAATAGGAATACAAGTTTAAAATGCATGGATCATCAAAACTAGACTATACTAGCACATCTAATGGGTTCAAATAAGCATTCAAGCTCAAACATATATAGATTTATTTGTGGCCCACTATATGCACAAATATAAATCCTACTCTTAATGAAAACTAACATTTAAACATGTAATCAACACATGAAGCATAAAAACACGATAAAGATCAACATGATAAGTAAAACATGATTATTATGAATATCCACATGTTATTAGAATTATGATATACGCAATAGCAACCAAATAGTGAGAACACAAAAGAATTTATCCATATTAAACATGGATGTCTCAAAATAACTAAACATATATATCACAAATCTAATAAGCATGGCATTTTCATTGTAATCAAAACATGCTATGAAATATAAACATGGAAAGCATGTAAACATAAGGAGTTAGAGATTCGATACCAAAACCAATGAGGGCACCGCTCTAGTTCTCCAAAACATGGTGATCTTCTCCACCAAATCTCCCTTGAAAGTGATGCATCCTATTGATTTCCATGAAGCTCGGAACGCATCCACTCCAAGGTACCTCTACTCTCACGTCATGCGAGAGCCCACTCCTACATCATAAACAATAGGGGTGGTCTTTGGTACCCATTATCTTTTGGGTCCACGGGGGTTAGTACCTTCTCTAACCCACAAAATTTATTTGCTAAATTTGAAATATGTAATCTATCATAACAAAATTTAGTAAGGTGGCCCTTACGTCCACAATGTGTACAAGTGTACACATGAGCATACATAGTGTGATGGTGTCCGTGAGGAGCATGTGTATGCCGTGGAGGGTGTGCATGCATAAAAGTTAAAACTTGTTTCTTTCGAACCAAGGATTCCAAGCGTGTATGGTTCATGGCACATTGGCTCATAGTGGAGCCCAAACAATCAACCTTCTTCTTAAGTAAAGATATATCATTGTTAATTAAAGAAGAAGTGGAGCATGCAATGGGTGAAGTGTGAGATACTACCCTAGCATGGCAAACATATGCATCCATATTATTTTTCAAAATAATATTTTTCTTTAAACAAACTTCTAAATCCTTTGAAATAGAAATAATTTTATTTTTCAAAGAGTTATTTTCTTTAACAACAAATTCAATTTTTGAAGATAAAACTTTATTTTTCTTCAAAACATTTTCACAATCATTTTTAGTTTTTAAAAATTCATTTTCTTTAAGTGCAAGATCAAGTTGAGATTTTAATGAATCCCTCTCATTAGAAATCTCCTCCTTTTCTTGCAAAACAATATCAAGTCTAGAATGCAAACTTTTATTTTCTTTTTCAATACCTAGACTTTTCTTTTTCAAAATCTTATATTTTTCAATCAATTTTTCACAAACTATAGAAAGTTCTTCATTCAAGGCATGTGCATCATAATTATCACATGAAGAACTAGCACTATCATTATCTAGTTGAGACTCCGAATGTACCTCAAGGGAGTCATTCCCTTGGACCGTATAGCATTGTTTCGGCTCGGATTCAGCTCCGCTAGATTCTTCTTCTTATTGGATTGGCACTTGAAGCTCGGAGGTGGTGGTTGTTGTCAAAAAGTTCCACACTGCAAATGCAGAATCAAAGTTAGAAGTAAGTAAAAGATATTCTTTAGGAAGTGTGCTTCTAATGGCCTCAAGGGCTTGTGCATTGGCCCCTATATGCTTGCGATCTCCAAGATAGCATTTCTTGGTGGCGGCAAGGAAAACATGCAAACCTAGGGTCTTTAGATATGTGGACATCCTATACTTCCAAACAACAATATTGGAAGGGTCAAAACTAGGTGGGGTCATGAAGTCCATGGTAAAAACTATATGTGTGCAAACACGCAAATGCAAACAAGAGATTAGCCTAAAATGAGGATCTTTAACTCTAGGTTGTTAGACCTAAAATCAGAGCACTTGGCTCTGATACCAATTGAAAAACACCTAGAGGGGGGTGAATAGGTGTTAAAGCTAATCTAGTAACTAAATGCGCTAAATGCGGAAGTTAAAACAAATATTGCAACACACTTAGTACAACTCACAAGTGTAACCGAATTCCCCGTGAAGGGCTCTGGACTAACTCCTCTTGATTCCCCTTGAATGGGTTGAGGTGCTATGTGAAGCTCTTGTGGTTAAGTACAAGTGAGGCACACACAAACAACCAAGCATATAAGAGATATATCAATATGAAATATGTAAGGCACAACACAAGCAATATATGATATGAAATGAATGATGCTTTGCACAATATAAAGAGAGAGAGAGTTGAGAGACAAGTGGATCAAACGCAAACAACAAGATATGTTTCGAGGTTCGAGCACCCAGCTCTACATCCTCGCCTACACCACCGTGTAGGATTTCCAATTCACTATAACGTCCACCGAGGACTCCCACCGAGGGAACCTTCACCGAGAAGGATTTTTACAACAAGGGAGTACCGAACTCCTCTCTCAAACAACTACCTCACAACCGAGGGGTAGGCCCGTAGCCAAACAACCACAACACCTCTACCGAAGAGGGTTTACAAACCAAACTCCACCTCTCACTAGAGGGAGCAAACCAATCACCCGATCACCTCTACCAAAGAGGGATACAAAAGGAACAAGGGTGTTTATAACAAGTGGTTCCAAAGACCACAAACACAATCTCTCTTTTTCTCTTTTTCACAAAAACAAGATCCTAAATAAATTAGGATAGAAGATAGCTCAAGTGTGAAAAACAAAGTGTTTTGATCAAAGAAAAATCTCTTGGGAAAATACCAAATTGATATAGAAATGAAGAACAAGAAATCAATTCCCAAAAACTTGTTTTCTTTGAAAATAACAAAACACTTTAAAATAAACAAGATGAATCTTTTTGCTCTTTAAACTTTTTTAAAAACTTCTTTTTAAAACCAGAGAGTGGGAGAAAATCAGCTCTAAAAATCTTAGTTAAAACCCCCAAGAAATGGGGTATATATAGGCCCAACAAGAAACTAGCCGTTAGGCTGATGTGGCAGCCTGACAGGCTTGGCGGTCGGCCGCCCGGTCGACCGCCAACGGTCAAAAAAGTGACCATTGGGCAAACCCTGTCGACCGCCCGGTCGACCCAAATATACAGAGAGCAGAGCTCTCAGTTACGGTCGACCGTCCGGGTCGTCCGCCCTTGTGTCTGCCAGACATGCACGGCTCTGTGCACGTCAGTCGACCTCACGGGTCGACCGGCCCTTGGTGCGGTCGACCCATGCGGTCGACCGACTGGCCTGTCAGTCACAATTCAGGGCAGAAAAACATAAGTTAAAATATTTCTAAAAATCTTTTTAACACTTCTAAAATTCCATAAAACTTGTTTTAACATTTTGTATTGAAACACAAATTTGTGATAAAAATTTCAAGACATATATCAACATATTCAAATTATTTTTGTGTCTTGTAAATTTTATCAAAAATCAACACTTGTATTTTATCAAACTTGATTTTTCAATACATGAATAGGAAAGTCAAAATAAGTTTGTTTAAGATATTAAAGCATGTATGTATAATTAGAATACATCTATTATACATATACACCATGTAAACTTATTTTGATCTAAACTATTCATGAAAACCAAATCCAAAACATAAAACTTGTGTGTGTTGTGCACTTGAGCATATCAACTATACCAAACTTTACAAATGGATCTAAACACACTATCTAAACTAAACTAGGATACCTAAGTCTTCTTGACGATCTTCCATCTTCAAGTAGACTCGATCCCAAACCGTGATCCACCGAGTGCAAAGGGTAATCTTGAAGTTCGGGCACCGGAATCACTATGTGAAGGCTTCCAAACTCATCTTATCGAAGCAATCACCAACTAATATCTTGATTAATGATCTGAAACTAAAATCACAAGATTATCAGTAAACATAACTACATGAGTTAATCATCATCAAAACTAGGGTGGAAGGCCTTTGGGCCAACAAAATCCACATGATTTGATTCTCCATGTAATTCTCAATAGAAACGCCCACATAGCTTTAGGCTGGGGCTTTCCTTATCTCGACCTGAAATTATTGTTAATATAAAAGGGTGAGCTCGACAGTCCAATGAGCAAAGTCATGCAAGAAATCTAAGAAGTGGTATACATATAGCAATATGAAGCATGATTTGTGAACCAGGTAATAAACATGAATATGGATTAGACAAGATAAAGAGGAGCTTGATGATATATTAAAGATAAAGTAACCAGAATAGATATTCCAATGATTCTATTCATCAATCGGGAACTCCAATTCACTCAGCTATTTATTCGTTTAATCTTTTGTAATAATATCTCATATTTAACCGGATGTATGTATTTTCACATAAAAGCTCACGACTTATCAAATAGTTGTTCCATTATCCTTTTGTCTTGCTAACTTGATGATAGAGTACTTTTCATATTATTACATTTATACACATAAATCACACGAGCACAACCAATATAATAGGGAAGGAATCACGTTCAGCCGAATCCAGAGAACCTGTAACGATCCTAGATTTAATTAAACTAATCCACCAATTCACCTGCTAATAAAGAATGATAAAATAACTTATCACTTGATCATACAAAATTTTTGCATCATCTTTCCTGAACTTCATCACTTATTCATATACAAATACATCACCAATAGCCTACATGGCTTACACAAATCTCAATATTTCCTAAAGTATACACAATCTCCCAACATAGTAATATATGATTTTGGCTTGACTTTACCTACTCATTTATAACTCACAAAACACACACACACATAAACACACACACACATAAATACACACACACATGTGTGTGTGTATACACACACACATATAAACATCATGACTATAATCTATCAAAGTCCATCCCATCTTAACAAGTCACTACAGCTACTTCATATACATCATAATCAACATATAAGAAGATAAAACCAACTATGTTTAACAATATACATATTTTTACGTTAGCACATGCTTTATACATTAAGTCCCAAAGACTTATAGCAAAATAAGAAAAAAACATCCCAATGGAAGGTTCTTTCTTTCAAAAGAAAATCTTCATTTATCTCACCCGATCACTTTCAAACTTAAATGGGGTCTTTACCTTTGTTTAGTCCTAAAGGGGAGTTAACAATAGGGTGAGCTCGACAGCTCAGCAAGTAAAATAATTAATCGAATACAATAACATCATTAACATACAAAATAAGCATTTATACAATATGCATAGTGCCAGAATTGTAGAAAGAAAGTAACCATTTCAATGCATGTAACACACGTTTCTAAATGAATTTACATGCATGTAAATGGCAATTTAACTTAGTTTACTTCATAATTCTTTAGCACTGTCTTCGCACTCACTGGTTACACCCGATCCTTTCTTCAAAAAACACAGTTACGTCCCGTCTTTGCATCCACCGATTACACCCGGTTCTTTCCTCCGAAAATACAGTTATGCCTTGTCTTCGCATCCCGGTCACACACAGTCCCTTCATTCGAAAACACAATTTCGTTATAGATTGACAATACATAACATTTCTTCTTACTTGCATGATTTAATTTTTACTATTTGTGGTTATAACAGCAAATGATATTTTCATATAAAACTGAGATTCATAAAGGGCTAGTCGTCATTACTAGTATGCAATAATCTTTTCCTATATAACATGATGGACTTGCCAACCACTTTAGCATGCAACATTCTTTCATGTATAACATGATGAACATGTTAACCACATTAATATGCAATATTCTTTTCATAAGTATATGCATAATGAAAGCTTAAGAGACTTGCCATGTTGTGCGCAGCGGGGTCGGAAGAAAAACACAACAACCATCACCATTGAGGAATCCGCCCTCCTAGAGGAGACTCGATGTAGCCGGAGAAACAACCAACGCAACAGGGACAGTAACCAACAGAGAAAACAATCAATGCACAAATTTAACGAGGCTCGGCCAATATGCCTACGTCCTCGGGGCAAGGGAGAGAGAGATTTTATTGATTCAACAATCAATTACAAATTATTCCTTCTTTAAGGAATTTCCAATGGAGATTTTCAGTGGGATATAATATATGAGGCCTCTAACCTCTATTTATAGCCACAGAGTTCCTGAATTTATGGAAACCCAGGTTGGATTCAATCCTATCCAGAAAAGGAATTCAAATCCTAATAGGAAAGTCCAGTCGTGCCTGTCGGTTGACCGGCCCAGTCGACCGTGCCTACCCGAAAGCAGAGCCACTTCAGTCGGTCGACCGCGACCGCTCCTTCCTGTGCACGCCCGTGCACGCCGGTTGACCGGGCCGGTCGACCGGCCTCCTCCACCGGTCGACGGTGAGGTCGACCGGGAGCACCTCTGGCCTGCTCCATGTGCCGTTTCTCGCTCCTTTGTCGTCCGATCTCTGTGCTATCTTCTTCCATCTCCTCTATCTCCTCTCTCCCACAATTCTCCACCTCGGTGAAGATTTTTCAAATCTGAGCCGATCTCCAATGAACTCCAGTCTATCACCTGGCGAAATCGACACACGATCTCGGTGAAATCGACACACGATCTTGGCTTGCGCGCTCCGGACGAAATCGACACACGATCTTGACGAAATCGACACACGATCTCGGCTTGAAATCTGTAACTCAACTATCCACTGGAATGCACCACACATGCCTTCACTATACTTCACCTTAGGAGAACTTCCATATATGCCGAACACCGAACGTGGCTCCTACTCCGCAACTCACGACCTCATGAAGAACTCATCATGAGTCAACACTGACTCTCCAACTGACTAGCTCTATCTAGTCTACCTGTCTTCAGCTGACGGTCCAACCAAGTCTGAGTAGAGCACACCGAACACCATCATCGGCTTCAACAACTGGATGCACACCATTTCTTATGCAAGCTCAACATCTTTTCATCAGAAGATCATTCTGTTCATCGAGATCACAACACCTCACCTCTACGTGAAGTCCAACTCTTCACCTCTACGTGAAGTCTAACTGGCCATAACACTTCACCTCTACGTGAAGTCTCTCCACCTCTACGTGAATGTCCAATCGGCCTCAACTCTTCACCTCTACGTGAAGTTCCAATCAGCTTCTCGAGAACCCAAACAGCTTCATACGGGTTGCATCACCAAATGGCTGCGCCTTTACGGCTGCCTACGTACCTTGCCCAAGGGATCAAGCCAACCGTAGTTCATTTATATGGCTTCATCAAGCTCAAGCACTTGTACCTAAATTTGCAGCAGCAAACCTGTCTGGCTGAGTCATATGAACCTCCTCACGACCATCATGGAGAACAACGGCCTTCAACTTGAGCTTGTCGCGATCACAAGCTTGAGATTCATGCTTCTTTATCCACGAGCGTGGTTTTACCTTGGTTCCAATGACTGCAAACAACTCGGCATCCTCAATAATGTCTTCAACCTATTCAGCATCAATCCTGGCTACATGATCTCCATCGATGTCACATCTGGTGAAGTCTTCTCTGATGCCGAACCAACTAGAGATGGTAGAGTAGCATCAACCTCCACCCGCTGTGATACTTCATTGGTCCTGTCCTCTCCACTTGATGAGAGACGGTAGACTTCAACACTGAAGTCTCATCAAATGTGACATGCCTACTCAACATGATCTTCTTGTTTTCAGGGTCCCACAACCTATAGCCATTCCTTTTGACACCCAAAAACACAAACCTCTTTGCTCGCAGATTCACCTTGCCATTCTTGGCACTGAAGTATGTCGGACTTTCAAATTCACGCAGCAAACCATGATCTTGAGTAGCTTTCTCAGACCAAATTTTCAATGGAGCTTTACCTCCTATCGCAGTCGATCTATTCATGAGATGGCTAGCATACATAATCGCTTCAGCCCAAAATGATTTGTCTAATTTTGCATTAGACAACAACCACCGAACCTTCTCCAGCAAAGAACGGTTTACTTCCTTAGCCAAACCATTTATACCTTTTGTGAAGTGAGTACAAATACCATTGTTCTGGCCAAATCGTAGGAATTGGTACACATGATAGGTGGCTCCGCTATCCAAGATCCACTCAGCATTATCTGAGTTACAAACAGTAGAAGTAGTAACAGAGAGAGAATACCGATGAGTCCGAGTCTGATCCATCTGCCTGTGAGGTACTACCTTGAGTACTGACCACCTTTGTAAGATTTGCCTCAGTCCTAGACTCCACCTTCTTACCTTTGACCTTCGGGCTATCAGCTTTCGAGTGTCTTAGTTCCTTGCACAAGGCACACTGATTCTTCTTCAGATTTCTGAAGCCTGATCTGAACTTTGATCTCCCACGATCGTCTCTTCTCTTCCTATTAGAACTTCTACCTCTTACCTCTAATGCCTCTGCTGTTGTGCTTCCTGAAGAAGACAGTCAGTCCTGTCTCCTTGCTTTATAACTCACAAGTGCAGCAAACACCTCATCGTAGTTAAGGAATTGTCTACCATTGAGAAAAGTAAGAGTAAAAGCCTCATACTCTTCCCTTGGAAGAAAGTTTAAAAGAATTACCGCCTTATCCTCTTCACTAGTCTCTACATCCACATTAACTAGATCTGTAAGAAGCTTCGCGTAGCGGTTCAAGTGTTCATTGACGGAGCATCCTCTTTGCATCTGAAACCCATAGAACTTACTTTTCAACTACAATCGCGATTCTATGCTCTTCGTCAGATACTTCCTTTCCAGGATCTCCTACAGCTGCCTCGCAGATGTCTCATGCAACACCTGATACTTGATGTTTTGTGTCAGACAAGACCTGATCAAGCCATACGCCGTACGGTTCATCTTGTCCCAATCTTCTTCCATCGTTGATGCGCGCTTCTTCTCAACCGTAGAGTGTCTTCGAGGTTTGATGCCGTCAGCGCATTCATAACCTCACACCTCCACATACCAAAGTTGTTCGTCCCGTTGAACTTCACCATATCAATCCTTGGATGTGGATTCATTAATCTCACCGATGTACTTTCTGTAGCCATCTTCTCAACTGATTCCTCAAAGTAATGTGAAAACAAATGGAGTTAGATAAAATAAACTAGATAAAGACAGGATCTTTACCTCCACGCGAAAACCCTTTAAGAGTTTCTGAAGCAATCTACTCATCCAAATTGATTCCTCGAGCAATCTACACGCTGTCTTGAGATCGACACACGATCCCACAAACAGTCCCAACTCTGATCTGAGATCGACACACGATCTCCGCCAATCAGCGACAGATGCCCTTGAATCAACAGATGATCCCATGTCGAATCTGGGATGCTCTGATACCACTTGTTGTGCGCATCGGGGTCAGAAGAAAAACACAACAACCACCACCCTTGAAGAATCCGGCCTCCTGGCGGAGACTCGATGCAGCCGGAGAAACAACCAACGCAATAGGGATAACAACCAATAGAGAAAGACAATCAACGCACAAATTAACGAGGTTCGGCCAACGTGCCTATGTTCTCGGGGCAAGGGAGAGAGAGATTTTATTGATTCAACAATCAATTATAAATTATTCCTTCTTCAAGGAATTTTCAATGGAGATTTTCAGTGATACAATGCATGAGGCCTCTACCCTCTATTTATAGCCACAGAGTCCTTGAATTTATGAAAACCCAGGTTGGATTTAATTCCATCCAGAAAAGGAATTCGAATCCTAAAAGGAAAGTCCAGCCGCGCCTGTCGGTCGACTGACCAGTCGACCGACCCATGCCACGGTCGACCGGCCCCGTCGACCGCGCCTACCCAAGAGCAGAGCCACTTCAGTCGGTCGACCGGGGCCGGTCGACTGCTCCTTCCTGTGCACGCCCGTGCACGCCGGTCGACCGGACCGGTCGACCGGCCTCCTCCACCGGTCGACCGTGACGTCGACCAGGAGCACCTCTGGCCTGCTCCATGCACCGTTTCTCGCTCCTTTGTCGTCCGATCTCTGTGCTACCTTCTTCCATCTCCTCTATCTCCTCTCTCTCACATTGCCACCCACACTAACTTGCAACATGCCTTTCATATATATAAAGGAGCTTATTACTAAATTAGTATGAAATAATTTCCACCAAAAAGAAGTATTTCCCCACTATTAAAATTATTAACTCACATAATACAACAATACACATAAACAATCCCTTTTTAATATTTCATTCATAACAACAAACATGTAACTTTCAAGTTAGAACATGTTATGTATAATTAGCAATTTACATGCTACCATATCTACATGAAACTAATCTTCCTTAATTTACTTCAATACACTATAACATCCCATTTTCTTAAATCATCAAACATATGAAATTTCAATAAAAATCGTATTTTTATGTATTTTTCCAACTCTTTGTTTTCAACCATTATTAAGGCTTATATTAGGATTAAGTTTTTGCTTACCGTTTAAAAGATTCACCCATTTTCTTTTCTCAACTTGCCGATTCCACAAAGCGCTAGGTAACAAAATAACCATATCATTAATAAATTTAACATTTTATTACCATGCAAACTTGGCATGAACCACTCGGAAATAAAAAAAAACCACCAAGCTTGCATGTAGAGGCTAATCTCCTTCAATTTAGGATCTAGATCTCCCCAAAACTAAGAAATTTTTGCAATAAAAATTAGAATTTTTTTAGAGTTTATTTCAAAGAAGAGGAGAAAGAGTGAGTAAATAGGAGGGAGAGGGTATATGAGAGGAGAGATAGAGTGAGAGAGGAGGTGGGGGTCGACTGCCCTAGTGGTGGTCGGCGGCTGCCCTAGTGGCCGACAGTTGAAGGAGTGGGAAGGGGGGAGGGGGCAGGGGGCAGGGGGGTGAGAGAGAGAGAGAGAGAGAGAGAGAGAGAGAGAGAGAGATCCCAAAAGAGGGAGGGAATGAAAGAGAGATGAAAGGGTGAATTAAATATTCACCTCTCCAACTAAACTTTTCATCTTCCACAAGATTTTGACTAGTGTGTTTTAAATCTCCCCCACTCAAATCTCCACCCTACACCATACACAGTTCCATAGCTCTCTTATACATCCACTATTCAAGCATGGCAAGCTTTTAATACCCCTTTGAATGCATTGGTGTAGTCAATTGCATGTATTCAATTATGTACAAGTATTCTGTGGTATATCTATGCTCTCTTGATTTTCATGCTAGGATAGTGTATATTACATTTTCTAATATCAATTATTTAAATCATCTCTCTCATGAATGGGGTAGAATCCCAATTAGTATAATCCATAATCAAAAGCAACCAGTTACTGATAAAATCCCTTTTGTTTAATAATTAATCAGTGTATTATAAGTATTTAATTCATGGCTTAAACGAGGAGGGTGTTACAGAACTCTATTGTAATCGCCATTGACATAGTGAAACTTCTCTCTCCCTTTTCGTGATTTTTTTCTTCTTCGAGTTTTCTATGTAATTCACTGTGTTTGTGATTGGTTCTTTTTGTGATTTGATTTCACCCACTTCTCTATTTGGTGCGTGAACTGATTCCTTAGGAATTATCCACTGCAAATATACATGCATCTTAGTTAGTAATCAAGCATAACATAGATTAGTGATCACATTCGCATGCCCACTGCGTGCTAATCATATGTAGACTACTACTGATTTCTATACATATATACTACCCTCCTTAATAACCATATTTTACGACCGAAAAAATCTTTTAAGGGTTAAGTTCTACTCACTCTTGAAGGAAGACACTCCGACTACTCCGTTCAGTTCGCCGACTTCACCAAAACCTATGAAACATAATAATAACATCAAAAGTTTTACCCGTTAAGAAAGATTTAAAATTTATAAACCCTAATGTTAATTACTTTGATAATTCGAAAACTACTCCCCCGTTTCACAATTCTCCCCCCAAAACTCACATCAACGGCTAACTTTTTGGTATCGTCTCTAGATCCTCTCCTTTTATGTGCTAATGAGCCTTAATAGAGGTGAAATTTAGGGTTTTTAAGAAAGGGATTTAGGTTTAGGTATATTAAGAGAGAAGGAGAAGAAGAGTGAAAGAGAGAGTGTGTGGACATGCAAGGGAGAGAGAAGGGGCCGCCTGCTGCTCTTGGCTGGCAGCAAAGAGGGGGGTGGTTGGCTGTCTAAGTGGGAGGAGGGGAAGAGAAAGGGAGAGAGGGGAGGCAGGGAGAGAGTTTTTGAATGAATAATGAGATTTTTCTCTTCATTCCACTCTTTTATATTTCAATCTTCTTCACAAGATTTAGCCATGTGTCTCTCAATATTTCCTCACATGATCTCCACTTACACCTCTCCTTAAATTCATATACCTCCGTTTATTTAATGTCAAGATACCATACAAGTATGACATGATATAGAATAATTAATATGTTATTATCTCTTGTATTATTACTTATGTATATACATGCATTTAGCTATTTACATGTATTGTTATAGTCATGAAATATTAGAATAGGATACCCTTATGTCATAATATTTTAATGTCCCAATAATCACTCTCCTAAACAATATAGGATTTCAATTTGCATAATTAATATCCAAATTTAACCGGTCATCGGTTGTATAACACAACCCACTTAGAATCATAGCTTAGACTTTTAAATTGCGGTAAAGGAAATAGTTGAATCTTTTTATATCGCAGGTAGAATTTACATGTATTAAATAAATAATTAGAATATAGAATGCTAATTTATGATTTAAAAAGGCGGGTGTTACAACAATATATCATAGCAACACATTTTTTATCCACATAATACGTCAATTAGCACATTAATACCAACATTTAGTTAAGTTCACATTTTTTGATTTATCAATTTAATTTTCATAATCCACACTCGTACTTGCTTTATATATGTATATAGATTATCAATACCATGTTTTAACCATGCTTTCCCATCTGGATTTATTGATGTATTTAATTCTATTTTTCAAGTTTTCAGTTGATGAACGACTCTGTAATATATTCAAGATTCTTCTTTTACTGACATAGATACATTATTTCAATCCCCTGATAAGTGACACGATTTTTACCATAATCTCGACCAATATATATGTGACGCCCCAATCCCGCGGGTACAGAGACGTCACTGCGATGTATATACGCAAGTCGAAAATACCCTCACGTATATACACTAAGTATCATAACAGGCAAGAGTCAGAGTGCGGTAGCACAGTGGTAATATACATTCCAATAGAAAAGTATAAGTATATAGATATCATAGGGAGTGATACAATATTAAAGGAATATTACATCACCAGAAAATATAAAAGTACATCATACGAAGAGATATACATAACAAAAGCTGAGAGGTGCTCATGAGCAGCAAGAGGGCCTCAAGAGCCAATCAGAAGAAGAGTTAGGAGAAAGAGTTACGGTGATATCCAAACTTCTGCTGCGCTCTGATTGCCACGGAATGACCCGCTGTGCACTCTGATTAGCTACAGCAAGGCCATCATGGTCTGGTCTCTAAGATCTGGACATGAGAATTCAGGGTTGTCAGATGCAACCCCGCGAGTACATATGATAAAGCCAAGTGGCATGCACATCAGGCAGTCACACGTGTGCATGATCAAGTGATGTGGTTCAGGCATGCAGGTACAGGCAATGACAAGTAACATAAAGAAAATTAAAGGAATGACAGTAAATCATGTATATTGATAAGTCTGAATCGAAAAATATGTATAGAAAATTGTGTCGAGAGCATAGTTACACATAAACATGCGATAAGTACATTTAACATGTGATAAATACAAGTATGAACAAAACTAGTTGTACAAACTCAGATTATTGATTCACGAGATTGATACGTTAAGGAGATAATCCAAATAAGAAAACCCTCATCTATATATCACATATCCCATGTCGCCAACATCTGAGTTCATACAACTTGAGTTGCCCTCAGAGTAATAGAACTAGAGTGTGTGTAGAGTAATCAGAAAAACAGAAACCATATGTCATAAAGCAGGGTGTTAACTCAGGGCATAATACTTGATTAAATGATTTATCACCATAAATGGAGAATATAAAGGTGTTGCATTTAAGCTATCCAATGATAATTAATAGTATCAATTGTTATTCTTGTCTCTCTCACCGGCGTCCCACAACACTAACAGTTCACACTGGAGCCCGCACTTTCAGTAGAACTC